>OY978444.1:33604842-34804842 GCA_963854805.1 Plagodis dolabraria | reverse complement strand
AGACAGCAGAGTTACTTTCGCATTTATAATATTAGTGCTGAACTACTGCTATAGTACTGATACCTGGATACCCTGGTAATTGCAAGTCTTCTCAAGCGTGACCTCATCACCTAAGATTTTTGCGGCAACCATTTCTAATGCATATAAAAAGAAAGTTATTAAATTTTTGATCTAATATAAGTACTTTTGAGTCAATATTCTTGACAAAATAATTTGCACGCCTTTAAGGTTTAAATGTAGAGCCACATATTATTTTAGTTAAGACCTGTACTGTACCTACATTATGGCAAATAAATAATTTGAATTTGAATTTGAAAAATATCAATTTTAGATTTCGTACTCATTGCATTTACGTGCTAAAGACCCGTAACATAATTATGGAAATACGTACAGACAGACAGCCTACATACAACTGCTGCAACTGCCTACACTATATGTCTACATTTTGACCTCTGAGTACGAAGAATCTCTTACTTTCACACTCATTAAATCCCAAATCCTAGTAATTTTTTAAAATAATTAGGTGTATTTAATTCTATATAACCTAATGTATTTCACCTCCCAGTATACGAGTACTATCCACAAAAAAGGTATAGATTTATTAACTGGCGCGTACGGTTGGATCGTTCCAATTACAGTCCGGACAAAAACCAATTATAGGCACCACTATACAGTATCGCGTCTACAGGCTTTCCTCTGAAATTAAACTGTAGCAGATCGGGAAATAGTTGGTTAATAAGCACCTAGCATATTACCGGTAGCCGTACAGTCTATCTATAGTTCTGGGTGATTTAATTAATTTAATTTTAATTCACCCTTTTTTTTCTGTTATATTATTTAAGGACTTTTGAACAACATGTTCATGTCAGCCTTGTAATGACCTTAATAATATATAAACACAAACCAAACTTCATAATATATAAACACAAACCAAAAAATATAACTAAAGTGTGCACAGCACGGTGACCTCTTCACTAGCTTTTCTATACATAATGTACTCGTACTTATAGTTAATATACTAAATTATATAAATCATGTTTGCTTCATTAGAATTAGGTACAGATAATAATCTATGAAAAATACCGACATTATTTACAGTGATATTCAACTCGGTTAGTATTATATCTCGTTCAGCTTTGTTGCGGGCACATTCCACCAAGACATGGTACGCATCCTCCGGCTTATTACAGAGCTCACAGTTAGGTGACTCGACCTTTCCCACCAAGTACGCAAATTTGTTGAGTGGCATGTGCCCGGAACGAAGTCTGTGAGCAGCAACAATCTGCTTTCTGCTTATGTTACCTAAAAACCATGGTGAACTAGGGAGTTGGCTCTGAATTATTTTATACCATAGGCCTTTGGTTTTTGAACGTTCATCAAAATATTCCCGCCAGTTATCTTTACAAAGTTTTTTATAGATGTACATAATTTCTGAATACATTGGTAGAATAAATACTTCAGTGCCATTCGTCACGGCAGACTTTACCAAACGGTCAACTTCTTCGTTCCCTGCTATTCCTATATGTGACGGTATCCACTGCAATAGATCCTTTACATTGTTTTTGTTAAAGTCGTGTAAATATTTTAAAATTTTGTATGCTATCGATACTCCAACGTACCCCACACAATTCGCACTTGTGACGTGCTGCATCTGTTATTGGCAGTTCGTCACAATATACACGCTCAACACCAGGTGGGCCTCGAGCCTGTTTCGGCACAAACACATAAAAAAAATGAAATGCTTTAATACAAGAAACTAAATAGAAAAATGGTCACAACTGCCTGAAGCCAAACGGTTATTTAAGTATAGCCGACCAAATAAAAAGCTAAAGTGTGTTCTGCAAAGTTTTTTTTTATGTTATTGTGACGGAACAAGCGTGATTCCCACCTGATGTTAGGTGGACTAAGCTCTGCCTAAAACAGATACATTCCATAACAAGTGAAGAATTACACTGCGTCTGTCACACTGAGACATACAGTTGTTAAGTCTCGTGTGCCTGAAATTTTATTGGCTCTCAAGGACTGCTGCTGGAACACACTGTTAGGTGCTTGGCGATAGATTTTCTACTTGTGGATAGTAGCTAGCCAGGCGAGCAATCACAAAATGCCCTTCCACCATGCGGTGAAGCTCAAGCCGGCAGCGGGGATCGAAACATAGAACTGCTGCACAGCATTCCATAGCTATTACCACTTGGCCATCATTGCTTCAGAAGTGACGGTAGACACAACCTTGGGGGTTATTAGCTACGGAACCCTTCACTAAACATGGATCTATATAAATTTTTCCACTTCCTTTTATATTGATAGGCTGGACTTTGACCACTTTCCCACCTTCTGGTAAGTGAAGAAAATATGTGATGGCATTCAAGTACAGCTTCCAGAAGACATCGTTGGACACTTAGGGTCAGATTTTTGCTTGAAAGTGCTAGCTAACCTTGGCGATCTTTGACAATATGCCCTACTACTGCAGTGTACAGCTCGCGACGGGATTGAAGCGCAGAATACATACGGTAGTCGATACTTACAGCCACGGGGAAATCGAGACTTCAGTCCCATGAAAGGCTGCTTAGCGTTTTTTTATTATAGGTGGTTGCTGTAGTATTGTGTTATCCGTCAGATTTTTCCTAATTAATGAGTTTCTCCTACACAATAAAGAAAATAACGGTGACACCGTGTAAACCCAACCAGCACAGACCAGTCTGCCCGTTGTACTACCATTCTAATCAAAGGCAACAATTAAAATCACGTTGCATATCACTAGATACGAGTAAATTATCACAGATAACGCGATATCAGCTCCGAATATTGCGATATGTAGAAACAGTCACAAATTTCGGCGGTTGATCATCGTCAGCGTTGGTCTGGGGTACCTTGTAGCAGTCTCTCGACCCTTTGCTCGGCTGAGTGGTATTCGAGACCTCTGCTGATCCTGGACCCTTCTTTTTTTTATCTTAATTTTTTCCCCTGACCTAATCGTGATTGATTCACGTTATTAATCGATCGATGGCCGATATTTGATAGAGTTAGAGCGAGATTAATTTTCTTTATTTTTATATGTATATATTTAATTTAACTAGACTAGTGTAATTGTGATTGAAGTGCATTGGATTGATTATCTATGAATATTGATATTATTCATTTATTCAAGTAGGCACTCCATACGTATGACTTATACAGTTAGTAAAGTGTTTGTCCTTAGAAGTTCGTTTTTTTAAATGTTAATGTGACCGAACAAGCTCGTGGCCCACCTGATGTTAAGCGGAATAACCTCTGCCTATAACAGATGCATTTCTTCACTATATAGTCTCGAACTGCACTGTGCCCGTCACCTTGAGACATAATTTTTAAATCTCATGTGCCTGTAATTTCACTGGCTCTTAAGTACTGCTGGCGTAACACACCGTTAGGTGCTTGTCGACAGATTTTATACTTGATGGCGGGGATTCGCAAAATGCCCTTCCACCATGCGAAGCTCAATCCCACGGCGGGATTCGAACCACGGACCTGCTGCGCGGCAATTCATAGCCAATGCCACGGGGCCATCACTGCTTTTAACTGAAAAGGCGGCAAAAATCCTGTCGGTCAACCTGATGTTGACCTTAACCGTCGCCTTAAGACAATTGCAATATCAGTAGTGTTGCTGGTGTTTTGCTATCCAGGAGAGGAAGTTGCAGACACCTTTTATGGCAAGCTCTCTGTCGTAGCACTGCGGAAATACCTTCAGAGCAAGGTTAGGCCCTCGGAAAAAAAGATCGAGAGAATCAGACTGTGTGGCTTTTCCTACATTGCTAGATGTGATAATTAACCTTTTGACGATGCCGGGAAAACTCCGACGCCGACTTGTGTGTGGTGGAAAAATTCCGACGCCGACATAAGGGCATAAGCTTTTCAGAGAACTCCGAAGAACAAGTGTTAGAAGACGCATGGGCACACAAATTATTCCAACGTCTCTACGAACGTTAAGTGCTAAGTATAATTTGGTGAGCCCGGTATAGAGATTTAGTTTCCAAAAAAATTATTTTATTGAAATAAATGAATATTTACAAGAATTCGCGCGTTTTATTACTATCACAGAATACATAAGAAATAAAATTACGTAATATTTTCATTGTGTTAGGGCATTTTGTTAATATCCTCTTGGCTAGTTCGCTTTCTCAAGGCGTAAATCTGTCGCCAAACACCAAACGGTGTATTCCAGCAGCTGTCTTTGAAAGTCCATTCCCATTGTAGGTTAATCCTGTTTACCACTTCGTCATAATTTCACTTTCAGGTGGGATTGTAGTCAAAGACTATCAGTAATAAAAAAATTAAGTGACCGAGCATGAACGATGAGAAAAATATATAACTGATGACAGTTTGACGCTGAATTATAGGTATTTATCCGAAAAAAATAAAGCTTCTTTGGCCAGATACCTCTCAAAAACCATTCGTCTGAAGAACAACACCCGAAACCAAGTCAACACACTCGTGATTCAGGACGTTCCTTCCTGTATGCTTCATCGCTAATCTTAGCACCCTTTCAGTACCCAGCCCACTCATAACTTGTCAAAAAGATACCTTTGTGTGTCAAGAGCCCTTCAGTTGGCTGAAGAGGCCCTCCTTTCGAGTGCTGAGGGGGGGGGGGGGGGGGGAGCATTGGGGGCGAAGTGGGCTGTTGTAGGAAGGGAACCTTCTTTCCGTCAACTTGAGAAGTCGGTCTTGGTTTTATGGAGCCAAACGATCCTGGGTTCGAGACTTACACCGACTTTAGAGATTTTCACGTCTGTTATCTGTAGGACATTATTTTTGTGAGTACTGGTAAAATTTTGGGCCAATGGATGGTTGAAAAAATAAATTTGAGGCATTTTTTTGAGGTATGGTTTTTCAAGACAAAGAAAATGCTTTTTTATTGGTATCAAGTAACGTGATTAATCATTCGCCCGCCTGATGGTAAGTAAAATAACTGATGCAATGTCACCATTCTGTGTGTCACTGAGTTAGGTACGCTCGTCACTACATAATATGTTACATGTCTTGTTCGCACAGTGATTTCACAGGTGAAAGTGGAAGGGTACCAGTGAATAACCACCTTCTCGAAACAGAAGAGACTTTGCTGTCTATGTAAGTTTTGAGCCAATGTCTCAGCACGTATAAGTCAAAGCAACGACACACCTATTCACTCTGTGGGTACCTACTTGAAGAGTCCCCGATTGTATTTATCTTTAGGAAAAAGAGATGCTGCTACGGTGTTCCATACTTATGATAAAGGTAGAAAGAAATAATTGAATATTCTTACTACCTAAGGTATATCGACTTTGTTTGTATGCCGCTTTACTGTGCATCTTATATGTAAATGAATGACATTTAAAAATGTAAACCATTAAAATATCGATAAGCTGGCAACTTTGCATCTGAGTTTAAGGCTTTGGAAACCACTCCACTAACGCGTCGTCGCGATTACCATTTGAGTTTTAACGATTTTGAGTGGGTATTTCGGCCGAGCCATCCCAGAGATGGCTGCAGTATTACATTCATCGTGAGGAATAACAAATACACATACACAAACAAACTTTTGGATTCTTTAAGTTAGGATAGGATTAACTCAATTTACTTATCTAGTAGGTATAATAAAGGATAAAGGGCTACCATGTCCGTACCATCCTAAAGGATACCAAGTCATCATGTCTCTCTACAACGCTATTTGAGGCATATGAATAAGGGTTAGATGATGATATTCGAGAAATGTGCCCAAACTTTAGGTCAAGTATAGTATTACTGGCAAGTTAGACGCAGACATCTGGAAGAATGACATTGATTGTAGAATAATTCAGCCACCTAGTATTAAAATAACACACTCACAGTTTATGTAAATCCTTGTAAGATATATAAAAATAGATTAATTAGCCCTTTAAAATCTTTTCTACAAGACGAAAATGATAGCTATAAATGCATGCAAAAAAATCTAGAACGCATAGTACTTAAAGAACTTAGTGTGCCGTGGAAAACAAACATACCTAAAGACCACACATCAAAAACAAACAGATATTATGACCTAACAAATGAATTAACCAAAAAACGGTTATGTGGTTAATTTATATGCTGTAGAAGTTGGAGCAAGGGGTATACCAGCGAAATCCCTATATAACCTACTTAAAGACCTCGGCCTACCAAGAAAACCGTTTTTGAAGCGCTCGTAGCGAAGTTTGCTTGGCCATTCTGAATCGATCAGCAAAGTTAAGCAACGTCCGCCGCGGTCAGGAGTTGGATGGGTGACCGCTGGTGACATTACTACTGAGCGCTTCCGTGCTTCGGAGGGCACGTTAAGCCGTCGGTCCCGGTTGTTGTCTTAGGATGGCAGTCGTTACAGCATGGTGGTAGGGCACTTTGCGAATGCCCGCCTGGCTAGCTACCACCCTCAAGTTGAAAATCTGTCGCCAAGCACCTAACGGTGTGTTCCGGCAGCTGTCCTTGAGAGCCAGTCGAAGATGTTGTACAGGCTAACCTAGAATAGGTTAGCCTGTACAACATCTTCGACCACATCATCACTTACCACCAGGTGAGATAGTGGTCAAAGGCTAACCTATCAGGCATAAAAAAAAAAAATAATAAAAAAAATAACTTCCATCCTAGAACGTGTATCTAAGGCGGCATTAGTAGGATCTTACCAAATTTGGTTAGGTAAGGGAGAAGGCTCGAGCGGGAAGGGGAGCGTTGATGCATTGTAAAGTTGCCCCTTAACCCTACTCCTGAGTTGCAAATCCCAGGCCCCTCTAGCCTCTTCCTCTGCAACGCTATGGACCCGGCACCCGCACGGTGAAGTAATTCGTCTCTCTTTTTCTGTACAGTGCTGTGCGTGAACAGATCGGTTCCGATCGCGCAAACTCACTAGTGTACCCGTATTCTCACGTTGAGCCCCACATTGCTTTATTGTGTAGTGGTAGATATTTGGAAATTAACAATTAATTCTGAAGTTCACGGAATGCGATCATTTAAAATCAAGCAAAGCAAGAGTTGATTCCAAATATAAAGGGTTCTTTATAACGTTTTCTAAATGTCACTAAGCATAACCACTTCCGTTATTTAATTTAAATTGCCGACGCAATCAGACCTGAGCTGCACGAGGATGGTTTCATGGCTACGATCAAAGGGCGCTCGCTGAGTGCTTGGTGCGTTACGTTTGGATATGCAATGAACCACTTACCCTAATAAATTGACAACATTCAGAAGTAATAATTTTTTGGGAATAGTAATGTTGCAAGACTTTACACGAAAACTGCGAATTATTTCCATGTATTTTTTTAAGATGATATCAGGAAAGAGCTGCAGTATGTGATATAAGTACTGCAAAGCAGCAATCAAGAACTGCATATGATGCGTCACACAAGCTGGCCTCGGCATTTCCACAAAATGAACGACAAATATATCTGCCCTACCTCGCATCCAGGGTAATCTGATAAAATTGGTTATATCTTAAGCGTAACTGCCATAAAAACTTACCGCACAAGAAGATCAGCAAATTTCTAGGACGTTACAAATTCACAAATTTACGAGAGAAAAAATTATAGTCATGTGCGGGATTCGAACCCGCGTCCATCCACCCCTTTAGCCGGGGTATGCTCTAACCAACTGAGCTAACATGACACAATGACTCATAACTGTAATTCTTGCTCTCGTTCTTCAACCATCGTATCGGGATAGAGCGACACCTATAGTTCAACTTGCGTTGTACTACAAACAAGACCAATTTTGCAATTGGTGGTAAACTTGTAAATGATGACGCAATCTTATAATTTTAATATTGTTAAGTTTGCAATGACACCTGCTAGGCGAATCACATTACAAAATTACAAATTTACGAGAGAAAAAATTATGATCTAGGACCTGTCTAGAGCAATAACCTCATTCAAAATGCAGGTGCAACAAGCTGGATTGCGAATGTAGGTTATCATATCATACATTGGACAACTGTTGACGCTATGGCTGTTAATGTGAAGTAATTTTGTATAAGGTTTTAGAGGTATGCAAAACTGTTACCATATTCTGCTCTTTTGCAGATTAAATATGCAATCGCGTCACACGCTTGCATATTTATGCCAGCACATCGAATGCAGTGTTAGAGATCGACATCCAGGCATAGAACATTAGTGTGAAGCGTGACGCGACCGCGGCGGACGTACCACACTCAAAATCCTGAAGAAGGCTTCCGGTAGACTCATAGTAAGTTCACGCTCAAACACCCAAGTCTTCTTACATATAATAGAACTTATAATAATACATCCAGGGTCTAAGTATCTCCTCAACTTGAGCCAAAAGATGGCTCACTTTGAACGATTCGACCTGTGCAGTTCGGAATATGGACTACACACATGTCTATACCTACCATGCTTTATAGATGTAATAATCTCGGCTAGAAAACGAAATACAGAACCTTACACAATATTTAGCTAAACTTTACGTTAGCCAACAGTAGTTTTGTAAGTTTGTGTAAACGTTACGCATAAAAAATAATGTATAAGTTGATAGTATATATTTTAAGGCTGGTGTGAAGTCGATCGCGTGTGAACTCAAAATAGTCGTATTTTCAGTTAATCAGCAGCTAATTGACTGAATCATTTAAATGTTTCCATGCTCTGTAAATAACACTTGAGTAGGTCAATGTACTTATTTTAATAGAACTCTGGAAAATAAGTCACTTAGTAACTTTAAGGCTTTCGCGACTTGAACACATAGTTATAAGTATTTAACGGGACTTAATCGCGATAAAAACATTTATATTTTTATTTATTTACCTCGACGTTTCGACCAAGTTGCATTGGTCGTGGTCACGAGCGGAATAAAAATATAAATGTTTTTATCGCGATTAAGTCCCGTTAAATACTTATAACTAATAAGTCACTTATTTTCCTGAGTTCTATTCTAGCTGATGCACTCTGGTCCTTAAGGCTGGACTAATATAATGAATAGATTCAGGCGTTACTTTGCGGAAATGCATACTTAATAATAACAATTATTTTTAGAGAACAATAAATTAATATTTAAGAAAAACTTTACAAAAAACTTTAAAAAAAGATTTTGACAATCAACGTGACAGGTCAGTAAATTTCAGATTTATCTTCAAAAAATATTTAATTTTATTTTCAGATAGTAGATAGGCATTTTTTGCCCATCACCCGCATTCTTCCTAGTGGAATTTTGCGAGGTATTGTTTGTGGGGCTCGTTTGGGCCTCTGTAGTTAGCTTCATTAGCTTATTTATTCAATAGCTTTTTGACATTTCTTGTCGAGCTAATTTCTAATCAGTTATTTTTGTTTCCATGGCAACGCTGCCTGCGACACTGGCGCGCGCACTACGACGACGGTGTTGACGCGAGCCTTCATCCGGGTTGAGACGTCACACTAGAGATTCTAAGATAAGCTTTGCTTTATTTTGTAAACAATGCTTTGTGCCCCAACTATGAATGCTGTAACGGGGATCTTTGTATCGCAAGATAGCCAGATGTTGTGTCCGCAGTGCCCCCAGGCTCGTTATTTCAAAGGTCATAAAGGCCTCAAAATTCACCAAACAAGGTGTCATAAACAAATAGAAATTCCCCTTTCGGCACCAATTAATAATCAAAACGTAAGTAGTAGCAGTGTTGCGAGCCCTGCTACGCCTTCCAAACCGTTTTGGGAGGTTTTAAGCTCGTACAAAAATAACATTCCTTTATTAAAACGCATACCTCGGGGTGCAAGAATTTCTGTTGCCCAATCTTTATCTTGTTCCATTAAAAACGTCTTGGCTACTAATACTACGCAAGCCTGGGAGCATCTTCTAGCATTCCCGTACCACGTATTTCACGTGAATTTTGATCCGTCTAACAAAAAATCACTTACTACTAGAGTAAAGGAAAACTGCGTGAAATACAGGGCACGGGAAGAGCAATCTTTTGGCACAACTATAATCATTCCGCCTCTGCGGCGGAATACAAAAACAAATAATTTCGATTCAGCTACTTTTAAAATAGTAGAAAACAAAATTACTGATGGTGATATTAAAAACGCGGCACGCATCTTGTTTTCGAGTGATACAATCGCTCCTTTTACATCTGATACGTTGAATTCCCTAATTGAAAAGCATCCGCCTGCAACTGCAGGTCTCCACCTTCCCGAATCTCCTATACAAGACATTGTTGAGGTGACCCCACAGGATGTTTCTGCAGCCGTGGCATCTTTTTTAAATGGTTCAGCCGGTGGCCTTGATGGCCTCACGCCTCAGCACTTAAAAGATATTTTATCTTTTAGTTCTGGTGAGGTAGGCGAGACACTTTTAAGGGATGTGACGGCTTTGGTTAATTTGATGTTGTCGGGTCAGGTCAACAATGACATTACCGAAATTCTGTACGGTGCGAATTTATGTGCCCTAAATAAAAAAGATGGTGGTATTAGGCCTATAGCAGTAGGCACCACTTATCGTCGCCTCACAGCCAAATGCGGTTGTAGGAAAAAGGTTGCTTTTTTAAGTAATCTTTTTCAACCACTGCAACTCGGTTTTGGTTCACAGGGTGGCTGTGAGGCTGCTGTACATTCACTTCGCACATTTCTTGATCAAAATTGTGGAGATGTGCTTTTGAAGGTGGATGTTAAAAATGCATTCAACTCTTTAGATAGAGGCACTCTTTTGACTGAAGTGAAAGATAAAATTCCGGAATTATACCCTTTTCTTTGGCAATGCTACGGCAAACCATCAAAATTAACATACCAAAATAACGTTATTTTATCTTCCGTAGGATGTCAACAGGGTGATCCTCTGGGACCAGCCATTTTTAGCCTTGCGATCCACTCAATAATTCAACGTCTCCAATCAAAACTTAACGTTTGGTATTTGGATGACGGAACCTTAGGAGGCGATGCGAACACGGTTTTGGATGACTTGCGAGTACTTATAGACGATTTTCGTGTTATTGGCCTTGAACTAAATTTTTCTAAATGTGAACTTTTTGTTTGTGATACTTGTCCGGATAAAGTTTCGATTATTGAAAAATTCAACTTACTTGCGCCTAATATAAAATTAGTAGAAAAAAGTTCGCTTCGTCTTTTGGGTTCACCGATTCTTAACGAATCTTTATCACCATTTGTCGAAGAACAAATTCAAAAGTTTAGAAATGCTTCTAGCAGATTATCCAAAATTAACGCCCATATGGCTTTTACAATTATAAGATTTTGCCTTTTCGTTCCTAAATTTACATACTATTTAAGATGTTGTCAGCTGTGGCAACACAGTGAGCTTTTGTTAAGCTTAGACAACTTAGTAAAAGATACGTTAGTGTCGGTTTTGAATGTTGAGATGGATGATAGGGCTTGGGTGCAAGCTTCCCTCCCTGTGAGGTTGGGGGGCATAGGGATACGCAAAATTTCTAGTGTGGCATTACCAGCTTTTTTGTCTTCTGTACACAGTACACACAAATTAGTAGAAAAAATTCTTGCACGATCTTTAGGCTCTTTCGATGTAGCATATCTGGCTGAGGCCAAAAACACATGGAGACTGGCTTGTCCAAATACTGAATTCCCAAAAATGTTGTCATCTCAGAAACAGTGGGATCGGCCTCTATGCGAGCTAACACGGAAAGATCTTTTAAATACGTGTTCTAGCATCGCAGATCGTGCTCGTATTCTCGCTGTTTCTGTGTGGGAATCCGGTCTTTGGTTACAGGCCATTCCTTCTTACAAAACTGGTAGCCTTATAGATCCATCCGCTTTTCGTCTAGCTATTAGCTTACGCTTGGGTGCAAGGTGTTGTGTTGCACATCACTGCCAGTGTGGTACTGCAGTTGATCAACTCGGTCACCATGGCCTCTCCTGCTCTCGAAGTGCTGGTCGAATTTCCCGCCACGCCAGCCTTAACGATATCATTCGCCGGGCTTTTACCAGCGCCAATGTTCCAGCTATTCTCGAACCGAATGGTCTGATGCGTGACGATGGTAAAAGACCTGACGGCATGACTCTGGTTCCGTGGAAGTTAGGACGGCCCTTAGTGTGGGACGCTACGTGCGTGGACACTTTAGCGCCGTCACATCTTTCTGTAACCAACGTGAGGGCTGGCGCTGCGGCTACTTCGGCGGAGCAACTCAAGCGGCGCAAATATGCTAACCTCGGTATGGGTTACATATTTGAGCCGTTTGGTGTAGAGACGTTGGGTCCGTGGGGAACGGGAGCTCATCGTATTTTCCAAAACCTATCTGAGCGCTTGGTCGATGCGACGCGTGATCAAAATGCTGGCACATATTTGGCTCAACGAATAAGCATTGCAATTCAACGGGGCAATGCTGCCAGCATGCTGGGCACGCTGCCAACTGGGAGTGGGCTGGAGCATTTGGACTGCCTATGAGTCTGCTATGACTTATAGGTGTCTAAATGCTTTTATTGTAGTAGCTGTAGTGTTGTATATAGTTCATAGTATTTTGTTTAATTTAGAAAAACTTTTAAAAAAATCATGTGACAATCACACCTATTTTCATGTTAAGCTGACGTGAAGTCACGAAGCCAAACCGGAAGAATTTTCGACGCGTTTGTGATCTACACGAAGCGACCTGGATATCTTGGCTCTTCGAGCGCAAAATTATTATAATAGTGAAAGATCTTCGATCTTATATTTCTCGATCGTGCGCTTGAAGTATTGTTAAATTATTTGTTATACTATTGTTATAATATTATTATATATTACTGGACTAATATCTTTAGTTCCGTCAAGTCATACTTGTTTACTCTTATAATGGTGAAACTGGTTTTCAAATGGGAAGCAGCTGGGAAAACATAGCTGTATTATATATACTGGTATATATAATCAATCTGTAATGGGTGAGCATGATGGATTGGATACGGCACTAAAAAAATCCGTCGATAGAAAAAAATAATAACGATAACTGGTCACTATATGGGCTCATAATGTATTGTAACATTACTTTTATTGGCTTTCGATTGGCCGCAGCTCAGACGAAAGTCAGTTACGACGCATGGGTTTGAAATAATCGATAAAACTATTTTCAGTGTCAAGAAGATATAGATTATTAGCCATAGAACTCTTTGTGAACGAGTTTGTCCGGAGACGTACTGCCACCTATATCTACCGCCAAGCAGTAATGTTCGCATTACTGTAGGGTATGGGTGCAGGTGAAATTACAGGACATGAGACTTAAAAACTTTGTCTGACTGTGATGGGCTTATCTGTGACGAAATGCATGTGTTATAGCCAAAGAATTTCAATTAACATCAGGTAGGCCTTGTTCTAGCTCTAAACTAAACAAATATTTAAAAAGAATGGTCCCTTTTACAGAAGACCTTCGCATGACCACAATTTAATTTGATGGCAAGTGACGATATGGTTGAGAATGTTAAATCAGCCAAATCTATTATAGGACCTGGTCTCAAGAACAGCTGCCGGTGTGCGCTGTTTGATGCTTAGTGTGTACTTGTTAGCGAGATTTCCATGATGGTTTTATTAGCTCTTTTATCTCGTTCGACCAGTAATTCCACTTGTTATAGTGCCCTTTACACCTATTTACAGTAATGTTTACATAATATTGCTCCGAGGCAGATTATCTGACGCAGCAGTGGCACGGACCAAGGCGGACTTTAGCTATAGGCCCCTACCCGGTGGTAGGAGAAGAGTCCAAGTCGGTACTTGATGCTGGTAGCAAGCCTGGCAAGCGTTCGGAAAATGAAGGAATTTTACAAGTATCCTCATTTTACTCCATAACAAGCTTAAAGGGGAGCTGCTGCTGAGATAGAGAAAATCTTTATCTTACAAAAGCGTGCAATTCGAGCCATATATAAAATGGATCCTATGGAATCTCTTAGGGATCTTTTTAAAGAAATTGATATATTAACTTTACCGAGTCTGTATATATTTGAAAATATTATGTATGTTCGGAAAAAATTTAGTAAATTTAAATTAAATAGTGACCACGATTACAACACTAGGAATAAATATAAAATAGCAGTACCAGGTTTTAGACTAGCAAAGACAAATAAAAGGTCCTTTTTAGGTAATTGTGTGCGGTTTATAATAAAATTCCCAAACATATTACAATGCTCACAGAAGGAAAATTCAAGTTGCATGTGAAAAATATTTTGATTAAGAAATCATACTACAAAGTTTGTGATTACTTAAACGACAAAACACCTGTCACCTACGTAATTTAAACAAATATTGTAATATTCGTATTAAATTGTATATAACACATTGTTAAAAGATATTTAAAAGAATGGCCCTGAGTTTCGTGTCCGTTCTTCTCGCAGTGGCTCTATAATTTTTTTTTGCTGAACATGGCAGTACAATGTAGAATATTTCAATACTAAAATTTGTAATTGACCTTCATAAGAGCGTCGTAGACGCCCAAAATGAATAAATGATTTTAAATTTGAAAAATTAAATTTAATATTGAAATTAAATTTAAAATTAAAATTATGTAACTAAATTATGGACTGGTGATAGACATGGCTACTGAGTTATCACTGCTTCAAAGGATTGTCTTTTGTTGGGTTTCATGGAAGAAGAAAAAAATTAATTACAGCATATTACTAATCACATGAAATGGGTGTGGCTATACACGTTAGGCAAATAATGTGGTGATAGGCTTTTTAATTATACCTCCTCAACCCCTTCAATAACTGAAAAGCAATATGAACAACCATCATTGGTTGTACATTTTGCCTATTATTGGAGTTTTCCCAAGGACGGCTGTTATCAGAGGCGTGTTATATCTGGCGGTTGCCAGCAATTGTTAGTTAAAAAGGCTAAACGTAGGTTAATTTGGACTTCTATGTCGACTAGTTAACCTAAAGCCGCGGAAGCATGGGCCCACTTTGTTACAGTCAAACATCATGCAATTCAGCCGATGTGTTATAATGTGACATGATCAACTGTTTATAATGCAAGCTGTATACTGATAAATTTGCAGAACATACACATATAATTTTTTGAGTATATTTTTATAACATTATATAAATGATTTTTTAAAAGCTTTACCATAAAGAATTCAAAATAAGCACCATAGACTGTAGTACCTAGGTAGAGTGGTGAATGTCTTGTTAGCTGACTGGCTGGAAAATATGAAATGTGTAACAGCAGATTCCCCGGTTTCACTTGAACTATTCCCATCGAGATAATTTTGCACTTCTACAAGTCGTCCCCGAAAGAGTCACGTTCCTATACTTTATTGGAATCGTTGGGGAACTTTTCAAGAATTAATTAAAACTTATTGCTAGACGTGCAATAAGTGTTTATTCGGATAAGAGTGTTAGAATATAGGAAACTCCTCCATTTACATCAATGGAGACGACAAAACACAGTAATATTCAATAGATCCTTCCCAATCCAGACTTTTGAAACAGAATACTAAATAGTTTCTATATGTTACCATCTAAAATATCACAGCTTTAGTCACTGTTACATCAGCTGTGGCGCCAGGCAGTCTGCATCTCCCATTTATACAAACTTCTGTTTGACTGTGGTCCAAGCTGGAGCCACGATCGGGAACTCGTTCATTCACTCGGAGAAACTCGGGACATAGACTAACTAGCAGTTACTACGTTAGGAGTACGAGAAGAAGTGACTATGAATGTATCTGGGGCAGGATTGAGGCTGTGAGTCTGCGGGGCGCCAGTAAACGGGAGCAGCAGTGTTGCTAGCTCCGTGAGCCAAATTACCCTTTGGCAAGTTTGAAGTTTTTAAGTGGCGTCTGCCGTGCATAGTACGTGGTAATTACTAACTATTCTGTAGTCGGCAGTTAGGAGTGTGGGGTTTCATTCGAATGTAATAAGTTTGGATTCAGTCTTGGAGCTTGAGGCAGTCGTGCGAATGCTTTTTAGGACTTCTGAGATTTTATGTAAAATTTTAATGGAAACTTGTCGGAGTCAAGGGAAAACTATCTTTATGAACTTACCTAGACGTATTTGCACTGAAAATAAATAAAAAGGAGAGCACAACTTAAGGAAGTTTAAGCGGTAAGTGCAAGACAGCTCTAAACATATATTTTTAGTAAAAATTACAATAAAACTAAAAATATGTATAAATATCCTAATAGAAAAATGAACCTGAACAATTTATTAAGAAGAAAAATATGTAATAAAATAAATAAAATATAGTCTAATGCCATTAAAAGAAAGATCTCATTGGTATTCATTTATGTCCTAGCTCGGCCTTATTTTAATCCCTTACATTTACCTAAAATATATGGCAACGTTTATTTATTTAATATATTTCCTTTAAAATGTATTAGATCAAAATACCAAATGTAATGTACCTATAAACCTTTATTGGCAGGCGCTGTTGAATCCCCGTTCACTCACATCGTCTCCTACCAAGACGCTTACCTAAGGGCTATCCACTCTTCACGACCGGAGCCACTGTTTTATAAAACTGTAATCTTTCTGTGGCTATGAAGTTTGACTATAACACTGAGAATGATAACTATAACTCGGCAACAATCACGTTGAAAGTTTGTAGCTCAGTCTTGAGAACCAATTTCGGTTTAGTCTTTGACCACATCATCACCTTCAGGTGACATTGTGATCAAAGTAGAAAAAAAACCTATCAACAAAAACTAAACTACTGTCACTATCTCGATGACATGACGCCGAAGATGGCGTGCGTCTAACTTTTCAGCGACTACAAGGGATAAGTCCGTTAAAATCCGGTTCCGAGACTTCCAAGCGTACAAAAGTGGTAATACCCTAAAAAGAATTGCCATAAAGCTTCCATGATTCATCAGAGATTTCGTCAGTGGCAATACCAAGGCTTGTGGCGTGGCTCCATGGAGTAGAAGAGCGCGTGCGCGAGCGGGGCGCGTGGCGAGGCGGCTACGGGCCCGACGGTCGATACGCGGGGCGCCGCGCGCCGTCCGCGAGCCAGTCCGCGCCGCGCCGGGCCCCCTAAAGCCCGCGCCGCCCCGCCATGAGGGCGCGCGCGCTTCTCCTCCTGCTAACCGCAACGCTGGTCCTCACGACCCGTGCCAATGCCGAGAAAAGCAAGTTCTGTAAGTCCTTCCATCTACCTATATTTCTCAACAGTTTAGTGACCACGAGCGGATGGCGGCAAAGAATATGCAAGATCACGCGCCCTAATGGCGGTTGCCGTCTTGAAGATCTCTTTTAAAAACAGTGTTCTCTAAGGTGTTTTACAGGTTTTACAGCGAGTAATGGTCTAAATCGTGTGTGTTTGAAGGTTTTTAAGCTCATTGATATACTTTTCTGTCAAGTTTTTGAATAAAATGTATGTACGCGCCACCGCCGCCACCGGTCCAATTGCAACCTATGAGTCAAGTCATACCTAACGATGTCGATGTATAGTATTGTATAGGTATACAGCGGAAATAGGTCAGAGAGACAATACCCCCTAATAGTAAGTGTGGGAAGGGGGCGCGTGTGTGGCCCGCAATATCGCATTCAATTCATTACGCCCCGGCGGCGCTGCCTTCTTTATATTTGCCTGAATACACCCTAACGACATTGGCTCGTTTAGCGATAATATGTCGTCAGTTTAAGTGTATTATTTCTAGTAAATACGTTTTAAATCGTTGTTAGATTATACCGTTGTGGTTATTATTGGCTTATCACACGAAATCTCTATTCCAACTTTGTTTGGATTGCGCTTTCATTAAGTTTCAGGAATGTTGATCGAGTGGTATGTTGGAAGGTATTTATTACAGCTTGATATTTATTACACGCTGAAAATAGGACGCCATTTTCCTAAATAGTTAAAAATCTATATTTGACTTCAACGAAAATAACCGTTTTGCATACCTGCGCAAAATTCGATTTATAGCTGATCTGGCTGGTAACTTCTTCATTAATACGTTAAAGGGTTTAGAACTCCTTTATTTGAGGTTTTAGGTCCAAAACTAAGCATGATATCAATTTTTATATCTTCTTCTAATTTTGTATTGATAGTATATGTATAAAAAATAATTAGCTACAAAGTTATCACTATCCAAAAATGTTTGAAAATGTTTCGAGGCTTAAAACTTTCAAGTATCTTTTCAACGTTGTCTAAGAACAATTACTTGCTGAATAATCGCAGTAGGTCATTGTTTTGCAAACCATAAGTTAATTTTTGTAAACATAAAATCTTTCATAGTACTCATATTATTTTAATTTAACCTACACGATGATAATGAATAAAAAAACAGCAGTTAATTTAAATAGGTATAACATCGATAGTAATGACCCATCGCTGGCCTCAGATATTACTGAAGTACTTGTTGATCTTCTGCCAACCTTCAGACAGTTTACTGGTTATTTTGTCCACTGGGCCCGGTCCTCCGCAGTGCCTCGGACCCCCAACTAGGAGCACAGTCTCTCCTGGTATCAGTTTCAGGGTTTTATCTACAGAGATATGAGAGCCAGTCGAGAAACTGGATCCGGCTGAGCTGATTGCGACAGTCACCTCGTTAGGAAGGCCAGGGATCTTGTTCAGCTGCACCTCAGTCTGTTCTCGTCCTAAGTTGGCTACGACAAGCAAAGAACCAGTCCCACCCCATCTTAGTACCCCCAGCGCTCCGTTAAGACGTTTAATCTGAAATGAGATTTGGATTCTGATAACAGTCATGTCACAACTTTAATGAACTAAAATATTTATTAGGGGCTATAACTTTAGGGACTTTAATAATGTTAGGGGTCGAATATCCGAAGAAATCCTTAAAACAAAGTTTATTGGGCTGTTCACCGGGCTCAATCTAGCTTGTTCGTACTTATTTTACAAGGTAATGTTACCCGGGATCTTTCGAGGTGTTTGCTTAGTAATGAAAAGGGGAAATGCGTATAAAACAGCTATAGATTCTGGCGTGATTAGAACTTTATCAAAGACTTACGTCTTATTCAATGCAGAAACACATTCGTTGTTTTTTAATTATGCAACTGTTATTTCTCCCAGGCCTTTTAAAGTCAGGGTAATATAAGAGGACAATAAATTTCAGCACTGTTTTAGTGGTAAGCAAGACGTTTACAAGTAGAAAGAGGTACTCTACATTGGGTTTGATGTTTAATGTCAGTCATATCAGATTTCCTCTAATTTTTCTGTCAGTTATCATCTTGAGGACTCAACTGAAGTACTATGACTATATTCATGATCTTTCTACTTTTATTCCCTATGTGTGGGGTTGGGATAATATGTCTAAAGCCAGAAAACGCGACAAAAGAACAATATATTGTAGACTGTTTTATTTTCAGTTTTATGGCCTAACGACAAACCTCCTGGGGTTATGCTCTCTTTATAGTATGCCGGCGTACCTGCTATGATAAAATAGTAAAAACTCTATTGTTCACCTACTATTACAAACACCAACGTTAGTTGTGATGATAGTGATCGCGGATTTAGTCGCCTTTTACAACGTATTTAATCGAAATTTTTGCCTTTACATCATCTCAGAACCCGCTCAAAATTTTAATTGAATTTCTATTTCAAACATCTAATTTCATACCTCTACGTGTGGTCCTATCGCTGGTGACTTTCTCATAGCGGCAGTTAACCGCACCACACCAAGGTGGCTTAGATCATTCGCGTACTGCGTCTTCGCGTTGGCATATCTGTAGTTCGGAGCTATTGGCAGCCAGGGTTCTCCTGTACTAAACCCAGCATTAGCAGTGTCATCCCAAGGGAATGGTGCAGCAGGTGCACTGGCAGGATGCGGCCAGCAGGTGGTCAATGTGGCCCATTCTAGGATGGCATCTGTAGTACCGAGTTCATCTCCTGACTGTATCATAGCAGCTCCAGGAAGAATCAAGGCGAGCATGTTGATGGTGTCAACCATTTCGTTGCCATAGCGAGTTGCTATGCGACTGCCATTTGTTTTACTTGTCTGAAACAGTTACATTCAAATTGGCAAGTCACATAAAACATTCAAAAGAAATTTGGAAATTTACTCAAATGGAAGTTTAGTTTTTAAAAATACGAGGTGGTTTTCCCACATATATTTTCTGTGAATCATCCGATTCTGATTATAGTTACGTTTGCTTGTTCTCAGTACCTTGAGTTGGTTTCATTTATTCATCAACTTAGCTACTGTAGTTTTCAAGTTGTAATCAATTGTCATAAAAACTTACGTGAGTTGTCATGATTATTAATTAAATATACCGGCTAGCACTCACGGTGTTTAGTCGAAATCTCATCAGTGCGCGTCAAGCAGCCCTCGAGGCTGCCCGCATTCCTTGAGAATGAACATCTTTACTGTTCGAACACCGGTCGGAGATTTCGACTAAACACCGTGAGTGCTAGCCGGTATATTTAATTAATAATTGTAATCAATTATTAACCGAAAAACTATCTCCACCAACGACCGATGTAATACGACTGTTGCTGATGTCAAGAACTATTGTTGACGAATACCACAGTAAACCTTGCACAAACCACATCACTGTAAAGAGCAGAAAATATATAAATAGAAGTCAGGATGAACTCGATGTTGAGCTCAGACTGTTTGAATCAGCACGGTCGCGTCTTCAGCAAGTAATGTCACATTTTTGGTGGTAAAATTCAGTTTTTTTTTTTAAATAATGATCACACCGAAGATGATAAATGACTTTAATATTAACTTTATACTAAACTAGACCGTTTCTAACCCGTGGGTTGGTAAAATATCGAATGATGGCTTAGAATGTCACCCTCTCATTTCCTCCTGATGGTCTAAGACATTAGAGGCAACTAAAATGAAAATACTAGTAGGTGGGAAGCAGCGTCTTCTGAATTCTTGACAACTTCTACTGCGATCTGCAAGACGCCTGCCAAGCGTAGTGATTATTGCGGTGGACGTTCCGGTTGATGATGATGATAATGATGGAACTTTTTTTCTAATAGAGAGCTATTACAGACACTTTCAAAATATACTTATACACTCACTACTGAACTCAATTGATCTATTAACTAGGTAGTTAGTGCATACATCATGGTTGTATTGGATATGATGAGCGTCCGTGTAAATTATATATTACGGCTCCGTAATCTGTTACATTACGTGTATGTCGTTTGAAGGTCGCTTATTGAAACTGTATAATAATTATCATCTTCATACACATATCTCAAGTATGTGGTTTGTACAGTTTTTTTCTAAAATCACGAAGTAGACACAAGTAGAAATCTAGTTGTTTTCCTGACGCGATCCCTCCTTGGGAATGATCTTCTTGGTAGTTTAGAGATCCTTTTTGTGCACCTATTTTTGTTACAACACCCTACACGTGGCACATGGGTAATGACATGATAAGAACTCGACGGATTTTTTTCCTTAGTATAACCGTGTATAAAGTAGAAAGTAAATGCTATGTATAGTATATCTATTTACAATCCAAGTAGGTGCGCTCTCTTGAGGGGCAGTGAGCAAGGTTCCATAGAACGCCATTCCGAGCTCAGCAGCAGACATCCTTGTAGATGACGTGAGTGCTGCACTCAGCACGCTGTTGGCACCGACTCCGCCATCAGCGTAGTACCGAGCTGCCTGCTCCGGCTTTAGCGACGATTCCGCTAGAATCACTCTGGAAAGTGCAAATTTTATACTATAAGTTTGAAAAGTTGAAGAACTTGTCATAATTGTTATTTTTTTAGTACCGCAAAGTTTTTGTTTTGTTCAGCAGAGATATAAAGTTTCTTATAAGTAGCATCTACGCTTCTATGTGATAGGATAAAAATTGTTAGTTATTATATCAAAATATTTTCAGAGATTCATGCAAATACATTATGTTATATTCTATCGTGTTATGTTATAGCATATTTCTAATGTCAAGCAGTAATGTTTACATTACTGTTCCGGCTTGAAGGGTACTGCAGGTGAAATTACAGGCACATGAGTTAGTGATGGGCGCAGATCAGTTCGCCACTTGTGACGAACTGCATATGTATAGGCAGAGGTTACTGCTTATTATCGCATGACTTTGTGCTTGTAAATTTAATAAAACTATTTGTATATTTTAAGCTACGGATATAGGATGATAATTTATATAAATAAACAAAACCCTGTAGTATAAGTAATGTAAAAAGTTTTTACATTACATTATTACATTCTGTTCTTGTAAAGAAAATTAAAGAATACCTTGTGATTTCCATTAACTTACGGTGTCTCCAAATTGGCAGCATGAACGCAGCTCATGGCCTCAGCAGCCAGTTTCCTTAAAAGCTTCTCTCCGCATTCTAATTCTGGAGGGAAGTCAGGGTTCAGAAGTAAACCAGAGACTCCTCTTCTTAACCACGAACACTGAACTGCAGAGAATGTGGCTGCAACACCATCGGAACAGAGATTCAGTAGAGCTTCCTTGTTGGATGACCCCCAGTAAGCATTGCGGTTTTCGTCCCAAATCCACATGATGTTTTCTTCTGGCTAAGAATTTATAATTTTTATGGTAGAAGCAGGAAATATTTTCCTAAGTGCTTAACAATGTGTTCCTGCAGTATGCAGTCTAAGCCTATCATAGGAATAAGGATTTTTGTTCCTATGATGCTTAGCCTGTATACCTACTTCCTATTGTCGTCTTTTACTGCACTAATTCGGAGCAAGCGTCATGCGACAAAGTATATCAAAAACAAAAATATGCAATGAAGATCCGGGGGCAATTAAAATGCATCTTGAGCTTTACCCCTTGGAGGAAGGGCATATTACGAATACCCACTAGGCTGCTATCAATTTACAAGTAAAAAATAACTCAATAAGCACCGGCAGCTGTTCTTGAGATCTGCGATCACGCCTTTTTTTTATTTTATGGCTGATAGGTAAGCCTTTGACCACAATCTCACCTGATGGTAAGTGATGATGTGGTCGAAGGTGTTAACAGGCTTAACCTAGAATTACTGGCTCTCAAGAATAGCTGCCGGAACACACCGTTAGGTGCTTGGCGACAGATTTTCAACTTGAGGGTGGTCGCTAGCCAGGCGGGCATTCGCAAAAATGCTTTTCCACCATGCGGTGAAGCTCAAGCCCGCGGCGGGATTCGAACCATGGACCTGCCGCGCGGCAGTCCATAGCCAAAGCCACTGAGCTATCACTGCTTCAAAATTCACCTTCACATCAATAGGAGGTCATGAGGTTTTTCTCAAAGTGAGTCTGTTAAACATAAACACATCAAATATAGAAAGTAAAGATATTGGTGGTTTCACCGGTGGTGGTTCATCAGCGATTCCATCCCGCCAAAGGATCCTGTCTTCGTATCCGTTAGCGCGGCTTGCACTAGAGATAAACCATTCTGACGATGTGCTGACTGTCTGGAGAGGAAGAGTCATCACAACTTTCAATTCTGCAACAAGTTCATGAAGTTTTTATGCTCTGGTTTTATAGTAACCTAGATCAAAATGGCTTGTGCCCACAATATAGGTTATATGAAAACCGAAAATGTAACCGACGTACAGAAAAGAATACAATTCAAAAGAATCTGCTACGTGTATGGCTGTATTATAGTACATTATGATATAAGTGCGGTAAGTTGAAAATTACAGCCGAGGGGATATTGCTAGCCCGAACCGCAGGCGAGGGCTACAATAAAGCAGAGGATGTTATTATCAAAGCGCACGTAGGTATGCTTTACGACGTTTTATTTTTAAACTTCGTGGAAATAAATAATTAAATCAAATTTATATTTTTGTAATTTGTTACAGATAAATGGTTGTAATTTATGGCCAAAATTAATTAAAATAAAGAATTAAGTGTTTATTTATTATATTTTATCTCCCAAAGTTAACTTTATTCATAAAACGTTGACCACTTTACTGACATAAAAACTCTTTGTTAAGATTTAAAAAAGTACCGTTCGATTTAGTCAGACCATCTTGATAAACCGTGCGTCTTACATTACAACAACGCACAAGTACGTTGCACTCACGTAATGAGATACATTATGATATTGAAATTGGTGAAATAAGAGACCCTTTACGAGCAAATATGTTATAAAAATATAACTTTCTTTCATTATTATAGTAAAATTGGCAGATTTTTTAATTACTCACCTAACTTTTTGGCTTTTTCCAGAAGGCCGCTAAAGGCTTCCAGGTTTCCATAGCGCTTGTCTATCTCCGTGAAGTCCACAACACCAGGTTTGTCACAATCAGAGCTCCTGGTAGAAATAGGTGATAAAATCACGCCATCCGCGCCTATCGCGCGTACATAGCTTATTTGTTTCGTTGCTCCTAAAAAAAATAAAGGAAACTTAAAATGGGTACTTCCGTAGAGTAGTCAAACGTGAAAGTGGATCAGCTAATGTTAAGTACTAAAAACCCTGTTCAACATTTTATTTGCATAGTTATTTTTGCTATATTTAAATGTCTGATTAATACTCGTAATATGTAACCGCAGAATGGTCCGGAGTGCTAGGCGCTACGCTAGCATCGTTCTGTTCTGGATTGAAGGACCGTGTCAGATATTAATACAGTTCATGAAAACTTCATAGTTCTTACAATAATAACTACTAGGTACTATCGTACATATCATAATTTTCCTACTCTAATCCAACATATAAGGAGTCGGAATTACAATGGCGTGTAACAACTGAAAAGATATGAAATACGAACATGTTTATTTAAACTAATTACGTTGTAAAAATAATGTTGAATTCAAGTTTAGGACCGACCGCCATCTGACGCCAAGCGTAGACAAACTGACGTATTATATACCCGTTGAGGACGTAAATATACTAAATAACCAGCAACTCCCTACTCACGTCGATGCCAGTCTGAATATGCAGTGGCATACGATAACTAACTAAGACTACAATATATTATAACAATTCCTTAAGGCGTTATATAAAAGCCATAGTAGTATCAGATCTAATTTCACGGAATGTATAAAAAAAGCAAAAAATATATATCTCTAATCGTCAAATCCTTGACTAGATTTCCAATTAATACTTTGTCTATAGCTCCAACAAATTCACGAGTCAAAAATTAGTTTGTGAAACGAAGTTTTGCTAAGGATCAAAACCTAGGAGGAAGCACTTGCTCCTAGATTTTCCCAAATATTTTTTCATTTCAGACGGAGAGATTATTGTAAGTGTCACGTTGCAGCGTGCGCTGATATAAGCTCTATTTCAACGATGGTTAGTTTGATTTTCGTACTGGTCAGCAACAAGCTGCTAACTTTGTTCTTTAATCTTTTAAGGGTAAATGGAGGAACCCCTACTGTACAATAATACTACCGTATAATCATTAATTAAGTCTTATAAAACGGAGGCCATATTCATGTTCTAATTACACATTAATATTTACGACACAGTTATTAAATTAAATTTCTGACGGCATTTAGAAACACATAATCATATGATATATTATTCACAGTTTATTTGGAAGAGCTGTAGAATTTTTGAGCAAGGAAATTATTGTAACGGAATAATATGTGATTCTTCAGAACTTGGTATTTCACTTAGGGTTATATTATGAGAATAATTATATTAGACATATAATATCATCGCGTCCATAAATTATATATCTATTATCAAAAATGATATATTAATTTGTGACAACGATAACGCGAAACTACCTATGGTCATAGTTTATTTACATTTTTATTAGAAATCTCAGGTCAACTTTTTTAATTTACTTATTTTGAAATCTATCTATGTTTGCTTCTTAGCATTAACTTACGGCACAACTTATAGAAACTGATATACTTAGCGTTAGTCAAGGATTAACGCTAAGTAATACAACAATAATTGGCCTATACTGCTTTCTTAAGCTGCTAGCTAAATAGCTATCACCCTCTAACGCACCTCTCAAGTCCCCCAAGCCGTCTCCATCTCCATCCCTGAAGGAGTCCACAAGGACTCTGTAGTAGACCGCGTTGCTCCACCACGGCACCCCCTGCCCCGCGCCCGCCCGCACCACTACTGCTAGCACGACCACACTCCACCACATCCTCACGACTGTGACACATAATGACACCATACCCACTTCACGCTTGGGTGGGTAGCTATACACCGCGCCTCTAAGGTAGAATTAGTAATAGTGTATGGCTTACATAAGTCAAAGTCAAAGTAAAAATCATTTATTACATTTTTGTGTCTGTCACAGTCTTATGAATGTCAATTACAAAATGGAAACAGGGAATTTAGGGTCCTAATTATTTTACGCCGCCCACGCCTTCACACGCGTGGGAATTACTTAGTTATATAACGCTCCACTGGACCACTACTCAGGAAATAAGAAAAAAAATGCGAGTTGAACTCATATAGGTTTCATTGTTGAATATGTATTTTAAGCGCAAGTCCAAAGTAACAAAATATATATATATATTGCTGATAGGTTAGCCTTTGAGTACTATCTCACCTGATGGTAAGTGATAATGTGGTCGAAAATGTTGTTCAGGCTAACCTAGAATTACTGGATCTCAAAGACAGCTGCCGGAACATACCGGTAGGAAAATCAAACATAATTTATATCATACAGTTTTAGATCCATTGCGTTTAGTGCGACTTATTATTTCTTGCTAAGCTTTAAGTGTTGGACTAAAATCATATTGAACTAGTATGTGTTGACAAATCACATTTGCATGGTGGTAGGGCACTTTGCGAATGCCCGCCTGGCTAGCTATACCACCCTCAAGTTGAAAATCTGTCGCCAAGCACCTAACGGTGTGTTCCGGCAGCTGTCCTTGAGAGCCAGTAATTCTAGGTTAGCCTGAACAACATCTTCGACCACATCATCACTTACCATCAGGTGAGATAGTGGTCAAAGGCTAACCTATCAAGCATAAAAAAAAAAAAAAAATACATAACGTTGACCAGCCTAACAATATCTTCGACTGCTTCATCACTTAACATTCGGTGGACAAAGGCTATCAAATCATCACAAAAACACGTTTACTTTTGGGCGACCCCATTTTAGTGACTTTTGTATTAATAGACATTATTATAAATTATGCAATCCGCCATAATAAAACATATTCTGTGAAAATTTCAATCAGCTGCCTATTACGGTTCTAAATATACAGCCACACGTACGGACGGACAAAAGAAGCTCAGCAATAGGGTCTCGTATTCTAGTCCAAAATCCTAAGAAGGAACCTATGTCCTAAAAGTTACAAGGCGCAAAGACATGATGTAACATTTTAGAGTTTCTGCAGAAAATAAAATATTATTTAAGTATTATAATTAATCGGCAAATCCCTCACGTTAGGAATGGAATACGTCGCCCTGATGATGAGCATCTAATATGCTCGAAACTCTGGTCGACGTATCCAATCCCTAACGTGAGTTTTTTGCTGGTCAAGTTATAATTTTCATATTTTTATGTAGCAATATCGCATGCTCTGCGGATAGCATTACAAATTTATGAGAGGAAAAAAATTTTCGCACATCCCTTTCGCCGGGGTACGCTCTAATCCAATTGAACTAACATAACAATGAGTCATAACTCAAATTTTTCCTATCGTTCTTTAACCATCGTATTGGGGTGGAACGACATTAATAGTTCAATTTACGTTTTACTAATAAATAATAATAATTTATAATGTTTAAATATGTGTGAAACTCACGAGAATTCATTTCTGAAATATAATTTTTCGCTGAAACAACCATCCAAATTTAACGCATAAGTCCGACTCTAACCGTAGGTACCTGAATCTGAATAACAATCTGAACTGCGACCTTGCGTTAGTGACGAGATTTATTGCGTTGGTTTATTGGGGATTATACTATAAGTTATAGTTATAATAACTAAAGGGTTACGGTTATGAATAATAAACCGGGGTATTGTTGACGCGCTCAGCCTAGAGGCCAGGTATTCGGGAACTTTGAGGGTAGTAAAAGTTTGTATACAGCACAAATTGGGCCAACACTGCATAAGTATAACGGCTTACTTGGACCCGTTAAGTGTATATAGTATTCTGTACATAAAGAATGTACGGCCCCTGTATCAATTCATACTTACGAGTTACCGTCAAAATTAAAACTTTTTTTGTTTTATTTACGTGTCCTATTAGATTTATGATTCAAAAAAAAATATTTTTGTACTAGTGATGTAAATAATATGCATATAATTAAATATAAAAACAAAGTACCAATCATATATCTGTGTTAATTAAATCAATGTACCACAAAATAATGATAAAGCTACATAATATTCATTAAAACTACTAATTGACTTACATATCAAAACTTGTAAAACCAAGGAAAAAGAAGATAACGGCAATATGCTGATTGCATAAAAAAATAATTAGCAACTGACACTTTAGGTTCTTTTAAAAGCCGATTATCCCTCTAGAGGACCAGACAGAATGGAACGTATTATAAATTGGCTGCCAATGGCTTATAAATGGGTAGATACAACGACGAGCGAAGCGAGAAGGAGTCGAGTAACCACAATAACGCGAGCGAAGCGAGCGTGCCGTGCAGCGGTCGCCGACGCACAAAAAAGCAGTTTTTGAATTAATGCTTATACTACCTTTTGAAAGATATAATAACATATTTTGATATGCAGTTAGTATTTTTTGATGATTAAGTGAATTGATATTTAATTTCATTTGTCGTTTGTTGTATTTCATTTTCATATTTCGATTTTATTTCATGAATTAATGAATACGATTCAATAATAAACTCATTTCAAGAGTACTTACTACATCACATATAAATTAGTCAACTCATTAGCATAGTAAAACAAATATCTATTTTAATTTCACGAGCAAATCTAAAGCAGTAAATCCATCACTACTCGCCGGAAGTGCAAGCCGATGATTACGGCTCCACAACACAAATTACTGTACGTATTTTGCGAACAAACTAGTATTTAATCCGTTCTGTAATATCGGACCGATGTAATTTATAGCCGGTAGCTTAGTATAAATACCCAGTATAAATACTTAGTGCAATGTGATATTGACAGCGTAGAAACTATACTATAATCTATGGCAATGGTCGGAATGTAATTAAACTGTTTTGTGGGATCTTTTTGTTGTTATGTTCCATGTGGCTCAGTGGTACAGATGACCTAGTTACTTGTGTGGTTCAATTCAATTTTGCTGGAGGTAATCCTGAACGGCTTTGTTCGTCAGAAATAGCTAAATTATCAGATCGTTACTAGCTACATGTTGCGTATAAATACCTCAACAATGGTTGAAAATTTGTAATGACAGGTCTTTGAATGAGTTAGGTTTCTTATTGTAATTAAATTGTCTCTTAATATCGATGGTAAAAATAGATATTTCTTAAGCTCAATCATCGTTGATTAATATTTAATTCTCCATTTATTATATTTGAAATTTCAGGTTGCCTTCTTACATTTTTGACGTAACTTAAAAGAAACAAAGTTTTTTAATATACATGCAAACCAAAGGGTTTAATAATACGATTATTTTTAAAGTACCTAGTTTGCATCGTTCTATACCCCAGGCTCCACATTTGGCTTTAATACAATTTTTTAAAAGTATTTTCTAGTCTTTTTTCTTATGTGTTTTAACTGAATTGCTTCAAAGTAAGAGTCCGTATATATATATACATATACCGAAGCATTGATTTCAAACGCTTACATATACAGTTTATCACAGACATAATGTATCTCTATTTTCCGGTCACAATGTTCGCTAATCACATTATCTCGAAGAATTTAGTGCAATCTACTTTTTCTAATATTACAAACCGATATCTAAAAATGGTTTTCATTCCTGTTGGGAATTAAAAAATATTATTTTTAGTTTTGCAAGAACATTTTTATTTCAAATGACAAAGTCAAGACCTTTTTTTCTTTTAAGAAACAAACAAACTACGTCTAATTACTACAAAGAGGTTCTATATCTCACATTTCCTCCCTTAATTAGAGTAGTAGAGAACAGTTTTTAGTAATCCTTAAAATACCAAATAAAAAAAAATAAAAACTTACAGAGTTACAAGGTAGGTATAAAATATTCATTACATAAAACACTAAGTAACACCCATCCGCTTAATACACTTGTGATGTTTTACAGGACCAAGAGGTTTAGTGAGAACATCTGCAGGTAACTCATCTGTGGGCATATATCTCAATTCTACTACCTTGTCATTAACTTTCTCTCGTAAAAAATGATATTTAATATCTATATGCTTAGTCCTATTGTGGTGGACTGGATTCAGAGCCATTGCTAGTGCACTCTGACTATCTGTGAAAATGACGACTTTCCAAGACTTGCCTGTCAATTCGTTAATTAGTCTTTTAAGAAAACACGCTTCACGCGTCGTGGTCGACAAAGCTACAAACTCACTTTCAGCTGACGAAAGACTCACTGTCGGTTGCTTTCTTGATTCCCAAGAAATTGGACCACCTGCAAGTTCAAAGTAGTAGCCCGTATAAGATCTTCGAGTTTCAGGACAGTTCGCAAAATCTGAATCGCTGTAACCTTGCAACGTATCATTGTTGTCCAACTTCCTGAAAGTAATTCCAACATCTTTAGTTGCACTTAAATAACGAAGACATCGTTTTGCAGCATTCCAATGAGTCGAATCATTTTTGGAGTTAAATTGACTCAAATAACTTACAGCGTGTGCTATGTCCGGCCTTGTATTGACCGCCAGGAACATGAGAGATCCAATCAGTGCCTGATATGGATAATTCGACTCACCTGTTCCAGGTTCCAGTTTCTTTTGTGCAAGAGGTGTTGATGCCGGCTTGCACGTTGCCATATTGTATTTTTTAAGCAATCCATCAACATAACTTTGTTGTGATATTTTTATTGAGTCTTTTGAGCAACTCACGTTCATTCCAGTGAAAAATTTTATTATTCCAAGATCTTTGGTGGAAAAAAATTTTTGAAGTTCGCATTTGAAGTAGTCAAACGTGACATCATTTTTGTAGAGAACGACAATGTCATCCACATAGACAGCCAGAATCAAAGAGTTTTCGTTTAAAATATTTTTGGTAAAAACACAACACTCCGAAGGAGATTGGTCAAAACCTAGAGAGGTCAAAGTTTGCTTTAACTTTGTATTCCAGGCTCTAGGTGCCTGTTTTAAGCCATATAAGGACTTTTTCAGCAAACACACCTTATTTTCCTCCCTATTTTGAATAAAACCTTGAGGCTGCAACATATACACTTCTTCGTCTAAATCTCCATTCAAAAATGCAGTATCAACATCCATATGACGAACTTTGTAACCATTTTGCACTGCTAGCGCTAGTAGAGTACGTAGTGACGAGTTCCGTACAACTGGAGAAAAAGTCTCAAAATAATCGACACCTTCCACTTGTGTATAACCTTTCACTACTAGTCGTGCTTTGTATTTCACAATGTTACCATCAGCATCTCGCTTAAGTTTATAAACCCACTTACAAGGGATACAAGATTTATGAGATGGTTTATCCACCAGCGTCCAGGTTTCCTTTTTGAGTAAAGCGTTATACTCCTCGTTCATTGCATTTACCCAGTTATCTCTGTCATCACTAGTGACGGCTTCATGATAACTTTTCGGATCATTATGTAGTATATCGTCATCGAAACTGCTATACGAAAAATAATCTGGAGGTTTACGGACTCTTACCGGATATTTTCTAGTAGGACTTTCAGCACTATCACTGGATTCGTGTGAAGGAACCGGTGAATGGCTGATTTGCTGATCTGTGTCACCTGACTGAGTCTCTTCTTCATCAATATCTTCATCAGCGTCTACAAAGTTGTCGCTCTGCTCATCAAGCACCACTTCCCCTTCCACTGATGATGATGATGGGGATGGAATCTCTTGATGTGATGATGATGAAGTCTGCGATAGCAAATGAATCACATTAGAGTTCACAGTACTAGTATCAGGCTGAATACACTTAACTTTTAGCCCTGTAAAATTACTTTCAAAGAAAGTAACGTCTCGAGACTTTGTTAATTTCCTAGGAGTTTCCGCATTTCGAAAGTATTGGTCATCTGAATACCCAACGAAGATATTTTCAGTAGCTTTCATGTCCAATTTTGTTCTCTGACATGAAGGCACATGAACCAAAGCCCTGCAACCGAATACCTTCAAATGAGACAAATCCGGTTTCTTTCCATACCACATTTCAAAAGGTGTTTTACCGTCAAGTGCGCGATGAGGCGACCTGTTCTTTAAATAGACACTAGTCTCTACTGCATCCTGCCAATATGCCTTGGAGAGAGATGCTTGTGACAATAAAGAACGAGCCTTTTCCACAATACTACGATTGCAACGTTCACTGACACCATTCTGTTGAGGACTATAAGGCACCGTTGTTTGATGTCGTATGCCTTGAGATTCAAAATAGTCTGTCAATTCTCTATTGACATACTCCGAGCCATTATCTGATTGAACAGTCCGAATCTTTACACCAGTTTGCCGCTCAACAAGTGATTGGAAAGTGCAAAAATGCTTCTTCACTTCGGTCTTAGAGGCCATGCAATAAATAAATATCAAACGTGTAAAGTCATCTACAAAAATAACAAAGTACTTATTACCTATGAAAGATGTAGTGGACATCGGTCCACAGACGTCAGTATGGATCAATTGCAGCACTGATGTAGCTTTTTGATACTTTACCCTTTTAAATGGTTTACGTGCTTGCTTCGCTTCTATACACGATACACATGGTTCCTTATCAACCTCTGTGTACTCCACTCCAGTAGCTAACCCTTTCCTTAAATGATCCATCCCAATGCGACAGAGATGCCCAAGACGCATGTGCCAAAGCTGAAACTTAGACACCTCAGAGAGCACATTATACGCAGAAACATTTTTAGGCAATTTGACAGAACAGTCCAAATTGTACAGTCCACCACCAAAGGAGCCGTGCAAAATAGATTTCTTAGCAAAAGATACATCATCAGTCTTATAAAAATTACATCCGTTTATATCAAAAACAATTGATAGTCCCTTCTCAACTACTTTCTTAACCGAGAGTAAATTACATTTAATACCAGGGACATGTACCACGTCACTAATTTTATTGACTATGGAGTTCGTGTCTACCATTATATCACCAACACCTACTGCTGGCAACTTTTCGCCGTTTGCCACGGTAATGGTTCCTTTGTCAATATGTCTGTATGTATTGAACCATTCAGCATGTGACGTCATGTGGGCTGTCGCACCAGAATCTATTATCCACTGATCAGAGTTGTGATTCGGTTCAGATAAAGCCAAATATTCCACACATGATGATGTCGAGTTCTTTAGACTTTGTCCATTTTCAGTTACTGCTAACCCTTTTTCAGTAGAACCGGCTGATTTCTTTATCTTGTTAAGGGGACACTTCGGACTTTTATGCCCAGGCTTCTGGCACTTGTAACATATAATAGGCTTTTTATGTGAAGATTTTAACGCAGCATCTTGGTCTCGTAAGCTTCCAGCCATTTCACTTAGTAACTTAGTTTTAACTAGTTCAGAAGTTACTTGTACGTTACTATTTTCTAAAGCCATAATCAATGGTTCATACCGAGCAGTCAGTCCACCAAGCATTATTGCGGCTAATGAGCTGTCGTCTATTATCTTTCCAATATCTGCTAAATCTTGAGCAGTGCTTGTAATGGCAGTAATGTAAGACTCTAAATTTTCAAAATCAGTCAAACAATACCTGTAGAGTCTTCTTTCCAGATTTAGTTTACGACCCAGACCTTTGTCCTCATAAGCTGAACTAAGCGCATCCCATGCTTCTTTCGCCGTCGTAGCAGTCCTTACATGCGTGATGGCAGCAGCATCAACAGTTAGGCATATTTTTGATAGAGCCTTCTGGTCATTTCGGGTCCGTACTTCAGGAGACGATTTATCAGTATTTTCATAACCACATACTGCACTCCATAAGTCCTCGTGAATAAGGAGCATCCTCATTTTAAATTTCCAGGAGGTATATCCGTCACGATTTTTCAAAATTGGTATCCCGTGGAAATTTGAATTATCCATATTTATATTTTTCTAATTCACCACCAAATCTTTTTCTAAATAAGATTATAATGCATATCTTTTTCTAAATAAGATTAAAAAGCATATTCGTGCTGATAACGAATGTTGGGAATTAAAAAATATTATTTTTAGTTTTGCAAGAACATTTTTATTTCAAATGACAAAGTCAAGACCTTTTTTTCTTTTAAGAAACAAACAAACTACGTCTAATTACTACAAAGAGGTTCTATATCTCACAATTCCACTGTAATTTTAGAATTAACCTTTATTGTTAGACGTCTAAGGTTTTCTTTCTAACCTTTTTTTCTGCTTCGTTTTTCTGAATTACTTAGTAAAATGTTTGGTAGGATTTTTAACTTTGCTAAGTATATACGAGCATGCCCGTCATCACAGTGCGACAAACAAGTGTATAATAATAAATTTATAAAAAAATATATTTACACATAGGTAAAATTTTCAAGTACGAATCTGGGTAAAAAAATGCTTTTCTTACAACATGCGATATTAGTTTATACCAGAGAGATATAAAATACTATTTCTTTTCTGTTGTATATACTCGTATACGGAGTTGATTAAAAACAGCAGTGGGCCGCGTCCGGTGTGCGGGTCCTGGGTGACCCACATTAGTGGCCTTTAGAATTACTAATAGCCGTAGCCACTCAATGGTCAATAAAATTACAATTTTTTAAAAAGTATTTAATGAATCTTAACATTAATATTATAAAACATCAAAATAAGTGGAAGTCGTAAGTGACGATGAAAAATGTAAAACTGACATCTTACACAGCGAGCGATCTCCAAGACCCCTGCCAACATGTAAGTTGTCTTATGATCCAAATGTAGGTTGTCTTAATATTAACCCTCCTTGGTCTTGTTGATAGTTTACCGTTTTTATTAGTTTCCATTAACTATAATTAATTCGTGTATGTATTCATATTACAATATAGATAAAAAAATATATAAGATTAAAACTATTTACAATTTCAATTTTATAACTACACTAACTAATTTATTACAAATGCAAAATAAAATTATGTAATTAAAATATGTGTACATATTATCAAAATAATATCACAATTAGGAAGTACGTTTAGAGCGCAGTACAAGCGCCTCTCCCGGCTGAAGAGTGATTTGTCCCAGGGTGATGGTGTCACTGAAAATATAATAACAAGTAGCCAATTAGCAAAGTTAACATGTGCCCTACGAATAACCAATTCGTAGGATGTGCCAATGGCGATGCGCGTGTATTCTATCTACCTCTTTTTTAATCTGCTCTCTACCTTACTAAAAACAACGATATCAAAATCTATTTTTAATGCTGGATACAAGAACCACCTATAACTTTGTGTAAGATTTTTTTAATGTAATGGAGTGACTAACAAGCAAACGGCCCACTTGATGGTAAGCGGTTACCGTCGCCTGTGCACATTTGCAACACCGGGGCGATACCAATGCGTTGCCGACCCTGTAAGACTCTTTTAACACCCTTTTTCAGGAATCCATACTGTAGCTCTGCGGTAAAACGCTAAATGGAAGATCATTCCACAGTATGCGCTAAGAAGTAATGTATAAATCGAGCTGTGTGAGATTTCCAGGACTCGATTATATGTGGATGAGCTTTTAACTGGTGACGCGAGGTACGATGATAGAATCGGGATGACTACATTAGATAAAACATTTCATTCTGCTATAATTTCATAAAGTATGTTCTCAAAAGCAATGTGTAAAATATATAAGAAAAACCATTAAATTATCTTTATTTGTGATAAGTTAAAAATATTTCATTGGCCTTGGTTAGGATTGTTTATATAATTATGATGATGTGTTCGACATTTTGTTTCTATTTAGGTACAAACAAACGACGCAAGTTATATTACCTATATTTACGAGTACAATATAGATAGCGATATATCTGAAAATGATTCAATAATGCTTATTATTTGTAGATATTGGTAATAAAATACATAAAAATAAGATTGTAGAAGCATTGTTTTGAAAATAAATTTCCAAATATCAAACCGTTACCGAGAGTAGGTACGAGTACATTCGAACCAAACTGATAACTCACTCTATATTTATACTTTGCAGAATTAGATTAGAATCCCTGGATTCAATTTTAAATCCTTTGTTGTTTGGGTTTGTTTACGGTAATTGTTATAAAACTTTTCATAGCATTTTTGAATGAGACAAAAAAATCGCCCCGCCTGCCTGATGGTCACGACTGTCCCATACAGCAGCAGTGTTATCGTTCACGATCGTGCTTGACGGTGCACACTGCACTGCACTGGGATAGTCGCTCCGAGACGTAGCGTTTGTATCGTTCAGTAATTATATTTGCTACACCTTAATCTTAAAGATGTTTCGTGGGAAACTCGTCAATTTAATATTTCCATAACCGCAAATTAACTAAGCATTTATGAAAGCCATCAAATAACCACAACGTTTAATTACAATTATTATAGACTGCATTAAGCTCGCTTCCAACTGCAAGGGATCTAAAACATGTCAAGCGAAACGGCGGTGCTAAGACACCCCTGCCTACCTCTTCAGGTAATACGGGCATAACAATATGTATGCGGAACGGGTCACGCAATTTTGATTCCTCCTGTTTTAGCAGTCTATTTAAAATTATTACCTTTTTTTTAAACTTATCAAACTATAAAATAAAAAAATAAGAAATACCCACTCAGTTACTCTCGATGAATGTACACTAGAAGTGTACACAGACACAGGTTCTTCCAACCACGCTACCCTTGTCAGGTCGACAACATCTGCTGCTTCTCCCACGTTGAAGAGGAGGGAGTATGTGTCGTGGGTTATTAGGTAACGCACGAGAATAAGGGTATGCTCAGTCAGGGCCTGGAGGTGATAGTCTCCATGGGATAGGGCTGGTTCTCTTCGGAGTCTGGTCAAGTATTGATAGACCTAGAAATATGTTAAAATTGCTGACTTTCTAATCTATGATATACTGATTTCTGTCTAGTAGTCTGATTTAGAATCTGATATTTCTTTACAGATTAGAGCAAGAATTATATATATGCCAGAATAAGTTCAAACTTAAAGTACTTAGTTCGTTGAAGAGAAGAATATAATAAAATAGTTGCAGTTCAAACAAACCTTAAAATGACTCCTTACTGCTTCTTTCTGTGTCTGCAGATTAATCTCCATGTAGTCCTCAGCTATTGGCAGCCATGTATTCAAACTAGTTGAGAACCCGGCACTAGTGGAATTGTTCCAATGATACGGTGTCCTAGCTGGATCTCTGGAATAGTCCAGATAGTTGTCCGGGTTGCCCTGATTGCAGGCTGCCACGTCTACTGTATCGTTCCAGCTAACATAGCCGTCTCTCATCCCAATCTCTTCACCCTGATATGTAACTGCCACTCCTGGCAGAAGCATGTTTAGGGCATTGAGTCCATCTACCATGTTCGGTCGGAATCTGGACGGCATTCGGTTATTGTCATGGTTACCAAACTGTTAAACACATAAATATACGGAATATTATAAAAAAGTTTCTAGTATTAATTGGGTTGAAATAGCTCAACCATTTCCCTTAGTACATTCGAAGTTATGAAATTACATTACATTTTTATTGCTACTCACCACCCAGTTGGCAACATTTCCATTAGGCATATAAGTTAACCACCTCTGTATTACATAAACAAAGTCCCTAGCGTTTGATCTGGCTGACAGGCTGGTGATAAAGTCGAAGTTGAACGGAAAATGAGCACCAACTCTTGATCTCTCGTCGCCATAGTACAGCATGGTCATAGTGATGTTGGCATAGGCTTCTGCCAGTAGTACTCTGAAGAATATAATATATTTTATTATTATAATTCTAGTCAGTATTCAAATTAAGAACACAAAGGAGTTTTCTCTTAACTTACTTTGTCTCACTACCACTCTCTTGCTGCCACCTATCAGCTGCCTCTCTCCACTCATAAACGACATCGTACAGCTCTATTAGATCCTTCACATGTTCTTGAGTTGTATACCCAGGTTGATCAGGAGTCAGAAACATATTTCCAGACAAGGGTTCATCAGGATACTGTCCGCCAAAGTTATCAGGATTAGCTTCAAACAAGTGCGGGATAGCATCAAGCCTGAACCCGTCAGCTCCTTTGTCGATCCAGAATTTCATAATATTGAGCATCTCCTGTCTAACTGCCGGTGCCCGAAAGTTGAAATCTGCTTGTTCGATAGCAAACTGGTGAAGATAGTATTGCTGACGGAGGTTGCTCCATTCCCATACTGTCCCACCAAACTGGCTGATCTACAACATTGTATGAGGTTGGTTTTTGTGCTTCATACTGAATGGTGGTTGTCAAATTTATGTAGAGACCTTAAACTTTAAAACTCATAAATTTATATTTTATTGCATTCTTGTTCACCAGTTTGGTTTTAGGTCCTACCTACGAAGGTTGAAACAGTGATGGCTCAGTAGCAAAACCTATGGACTGCCTCGCAGAAGGTCCACTTTTGAATTTCAGGGATGTATGGCAAGCTACCTTAAAGTAGAAAATCTGGTGCCAAGCACCTAACGGTGTGGTCCAGCAGCATTTTTTGAGATCCAGTAATTCTAGGTTAGGCCAGTTAACACCTCCGACTGCATCAACACTTACCATTAAGTGACATTGTGGTGAAAAGCTAAGCTTTCAGCTATAAAGAAGAGATAAATTAACGAACAATCAGAGTATAAAGTCTTGTAGTTATTTCGCATCCTAAATAATTTATATACTAAATTTAATTTATTCTATTATCTCTAGCTGAAATCCATTTAGTCCCAGTGGTGATATCCCACACACAATTAAATACACTTTGACATTTATAAGCAGGATACTTATGATACACTCAATGTAGGCAATAGAGATGATACAATTTTGTAACTTACCCAATTCGATGGTACAATCCAGTTGGAAGCATTCTCAGGGTCTTGTTTAGGATCAGCCCACACAAAGTAGTTGTCATATTGAGGGTCCCTCTGTTCTGAGAGCTTAAAGTATTCAGACTCAGTGCTCGCATGATTGGGGACATAGTCCAGAAGGACTTTAATTCCTGTCAGAGAAAATACGACCGTGAATTTATATATACGAGTATTCTATAAATATATCTTAGAATATGTAAAGTACGTTCTAGTTTGAGGCTGTGAGTGCCAGAGTGGTCTGTCTTTTGCAGGCTTGATTTTTATTATGTTTCAAAAATATAGGCTACTATGGCGCTGACTGCCTCAGGATACTGAAGCGATGTGAAAATTCATACCAACTTGGTGTGCCTTCTCGACCAGCTCTTCAAAGTCCTCCATAGTTCCATATTCGTAGTGAATATTGTAAAAGTCGCTGATGTCATACCCGAAGTCCACCATGGGAGACTCGAAGATTGGAGACATCCATATTGCCCCCACTCCGGCGTCCACGAAATGTTCAAGCTCACTGGTGATGCCTGGATTAGTATACAAAAAAAGTATGTAATCGTGACCATAGCCGCGTCAGTTACAGACTTAACTTATAGCACTGACGCACGGACACACATATTCGAACCTTGAACTTGATTATTATGAGCTAATATCTCATATCAATATATATAAATGTTAATAAACCCTTCAGTTTTACTTAGATAAACCACTAAGAGTAATTTTGCCTTTACCTTTTAAATCACCGATTCCGTCCCCATCACTGTCTTTAAAGGAGCGAGGATATATCTGGTATATAACAGTGTGCTCCCACCAGTCCAGAGGCTTCAGGACTGGAGGATCCGGCCCCTTACTGGCCAGCACAGCCCAGGTGATGCTTCCTACCACCACCCCCACTACCGCTATCACCCCCACGGAGATGCCTGCAACCTTCAACCACGACGGCATTGTAACTGACCGGTGACACGACTCCGTGGGGTCCACATATAATTTTCTGTTATCTTTTATCTAATGCAGTAAACTCTTTATCGCGCTCCAAAATTATTGTCCGATTGTTGTGTGATATTAAAAGATGTAGAATGTTCCATTCACTGCTTGTTTATAAAGTGGTTCAGAGTAACTATGTACTACATAACATACATAGCAGAAGTATTATATGAAAATAATATTGCAGCTAGGCAAATAAAAAAGATGCAAAGATGTCAGTATTCAAATGTCCTAATGTTTTTAAGCAACTTATAAAAATCGTTGATGTTTTAAGATCAACAAAATCTAGAATATTATATATTATAAGATCACAAAAGATTTTGTTGATTTCGTTTCTACTATAGACGTATAAATCCGATTAATTGGGTTTACCCAAAAAACTATTCTATTCGACTACTACTAAAACTACTTCTAATAAATCGGATATTAATTATATGAAGTCCTAGTTCTTAAAAGAGGTAATATTATGTACCAAGTTTTATCAAAATCTGTTTCGAGTCGAGTGGAATCAAACACACGCATTTTCTATCACATCAAACGCTCTGGTTGTCCAGGCAGCGAACTACTCGACTGCCTTACCTGATCCTCATTTCAAACCTACTTTTCGCCATCCAGTAATCGTCCTGTTAAAGTAACTTGTCTAGAGATCATTAAAAATTACAACATCAATACCTAGCGCATCAGCAAGCTTGAGGCAAGCAAAGTTCAGGCTAGTATCGCTCGAAATAGTCACAGAGTGAATATCCGTAGCGCCTTCTGAAGAACTGCTTCCCTGATCTCCCAGTTCCCTGCCAGGCATAGGGATTATCGCATATCCACCTTAGTTTGGGGAGACTGTGTTCAGCAGTGGATCATCCGACTGACACAGTAAATATCTGTACTCGTAGGGCTAATAATGACGACAACCGACGACAGCCGAGGAGCCGTATTGCAGTGATGTCATAGATGCAGTCACCAGGTCCTCTAATCGTGGAGACGCCTTTCCAGCGCCCGCAAGACGCGGAGTCGAAAGTCTTTTATAGAAAGCCTTCAGCAATCAACGCCTCCTACATTGTGTAATCAGGTAATAAATATGTAATATTGATAAAATGTTAGCTTATCAGCAATAAAAAGAAGCGATCGGTGTAATATTATATGTTTTGAATTCGTATCCAGTTACTAGCCAGTATTTTTCTATCTTTATCTGAAAAACTTTCTCTTTTAATATCTGAAAAACTTATAAATTTGCATTTATTTTGATCCAGCGTCTGAACATGGTTAAAAAATAAATAATTTTGTATGCATTATCTGCATGATTTTTTTAACTGTGACATTAATCCTACGCCGTTTCTGACTTTATGTTCTCAACTGTGACATTAATTCTTCGCCACCGATGGAACTCGAATTGAATATGCAAATATCTGTTTTCCAATTCAGAACTTGTCCGTAGGGCTCATACGTCATCCACCGTTGTTCTGTGCACGGAGAGTATTGCATTCCTCTATAGAAATCGATTCAATTTTAGTTCCATTACAAAGAAAAATGGGAATACGGAAAGGCTTTGCTTCCACAGGTATATTTCATTTCAGTGGTCGGTACAGGTTAAGAATGGTACCTGTTTCATATCCTCATAATTTGTTATTGCAAAACCGATTTAGGGAAATAAGGCAGATATTGTATATAATGAACAGCACGATATAACACACATCCACGCAATAGTAGAATGTTGTTGTACGTCATTACTGTCTTTTATCGTTATAAGATTGTACGAGTATGTACCTAATTTTGGCTTGCAGTTTTTACTATACTGGCAGTATTGCAAGCTTATGCGCAAAGCCAAACAAGTTTCATAATCTTAAAATGAATTAATAATACGAGTATATATACATTTACAATTAAATATATTTACAATTAAGCAATTAATATTATAATTTGAACTAAACAACTTCTACAAATCATAGTACTTAAATTAAATAAATTTAAACTTAAATAGGTTTTCCTCTGAGTACTAATGCTTCGCCGGAGTCCAGAGACAACTCGTTGTCCTCAATTTCTGATCTGTAAAAACACAAATCCAATGTTATACGGTAAATTCTGCCTATAGCAGATGCAGTTGGTCACAATTGGCGCCCATCACCATGCGATATAAAGTTGTTAAGTCTTATGTGCCTGTTATCTTACTGGCTCTCTTAGACTGCTACCAGAGCACACGGTTAGGTGCTTGGCAACAGTATTTATACTTTAGGGTAGTAGTGACCAGGCGAGTAAAGTTCGATAAATTACAACCTACCAGACAGACGGTGTTTCTGGCATGGTCAGCATCGCTTGGTCATAAAAAATACTTTAGAGGTATTTATTATATGAGCAGTCATAGATGCAAAAATTTCATAAATTTCATTGGTGTTTCAGAAAGCATGTTCCTGGGCTTCTTTGTACAGAGTTATGGTTTTATATTTTTATTTTATACATAATTTTAGTACTCAATAGCCCCAAAGATCACTCACCCTGCAAGCCTTGTCGAGTTTATACTCGACACATAAACGGTAGCCGGCAGCGTCAGATGGGGGACCCTGTTCAGGTCAACAGTATCGGAATTCTCCCCCAGGTTGAAAATCAGAGCCAAGGTATCGAAGGTCCGTAGACTCCGCACCAGATAGAACGAACTGTCAGAGAACGCGCGGATGTCATACTCCCCGTGGGATAATGTGGTTTCCTTGCGAAGCTTCGTTAGTGCTTGATACACCTGGAAAAATAAAATAGTTACACTTGTATACCTTGAGAGGATAGGCAGTTTTTGCTAGATGTTTTCAGGTTCCACGTAAAAGAAGACAAACCTATTTTCATCTCCAGATTACAAGTGTCATACTCCGGATCGTTAATGAGATTTACCCCTAGGATGAACTGCGTTTGTCCTGTTTTGTACCTCTCGGTCCGTCAATTAAATCAACCTATCGTTTAATGAGGTACCATCTATTGGAGCAGACTGGTAAGAATACTCAGCATAAAGTTATATTGAAAAAATTTGCACCAAAATCGCTAAGTAGGTTTTCAGTTTTAGTTCCGCTGACCTTCGCTCCAACACTCCATTTTTTCACGTCATTTTGAGAGCTTCCTTTGAACTTCGGTTGCATTTTCTCCAACAAGGCCGTGCCGTGGTCAAACAGCATACAGTAATTAGAAATTTCTTATATCTATCACATCAATACAATACGTGACATAAAAATATGTAACAATTCCCAAGTATCTCAAAATTTATAGAAGTCAGATAGTCGTATCACAGAATAATTCTTGTATAAAGAGCATTTTTATTCTTACCCATGTGCCGCGCCACAAATTACAGGATGCATGAAGTGTGATACAATATCTCACCTTGTAATGACTTCTTTCATCTTCCTTCTGCTGGGCGAGGTTGAGCTCCAAGTAGTCTTCAGCCACTGGCAGCCAGGTAGAAGTGTTAGTGGAGAATCCGGCACTGGTGGAATTGTTCCAGTGGTAGGGAGTGCGGGCAGGGTCGCGGGAGTACTGGAGGTACGTTGTCTCGTTGCCGCGGTTAAGGGCTTCCACGTCAACTGCACCAATAAAACATAACGTTTATTATTCGTGATATGACCTGTGACCTCTATATTTTTCAGTGATGGATGTAGATTTAGTTATTGGTGGGCTAGATCACGAATGACTACTGACTCAAGGAAAGCCGGAATATAATGTTAGCTAATTTGCGACACAGTTCATTTTTTTATTTTTAGTGTGGTGGGGCTAACCAAGTGAGCATCTGCAAAAAAACTCTCCATGATAGTTGAGAAGTACCAAAATAACATGCGTATAAGTAACAGTAAGTGTGAAATCCATATTTTGTTATATAATGGATCGGACGATCCACCAGCACATTTATATTATTAAGGCAAGTACTACTATTAAACAACTGTGTATAATACCACGCCTTACGCAGTAGTGCTTCATTTGTTTTGCTATCTGGTATAATAAATATGAGTAATAAAGTATTGACGCTTAGCTTGGAAATTTCGTTGGTGTTCATCTATCTATCTGTTATCACACGGAATCCTTACAGTTGTTAAAAAAATATTGCTTTACCTATGAAAATTTTATGTTTATTTGTTCAGGATTAAAATTTGAAAATAGGCAGTTTATTACAGACACAATATTTGTAAGGTAATTAGTCTCTGAAATATTCCATTACAACTATACTATACTTCTCACCTGTATCCTCCCAGCTGACGAAACCGTCTCTCAAGCCGATCTCCTCGCCCTGGTAGGTGACTGCAACTCCTGGGAGCATCATGTTTAGAGCGTTGAGCCCATCCACCATATTGTGGCGGAAGCGGGTCGGCATTCTGTTGTTGTCGTGGTTTCCAAACTATACATATACATTGAATGATCTAAGTATCAGTTACATAAAGATAATTACAAATTTGAGTTACCGTCAACTTAAACCAATATAAATTATGATGCCTACAATTACATTTTAAATTAGGTGGTATTTACGGGATAAATAAAGGTAAAATTCGGTGATTTAGAACTACAACTGTGGTACATGATTAACGGAATCAAGACTGTTTTGTAGTTCAAATTTAAAATGGCACCAGATATAATGAAAATTCTTTCTATACGTGAAAAACTAGTTCTGGAGCGTTAAAGTAAAAATTTCCCCTCTCGTATTCTAGCAGGCAGTTTATTATCTTTATTATACATCACTGTATTATCAACTCAACCAGCCTTCCTTAAGCCAGAATATTAGGTCAAATAATATCTTCAAATATTATGCAAAATGAGTTTAAGCAGATAAACAACTCACCACCCAGTTAGGCACAGCGCCATACGGCATGTAGGTAAGCCACTTTAGGATTGTGTACACGAAGTCTCTGGCGTTGGACTCCGCTGAGAGGTCTGTGATGAAGTCAAAGTTGAATGGGAAGTGCGCTCCGAGAGCACCCTCCTCATTGCCGTAGTACAGCATCGTCATCGTGATATTTGCATAGCCTTCAGAAAACATCACCCTGCGGGAAGAAACAAAAAGACTCGAGTCCAATATTTTGCCCTATCTTGCATTTGTCTATGAACCTTTGATCCGGCTTTTACCACAAATTTTAAATCTATCGCTTTAAATTCTGTTCCCATTAAATTATCATTTTTAAGACTTCAAAAACTGACTCAAACAATCATCTTCAAACATCTGCAGTTCAATTACTTAATGGTTACCTCGTATCACCTCCTTTCTCTTTATTGTATTCATCGATGAACTCTCTCCACTCATACACGATGTCGTACAACTCAATCAGATCTTTAGTATACAACGGTATTGTGTAGCCCAGTTGGTGGGATTCGAACTGAGCCAAGCCGCTGAGAGGATCATCAGGGAATCTCCCTTCATGATCTGCCGGGTCAGCTTCCATCATGTAGGGGAGAGCATCGAGCCTGAATCCATCGGCTCCCTTATCAAGCCAGAACTCCATGATATTGTGCATCTCCTTCTTTACTTCCTCATTGCGGAAGTTGAAGTCTGCCTGTTCGACGGCGAACTGGTGGAGGTAGAACTGCTGACGGAGCTCACTCCATTCCCATGCTGAGCCACCGAATTGGCTTACCTGGAATTGATTTATTTGAAAGGTTTAAATGGAGACTGAAATAACAGGAGTTTACGAGTATTATTATTTTTGCTGATAAGCTCTGTCTACTATATCACTTGATGGTAAGTGTTGCAGCAATTCAAGATATTGTTTAGGCTAAGCTGGAATTACTGGCTCTCAATTACACGTGCCGGAACATACCATTAGATGCTTGGTGGCAGATTGCCATACTTAATCCCCACGCTTGGAGATCGCAGTGTTAGTTATCAGTTCCTCAGAGAGTGCTGCTTTTTTTTTAATAGGTTCAATAGGTTTTAGTGTAAATCTGTTGGTTGCATTGTCAACTCATCCAGTTAGAAAGTGTTAGATTTTTTGACGCATTATCAACTCACCCAGATAGAAATTGGAAGTTTGTTAGTAGAATTATTTACTCATCCAGTTAGAAAGTACAAGTTTGTAAGTCGCATCGTCAACTAACCCAGTTAGAAAATAGAAGGCAGTTGATTGCATTCTCAATTCATCCAGTTAGAAAGTTGAAGCCCTTTAGTTGGAAACTCAACTCACCCAGTTAGAAGGAGGAAGTCTGTTGGTTGCATTGTTAGGGTCGGGGATACCGTCCGCCCATACAAAATAGTCTTCATATATGGGGTTCCGTTTCTCTGACTCAATAAAGTACTCCGAATACGTACTGGCGTGGTTTGGAACGAAGTCTAGCAGCACTTTTATACCTAGAAGATAAAAAGAAAACTTATAGGTAACAAAATTCAGACGACTATACAACCCCGGAAGAACAACTATAATATTAAAGTTATTATATAACATTACCATGCGGCCCGCACCGGTTTCGCACGGTTATTTAACAAAAATTATAAATTTGAAACACGTAAAAAGTAGTTATTGTGAAATAGCTGTAATAGTTAGACATACGACAATGCATATTTTATTGTAGATATTGATGTCCTCTATAAATTTATTCGTTACATAGAAAAAAACAAACTTTCCTATTTATAATATTAGTGTAGATGTATATATAGAAGACATTTTGTGGCGAAACGCATGGGATTGATCATGATTGTGATGAGTGATGTCTCGCACTGTACACCTTAAATATTATTCGTGTGATATAAATTATCACTATTTTCGTCTAATTCTTCGAAGCTACATAATAAACAAATTAATAATAAAATTATCCTTATAATTTGACACTTACATGATTATTATCTAAGATATTAATCAGTAACTATTGTAAAGCATGTACTTATCGCACGATATATCTCGGTCATGAATCGAATAGTTTTTAATATTTATCTCTAGCTTATCTTATTAAATGATTAATTTCGATGTTATCCAATAAATAATTCCGGTTTGTTACTTTATTGTCCTCGTAGTAAAATATTTGCTTAATTACTCTTTACTGAAACAGCTTAAATTGTTTTTACCTCACAAGTACGGAAAGGTGTGGTTTATAATTATTTGAAATCTGCTTGAAAAGGTGATTTTTCTCAGTTAGCGTGGAAAACGTTTTTGAAATTAGAACCTTAGTAAACAGTTCCAAAAATAATAATTACCAAATGTACATACTTTTACTTTTATCTATATCTATACTTACCAATATTATAATGAGGAAAGATTTCTATTTTTGTATGCAACGAATAAACTTTAAATCTACTGGACCGATTTGGATAAAACTTGGTATGGAAATAGTTTGACCCGGGGAAGGACATAGGATACTTTTTATCCAACTACGCAAAAAGAGGTTATTAATTTTGTGCAATAACCGACATAGGCACATGCGGAGCGGCGGCCGGAAAGGTAGCTTTTTATATAATACCTAGCGGCCCACCCCGGCTTCGCGTGGGTAATTACGACTATAAATTGAGATGTAAGCTATCCTATCTTTCAATTTGGATCAAATTGCATATGGTGTGCAAATCAAATTTAAAATCGGTTCAGTAGTTTAAGAGTCCATCGCGGACAAACAACGTGACACGTATATTTTCATATATATACGGATGAATACTAACTTACCATGTTCTTGAGCTGTTTTTATGGCACCTAGCATTCTCGTCGCTGTAGTGAGGTGAACATTTCTATTTTTCGCTCAGTCAGCATAGTTATTTGCGTACCTATGAACCCTCGTTACTCTCGGGATTCAATATAAGTATTCGCACTAAAGAACAACTTTGCAGCCTTGCAAAACAAATAGCTATTTCTTGTTGAAAAAGTAAGCCAATGAAACGAGCAAATTTAAATCGAACCATCTGTTGAGTTTTTTGTGTTCCATACGACCAAAAGGGACTCTATTACCTACTAAGCTCGTGATATCCGTCCCACCTATTAATACTGTGTTTAAACTGTTATAGGTAGACGTTTCAGAGAATATGTGTTACAGTGACGCATAATAAATGATTGCCAAGAAATATAAAAATCACAATTAAAATATTACAGGGAGTTCTCATAAAATAAATGTGTGGTTTTTTGTATCGTATTTTGATTCATTGTAATTAATAATAAGTATCAAACAAATTATTAGAGTACAAAATTTTTTTATGCCCAAGGCGAGAATCGAACGCGCGCGTTCCGATATCGCGTCGGATGCTTAAGACCATCTCAGCCACCTGGGACTTTGCGTTTCTGCCGAAATTTCGTGCTCCAATTGTATAACTTTAACCGTCATAGGGGACGGTGCGCGGCCATCAACCAGAGTACGAGACTTCATCTGATCGACAGAAGTGTTTTTTCAAACACTTAACTCTCGGTATGATGTCGCTACCCTTCTATCGGAGGACGCGGGTTCGATTCCTGCCTTGGGCATAAAATTTTGTACTTCAATAATTTGTTTGATATGATTTTCGCTTAGCACGTGATAGTGCTTGTTATCATATTTAGAAATAATAATAAGTAGTTATTACACGCGTCAAAAGAACAAACTTTATATTTTAAAAAAAATAATTTGTTGTGAACAAAATGTATAAAACACTGGTCAAATGTAGTCGGATCTCGCTCTTTTATGGTCTTTTACACCCGTGAAAGAAAAATGCTTGATGATTTTGATCACAGCCAGGACTGGCTCACTCCGCATTTTAGGTACAAATCTACAGGAGTACATCAACGTATCCGTCCGGACGGTGTGTGCCGCGTCAGAAGAGATCACAGCTATGCGTGGCTATGCGATAGAAAGAGAGACGCCTAGGAGATGAATATTAATATTAGTTACTCCGTGCTTTGCGAGCTGAAGTGCACTTTATTGTTTAGTAGCTAAAGTCGTTTATTTATTGATATGGCTTTGTGATCCTTCTGGTCCTTTTTATTCTGTGTAACTGCTTCTAACTACATTAGAAATGTACTATACATAGTACTGTTCGCATTTTTAGTATTTGTTGGTCAAATAAATAATTTAGTACATATTTTTATACCGAAATTTCAGATTATAGAAATTTATCTGTAGATAGATATATAAGATAGGTATTAGGTATTCATGAAACGGGATCATATTTGCGTATATAATAATTTTGAAATAGCTACGTAGAAAACTCAATATTATAAAACAAAATTTAACACAAACATTTGGTCAATAGGTAATTAGCGTATTTTGTTATTTGCCTTCTGGTATTATGATAATCATTTAAGGCCATCAATGATAAATAAGGATCAAATGCGCATCTGTTATCAAAATCATTCATTAACACACTTTTATTCTGACAAAAACACAAATTAGGACTTATAAGAAACATTTTATATGCCTGATAGGTTAGCTTAGCAACAGGTAAGTTTTTTTTTATTTATTTAAGATAGTGGTTAAAGCCACTATCTCACCATACCACCATACCATAACGACTGCCATCTTAAGACAACAACCGAGACCGACGCGACGGCTTAACGTGCCCTCCGAAGCACGGAAGCGCTCAGTAGTAATGTCATCTAGCGGTCACCCATCCAAATCGTGACCGAAACCGGGCGTTGCTTAACTTTGCTGATTGGTTCAGAATGGCTAAGCAAACTACGCTACAAGCACTTCAAAATATAATAATAATTTATAAGGCACTTGCAGATTTTTCGACTGCCTCGATGGTGAAGGAGGTGCGAGCGACGCTTTGAAATTTGAGGTCGTGAGTTGGCCCCTTCAGAAATTAACAATAGGAATACCTGGCCTGCCTGATAGAAAAACATTAGTCCCATCATTCATTAATAATAATAATAATAATATATAGTTTATACTAGCCATAACTTTTGGTTACAATCTATTTATAAGTACTAATGAACACATAAAAAACGTAATATTAAACTACAGCACTAGCTCCGACACTTGGATTCCCTGTGTTGTGGGAGTCTAGTCTCTTCCTGTGGTACATATTTTGTGTTATTTATTTGCTACAAGGAAGTAACTACTACCTACTGTTAGTTAGTACCCACCCACTTATATTCATCAGCTGTGAATCCACTCGCTTACTTAAAACACCAAGGGCACTTAATATACATTGTCAGTACAACTACGTACCAACGTACGGAAATAAAGAAGTTACGTACATCAAAGTTACTTTCCAAGAAAAAATAATCACAATCTCACAAACACTGGTGACTGGTTTACATACAAATACTTAAGAATAAATTTGCAGTATCAATTTAATTCCATACAAGGCCACGAACACAACCAAAAGCACATTTCACAACACAAAAATAAGCGCGTACATCAATCTAAGCCTACTAGCCGGGCCCGGCCGTAGCCGGGTATGCTAGCGACTGCTTATCAACGACCGAAATTGTATGAGAGAAAACAATTCTGGTGAAACGTGGAGGCTAAGGCACCTTCTACTTCTTTGGGGAATATAGGAGTGACAGCATGTTCTTTTACCGTTTGGTAAGTCTCTTCAGCAAGAGTTACTAGTTAGTGGGTATTACCAAAGTTTCAGATACATTGCTCCGGAGCAGTAATGCACACAAATGGTTTAGGCGTGTAGGGCACTGTATGAAATGAAATTACTGGGCAAACAAGACATAAAAGCAATAGCAGTATAACTTTGTGCGAGTTCGTCCTGGGAAGTACTGCCATTATTCCTATTTGTACCGCCAAGCAGTAATGTTCGCATCACTGTGTTCCGGTTTGAAAAGTTTGGGTGGCGGTGCAATTACGGGCAGTTGAAATTTAACAACTATGTCTCTGGGAGATGGGCTCAATGCAGTTCACCTTGTGACGGACTGAATCTATTATAGGCAGAGGTTAACGCCAGGTGAACCTCGTGGCTGTTAAATCATGATAGCCTAAAAATACTAATGTCTCGGAGTGACTGCGCAGTGCAGTGCCAAGTAGAACGAGGATGATGACACTGCTATAATGTATAGGGGTGAAGCATCACTACCCGGCGTGCGACTGATATGGCTCGTCACTTTAAAATAATTGAAAAAAAATAGAGTACATTGATATTTTATACAATTTTAATGGTCCCATCAAAGTACTTACCGAGTCCGTGTGCTTTCTCCAAAAGCTCTTCAAAGTCTTCCATGGTTCCGTACTCGTAGTGGATCTCGTAGAAGTTGCTGATGTCGTACCCGAAGTCTATCATCGGGGACTCGAAGATCGGAGACATCCATATCGCGTCGATCCCCGCGTCCACGAAGTGCTCCAGCTCGCTGATGATCCCTGAAAGTATTTAATTTCTTAGCTTAGCTAGCTTTAGGAAGTGTGGTGGAAACGTGATACATTACGTGAAAAATAGAGTTACAATATGTATGTACGAGTATAACCATATTTTGCCTTCTGAAATTTTGATTACTAGTACGAGTATATGTTGTGTACGGCAATTATTTGGATGAGTGATTCCTAGCAGTATTTACTACTGAGATCACGCTGAGATTAAGCCTTCAGTTCTGATGATTTTTTTACTGCTGTTATGACAGATTTTCTACTCAAGAGTGTAAGCTAGCTAGGCTGGTATTATGTTAGAGGCTTTGGGTGGCCCGAAAACTCAGACACTTTGGTGGTTAGATGTTTTGCGAATGCCCACATTTCCACATGAAGCAGAAAATCTGTCACCAAGTACACGGGGCGGTGCTTCTGATTAAGATTTAAGCACCATAGCCTTAGCAAATAACAAATTTATAAATTATTAGAGTTTTATGTCGTTTGGGATTTGAAACCCACGGGATTACATTCCGATTGCCGGGTTTAATTCTGCTTCCTATCCTCGACCACAAATCGCACATACCAACATCAGATTGTTGTCAAACGCTAGCGTAACAGCAATAAAAAATTACCGTGAGATACATATGGGCCAAACAGGCAGACAAACTTACGGGCATGGAGCAACTATAAGACGAAACAATGTACTGGGTACGAATAAATATTTAGTATTTGTAGAAGTAACGAGTAGCTAACCAACGTGGGCAGGTACTCGGGGACTGGGCGCACGAATAATGTCATGATAAATACAGGAAACTGGACGTCACGGTGATTTGTACAATTGTTGGACATTAAAAATGTATTATGTATGATTGTCCATGACGTTTGTATTTTATATAGTTTATGTTTTGAATGGCTCACTGCGGCCTTGTCTGTAGCAAGGTCATCAAGTAACTATTATATAATATTTTACTGTACTGTATCAGCCGGATTGTCCACTGCTGAACACATCCTCCTATTAAGAGGGTTTTGCCATAATCCCCACGCTTGGCAGGTGCCTTGGGGATCGCTGTTTAAGATATCAGTTCCACAAAAGGTGCTGCTGCCCACTTTTCGGTATTCTTAGGCGCCTCTTACGATGCCCACAGGTAGAGATGGGGGGATGACATTCTAACCAGGTATCCCACGGGGTATAATATAGTAAAGTAATAATAAACTCTCTAAAAATCATTTATATAAAATATAATAACTATATTTTATATAAATGAGAGATTATATTTACTTCACTAAAATCCAAAATACTGGGAAATGAAGTTTAAGATTCAGAATATACAGCAATTTATGACTTAAGACTTAAATGGCCTGTGATCGTAGAGAGCAATTACGTCGCTTTGCCTCGTTTGTTCATTGAGTTTGGGACTTCTAATAGCTTTAATATGGCTATTTCTGCTCTTTAATCGATTACTGCTATTCTAACTGCTGGTTTATAGCTATTTAAAGACCGGATGGTAATAACTATATGTTTTATTACAGGTTTGATTGCGGACCTTTATATCAGCAGATATTATTATTTTATGTCTTACCAACCAGCATCTTCTAAAAATTTCGGCTTAATAATATATAGACTGCTTCGTATCTTCGAGTATTATATCGTAGGAGGCAACTAAGGGAACAAATACGCCTAACGAACAGCAAGTTACGCCTAACGAGCAGCATGTAGGTATGAGTTCACAAAGTCTTCACAGTCGTTCTCGTAGGTAGGACGAAAATTGTATCACCCCTTACGACTTCCTACCAAAGGCGATGGGGGATGCAAGTCTAGATGACCACGACGTTAAGGGGTGATACAAGTTGGAACACAGCATCCAGGGATAGGTCACTATATACCATCAAATGTACCTTGCAAGTCCCCGATGCCGTCACCATCGCTATCCTTGAAAGAGCGAGGGTAAATCTGGTAGAGGGTACAGTTTTCCCACCAGTCCAGGGTGGTCAGCTGTGGAGGAGGAACTGGCGTCGGCTGTGGAGTTTGGTTGGATAGCACTATCCAAGTGATGAATCCTGGAGAATTATTTATTCTATTGTATTATTCTTTTTCTAAAGATATATATTTTGTGACGCTGATAGATTGAACTTACAGTCTAAGCCCGAAGTGTTACAGATGATTTAGCAAGGGTTGTAAATTGGGGTAAAATTCACAAAAAACATTGAATATCGTGAAATAATCCAGAAAATGCTTAATTGTATATTTCCTAAATCACGTGAGCGAAGCTGCGAGTAATTTGGTAATAAACCAGTCAATAGCGACAAAAAAAATTACAAACATCGCAAACGCGCATGTATCTAAGTACGGCTTTTTTATATGTTGTTAGGGCCTCTGAGAATAATTTATTCCTTAGTTTGCTGGAATAAATTATTCTCAGAGGCCCTAACTGCAAGACTGAAATCCCTATGCCACTCCCGTGGTGCTTGAAGAGCTGTGATATTATGTACCACACTGGTACCCTTCACAGGGGTCCTAACAACATATACAAAAATCATAGATACATGCACGTTTGCATTATGGATATCCATATTGACTGGGCTATAAATTAAATTGGTGTTTAAGTTTAAAAAAACCTAAATTGCTTGGCTGTTTCGAAAAAAAAAATGTTTAACCTTGTTTTTTTAAAGTTTGAATACTCAAACAACCCCGAAAAATAGAGAAAGAACGAAATCTCAAGAACACACCTTTATGTATCATACAGTATTCAAACAACTTGTCATTTTCTGACCCTTAACCTCAAAATTACCATAATAGAGTACATATACAATTCCAAAAACAACTAAGTTACACTTCAAGATACAACTGCTAACGCTTAAAGAAAAAAAAAATATATATATATATATCATAAATAACAAATTACGGAGAGGAAACATAATATGCAAAATACTTGTTCAAGAGTAACATTTGAAAGTCTTTATAATAATTACCTGCAACGAGCCCGAGCACGGCCACCGACCCAACCGACACGACTACCACCTGAAGCGCCTTCATTGTTACAATAGTTATTCCCAACTGTCCACTGTTGTCTGCCACCACCAGGCCATAGTTATCACAGACCTCCAACTATCATGATCGATAGCCCACACGAAGATAAACACTGGTATTTACTCGATTAACATCCTTAATTCATGATAACGACTTGATATCGAGAAGCCTGGAGGCACACTGGCTACTAGAACCGTGTCGAAAATAACTATTGTTTATTATAGTCGACTGTAGATTTATTCATATGACAGTGATGTTGTAAACATGCGTGTGAACGAGACAACAGAAGAACAAGAACGAATTTAAGTTTTTCTATCATTATCATCACTACATAGTATAAAACAAAGTCGCGTCCCGCTGTCTGTCCCTATATATGCTTAGATCTTTGAAACTATGCAACGGATTTTGATGCGGTTCTTTTAATAGATAGAAAAAAGAGAAAGGTTTGTATGTATAATACATAATTATATAATATGCTAAAGAAACACCGTTAGTTTTTCTTTAGCAACGAAAATATCTGTGTATTGTCTAATGTCAAACAAGCTGTGAAAGTTGTATATAAAGACATCCTCTAGTACATTAAGTATCATTACACACGTGAAAAGCTGGGGCGAGTCGCTAGTAAGAATATAAAAATAAAAACTCCCGCTTTCGGGCCAGCCTTGATTGCTAGCTCGAGTCATGTAACATATAATAATACTACCTCGACTGTTGTATATAGAATACTAGCTTTCTAACCGCGCCTCCGCCTGCGCGTATTTCGGTTATCGCGCAAAAACATTAATCTCTTTTTGCGCAGTTGGATAAAAACTATCCTTACCCGGATCTCAAACTACTTCCATGCCAAATTGCATCCAAATCGGTCCAGTAGTACTTAAGTTTATTCGTTGTATACAAAAATACAATTCTTTCCTCTTTATTAAAATAGTTTGTTGTGTTTTAGATTGTTATCCGTTTTAAAAATAAATAAATTTGTAAGTATCATTTCGTTTGTTCGAGCGCAAGTTTGACTCGCAAATTCCACCCCCATACGATGGTTAAAAGCGAAAGGATAAAATAAAGTCAGATGTCATATTTCACATTGGCTTATCGGTCAGAGCAGACTCCGGCTATAGGGTTCGAATCCTAAATATGGCTATAATTTTTCCTGTCATTGAAATTTTGTATCCGCGAAGTCATTGCAAAAATAAAAATAATAAAATTATAGGGTTCATCATGGTAAACAAGTATAAAGTGAATTGCAAAAATTAATCTTGTTTGCAGTAAAACGTATGTTGAACTATAGATGTCGCTCTATCCCCATACGATGGTTAAGAATGAAAGTTACACGTAACAATCCGCACTTCTAACAAATATTGATGAAAATTTAAACTGGCCAGACGGATGGACATAATATGAGCCGACGCTCAGTAAAAAGGTCCTTTTTCTAGTACGGAACCCAAAAAAATACATCGCACACTATATGTTATATAATGTTATATACACATAAATTTACAAATTATTGGAGTACAAAATGTTTTGCCCCGGGCGGGAATTGAACCCGCGTCCTTCCGATTTCGCCGAAACCGGTCGGCTAGCGGGGGGTCGGCTATGTCGCCGAAATTTCGTGCTCCAATTGTATTTCTTAAATTGTCGTAGGGGACGGTGCGCGGCCATCAACCAGACTACTAGACTAGATCTGATCGAAAGAAGTGTTTTTTCAGTCACTTAATTCTCGGGATGATGTCGCTACCCTTCTATATTTCTAAATATTATGATTACAAGTACTACCGCGTACTGAGCGAAAATCATACATTTACAAATTATATATATAAATTATAAACATAAATTTATAAATATATCAATTCCCGCCCGGGGCAAAACAATTTGTACCCCAATAATTAGTAAATTTATGATTTTCGCTTAATACACGGTAGTGCTCTGTCATCTCAGAGGACTACAGTTTTGTTTGAGGCACTAATACACAATAGCCAGCTAGATGTTTTACCGTCAGCAGTATATTATATGTGACTAGTTATAAGTTTTGTTTTTGTTTTTTGCTAATTTATATTTTTTATGTCAAACCTTACTTACATTTTATGGGCCTACGTGCCTCAAAGTCAAAGTCAATAAAAAAGGTCTTGATTTGATTTGATTTCATATAAGAACAAGTTTTACATCCCAACAAATTGTTACAGCCCTGAAACTCGCACGTCTAAACGTTCAAAAACAATCTTCTCGCCGTGTTTCGCCGAAATTGATTCTGCTCGTATTTTTGGGAAAGCATTAATCACCGTCGTCATGGGTTAATTAATCACTAGATGGAAAAAGGCTGATGGGGGCTGCAGCACTGTCGATACCAGCCGCCCCGCCCTGCCCCGCCCGCCCTTAACCACCGACGCGACACAGTTATAGACAACCATGTTTACAAACTCAGCAGCACCTCTCCTCGGAATTAGCAAAGATGACGGAATACTAGGAATTTAAAACCAACATAATTGCCAACGTTTTTGAAGCGCTCGTAGTGCAGCTTATTTTGTCGTTCTTAACTAAGATAATATTTAAGTAAGTTACTCTTAGCATGTCCGCTACGGTCATGATTTAGAAGGGTGATCGTTAGTGGCATTACTTTTTATAATTTTGTCCAGGCTATCTATCTCTGTTGTGGTATCTTAGGATAGTAGTCGTTATACGAGTAGGTGCTTCATCTATATATTAATGGAATTCGCTGCTTAAAATAACAATGCTTGTATTATCTGGAAAAGTTATTGTAGACAATTACAATGTCACTTATCAAATTTGGGCGTTTACGACGCTCTTATGAACGTCAGTTACAAAATTTTATAAAGCATTGTACTGCCGTGTTCAGTAAATATATATATTTGTGTTTGTTTACCTCTAAACCATCAAAAGTAGTAAAAAATACGTTTACTCGTAACATATGTAATATGTTTAATAAATTCACTAGATATCGTGTATAGAATATTAGCTAAGTAACGCCTTTTACCTTTGTGATTAAGTGCAATTGTTAGAGGACCCAGCAACAAAACACATTTTTGTTAGTTTATTTTTTTATAAAATTTTGACGGTACAAGCACGAGGCCCACCTGTTGTTTAGCAGTAACCTCTGCCTCTACTTAACAGATACATTTAGTAGCAGTCCAAGCTCTGATGTCCTGCCTGGTAGATGGCAATATACTCAGCCTCTGTTATCTGGGGCTAAAATATCTGTGAAAACATGTACACGGCATAGACATATTTCTATACGATTTTTTGGATTCGGCCTCTTTCCATAGGGATCGGAGCACATTGTGTGGCAGCTATCATCATTTTGGATTTTAGTCGGATGCCTTTCAACAAATCTCTCGAGCCCCTAATACTCCATACCTATCATCACAAAGTACATTATATTGTATAGGTATATACGGAAACCTTTCATTTACCATTTCCAAGACACTTTAACCGATTATATTTTATGCGTTTTATTTCATAACTAGCTATCCGGGCGCGGCCCCGCCCGTGCGTGTGTCGGTTATCGCGCAAAAACATTAACCTCTTTTTGCGCAGTTGGATAAAAACTATCCTATGTTTTTTCCCGGGTCTCAAACTATTTCATACCAAATTTCATTCAAATCAGTCCAGTAGTTTTGGCGTGAAAGCGTAACAGACAGACAGACAGAGTTACTTTCGCATTTATAATATTATAGTACTGATAACATCGTGCTCAAGGCGTAACATATATTTAATACTATAGCTTTCCGGGCGCGGCTCAGCCCGCGCGTATGTCGGTTATCGCGCAAAAACATTAAGCTCTTTTTGCGCAGTTGGATAAAAACTATCCTATGTTTTTTCCCGGGTCTCAATCTATTTTCATACCAATTTCATTCAAATCGGTCCAGTAGTTTTGGCGTGAAAGCGTAACAGACAGACAGACAGAGTTACTTTCGCATGTATAATATTAGTACTGATAGTTTTTTCCATTTGCATAGTGGTAGGGCATTTTGAGAATGCCCTCCTGGCTAGCTACCATCCTCAGATCCTTCCTAGAAAATCTATCGCCAAGCACCTAACAGTGTGTTTGGCAGTAATTCCAGGTTAACAACATCTTCGTCCACATCATTTCTTACCATCAGGTGAGATAGTGGTCAAAGGCTAGGTGGTTAGCAATAAATAACAAAAAAATAACACCTCTGCCTGCGTCTTTGAGGTCAAAAAGGTATAGTGATGATACATTAACAACAAATGAGCTATGATGGAATCAAAAAATAAGTAAATAGTATTAGGTGGTATTAGTTCGGTATGCCCTCGTATCTCCAGTTAATTCCTCTGACACTCAATTTACTATGGAATGAGACGTCTCTGGTATAATCGAATCGCACCGAACGCAGACCCGCCCGCGCCCGCGCCCGCCCAGGGGCCCGTACGTGCGTGGAGAGTCAACCCGCGGGACTTACACAGCTATTGGCGGTATTTAGCGCCTTTCATGTGGCGTATGGGAAATAGGCCGATCATTTACACACATATTGGCTTCTAGATATTTGTATTTACTGACCATTTACCTACACCTACATATCGTTAGAAATATATCAGACTTCGCCATTACAATCGGTGTAAGTTGATGATATATTTGTTCGATCATATAGTGTAAATAGGTGTATTTGAAGCTAATAGATGACGACACCGGTTGTACGAGTTTACTTTCGTATAATGACGTTCTTTTATGGACTACTATGATATTATATCAATAGGTTTGCTACACACTCTATTCTCTACACACAATTTTGTCTACACACTCTTGATCAAACGACTGCTATTTCCTTTGTTTGTCTAATTGTCTTATTGCGCTCGTTTTGAGCACACAATTCAGTTTATTTGGAACCGGATGTAGTCTCCATAGTAACTGTTTCCAAAATTTGATTAAATTACAAGCAAACATTTTTCTTGTGTAATGAATAGGTTCAGGCGTTACTTTGCGGAAATCCATATTTAATATTCACAAATACGTAGAATACAGAATAACGTGGTGTTTGCGACGTCACGTCGGTTTAACAGGAAAATTAGGCGGTATTGTCACTAGATATATTGTTAAATTTTTAAGTGTTTTGTTATAATATTAATTTAATGTTTTCTTACAATATTTTTAAAATATTTATTTTTATTTTTTCTTTTACTTTTATATAAAGTCAAAAGTCAAAATCATTTATTCAATTTAGGCGTCTACGACGCTCTTATGAAGGTCAATTACAAATTTTAATATTGAAATATACTACATTGTACTTCCACGTTCAGCAAACAAATATTATAGAGCCACTGCGAGAAGAACGGGCAAGAAACTTGGGGCCATTCTTTTAAAAGTTTTTTAACAATGTGTTACATACTATATAGTAAAATTATTACAATATTTATTTACATTACGTAGGTGACAGGCGCTAGCTTGGCAGAGGCGAACCAGTCTAAGCATTTTTGTCGTTTAATTAATCACAAACTGTGTAGTAAGATTTCTTTATCAAAATGTTCTTCACGTGCAACTTCAATTTTCTTTCTGTGAGCGTTGTAATATGTTTGGGCACTTTAGTATAAACCGGACACAATTTTCTAAGAAGGATATTTTATTTGTCTTTGCTAATCTAAAAGCTGGCCCCGCTACTTTATCTTTATTCCTAGTGTTATAATCGTGATTGTCTCTGTTTGATTTAAATTTACTCAATTTTTTACGAACATACATAATATACTTGGGCATAAAATTTTATACTCCTATAATTTGTTTGATACATAATATTTTCAAATATATACAGACTTGGTAAAGTTTATATATCAATTTCTTTTAAAAGATCCCTTAGAGATTCCCTAGGATCCATTTCATATATGGCTCGAATTGCACGCTTTTGTAAGATAAAGATTGTCTCTATCTCAGCAGCAGCTCCCCACAGCAATACACCGTATGACATAATACTGTGGAAGTACGCGAAATAAACGAGCCTAGCAGTAGCTACGTCTATAAACTGTCTTATCTTAAGAACCGCATATGCAGCAGATCTAAGCCCTCCGGATAGATCATGTATATGTGGATTCCACTGTAAAGTTGATTTTGATTCCCAAGAAGACTGTCGCATTGTCAAAACTAGACCATAAACTTTTAGGGTTTTAACTTATTATGAAAAGGCTAGGACCCGCGTTATATTTACTGGAAAGATTCCGACCAGTTTCGGACCAGTTTTAGTTTGGTTTTGTTCGAGAAAACCCTATTACGCAGTATGTCCGCCCATCATGTTACTTTTAAAATACTTATATCTTAACAAAAAATAAAAATAATGTGAAATATTGAGTAGGGACGCTACAAAAGACACGCGTTTATTCAAAGTTTGTTATTTTTGCTCTATCGTAAATATGGCAATACAGACGAGCATCAAACTCGTTACCTTTATAACCTAGTACAAACAAAACTAGTCAAACAAGAATAAATAAAACTCAAATGCGAGTCGGATCTCGAAATGAATACCAATATTTTGAGAAATGTTCAACAAATATTGTGCAGAATATAATCGTATATTTTGTTTATATTTCATAAACAAGAGTTAAGTTTATATTTTTAGTTGATAATAAATATTCTTTCCACTTAGCATGACATAAGGACAGGTCTACCTGTCCTTTTGCCAAGTGGAATCGGCACAATATGCAGATCTCCTCCTCTCTCCTACTCTCCTCTTCTATTCCCGTCAACACACTACTTCTGTCTTCTGTACGTAACGTTCCTTTCTTTCTAAATTATTTTATTCAAAATGTATATATATTCTATATGTAGTCGTATTCGAAGAATTATAGATGTTGTTGGGAGAAAAAAATGCCCTAACTTTATAACATGGTAAATTAGGACTTCAAATTTTATGCGAGCCAATATACGATTGATCCCATAACATTTTCCTTATATTTCTATTATTATAAATAACTATAGATATATTAGTTTCGAGTAGGAATTGCGTTCAGATGGCATTGAGTCGGTATCGTGGTAGAGCCGCTCGAGCCTCGGTACGGACGTGCCTGGAGAGCCAACTAACGGATCTAGTCGAGGTATCGCTGGAGGAATAACCAATACTAACAATGGTACTGACGCCTATAACGTTGTGTTGATACGTCTTTAAGTGTTGCTTGTAGCTGGCACACATGATTCAATTATACGCGTAGCTGTTTGTTTTACTTTCGTTGTTTTTTTATTGGTGACCTGCTTTGCCTTACTGAACAGATAAATAGGCATCACTTTGGGATATGACTGTCGAGTATAGTCGCATAAGATTGTTCAGCAAATATTAGCTTCATTCGATTTGTCTTAATGTATTGTGTAAATATAATTACATGGTTTTTTATTCGTGTCTCAAATAGTATTTCATTTAGATATGATAAATTCGAAACCTACTCGAGATTTTAATGTGCAGTGAAAGTAGCTAAAACTTCCCTCCGATGACTAAATTTTTAATATTTTTATTATTGCAATAATGCAAGCTCTGCGGATTACATAACTGTAATTTTGTAATTTTGCTAAAGATTTTTTACGATTTGAAAAAGATTATTAAAAAAAACTACTTGAAACAAGAAACATGTATATTTCAAAACCAGCACTTTAATCTTTGGATTCAATTAACAAATTGAGTTTCAATGGTTAAAAGTGAATAATAGCCGTTCTTTGTGACTTTCCTATTGAGGAGGCCTTTGTTCAACAGTGGACGTCTTCCGGCTGATGATTAATCTTTAGAATCGCTTAATTTTCCTAGACGCTGAGTGCAGCGAGTCTTTTATATAATTGCTTAATTTATTCTTCGCATATTGCTCATCTTCGTTGCACATATTTGGTGGATACGCAGCTTAAAGGAGGAAATATGCAAAATTAGCACCTTCTAGCTGGCGAGTACGAAAATCAAACTACGATTGATAATAAAGTCTATGTCAACGCGTGCTGCAACGAGGTGGTGACGTCATTTATCAGTCACTATAACGCAAAATTTCGACAAAGATCATGACAAAAAAAAACAATGCAAATTGTAAAACGAGGCCACGACGTCACGCTTCAAGTACTTTTATTAAAATCAGTTTTAGAGACACTTATAATCTTAGTCAACATAAAAAAATGGGAATTTATATAATCGAGTTAGAATTTTATTTGCGATGATCATAACTGAAATGTATTGATTTCACCATTGCTCCCACCTTAATTTTCCTCTCTAAGACTATACCTGTTCCTATAGCAGTGCTATATCACTATCAGCCACGTTGAACCGATCTGCACGTCCCGACCTCCATAAATACCTCGTGTGGTAGGTAACTGAATGATCTGATCACTATTCACCAACTTATCGGGAATATTGACTGCATATCAATTTTGCAATTGACGAGAGTTTAAGGCTCATGATGACAGCTGCAAGTATTGTGTTCTGCTTGTATCTTCAAATCGTTGGATTTTGGATAAACTGTAATATAGGCATAGGCGATCAACTTAATGTGGTAAGTACTTTAAAAAGGTACTTAAGAGTAGGTTACCCTATCGAGGATCAAAATTCCGCAAGTGATTAAAATTTCAGTTACCACATCTTCACGAATAAGCTTACAAAATCACCCATAAGTACTAAAAATAAATGTTTCAACATTTTACATTAAGGTCAACGCTGACGACTATGGCGGTTTTTTTTATATATGCGTACTAACTATTGTCCTTGTCATGCAATGCGCGAGATTCGAAGATAATCACGCGATATCAAATTTCTATATATTTTATTGAATTGTTTAAATATATAAACGAAAAATAGAACTTAACTATTTTGACAGTTTTAGGGGTAATTAAAAGATCCGTGTGCATTGGTGTTCATAATGGATTTGAGGTATTCGATAATACTGGAAGATAATACGAGGAATGTTATTTGAAACTCGTAAATATCAAACCTAGAGTTACCAAGAGTTTACCTTAAGAGAAGGAGATTTGATCTGAATAATAAAAAAATAAGATAAGATCAGATTTGTAAGTTTTAACTGATGAGTGGTTATCTAATCAAATACTTTAAACCATAAAAACAAGATTGAATTGCAATAATTTGACATTGATTGTTTAAATAGAATGCAATTATACAAATAGGTTACAATAATGCATTTATCATCACATATCATATAATCACTACCACAAGAAATAGGCACATGCATTTAGTTAAATATATTTATTCCCATGTAATACGGGGCCAACCTATACTCATTTGCCGGTCACAGTTCTATATGTCTGACTGCTACTAAAAACTACTTTATTAGAAAAACCGATTAGAAATGAAACCCAGGATTCAAACAACAAGACAGTCTTACTTATCTTATTCCGAAATCTAATTCGCTATAGACATTAAACTATATTTATTACGACTCATTTACACAGCATTTGAAATTAAATATGCATTTTTAATTATGAATATATTACGGTACGTTTTATTTTAGTTTTCATTCCTTCTGTTGTTTCGTCCTGAATACAAAATCTTTAATCACGGTACAATAGTGCTCGGGACACCGAAACACTAATAAAAGGAATCCCATAAATTACGAGAAAATCTCTAATACGTATATTGTTCAAAAGCAAATAACGTACAGACACCGCTGGCCAATATCGCAACAAAGCGAACGGAAAAAAACGTATAATTCCTTCGTTGTTTTCGGCTGCGACGCTACGGGTAACGGGCTACGGCGTAGGGGTCTACGGAGCCTACGCCGTAACGGGGAGCGCGGGGTGAACGACCCGGCGGTGTAACGGCGCGGGTCGATACCCTCTCCCCACTTCATCCTTCATCCCTCCTCCCTCTGGACTAAGATAGGGTGTACGTTACCGAGTTCGTTTAGGATGAGTGCTTCCTCGTTACGCATTAAACTATGGAAAGATAAAAGGTTTTTAAACGTCTCGAATGCGAGCGATAAATGAGAGCGTTGTGAAACTGGAAAAAACTGTGTATCTCACTTTGTCATACCGAGACTGACATTTTTATTTTCAAGCAAAATATACGTCACTTTATGTGTTTGTGAAAATATATTTTGTTATTTTATATCATCGATTTTTTTTATTTTGAGTTGAATGTGATAAAATCTGTTGCAGTGAAACTACATAAACTAAAATATTAAAAAAAAAAACTGAGTTGCCTATAAAATTATAGTTAGTGTCATACGGGGTTATGAAAGGATTCTAGAGATACCCCATACATCCAAATATATTCAAGCATTTAAAAATTAGTGTGGAATATAGAAACTCAAATACATAGCTCCCTCACATATATTCACTTCCACACACATACAAAACAACCAAAACTGTATTTAGAAAAAAAATTATATAAAAAAAATGGCATAATTTCTGTTTTTATAGACACACATTGGGGAAGGATCTGGTCTTCGAAACACAGTGTAAAACTTCATCGAAGACCAGAGGCTTCATAATTAACATTGTTCACGATTATGTCAATAAATGATTTTTCCTGAAACATTACACTTCTTTTGGGCATACATAGACGTACATAATTCATAAATTGGCTTGTTTCTTCCAAGTTTCATGATTCTAGGCCGACGTCACTAGATGTGTTTGTAAATATTACTTATTGTGGTTATAAATATCTTCAGTTTTATTACTTTCATTTGAATGTGATTAAAACTGTTACAGTGCCACTACATGAAATTAAAGAAACATAAAAACAAAACTGACTTGCCAGATAAGTTCCATAGGTTATGATGAGTAAGTTGGTGAGCCTCAAAATATGTGGCATATAATCGTATAGAACCACATTTTATGATTGCGTTGACTTAAAAGCTTGAATATTTTGCCTATCAGAGATATTAGACCTACTTATTTGATATTGATATTTTCAATTTGATACTTTACCCGTCCACGAGAAAAGGGTCTTGACAGACGGACACCGTTATTATACCTTAGGCACAGAACCCTGAAAATAAAAGGAATGACTTGGCAAAAGGCTATATTTATAGCCTAATTCAATTCGTGGTTTGACTTTTAATCAGTATCAGTAGGTACATAAATAACTCTGAAGCCCACTTGCACTTTAAATATATTATTGGTTAAACACTTGCTCTGTAGCGGAACTAATTATGAATTAACCCTAGTTAAGTGTAAATTATCAAACAAAAAAATTTAATGTTATGGTATTGTGATGGAACACGCACGAAGCTCACCGCATGTTAAGCGGTAAACTTCAACTTTTCTACTTTCATTAATTATTAGCATATAACAGATACATTTCGTCACCAGTGCCGGAACGCACCGTTAGGTGCTCGGCGACAAATTTTCTACTTTTGTAGGTGGTTGCTGGCCATGCGATCATCTGCAAAATGCTCTTCCACCATGCGATGAAGCTTAAGCTGGCAGTGGAGATCGAACCCTGGACCTGCGGCACGGCAGTGGATAGCTATAACCGCTCGGCTATCAATGTTTCAAATATTGTTTATTGTGTATCGATTGCTTCATCCTCTTTGTCCACTGGTAGCCACTAGTATATTTGGTAAAACAATAGTTCTAAGCGCGTTAAAACACCCATCAGTACTAATATTATAAATGCGAAAGTAACTCTGTATGTCTGTCTGTTACGCTTTCACACCAAAACTACAGGACCGATTTGAATGAAATTTGGTATGGAAGTAGTTTGAGACCCGGGAAAAAACATAGGATAGATTTTATTCAACTGCGCAAAAAGAGGTTAATGTTTTTGCGCGATAACCGACATACGCGCGGGCGGATCCACGCCCGGAAACCTAGTATTTTATAAGGTACGGTTTTTTTGGCATAGGGGCAACGCCTTTCCATTTGTGTTTCCCTTGAAACAAAGATGTGACAATAGACATGGTCTGCCGCGGAGTACGGCCAAATGGTACTATTCCCGCCGTTGGCTTGAGCTTCACCACATGTTGGTAGTGTGTTTTGCTAATTCTCAACCGGATAGCTATCACCATCAAGTCCAACGTTTGTCGCCAAGATCGGTGTGTTCCGGCAGCTATCTTTGCGAGACAGTACTTATTCAAGGCCTTTCATCAATCAATCAATACTTTATTTGCAAGAATACAATACAATGTCACACTTATCAATATCCTGTAGATAAGTCTAAGCATTCAGCCTGCAAGTAGGCGTGCAATTATAATACATTATTTAAGTAATTAACAATTGAGATACTTCGTGATGTTCAAAAATAAACTAATATTTCTATAAAATTACTATAAATACTCCGGAATACTACAAAAACATTTGCCAATGAATAGCTTAGCGGCGTTAGTAGCGCCTTAAAGCTTATTCCTGAAAAAAAAATGAAATTTTAATCTTAATTAATATTATTATTAGATAATAGAGATATTGCATTTTACTTATGTATGACTTTGTGGCAAGGAGGTTGTTATCATACTGTGATCTCTATAGAGTAGGAGAGACTCAACGCTCAAAAAAATCTGGATAGGATTATACAAACAAAAAAAAACTTTAATGTACTTTTACGGAAGAATATTGCAGGCTTGAAAAGTGGCTTGCAGCTATCTGAGGACCAGGTCCTGCTAATACGAATAGATCGTTTCTTTTGACTATTCTTGACTCGTGATGATATCATTATTAACCAGCAAGTGACCTATCAGCTGTAGTAAAAAGAAGTCTTGATATTTTATAAAATGAAAAATATCATTAAGGCCACTTGTTTTTTCGGACTATCATAAAACTTGCCATAACGCTGACCATGGCGCCATAACCAAATATCGTTCGGGCGTTGGACATAAATTCATATCGTCACTTGACCATTTCAACTTACCTATATGTGATTTAAAAATCAACCTTATGAAGGTACATCTTATGGTAGTCTTTTCGGGGGTTAACATTAACTGTATAGGGACACCTATACAGTTAATGTTAATATACTCGTATGGCCATGCTTTGGGTAAACATCACGACTAGAGCTCGCCACACCCTTAACCCACTGCCCATTTTTGTCCAAGTTATTACACCTCCCCGCAACGCTCAGCGGCTTTGCCAAATTGCTTCCAAGTATTTTCACAAGATATTAACTTCAGAACTACGAGTACATATCGCATTAAGTTTATATTTATTTCTATTTGAAAGCTGACGTGAAAATTTATTCATATTTTCCGTGAGTATTGGATATGAGAATCGACTACAAACGAGGTTTATTTGTAATTCAAGAAGAAAATCGGTCGCCAAAAAATATTTATCTTTGGAAGTCTTGTAGTGATGATGTGTACAATAAAATGCGGCTCTTGTTTTCCTGAATTAAAAGTTTGGAAAACTTTCATGTTAAATAAGAGAAAATATAAACATTGCGGCTTAATACTGGTTAAAATAAAAATAGCCTTTCACAAATCTACGTTACTGTCTATTGTAACCAGCTCCAAAACAAGATCGATTGCAAGCTCAACTCGCGTTGAGCTTAGAGTGTTTAGTGTTACAAATTCGTTGAAAGAAGGGTTTGGAAGTGACGAGTGGTGCTAAACATTTATTTGGAATAAAGAGTATAACGCACCAAATTTTTGATATTTGATATAAACATAAAACCAAATGGAACTGTGAAAATAAACTATCACATCAAGATTCATTTAATGCCTATCGAATTCGAGATATCATATGACTGTAATAATTTTGCTTTTTATTTGTTTCTTTGACACAAAACAAAGGATTTGCTATTTTTTTATCTATAAACATAAGCATTTGACCACAATTTCAACTGAAGGCAAGTGACGAAGTGAATGAAAAATGAAAAAAAAAAAAGAGTCCCAGGTAATTAGAAAACAGGGATGCCAGCAAATTATACTGTTTCTTTGCGCTGTGATAATGATGCTTGATAAGAAGGAATGTCAACCATGAACGGATGTCGTGATTTCGTATGCCTTTTTGTCTGACAAAGGAAATAAATTACATCTTGAAATTCCGTCAAACAATTTAAAATTAATCCTGTAAAAAACTGATAAGTAGGCAACTTTTAGACGACAGTCAAGAATTTTAGCTTAATTTCAGACAGAGGACCATTGCCAGTAATTTTTAAGGTCGGCTTTGTATGGAGTAAAGGCAACGAAGTGTTATTTAGTAGACTGATCTTAAATATAGCAACAGTATTACATGCACAATTGGACCGGCTTTTGATAGAGAAGCGGACCCGGCGAGACAAGGTATTAGCGACTCGATTTACGAGCCAGAGTTGAGTTTTGTACTCCGTTGAGCTGTGAACAGACACAGCCTGGTCTTGGATGCGTTAAATTTATATGACTTGATAGGCATCGTCCTATTCAAAGGCCGCCTTATCACCGCAATGGACCATGGCTACCATGTGAGAGTGGATATGTGTGCTAATTGTTCATGCATTTGATATATATGCATCTCTCCATTTCAGTGCTAGAGTCTAGGTACCCAATTATACCTGATTTTAATAGATAATTGTTGTGTAACAGGAACAGAATCCTAGAGAGTTTTGATCCTTGAAGTTTCCCAGCATTGATTGCCAATTGATCAGACGAATGGTTTTCAACAACCACTCGTGGAATTGTACCTTCAAGAAATGTAATTTTAACGCGCTGGCGCTTGAAGATTGAATTAGTGGCCATAGCGGTAGTTGATCTGTGCGTGTTTCTCAAGATGAGATTTTATAGGCAACTTTACATATTTTTACACGACTGCCCAAAAACGGACGGTTATGTTTTCAGTGTTCATGTATGTATGTATGTATATAGTAACACTAAGATTTTCGCGACTTGAACACATTGTTATAAGTATTTAACGGGACTTAATTGCGATAAAACGTGTATTAATGCATTTATTTCGTTTGTGAGTTTCTTTATTTCACCATAACTTCTAAACGAATACTGTTAGATAAATTAAACTGATAGATTTTAGACGCCAAACCTTTCGAATGGGATGTCAAAATGAAGGGCTTTGCATAGAATTTCTATAAATATATATAACTTGCAGTTATAATTTCAATGGAAGGATAAAACGTTAAATAAAAATAAATATTTTGCAGTTGGATTTTTTACTTTTTTAATTAATTTATACAATTATACTTTCGTGAGAAGTTGCGTTCGTTGGTTCAAGTATCAATCCGGAGACCAACAAGTGTTATAGGTTTCCCATCGTTAATTTCTTGAAACAATATACTTCAGGGCAAGGATCAAACTCACGCCTTCTGACGGCTTGTACATGTTAGCTACGGATTGCGTAGATATCATCAGACGCGTTAATTTAACTCTATTTTTGTAAAGAGCTTTTTAGTATTATTATGTTATATGTCTTGTAGATGGCGATAAGCTCCCATAGCACCTAAAAGATGTGGTTTATACACCTCTGCCTTATTCTAGATAATCTATTTTCAGCATTCTTTTTATGAAGTATATATAACAGAGAAAAGTGTTATATGTATGTCCGTAGGTACCTATGTAAAAGTTAAAGCGTATATAAAATATTGTCCATCACATTTAGGATACTTTACGACCCATAAAACTGTAATGCCTCGTAAATACGGTTTATTACGAATTTTCAATTTCACAAAAGTAAGCGCATCCAAAATAGGGTTGTTTTATCTCCGCGTTTTAACAACTTCAATGTCACGAAATTGAAATTTTCAATTTAGTCGTTCATTCTTATAATTTCTTGTCTTAGATTACCTATACTTACATCCTTTTGAATTGATAATATATTAGTATTATTTACATCTTTCGTACCTTATCCCTCGTCTGTGGCGTTGGTACGCTAAGTTACCTTTAACTTACGCATTGTAGGTTTCGAGAACACAGAAAGTTTTGCGATGAAATGTTCATTTTGGTACATATTTGATACCTTTTATCAGATAGTTTTCAGCTCTATTGTGGGCCTAGTGCGCAAGTAAATATAACTAGTAGTTATGAAGAATATGTACTGGTTAGAGATTTTTTAATTATAAATATAAAAAAATAACAGTACTACAAATTTGCCATCCGGAAACAACTTACTATTTAATGTACATTAACAATTTTAAAATTTATGTTTACAATAACAAATACTTTGATTTTTGGAGAATGATGTTAATTTCGAGAATATGCAATCTTAAAATATTAAAGAAACATCTGAAAACAGACCAAGAGTTGTTAGTGTTCAAGTTTTATTTTGATAAAAGTGTATAAAACTCCTTCCTATTTTTTATTTAGTCATCTTTTACAATCCAATTAGACGATTAGTAAAAGTCGTTATATTATTAAGTTGGATGCTGCACGAGGACTAATTGATATCTTTAACGTTTAGGGTCCGTTTCAGAATGTCCTAACAAAATTTCAGGTTGCTAACCAACACATAAAATAACTGAATGATAAAAATGACAGTTAACATGCAGCGCGTTTCAAGCTTTAACCGATGAATAGGCTAAATCGATGACTGTGAAACGCAAAAACAGTGTTTTGCTAATATATATGTTCTGGGTAGTATAACCGGAACTTACTCGAATATTCTGAAACAGGCCCTTAATAGTAAGATAAAGAATTTAGAATTAACATAAATTTTCAAATTGAAAGCAATAACTAAGCTATACCACTAAAGCTTTTATTGACACGGAGTCCAATAAAGCTACAGCGCAGCTTGCAGAAACGCATCTGTCATACGGCTGTAATAAACCACTGTAATTATTGCAACTCCCCACTACAACCCCTTTATAGGGTGACGAGGGGTGGGTGGTGACGTACACAATAACGACTGTCAGTATATGGGTCAATGTGTCGATGTATTGTTGTGCAGATGGGTTGAATTTGCATCTGATGTTTATTTGTTTTGTAACTTTGTTATAGATGCCCGCAAGCTCATTATAAGGACTTCTTTTGTTGAAGGCTAAGATCACATTGAACAGCTTATATAGCGTATCCATTAGCCTCTCGCGAATTTTAAGATGTCCTTTATGCATCTAGTTAGATGCTTATCTATATTAGATACGTGGCATTGATATTTATTCAGTAGCTATACATTTTTGTTTGCGTAAATCTGTTATCTGCATCAAAGAATATATTACTCTCTATCCAGAGATCTGAATACTATACAACGCCAGCAGGTGTTTGGCAGCACACAGATTATGTCCCGCACTTTTCGAAAAACTATTGAAAAAATTCTGTTTTAAGGCAGCGCTTTGATGTATGTAACGAAACAAGTACGATATCAACCTGATGTTAAGCGGTAACCTATAGCTATAACAGACGCCTTTCGGAGCCAGGATAGAATTTGCAAAATGTTTTTCCACTATGCTTAAATAGTTTCCAGTTATCTTTCTAAATCAATTACACCATATTGTGCACTCGTAATATAACACATGACGCACTCCAATGCGACTTATCAGAACAAAGTAGTTCAGAGAGCCCCGGGAGATCCCCTTCTGGGAACTAAATGGAAATCAGAAAGTGAATGTGTAAATCAAGATAATGTGATAATAAATCACACCAAATTATCGTTATACGATTTGATCACATCCGATGTCCCTGATTCGTAACATATTTGGGCCTGTTTCAGAATGTTCGAGTAAGTTCCGGTTATACTACACAGAACATATTTATTAAACAAAACACTATCTTTGCGTTTCGATTTAGCCTATCCATCGGTTAAAGCTTGAAACGCGCTGCATTTTAATGTAATTTTTAGCATTCAGTTATTTTATGCCACTAACTGAACTGAACAACTGACTATAATAAAGTTTCGGGTTGCTATATCATAGCAACCCGAAACTTTATTAGGACATTCTGAAACAGGCCCTTAGTCAATAAGTACATTCACAGTGACCACTGATAGGGGGACGCGCTGTATTGCATCTCAACTATTCCATAAATAAATTATGAATTTACGCTTCCGGCTCATTCGGTCACCAATCAAAAAATTGCCCACGACTTTATCTTCGTAACCTTCAGTCATAAAGCTTTTTGGGAACTAGTCTTATGAAGTCATGTTTTTCTAAAGTAGCAATTTATATTCTATATTTGCTTAAAGCATATGCGAATAGTGCAATATCCTAAACTAAGTTTTGCTGCTTAGTAAGAAAAAATTATATATAGCATTATTTTAAATAATTATAATAATGATATATTTCAAATACAAAAGTATGTTCCTTCAATGGAAATTAAGTTGTTTAATTCAATCAAAAAATTTCTCCATCTCTAAAAAACTACTGCTTTAAAAATTCGTTTATTTCAGATATGAATCCACATTGTAGTAATACACGTTTAAATAAACCTTTTTCTTTTGTATAAACTTTTATAGTAATCTACCAGGCGTAAGTCACAGAAATGTCTGCTGTTAGTTAAGCTTTATTCTCTTACTTTACTACTATTGAACAGTTTAATTTCCTGCAAGAACAAATAGTTCATTCAGAGCTGCCGTGCTCGAGTCCTTATTTATTATATCATAGCTCATAACTTTATCGGAAATTAAATGCCGAGAAAACTTTATTAACTTCCATTGTTCATAGATATAAATGTTAACTCGACTGTATTCAATGGCTTTATTTTAAAGCTGTAGATTGTTGCCGAAAAGAGAAGAAAATTTAGATACATAGTAGGTACTTCCTACACGTTATTGTACATTACCACGTCAGATCTGTACATGCCCTATTCTTCCAGTTTGTGTTGTAAATATCGACTAAAAGACAACCAGAATTACTGCAGCGTATTCCGCAAAGCTGTCATCAGCCAACCGAAACCTTTACTTCAAAATACGTGGCCAGTAAGTAAAGTACCTGGCAAGCAAAACACGTCCTCTTCTAAAGGGAGGCATATTTTCATCTATGGAAATTCCCCCTAATACTTATTACAAATATCTTCCTGCATTCACATTTTGCATCGATCTAGGCTAACGCCTGCCATAGAGCAATTGAATTTGATTTTCATATAATCAGGTAGGTACATTTTTCTACCGCCATTGATTTCTAAAGAAGGAGAAAATTCCCAATTTGTTCGAAATTTTGATTTTCCATGCATTATTTGAGAAAAGTATGAAACAATTCTTGGCCACAAATCAAGTACGTCCATCACTGCCTGTTTTTCCGGCCGCTGCATTAATGTACTATAACTATATACTTATTTAAAATAATTTCCAATAATTTACACTTACTTTAAAAGTCATACATCCAACCACAGAAAAGAAAAGTATGTTATATCTCTATGCATCCAACCATAAACTCGGAAAAAGAGTTACGTCTTACTAACGTATTTTTTACCAATGTTTTGGTACTTCCTACACGTTATTGTACATTACCACGTCAGATCTGTACATGCCCTATTCTTCCAGTTTGTGTTGTAAATATCGACTAAAAGACAACCAGAATTACTGCAGCGTATTCCGCAGAGCTGTCATCAGCCAACCGAAACCTTTACTGCAAAATACGTGGCCAGTAAGTAAAGTACCTGGCAAGCAAAACACGTCCTCTTCTAAAGGGAGGCATATTTTCATCTATGGAAATTCCCCCTAATACTTATTACAAATATCTTCCTGCATTCACATTTTGCATCGATCTAGGCTAACGCCTGCCATAGAGCAATTGATTTTGATTTTCATATAATCAGGTAGGTACATTTTTCTGCCGCCATTGATTTCTAAAGAAGGAGAAAATTCCCAATTTGTTCGAAATTTTGATTTTCCATGCATTATTTGAGAAAAGTATGAAACAATTCTTGGCCACAAATCAAGTACGTCCATCACTGCCTGTTTTTCCGGCCGCTGCATTAATGTACTATAACTATATACTTATTTAAAATAATTTCCAATTATTTACACTTACTTTAAAAGTCATACATCTAACCACAGAAAAGAATAGTATTTTGTATCTCTATGCATCCAACCATAAACTCGGAAAAAGAGTTACATCTTACGTTAGTACTTCTTACCATAGTTTTCCTTCCTTGATGAAAAGTGACTAAAACCTGGTGAAATGTTTCCTAATTTCCGGCGGGGCAATCATTAGAAAGCTTACTCCGAACCTCCTCAGAGCCTAATCTTGGATATGTCCATCAACCAACCCCGCCAACGAGATGGTATTGCGGGAGCTGATGGCAAGTTTTCTTACGACTTTGAACTTTACTCGGATGAGTTAGCTTTTGTTTGATTTTTCAGCTGTTGCAAACCGATGAGAGATGGCATCTGGACAATGATAAAATTAGACCCAACTTTCACAATAATTTTAGTTATTTGTAATCAAATGTGATTTTTATTTAACGTTTTTCATAGAAACTTGAACAAAATTGTTGAGGATTAAAGAGCTCTAGCGTGTATTTTTGGAATAAAACAGTGATATTGAAGCATATAAAATATAATAACTTTATATGTTTATCTAACTTCAACAAACCAGATTAAGTTGTGCTAGACTAGAGTGATTAATAAGTGTATAAGCTCCTCGACTACCCCATCTCGGCTGACGAGACTAATTGCCTTCGTCCGTTTACGGGCAGTGGGAAATGGGGGTGCCATTCGTGAAATTGAGTATGACTCTAGTTAGTGCACTGTTCTTGTTGATTGCAACCATCTATTCGTTAATCTTAGTCCAGGATAAACTTTATTTCATATCTATTTTAATCTTGGGTGGGGTTCGTACACAGAGTTGTAATTTGAAGTAAATATTACCTACAGGTCGCCTCACGATTAGATTAGTCTCCGCTTCTCCAAATTGAGTTATAGGTACCAAAAATATATAACTATAGCTGTATTGGATAACGAAATACTAGAGCGCACCGTTGCTATTATAAACAACTAACTAAAAATTATTTTAAAGAAATAAATTATTTTTAACAGTGTTTTCTACCAGGAGACAATCAAAGATAGGTATAGGTTTACATGCACGGGTAAGAATGTAGTCAAAAGCAGGTGATATTGCTTCATAGCGAGGCTTATCCTCTTGCCAAGGAGAAGCGCCAGCCCGTTGGTCGTTTGTTCTATCGATCTTTTATATATTAGTAAAGAAGCCACGCGTCATCTACTTCTTTACTATTTTGAGGTTTTTTGCAGCCACTGCCACTGTTCCCACCACCTTCAAAGAAAAAAGAAAAATGAGACGCTGCCAGTATATCGACGCACTTGAAATTGTTCAAGCCTCTCTCTTCATAAAAAAAGTTGAGATAAAAATCATTTCGCGCTTGTCTCTTCCATCTTATTTTGAAATATTCAACTTTTTGCTTTGTTATTTGATCCCGTTTATGCTTTCATTATTATATAAAATTTAATTTTAAAAGACATACTTGCCACATGACCTCACCTCGTTCACCGATAATAGTTTGAATTCTCACTTGCTCGCGAGACGTCGATGCCAGTCCCTCTAAATAAAAAATATGATATACCATATTCACCATACTAACCACGACCGAACCAATGTGACTGGGTTGTTCGTAAATTCAAAGCAAGGTGTTTGAATTTATCGTCAGTAATACGTCTGCAAGAGCACAAAAAAACTGCTTTTCTAATAAAAAAAACTTTACATAGGTTGTTAAGACAATAGTTAGCTTAGACTTATAAATAGATAGGTGCCAAATTACACTATTTTAGACATAAGCTTATAATGAAAAGCAAGTTTTATATAGATTTAGTAGTTTGATTACAAATAAATACATATAAGGAGGTGCTTACTATCTTAATCACACTAGCCCCCACATTAGGATTCCCTGTGTCATGGGTGCCTAGTCTCTTCCGGGTGCATAAAACATATTTGTTAATAAGTTTTGTCATAAGAGTCCTTTAATACAAAAGATTAGGATAGGCAATACACATAAAAACCGTAGTCGCAGGTATAAAGTGGGCGTATTTTGTATCTAGTAAAAGAAAAATGAATAAATATTATTACGGTACAACTGACTTTAAAAAAAGATATATAATGCGTGTACATAGCTCACGTCGACCTGAAAAGTGTTTCCTGCACATTAGGCGCATGCAATCAATCAATTAATTCATAGAAAATGTGTATAAAAAGATAACAAAATTTTTTTCTAATATTTTTGGTACTAGTGGCATACAAAAATCAGTTAAACTTAATATTAATAATTAAACTTCCATAATAAGCAATTGTTTACATTCAAATGTCACTTAATAATTAGTAATATAACAATATTACTTTATGTTATTATCAGTACGTGTCAAAAACAAGAATTTTATTAAAACTTTCGTAAGTATTACACATATTTAAATAATATTCACACCGATTTTACTTACGTTATATAGTCGAGTAGCTAGATCTCGACCGGTTTCGCGACTTTCAGAGTCGCTTCATCATGGAGTAGGTACGTGCGCTCCCGACCGCGTCCGCGCAAGCACTGTTGTCTGCGGCGGCAGCGGCGGCGGAGCGGGCCGCGCGCGCCGCGGCTCGTCTCGCGCGCTCCGACGAAAAACAAGAATAATAAATATAATCTAGATCCGCATTGATGTTATAGAAATAATAGTATATGCTCCTAATATGTACTTGAGTAAATAACTGTGTTGTTAGAGAATTCTCACTTACCGACCCCCACATACGTGGGATAAGGGCAAGGATATGATGGTGAGTTTGCTATTATTCTTACCCGATGGATTAAAATTCCGCACAGAGATGCCAGTACGAGCGTAGCTATGGTTCGCACAAAAGAAACTACAGCATTGATTGATCCGCCCGACAAAGTTAATCAATCCCACCATGATTACCCATGACATGACGTGCGAATTGGGGCAAGTCCATTAACACTGATTTGATTTGGAGCGAGTCGAGTCGCACGCCGAAATCCGCGCGTTTGTCGGGCTTCCGATTAGGGCGACCAGGTCGGGTCGTGTAGAAATCAATTTTATTTGAAATTACTACATGTCCCAGGCATTTGACTACTCTTTTTTTTTTTAAGTGACATATACGATTTTAAGTGCGATTTTATTGTAATATTACTTTTATGATACCACAGAATATTCCCAATGAAGTGATCAATTCCCTACAATAAGCATAAGCCTTGTGATGGGCCATTTAACACTGACGCGGATATAGCTTAATATTGGTCGGCCTACTAGCTGTTCACCTATCTATATTGCACAACAATGTATCAATTTACGACTTAAAAATATTTATTTCTTTCTGATAATTTTAGTAGATGCATATCAGGAGGAAACATTTTATCGGAGAGGTTAATCTGCTTATTATTAATTACATTCTAGTGCAATCATATCTTATTTATCATTGTAATATCTTATCATCTTGATTATTTCCGTACGGGTATAGAGGTACCTACTAGTGAATTTGTAAGTATCGATTTGAGGTAGGCCATGGGATGTTTTTAATGATAATATAATACCTGACAATACCGTAAGGTATAGTTTTATAATATAAGGTATAGGTCATATGTGTCTTATTTCTGTTTTCGAAACATATTTTTATTTAAAGAACGGTTTCTATAATAAAACATGGTCTTAAAATAAACTTTTTACATTACATCAATTCAAAGTAACAATTAGTTATATTCAAATTCAAATTCAAAATCATTTATTCAATTTAGGCGTCTACGACGCTCTTATGAAGGTCAATTACAAATTTTAATATTGAAATATTCTACATTGTACTGCCACGTTCAGCAAAAATAGTTTATAGAGCCACTGCGAGAAGAACGGGCAAGAAACTCGGGGCCATTCTTTTAAATGTCTTTTTACAATGTGTTATAAACAATATAATACAATTATTACAATATTTGTTTAAATTACGTAGGAGACATGTGATGGCTTGGCAGAGGTGGAATTTTCCAAGCATTTTTGTCGTTTAAGTAATCACAAACTGTGTAGTAGGATTTCTTCATCAAAATATTTTTCACGTGCAATTTGTATTTTCCTTCTGTGAGCATTGTAATATGTTCGGGAATTTTATTATAAAACCGCACACAATTACCTAAAAAGGACCTTTTATTTGTCTTTGCTAATCTAAAACATGGTACCGTTAATTTATATTTGTTCCTAGTGTTGTAATGATGGTTGTCACTATTTAATTTAAATTTACTCAATTTTTTCCGAACATACATAATATTTTCAAATATATACAGACTCGGTAAAGTTAATATATCAATTTCTTTAAAAAGATCCCTTAGAGATTCCCTAGGATCCATTTCAGAATTATATTTTTTGAGTATTTAGTATCTGTACAAAATTACGAATTTACGAGAAGAAAAATTTAAGTCAATAAAAGGATGCGGGATTCCAAACCGTTGAGCATTCGTTATTGCAAAAACAAAAATATTAAAAGTTTGTATCTATGTAGGAAATTCAGTAATAAAACAGCAGCGCTTTAAATTTTCCTTTTAATTAAAAATAATAGTAGAAAATATACAGTCGTGACTATTGAAATAATGTTATAACGTTTACTTTATAAACAGTATATTTTTTAACTTAAAAGCTCAGAAAGATGTTATTTTTCATTCGAAATCTGCGTGGAAAACTGATTCTCAACCGCTAGCGTAAAAAAGATTTTAGAATTTCGAATGTCAATAAAAGTTCCAGAAAACTTTACTTTCAATACTTATAGCAATTTTTAGAATACTTATTGTAAGTTAATGCTAATTTACCACATAATTGAAGCTGTTTTTCTTGGAACTAGTACTTTCCTCCTCGCTAAAGTGAAAATGTGTGTGTTCGTTCGGCAGCTCAGTTATTTTGCGTCTCGTACCTTTGGAACCGTCGGCACGCTCAGGCTTATATATTTGGAACCACTAGCTTTGCTTCTGGTTCAACATCAATCCTTTCCTCAGGTTCCTCAGATTTCAATAAAAGTGAACAACTCTGCAGTCTTGCATAACAAATAACTAATATTTAACTGTCGAAAAGTAGTTGTTGGACCTTCAAACATTTGATTTGAGTAGACAAAACTACAATAAGAAATATTAAAGTTTTCACTCTAGAAATATAATAAAAATTGAATAAAAATGATTACTTTTATTTTATTTAAAATATTATTTTTATTACATATTCGAAGAATATCTATAAAACGTAGTTTCAGTAGCCTGCGGGACTTTGTATAAATCTTCAACAGGTTGTAGTGTCAGATATTCTACTCGAAGCAATATTGTGCAGACACTTCTGTGATTGGGCGTGATGGACACTGTAGCTCACGTCTCGGAATGTCGAGCGCAGTGCATCGTCAAGCAAGACGAGAACGGTGACACTGCAACTGTAATGGACAGGCGTGATGCTTACCATCAGGCGGGTGGCTTTTCCACTTCATCATTCACATTAAAAAATAAACATTATGTACGAAGCAGTCATTTTAAAGTAATCGTTTAGTAATGTTTTATATTCTTAAACGACGATGCATACAAATTTACTGCGTAAGATTTGTTATATTTGTTTTTTCAATATACTTGATTTAATAATTATATTGACATATAAATAGTATCCATAATGTCCCTTAATGAATTTTGTAAAAACTTAAGGTCTGCCTGTTTAATTTGTCACATACTATATCCTTCAAAATTTATTTGAAGCCCGTAGTATATTTGGTGGGCATTACAATAGGAGTAGTGAAAAGTTGTGATCAGAAGACCACTTAGTAGAAACTCAGCTATATCTGCTGTCATTTCAGAGGAGTCACATCTGTCACATAATCTGTGTGATCATCTAACAGTCTTGCATTCCCCCAATTGCCACGACGAGACTGTAATTTTTTTGTGAACTTTCTCTTATAATCATATCTAGTTTCCTCTGTTAAAACATCATTAAAATAATCGTTCTGCATTGTTTAAAACTGGTGCATACTGAGTCTAAGTGCCTAGTTATTTTACATTAGATTCTGCAAGTACAAGTTGTTATATGATATCTGTAGTGCCATGCCACTTACAGTGGTTGTGTGTAGTCAGCAAATTTGCATATAGTATGTTAAAAGCACAGGACTTTGCAAGCTTATAATTTTAAGCTTTAAGTACAGTACCGAAGCACAGTGTATTTGGTGTGAACTAAATTTGTGAAATATATAGATAGATATAGGTACCGCAAAGCAGTCATGTTTGCATTATTGTATTCCGGTTCAAAGGTCACGGGTTCCAGTGATATTACAGGGACATGAGAGTAAGCAACCTTGTTCCTCAGGGTGATGGGCGAAGCGCAGTTCGTCATTGTGACAAACTGCTTCTGTACAGGCAGAGGTTACTGCTTTACAGTAGGTGGGCCTAGTGCTTGTTCCATAATTCCACAATACCATAAAAAACTCAAAGAAGTAAAATGAGCTTTTGATTAAAGATTGACTTTGGACGGATGAAATTTAAGGATTTTCTTTGGATCTTATTTCAAAGAGCGGCGGGCGTGTTCCAATATAACTACTTATAAAAAATAAATTCATTATTTTAAATATCTACTGATCCAATTTAGAGATCTGTCTGCTTTTTTAAATAGAATATAAACTACTTTTCTTTAAGCTTTCGTGAACTAAACTCATGTTTTTAAATTACTGACGGGTCTTCTATCCACGCACGAATTAACATCAAAATAATATTTTTACTAACCTCGACGTTTCGATCAAGTTGCATTGACCGTGGTCACGAGTAGATCACGAGTCTACTCGTCGAGGTTGGTCGAAATATTATTTTGATGTTAATTCATGCGTGGATAGACCCGTTAGTAATTTAGAAACATGAGAATATAATCTAGCTGTCCATAAATAAACTTGCAAGCTGACTAATCCAGCCGCAGACGACTCACTGAGGCTACGAAGTACGAGTTAATTATTTGTTCTGTAACTTCGGACTTATTTTAGTTTAACATTTCTTCACTGTTACTAATGAGCAGAAAACTTGTTAAATGTTTATACAACGCCTCGCATTGAAACGAAACCTTAAAAATAAGGTTTTGAGGGTTACTTAGTGTAATATTACTGAGTATGATGTTATGAAATTTAACTTAAGCATCGGTAAGAAAATGTTATATATATATAATATTTTATAACACTACTTCCTGACTTTTCTGGTACCTCCAAAATTAGTGCAAATTTTCTAATGATATAAAATGAACATTACAGCACAGTTATGTACTACCTTCACAACTTAAATTTAAATGGTATAGACTTCAACGATACCTAATAATGTTCCTTTTAACCAATCTGCTCATATCTATAAGCGGCTCAAAACTTGGGCCTAACATTGTGAAGCCCTAAATCTATATGAAAATGAATATATTCATTGAACTAGTGATACATACATTTTTCTATTATTTTGTATGTATTTTTTTGGACATTAACCCAGAAAAAATTGTCTGGAGCCTGTATTTATTTAACTATAGAGCCACACATGATTCTAACATTTGTTTCACGACGCTAGATAAAGTTTCATCCCTCATAAAAAAAATACATAGCTAGTTAAAAATTAAAAGAATTGTCAGTCCGGCCGATTTTAAAGGGTAAATGGACAAGTTATATCAGTATTTGACACACGTAGCTATATATACCCAATAATGGACGTGTATAGAGTAAATAATCTGATTCTAAAATAGAAGTGTATTCCGGCAGCTGTCCTCGAGAGCTATTCTAGATTAGCCTGAACAACATCTTCGATCACATCATCACTTACCATCAGGTGAGATAGTGCTCAAAGGCTAACCTATCAGGCATAAAAAAAGAATAAAACTGCCTAACCTTTATGATTTCTTAAATAAGTCTTCTAAACTAAATGCCCTGTGCGTTTTTAAAGAAGACATGTTGCACCGATGTCACGTAATTGGATTAAGGGCAGGAAGATGATGGCATGATGTACAGGCTTGCAAACTCCTTACAAAAATAAAAAGCAAAGCTCGTGCAAAGTAATTTACCGGTAGAGCAGCTGTTCTTCACAATACCGACGTCACTCGCTCGACTCTCCTTTTATCTCTACGGGGTAAACCTCACAAGTGGTATGTACGTGTATTGTGTACACTCGTCAAAGGAACGTGAAACCATTCCAGAGGATTCCTCTGCTCTATCAAAGTGTGCTTGAAACGGTTTAATATATATTGAGTGCTTCTACGTTATTGAGGTTTTTGGCAAAATACCGCGTGTAGCTTTTATTTTCAGTTGATAACAAATAAAATAATTGATTTTGTTTTCTTTTGTCGTACTTGGAAAATACGCTTGATGATATTTGTCCATATGGATAAAATCAGTTTTTATATTCCCAGGAAAATGATGCGAACCTGCTAACAAAAAATTTAAAAACATATAAGTTATGTCCCAACTTTTTTATGAAACTCTGTAAAGTTGTGAACAACAATTGAAATTACAAAATATTATCAACAATTTAGTAACACGGCTTTTTACTTAAAATATACTTTTCACTAAAATATTCTTTAATGTACGAAGTATTGTATGTCTTAATAATCAGTTTTGTATGTACTTTCCTTATATTTGAAACGAAAAGTAGAGTGTTTACCTCCGATGAAAGACTTTATGTAGACTCTTGCCGTCTTACCACAAAAGACTTAAGAACGCCTTAGACATGTGTTGAACAGATGTGTCAAAAATGTTGTACCACAAAACGGCGCCTAACACGCGCTTAGGTTTAAACATCCCTTAGTCACATGTTTATATATAAACAGCCCCAAGCCTTAGATTAGACAGTGTCTAACTCAGTTCTATCATTTTTAATATTGATAATTGCAATGGATGTGGACAACTTATATAGAGATATAGTACATCGTGCACCCATTTGAATATTATAGTGGAAGCAATACAGATTTACCGAAGATATTTTGTAATAAAATTGTGGATCTGGTAAAGGATTACCTACGATGTGATCCGGGGGGTGGATCCTCAAGTTTCCAATTACAGATTGCGTGCGCCTGCGGTGCTGGGCTCGACATTAGGTAAGCCAGGAATGTTATGTAGCATGTTATTATAAATTTATTTTTTAAGCCTAACAGGATAGCCTTGACCTCTATCTTTATATAACTTTGATATTTTTTTTTAGTTTTAGAGTTTATATATAGACGCAACAAACGTAACACAAATTATAATATATATTTTTCCGAGATACCGAATCGATTAACAACAAAAATCATAGGATAGCATTATTTTTGTTCTTTTTGCCTGTGTTTTTAAACGAATAGATACACTCAAGCCTTCTAATGTACTGAATATCTATCTATAATGAATGTAAATCATAACTTAAACATATAATTTGGGTGTGTGCATGCAAAAGTGTACTGGTATTATAAACTAATTTCTAGATGTAACGAAACGTTCCCTAAAGTTATAAAACAGGCAGTTAAAACGCGCATCAATTCAATTAAATTTAATTCAAAATCATTTATTCAATTTAGGCGTCTACGACGCTCTTATGAAGGTCAATTACAAACTTTAATATTGAAATATTCTACATTGTACTCACAGAAAAGAGAAATCAATTTATATCTCTATGATTGTACTGCCACGTTCAGCAAAAAAAATTATAGAGCCACTGCGAGAAGAACGGGCAAGAAACTCGGGGCCATTCTTTTAAACGTCTGTTTACAATTTGTTATAAACAATATAATACAATTATTACAATATTTGTTTAAATTACGTAGGAGACAGGTGATGGCTTGGCAGAGGTGGAATTTTCCAAGCATTTTTGTCATTTAAGTAATCACAAACTGTGTAGTAGGATTTCTTAATCAAAATGTTTTTCACGTGTAATTTGAATTTTCCTTCTGTGAGCATTGTAATATGTTCGGGAATTTTATTATAAAACCGCACACAATTACCTAAAAAGGACCTTTTATTTGTCTTTGCTAATCTAAAACACGGTACCGTTAATTTATATTTGTTCCTAGTGTTGTAATCGTGGTTGTAACTGTATAATTTAAATTTACTCAAATTTTTCAGAACATACATAATATTTTCAAATATATACAGACTCGGTAAAGTTAATATATCAATTTCTTTAAAAAGATCCCTTAGAGATTCCATAGGATCCATTTCATATATGGCTCGAATTGCACGCTTTTGTAAGATAAAGATTGTTTCCATCTCAGCAGCAGCTCCCCACAGCAATACACCATACGACATAATACTGTGGAAGTACGCGAAATAAACTAGCCGTGCAGTAGCTACGTCTGTTAACTGTCTTATCTTACAAACTGCATATGCAGCAGAACTAAGTCTTCCGGCTAGATCATGTATATGTGGATCCCACTGTAAAGTTGAGTCCACTTTGATTCCCAGAAAGACTGTCGCTTTGTCAATAGAGAGTTTATCTAAGCCAAGCTTAATGTTTGGTTCAACATAAGGAACATTTGGTAAAGAAAACTTTAAACATTTGGTCTTTTTTGAATTTAAGAGAAGATTATTAGCGGCGAACCATTCAGAGATCATAGATAACACATTATTTACATGAATGAGTTCACTATCTTTCCTATCTACTTTAAAAATCAGAGAGGTATCATCGGCGAATAAAACAATATCGCAGAAATCTTTGATTAATATACGCTAGGAACAGAAAAGGTCCCAAAATTGATCCCTGCGGTACACCTATTTTTACCAAAGACCCGGAAGAAGTATTGCCATTTATTCCAACCATCTGTAGCCTGTTTGACAGATAAGACTCTATTAGATTCAAAGCTTTTCCACGAATACCATAGTGTGAAAGCTTACGAATCAGAGTGCAGTGTTCTACACAGTCGAATGCCTTGGAAAGATCACAAAATACGCCAATAGCATCATGTGAACTCTCCCAGGCTTCAAGTATATGTGACATCAATTGAACACCTACATCTGTAGTGGATCTGCTCTTAGTAAAACCAAACTGATTCTCATTCAATATATTATGCTCATTAAAATGAGATAAACGTTGTTTGAGCATAATTTTTTCGAATACTTTACTCAGAACAGGTAAGATGGAAATAGGTCTATAATTGCAAGGGTCAGATGCAGCCCCCGACTTCAAAATTGGAGTGATTTTACATATAGTTATAAGTATTTAACGGGACTTAATCGCGATAAAAACATTTATATTTTTATTTATTTACCTCGACGTTCCGAGTCCGCTCGTGACCACGACCAATGCAACTTGGTCGAAACGTCGAGGTAAATAAATAAAAATATAAATGTTTTTATCACGATTAAGTCCCGTTAAATACTTATAACTATGTGTTCACGTCGCGAAAGCCTTAAAGTTACTATGATTTTACATAGTTTCATTAAGTCGGGGAAATTCCCTCAATCGACACAAAGATTGAATATTGTTACTAAGTATGGTGCGATAATGCAAATTATAGACTCTGCCACTTTAACTGACATACCCCACAAGTCTTCAGTACTCTTTATGTTTAAACTTTTGAATGTCTTTATAATTTCAAAATTTGTCGTGTATCTAAAAGAAAAGTCCGGTGTTTTGCAGGGAAAATTATGTTTTAATAGGGCTTCTGCTACATTGGGACAAGAATCCAATGATTTAGTGACTTCTAGGGGTAAGTTAGAAAAAAAATATATTCGCCACTTGTCGAGTTAGGTAGTGTTTAGGGAAACACGTGTTAAACATGGTTTTGTGGTAACAATTTAAAACCCGTTTAAGCGATATTTAACTTTTAGACACTGACTAGCTAAACAGGCGTTGAAACCATGTCATAATATTTTTGTGGTAAGACGGTTGAAGTTTTGCCGCCTTTCCTACGCATGTGCACTAAACATCACGACCCTGAATATATCCTTTCAGCCCCGGCATAACAATCTACTAATAAACATTTAATCATATAGCTCTATATCCACACTGAGGCCAGCTGAAGTGACGACCAGAGGAAAACTGCTAGCAGTAACTGGATGGAAAGGGCTGAAGACTGACCTCAGTGGCGTGAATTGAGAGAGGCAGTACGCTCAGCTGTAGACAAGTAGAGGCTGATCTTGATGTTGATATCAGCACAAGTATAAATAGATTTATACCTTGATATAAGAGGGCGGCTGAGTTCTATAAAAACTCACCTCATGAAGGATGCGAGACTAATGCCATCTACCGGAGACAGTTTGAGACTCCAGACTACTACTGAATTTTTTTTTTTGGAAAAACTTAATAATTGTCCGATTCGGTGATCGAACTAAGATCGTAGAGGTTCAGAGGTTGAAAAGCAACGCTTGAGGTGACTACCAACGACTGATCTCTTTACTACATACATTCGGATATATTACCTTGTTGTCCATGTTACGGTTAGATAGCGGTATCAGCGAAAGGAAAATTAAAGAAATAAGATTTCTTTGTCATTTAACTTCTTGAGAAATGTTGTTCCCAAACATCTGCTTATAATTTAAAATGTAAGCAACAAATTTTAATTTTAATAGGTTTCTTAAATCCCGTGAAAAACTTTTCTTGTTTAAATTATGTTTTTCTTATTTTCTTTAAGGCTAAACGTATTTGAAAATGAAATTTAGTTGAGAACGTCTCTAATCAAGTAGTACTAAGCACTATGACATTATATAACGAAAGTGTAATAAGTATATTTTTTATCAGTGAAAATGGCTAAAACTGTGGTCAGAAAGTTACAGAATGTATAAACGTCTTTCATAGTCGTGGAATAAGCGGTTTATTGCGAGCGAAAACGAAAATGAATCTAGCAATCATTGAAATAACGTTCAGATCAGCGCGCGCTGCATTCATTCAGTTAAATAGTATCGCTTCGTACAGAATAACAAAAATGAACAGGGCTAGAAATAGAGGCTTTGAGATCCAATAATAACAAGAGTAAAAAGTTGTTCGGCCAAAATTTGCCGCCTAGGTAAAAATAAATTAACGTCGGAACACATTAAATATTTTTCGATCTAAGCTGAAAATGTTGTTAAATTTTTCTTTTGCTTTTTGAATTACATATGGCAAGTCAGTAGTTTAAAAACACTAAACATACTCGAAAAATTAAAACAGATATACGCACAGTACTTTTGTATTATTTTTAGTAAATGTTTGAAATCAAATTAAAAACTTAACTGGAAAGACAATTATTAACTTATGAACCAATAATCTGTTGAACAACCTGAGTTGAGATTGTCAAACGAACAGATCCTAAAGCCCTAATGATTCTAATACATCGTATTGAGTATTGTGTTCTTAGGTACATATTTTTTTGCGCACGTTCATTATTCAGCCAAGACCACAAGACGCGTGACTCAATTGTTCTTGTGTCACGTGGAATTCTTTGACACGTTCGTGTTTATTTTTGGATTACCGTTCTTGTATTCCATTGTCAATTCTACTTGCACCCGTTATATTCTACGTGACAAACAGATATTTATGTAGGACTCAGATGGCGGTAAGCCTCACGTATTGATTTCAAAGCGTAATAATAGACTTTTGTCCATAAAAGTGAAAACTAAATATTAAGTAACGGTAAATATATTTTTTTTACCAAAAATGGAACCGTCTTCAGTACCCAAAAGTGTGATATTTCACACTAGTAGGTAGTAAATATTTACCTATCTTGATGATATAGTCGTTAACAATGAATGATAACCGATCCCATAAGTAGCAAGGGTCACTAAAAAGTGTGAAATTTTGTTTTTACCAAAAAATGGAACCGACTTCAGCATCCAAAATTGTGAAATAACTTGTCGAAGTCGGTACCATGCGCACAATACTGTGATAATTTGTACTTCTGAACTATCATGATACCGATTTCAACAAGTTATTACTTGAAGTCGGTTTTCAGTTATTTTAGTGTAACTCAAAAACGGCTTGACCGATTTTTATGAAACTTAAATGGGACTAAACGACAAGGATCACCTATCAAAAAAAATATTTTTATAGATCGGTTCACCCAGAAAAGAGTTCTAAAGTATAAAAACAAGCATAAAAAAAAAACAAACGAACTTAGAACATCCTCCTTTTTTGGAAGTCGGTTAAAAAGAAAATTGGATTCATCAAATATGAAATAAAGTTTGTTTTTAATTTCAGATTCGTACTACTAAAAATTGTTTGATCTCGGCGTGATAAAAATATTTCTGATAACAATTGTTGATGTCGTCAAAACTAGTCTAAGTTCTTATCAACTTGTTATCTACGATAGTACTGACGTATTGTATAAGAATGTTTAGGCCAAATGTCCATATAGCGTCAAATACGTTTTGACGTTACATTTTATTGACAGAATTTTGGCGAAAACTTAAATCGCATACCAGCGTGGGAACGTTTCAAATCAAATAATATACATACATAAAATCACGCCTCTTTCCCGGAAGGGTAGGCAGAGACTACAGATTTCCACTTACTACGATCTCTTTCGCTTCTTCTACATTCATCAATCCTTTCATACCCAAGCGTCGATTTAAAATCAAATTATTAGTAATTATTTTAGAACAACCATGTGATACAGATTTTTCCGTTTTTAATAAGCTAGTTTTTATAATAAGTCGCTTACCCTATTCTAGTTCTAAGCATTAGGCAATTTCTATTTTAGTAATTGCGGAGTTCTATTTCGCTCACTCGCGTGCAAAGTTAGGTCTCCATCCTACGCCGTAGGTCTGACATATTTCCAAGACGACTTCACCTTAAATAGCAATTTTGTCGATGAAGCGACGCACGTGCATTTACGTAATAACAGCTAGCGTATCTCTTAATCCAATTTATCAATTAATCCATGGATATTATTGCACCCGGATTACTACATAATTTGTTTTGTCTCTGCAAGTATGTAAGTACTTAATGCATAGTCCAGCTACAAGGTTAATATATATATATACATATATTTTTACAATAATGTACTTTTATTATTGAAAATCATTAAGTAGAAAATTAGGAACATGTAATACAAGTACCTACATAATTAAATCTCCACCAACTGATTCTTAGGTCTAATTGTCATTTAATATCATGGTTTATTTCTGATCTTCTTATAAAGACCAACGAGATATTACCATAGACAGCCTTTACAGAGGCACATTTCATTTGTTAGATTGTCACCGCCTACACACCGCCAAATGCGTTTTAATTACTTTATTTTACGGTTGTCAAATCCACTTCGCTGCTTCCCGAAGTTGACTGAAGCCTTATCACAAATTTTGTTCCCTCACAAACACTCACTGTCACTGATCTTCATCTTATTAGCTGTGGACTAATGGATGATGGTTAAGATAATGATCACATCTCAGTTTGTAAAGACCTCAATGTTCCCATGGCTATCAGTGTGCACGTTGATGACCAGCTGTATAGCACCGGTTCCAACTCCTGTGCCAGCAATCAGGTCTCGAGGAACTTCAAGCCCGGTGGTAACTCCTGAGACCAAGGTGTTGAATATCCGAGGAGTCGGGGCCGATGAGGCAAATGACATGATGAGTAGACAGCAGAGGAAGGCAAAGAGGATCTTGTGGGCCCTGGAAAGGAGATACTAAAGGTTAAACTTATGAAGCATAGCATATAGTGGAATCTAACATAAGAGATTCGTTTCCAATGGAGAATCGAAACTCACAAGTAATAATAAGACATTAGTAATATTTAAAAAAAACAAAACTAGATGAAATAACTACGATGCATCGCAGGAAATAAAGGTCATAGGCGTCCCTTTATTTCCTGTTTTAATTCAGTCAAAAGTAACGTCTGCAAAAACCATTTACTTAATAAATAGAAAAAAATGCGTTCGATTTCCGACACTTTTATCACAACAAATTTTAAGTTTTGAACATGTACTTACATTTTGAAGTAAAATATACACAGCTAATCTACTTTAGGTATAATCCAGCAGCCACTTCCACAGAAGTGACCAAGATCTTATTTTCCACTTAAACTATTTTCCGCATCACTACAAAAATGTGCTACAGTTGTGAACTGCAAAGCAAATGCCAAAGAGAGTAGAGATAAAACGGCATCTCTCAGATCACAGATAAGCCCAGTTATCAGCAACCAGAGAACTGGGCCATATCGAAAATACACTTTAAGTTAAAATCAGTAACGTTTAAAATCGAAGAGCTGTCTATCTAGGAAAAGGGGTCTGAGTCGATATCGGATGGGAATGCGATAAGCGGTGAATAAGAATGCGATCTGTTGTAATTTCCTCTTCGAAATTTTATTTTCATTGAACGGTTTATAATGGAGGAAATGTCGTCGGCAATGTTTTACAGGGTTCTTTTTGGAACGGAAGACGAATGCGGAAGGTGGAATCGATCCTACGACGTTGATACAGATTTTAGGTCATGGGAAGGACTGATATCACATAATTGATGTTTTTAGAGCATGTTACAAAAGCAGTGATAGCTCAGTGGCTTTGGCTATGGACTGCCGCGCAGCAGGTCCATGGTTCGAATCTCGCCGCGGGCTTGAGCTTCACCGCATGGTGGAAGTGCATTTTTGCGAATGCCCGCCTGGCTAGCAACCACCCTCAAGTAGAAAATCTGTCGCCAAGCACCTAACCGTTCGTTCCAGCAGCTGTCCTAGAGAGCCAGTCATTCTAGGTCAAGCCTGTTAACACCTTCGACCACATCATCACTTACCATCAGGTGAGATTGTGGTCAAAGGCTTAACTATCAGCAATAAAATAAAAAAAAATAGGTTGAGTTACAAAACACTCTTATTGTTTTTGGAAAAATAAAAGCTTATTTCGTTCTGACTACCACTATTAGTCAGCCGAATTTTATGTTATGATATAATGATCTTTATAGTTTAAAAAAAAAAATATCATCCAAGACAACTGTTTTCGTTAGTCATCCTATCCCATAAAATAATGGTTCCTTGTTAGGACTACGGAACCCTAAAAACACCACGTTTTAGGCCGCCACCTTTGACTATAATTACAATTCGTTTTTTTACAGGCTTGATTTCAGGAGCGCAACAAAAGCCCAGAACCTTGCCCATCAACTATTTACAAAAAAGAATACTAAGCAAAAACTTCAAAAATTACCACTATGACCTTGTCTTCTGTTGTCTTGTCCCCAGATTATATGGACTCAATATGCAAGGACCACTTCCTCCAGCGGCAGTACCGCAAGGTGGAAGGTGGCGTGGTGTGGTCCCGGAACGAGCGCAACCTGGACTGCACGGTGACCTTCCAGACGCACAGCATCCTGCAGCGGTTCATGCTGCACTTCGAGATGCTGCAACTCGACTGTAACGACCATCTTTACGTGTACGACGGCGCGCATGCGACGGCGCCGCCGAAGGTAGGCTACTTCAATCGTTATTTTAATAAATGATAGATTGATCATCATATATTTATTTCCTTCGTGGTTTGGGTGGTGTATTGCGTATAGCATTAGAATTTTAAGGTTCTGGGTACAATCACCAGGTTGATGATACGAGTTAAGTTTTTCTGAAATACTAAATTTGAATAGTATTCTAGAATCTATATAGAACTGTGCCCGGCAAGTGTCAATGGGTAACATATAAGTGGTGAAATATGGATGTTTAGACACCTTGCTGCTTACTTCTTTTGGGGATGTACAGACACGATGATATGTCATATCCGTAGGTTTACAATTACTGGCATTTTTTTTTTTCAACAATGCGTTATGTCTTTGCCTTGCCTTAACACCGTCCAGCAGTATTTAATTATTGTAATGCTGGAGAATACACAAATAAAACCTTTAATTCTTTAGATTGTGTTGTAAAATTTTGACTGTAACATAACATACAAATATTAATAATATTCTTAAAATGTTAACCCTTACAAGACAAGAAAATTAATCACTTTTATAAAAAAAATGGTAAATAAAATTAAATGTTAAGGTAAAAATTCAATGATTATAAAATCGTAAGAAGTTAACGAAAAAATTAGGCAATCAGACACAGACATCCATCACGCAGTCACAATCGAATTAAGATCAAAGTTTCTATTTATATCTCGTACTAGTTTTATCGTTATTAGCATATCATTGTCGTTTACAATGTACGAGACGATTGAATGCCCGATGTGAAGCTAGCTGTTTACATGTATGGTTACTAGCTATTCCATCTCGGCTGTGATCTCGGTGAGATCTCGTCTCGGCTTCGTCACGGCGTCGTCTCAACTCGCATCTATTAACACACACGCTAATGAGCGCAGATTCCTCTGTTTCAAGGCTTGTTGATGTAGTTGACTCTTTATTGCACGAATTTATTCCCCCCCATTATTTAATCAGGACAGGATTAATGTTAGGTTAATATTGGAGTAGATTGAAAGTTCAATTTAAGAGCTAAAGTACAATTTGAGGTCGAGTTAAAGTTTAGGTGGTTTGAAGTTTACTGATGTGACTTTTCACTTTGGTCAGGCTTTGAAGTGTCATTAATACGAATACTTTGATTTATTGAAGTGACAATGAATGGATACAGTAATTTTTAAATAATTAATGTTTTTATGGGATTTAGAAGTACTAAGAGTGAGTCATTTAGGTACCTGCCATATGAACTACAAAAAATATTTTATCTAGATTTGTTTAGAACAAAAGAAAATAGTTATGAATACTTTCAGGTATTTTTTTATGCTCCTCGTCACTTACGAGGAGATAAAGTCCAGTTTTACACTTTAACCTGTACAATTATAAAAATCCGTACTTTCTTGTTAGAAAGTTTAAAAGGGCCCGTTTCAGAATGTCATGATAAAATTTCGGGTTGCTATGCAACACATAAAATAACTGCATTTTAAAAATTACAGTTACCATGCAGCGCGTTTAAAGCTTTAACCGATGGATAGGCTAAATCGATGACTGTGAAACGCAAAGATAGTGGTTTGTTTAATAAATATGTTCTGGGTAGTATAACCGGAACTTACTCGAACATTCTGGAACAGGCCCTTAGTCAACTGTTCCAACGAATGCCCTAACATTTGAATAATTAAATTCAGCTGCGAATTGTTGAAGTCCAGAGCGGCAATAGACAGCCGACAGGTGTCGCATCTTTGAAATAATTAACACGACGAAGGACGCAACTTTCCAGATAGACACAGTTGTGTGAAAAAGACAAAACTTCGCGAAGACGCAACTCTGAGAAGACGCAACTTTACGAAGCAGGCGCAAGTTTCGCGAATTTTAAATTCAAATGGTGCAAGTTTCGTCCCGCCTTCAACAAAGGGCGTTCTTTGAGTTGTCGTGCAGCGTAGACAAGAGTCTCGTCTCAGCCCCGCCAAATGTTTTGTTCCCGCTTTTTATTGTTCATAATGGGAATTGTTTTATTTTCTCCGACGATTATTTATTCTTCCAAGGCTTTATTCGAGAACAATATTAAAAACCTGGAGTTTGTAAGGTTTTTAATTCGGTTTTGTTTTTAAGCGAAGTGGAAATGGGCGTTATTAATGTTTTGTTATTGTTATGCTAAATTGTTTTGGGTGTTTGAGAGGTGTACGTTTGTATTTAGGGGCGCGTAGAAAATTTTTCATTTACAAAATCATATAAAAAAAGTTAAACTACTCCTTATTATATAAAGAAAATAGTATAGCTCAATTAATATTTCAAGTTTAGAACGACTTTTCATACATTTTTTATACTAGTATATAGTAAGTAGCTCTAATAAAACATAAGTAGAACTATTATACATTTTCATACTAGGAATATAAATGGATACCTAACTATAAGCTGCTTGCAGGGGTATGCAGAAGTATCTTAACACCCACTTTTTTCTTAACATGATTAATCGATAGTAATAGCGAACGAGCATGTTTGCAGTTACTGGGTATAGTTCCAGACAATATTAGTTTTTCTTCTGATAATAAGTTTTTTAATCACAGATTTCATACTTTTTACATTTACATAACCAATTCTCTTACAATATCATGATTCATATTTCATTATATCAGACAGTGTAACACATACTCGATCATCATCTAAAATCAAATATATCATCTAGGATCTAGCTAATATCTAAGATAGGGATATACTCACAAGAAACAAAAATGTTGGGGTGCATACGGAATTGTCTCAAATTTGTTTTAGCGCTAAATATAAGGCACAGTTTTAATCACTATTTACGCAGCTGTATTTCACTTAAACTATCCCACTAAACGAAAAACAATTTATCTCAATCGTTGAACACGACGTAACATTGTTCATTCAAATCTACACGAGTTAACTCAACACAACTCTAACTAAACAATGTATCCCGCGAGAACTTAAATGGTATAACCACACGGGGCGGCGGCGGCGCGGCACGTCCCACAACCCGGTTCCACAACAATGTCCTGTATTCATTATTACACAAAGGGTAAAGTTTCACCTGTGTGCTGAATATATGTGTGTAACAGTGAAGGTGACTGACGTGAAGGAGCTTGCGTGACGCAGCCAATGTTTGTGTGTGTTCACAGTAAAACGAAAGACCACGCGCTATTTTTTTTTTAATATTATGCCATGTTTTTACTCTAAAATGAAGCGTGCTAATAAAGTATTTTTATATTGCGATAAATAACCTATTTACGTCACCTTGTAAATTTTATTATTTTGTTCTATATTTGTTGCCGTTTGATTATTAGTAATTTAGTTTATCATTATGGTTAAAGTGCATACAAACTTGCAAAGCTTTGTGAAATGGAAAAAACCGCACGGGCCGGCGCGTACCTCGTGCGGTTCCATAGATTATATTCAAAATAATCTTCTACATTCACATACATACATAAAATCACGCCTCTTTTCCGTAGGGGTAGGCAGAAACCACAGATTTCCACTTGCTACGATCCTGACATACCTCTTTCGGTTCATCTACACTCATCAATACTTTTCTACATAAGCGTTGCGCTTGGAAAATTATACCAATCCAACCTATTACCATTAGTCTTAATTCATATCTATTTTCTTTAATTTTATTATTAATTTTCGCTTAAACATACACAGGTACATGCGTCTGTCTATAACTGGTGGACAGACACGTCCAGAGCCTTGAAAACCAGCGCTATGATTTATACTTTCACAGTATTATGCCAAGGTCTTAAACTTTTTCTAGCAGTACTGCATATTACAGCTGCAGCAGTGTACATGTTCACATGTTATATTATGTAGATACATGACTCGTATTTTTTATAATTGTATTTTGGTTAATGTGGTTGTGATGTCCGTTGTTTAAGGCCTTAGGTTTATACGAGTAATACAACCAAACTATCAGTAAGTAGATACACAGCTCAGAGAGCTCTTCGACCACTCACCAGCGATGATAGCTGTGAAGTGAGACTGAGGTGCCATCGTTGATGTGTGTACTATATTTATCTATATAGCATAGTTGTTGTGTGCAGTTCTGTCTTGAAAATTGTTAAATTTACAGTTCATTGGTAAATTATTAAACATTGACTTTCTAGTGCCAACCCTATTAAACGAAGCAATATTTACAAATTCTGAAAGCTTCTAAACTCCTTTACATTAAATCAAAACATAGTATTGTACATTGTGGCCGCTGGCCGCCACATCCACCAGAATGTTTGGGGCCGAGCGCTAACTACCCGCTAGCTACGCGGCACAACTTTGAGTGTCTCGGAGTTTCCGATGCGCGAGGGATTTTCTCTCAAACTTGCCGAAGTGAACATAGTTTCCGGGATTTATGGATTTCTCTGAAGCGTGATATATACAAGAGATAATCCAATGATATTAGGATGTCTACGTGATTACTGACGTCGAAACACCGCTTAGGCAAAAGATATAGGCAAGTACTGTTAATTATTTCAGATGAATCTACAGAGTTATTGGTAATATGCTTACAACCTTTAAGGGTTGACATTTGCTAGTCCTAACAAACATATACAACACTACAGCTACTACAATAAAAGCATTTAGACACCTATAAGTCATAGCAGACTCATACGCAGTCCAAATGCTCCAGCCCACTCCCAGTTGGCAGCGTGCCCAGCATGCTGGCAGCATTGCCCCGTTGAATTGCAATGCTTATTCGTTGAGCCAAATATGTGCCAGCATTTTGATCACGCGTCGCATCGACCAAGCGCTCAGATAGGTTTTGGAAAATACGATGAGCTCCCGGTCCCCACGGACCTAACGTCTCTACACCAAACGGCTCAAATATGTAACCCATACCGAGGTTAGCATATTTGCGCCGCTTGAGTTGCTCCGCCGAAGTAGCCGCAGCGCCAGCCCTCACGTTGGTTTCAGAAAGATGTGACGGCGCTAAAGTGTCCACGTACGTAGCGTCCCACACTAAGGGCTGTCCTAACTTCCACGGAACCAGAGTCATGCCGTCAGGTCTTTTACCATCGTCACGTATCAGACCATTCGGTTCGAGAATAGCTGGAACATTGGCGCTGGTAAAAGCCCGGCGAATGATATCGTTAAGGCTGGCGTGGCGGGAAATTCGACCAGCACTTCGAGAGCAGGAGAGGCCATGGTGACCGAGTTGATCAACTGCAGTACCACACTGGCAGTGATGTGCAACACAACACCTTGCACCCAAGCGTAAGCTAATAGCTAGACGAAAAGCGGATGGATCTTTAAGGCTACCAGTTTTGTAAGAAGGAATGGCCTGTAACCAAAGACCGGATTCCCACACAGAAACAGCGAGAATACGAGCACGATCTGCGATGCTAGAACACGTATTTAAAAGATCTTTCCGTGTTAGCTCGCATAGGGGCCGATCCCACTGTTTCTGAGATGACAACATTTTTGGGAATTCAGTATTTGGACAAGCCAGTCTCCATGTGTTTTTGGCCTCAGCCAGATATGCTACATCGAAAGAGCCTAAAGATCGTGCAAGAATTTTTTCTACTAATTTGTGTGTACTGTGTAACATATTGAGTTTTGTTTTATATTGTATAAAAAAATGTTTTTAAAAATTTTATAATTTTTTCGTGTTTTTGACGGAATAAGTACGAGCCCCATCTAATATTTAAAGTCTATTGTGCTTGCAATGTATTACTTCATATTTTATTACTTTGCTCGACGCTAATATTCAAAACTCTATTCAAAGGGAGCACGGCGCGGTCCAGTGTTGCCGCGGTGAACGCTCTTAGCTCGGAGTAGGCATTAAAACACTCAATAAAAACATTTAAAAAAAATCAAGAACAATTTTTATTCCAAACAAAAATATATAATATTTTTAATATAGTAATATATCAAATCAAAATGTTTCTTAGGAAAAATAAAAAAATGAAATATTAGAGTAGTTATATCCGAACACCAATGCTCTAAAAGCTTACTAGAATTTACCTATCTACATACCTACGCACATGTATATGCAGTTTGTAATGACAAGGAAAGAACGTTCAAATATTATGCGTTATATCAACTTATATCTGTTGTAAGAAAGAGATATATAAGCAATTCGTGTAACCACCGAACCGCCACGAGACGTTCCGATCACCATTACACTGCGATCTCTTTCACTCTCTCACACCAAACGATACACACATCTCGCTCATCCATTTCATTGAGATTAGTTCCTAAGATAAAACAAAATGTCGATATTTGCTATTTCATCAATAAGAGTAATAATTACGCGTGAAATGAAACAGTTTTCTTATCTCTCACAGTGCTTGTATAATTGGTGCAGAGTCTAAAGACACAAGGAAGGCATATTGTCCACAGATTATTCCTAAAAACACGATTAGCGGCGATGTATTCACCGGACGCTCGGAAGTGCAAGACTGGTAGTGACTTTGGTAATTACCCTGAATTCGTCTAGTAAATATGGAGGGCATACAACTCATCTACAGGTAAAAAAATATTACCTAATAACCCTGTATATATCCACCACGTACCTGTATTATACAGTTCTAGTTTGATTTTTAGTAACGAAGACAACACAAAGTCAACGGGTTTTAGTTGACGGTGTGTTGTCTTGTTTGTTCTAGTGAAAAAAACTCTGTAATCTTGCTAGCTTTTGAACACTATCTCACCAGCACGGCGATCACGTATCTTCTGTAGCAATGAATTCTGATTGCAACAATCAAAAATATCAGTTTCGACAGATTGTGTAGCAATGAAATCATCGAAGAACTCGTTAGAAGTATTCTAAATCATAGGGATTTATTGACATGGAATTATATGGTTTGTCAACATGCGAGTGTACTCGTCAAGTTGTAAAGTTAACTCATGTCAGAGCCAGTAAGTAATATATAACATCATTGCAGTAATATAACTACGATCGGAGGTAGATAAATCCGGGTACGAACTCAGTCTCTCATAAAACCGTTTAATCCAGGTAGTCCTGTTTCAATTCTCAAAGTTTAATTTTTCCCGCAAATAATAAGCCAAGTCCCAGTATAAATTTCGTAATTCGTTTACCGGCTTGCCTAAATACGCATTATAAATGTACTAAAATACCTTAGATACTGAAGTTGTTTCAAATTACTTTTAGCACAAAGATGACCTAAAGCTTGGAAAAGAAGAATTTTCTTTATTTGATTAAATACGAAACTCCACAGTAATTTATTTTCAACATTCAATGAAAAAGTTGGCAGCAGTTAGTATAATACATAAAATAACGGGCTACAAGTAAGATAAGATAAAACTCAATCCAAGTTACAGAGCCGAATAAAAAATATCTGGAACTCCGAAGGCTAGCGGCTCCACTTACGCACTTTGAACGGAAATAAGTATTGGAAACACGGAACTTTCTCGGAACTTTCGCAATGAATGGCTAAAGATATCATTATTTTTGTGAAACTAAAGATCAAAATGTTTCTGAAGACGAGAAGTTGCTAGCAACTGTCAACAGTAAATCAAAGTAAAAAAAATCATTTAGACTGGCTCATAATGTTACATCTTTGTCGATAGCTAATTAAACTGTTAATAAAAATTAGTTGGTAAAATGAAAAATAATTTAGTTGATTTAGTTTTCTTGTCTTACAAAAAACGAGAACAAACTACAGTAAAAAAATATAGCTTATGAAGGAGCACAACTTTACAACAAATTGCTTATTAATATAAAAAGTGAGGACTAACTTAATTTATTTAAGGCCAAACTAAATGAATATATTAAGTATATCAGATTACTTTTACTCAAATAATGAACTAATGAGTACTCACTTTAACTCAAAACAAAAGTGAAGGATGGCACGCGTGAAAATGTTTATATTTTTTTAGTCCAATGTTGTTTTTATGTAAGTGACATTGATTTTATGAGAATAAATTCTTTAAACAACAATAATTTAAATTTAAAACGTTGGACCAACAGACTTAGTGATTAAACTAGTAAGATATTAATTAAAAGGCGTCATTTTAAAGTACACAATAAAGAGCGTTCCACGACGTGCTGACTTGCCTCGGCTGGCTCAGTCGGCTCGGATGCCTCGACATAGTTTGCATAACAAACCCTTCCTTAATTCAAACCAACGGGAGCTCGGAGTAATCTGAGAATTTTACACAGAAGAATTTTTAATATCCCGCTGGATCTTTATTAAAGTGGAGTATATAAAGGAGGCGAATAAGAATCGCGTCCAGTGCCACTAACGCCTTTGTATTGCGTGGTGGGGGTGAGACTGAGCAGCGAGCTAGGGTTGCTACTCAGGTAATGTTATCGAGGTGGAGGTTTTCTTTTTTTAAAGCGATGAAGTAAAGTCAATATTATAGTAGTAATTTGGATGACAAAGATAATTTTATTTATAAGTTCCTTATATAACTGTACAGCATTATTTACAATTCTTATAACTAAAAAAACACATTCAAAACGCTTTTGAGCAGAGGTTTAGAATAAAATTGAAGAAATAGAAATAAAATTCAAGAATTGAATACGATGCTAAATTAAACTCAGATATTCAAATGAAAATCTCAGGTTCAATCTCAAACACAACATTAGTTAGAACAATATCAACCATTCCTTGGGAATTCATCTTTCTAAAGTGAAATATTTATTTACCTGTATTACCTACTAGATTGCAGATAATCTTATTGAACTGCTGCAATTTGTGTGACATCTATTAAGACCTAAAATTACAAAAATATGTTTCCTAACAGAGCGTTAATCTGATCTAGCAGTATGATTAAAAACTTTTTATATATGGTGGTAGCCCTAAGAATGGGGCCGAGACGGGAGATATATGGGTATGAGGCGACGGGTGGGAGAGACATTTTGCAATGCCCCGGCTTTTTAGTTTAAAAATATGGGATCTGTGAAAGCTGCGAACAAAATTGTGAAAGCTTAAAAGCTTACTAACGTAATAATTGTAGAAGCGCAAATAAGAGTGGCGTGTTAAGCTTTTGTGGGTGGATTGTGAACTTCGTTATCGAGTCGAGGATAATGTTGCAGACTTTCAAATTAATAATTAAGTAAAATCTTTTACCATTTTTGTCAGTCGGTAATGTCTTTGTAAGGGAGAGCATAATCACACCAGCGCTCATCTTCGTTTGTTACTTACACGTTTTTGTTGTGTAACATTTTTGTATCTCTGAGGTGTACAAACTTTGCTATCAGTATTAATCTAACTCCGATGAGCCAGATGCTTGAAACTTAAGCACAGCTGAGACTTATGAAAACAGAAAAAAGTTGTAGATTATTTCTTTGCAAAATTCCACAGAAGACTGAAAAGTTAGTTGTTAGTGACTTGGAGGAACTACTCACATATCACTTATATATTACATACATATTGACAAATACTGATGAACTACATGATTCACTTTAAAAACTAAGTATAGCTAATAATTTATTTCTATAGTTAGTAAATGTTTCATAGAACTACTCAAAACAAACAACCTATTGGTACACCACAAAATATTAAAGGACTTTTGAGCTAACTTTCATCAAAATGTTCGCACATAGATTGATACAATGAAGCATAAGTTTCACGGTCAGATAAACTTGAACAGTTTCTGAATAAACTGGCCCCTAAAGGGCACGGTGAAGCCACAAAGGGCTCCTTAAAATCGCTCACTAAATACCCGAGTCTCCACCGAAACATGTTAAACTTTAACAAAGTGTTCTCACCGCAGCCTAACTTCATCAAAGTGTCCTTTGAGAAGGACCACTTTGCTTCATTTTACATCCATTTTTAAAGTTAAGCGTCTGTGACGCTTGTCCTTTGGGAGGCACGTAGACGCAATCACTCCCGGGGAGTGACGGATAAGATATTGTGGAACGAGACTGTTATAATTTTTCATATTTTTCATGACAAAACTATAACTTCTTTCTTGTTTCAAGTCATTGTTTTGCTTATATTTTGTGACTTCGACAAATTGTAGATTTAGCCCGGAGGATGTTGATAATTATGGTTTAAGGCCTAATTTATGACAGGGATATAGCGCGATACAGTTTTTCGTGGATATGAAGAGACTGGTAAAAAGAAGCACGCGCTTCTGAAGAACATGTAAATAATAAATTTTATTTACATGAAAGCCACACCACTGATAGGAATTCTGTTACTGACAAGGAAGCGATATTTTTTCGATGATTTCTCGAAATAGTTTGCATACCTATATATTTTATGAAGCACTTGTAGCGATGTTTACGATCAGCTAAGTTAAGCAACGTCCTTCGCGGTGTGACTTGGATGGGTGACCGCTAGAGGCATAACTACTGAGCGTTTCCTTGCTCTAAGACATCGAAAAAAAAGGGCAGGAAAAAAAACCTTTTAAATTAAAATATTGTACATGCAAAAGAAAAAAAATTTTTTTTATAAACATTTGGACTTATTCAGAATTTGGAGCTGGTATCGAAAAATAATAATAAAACAATGTTATTTAATGCGCGTTGTACTGTAGCGGCAGCGACAAAGCTTTGTCCGCAATGCGCGAATATTACAGAAAATAATACTTTTCTCAGTGATGCTATTGTAAGATTTGAAGAAGGATTATGCAGTTGGGCACATTATAGTGAAAGTTATATTTACATAGAAAAAAAACTTTAGTAGATTAGTTCTAGGTTAGCCTGAACAACATCATCACTTACCATCAGGTGAGATAGTGGTCACAGGCTAACCTATAAGGTATAAAAAAAGAAAAAAGAAACAAAAATGTTTTTGAGTAATTTTAATATATTCTCATTGTTTATTTATTCACTTCCCTTTAACATGGAGATTGGATTAGGTATAAACTTTCTTAATTTTGTACGATTTTCGTTCCTATAATCATATATAGACGTTTACAAAGAAACTCGGTGCGCGGGTAGAAATTCGAAATACGAGTATCTTGGGAATTCAATTGTTTTTTTGTGACAATGCAAAGCAATGCATCTGTACCTAGTTCGTGAATAAAAAAGGTCAAGAACTTTTATAGTATTCAGTGGTTATTTCACACCAACATAATATTTTGAAAGTCTGATTAGCTTACCGTTGTGATTGTCTTGAAGGAAGCACGCGCCGGCGATTGCTCTTCGTAAAATATAACGTCGTGACGCCGCCATCGCTCAGTTAAGCCTCGGGATCTGATGGGAGAAATATGGCGGACGCCTGATGGATCACGTCGACCTACGGTAGCGATCGGCACTTTGTTATCTTTGGGCTTATTGTGTTTTTAGTGAAACTGTGTAAAGATTCTTCGAAACATTTCCATTATGTGTGACTACTGCACTTATTGTAAGCGCCACGCTGATTATAGTTGCAGTGTCAGTTCTGTATGGAACCGTACTGCGTTCGTCACTCCAAAACATTTCTGCCTCATTTGCTCAATCATTTCACTCTAGCTAGTTTACCTTTAGAGCACTAAAATTGATTCTCTATATATTTGAAAATATACTGCATGTAAAAAATGTTGAAAATTAAAGTTAAACATTGACAATCATGATTACAACACTAGGGATAAAGATAAAATAGCGGTGCCATGTTTAAGATTAGCAAAGACAAAAAAAGGCCATTCTTAGGTAATTGCGTGCGGATTTTTAATAAAATTTCCAAAGACCCAACGCTCACAGAAGGAAAATTAAAGTGGCACGTGAAAAAGATTTTGATTAATAAACATACTACACAGTTTGTGATTACTTAAACGACAAAAATGCTTGGAAAATTCCACCTCTGCCAAGCCATCACCTGTCTCCTACGTAATTTAAACAAATATTGTTATTATTTTATCATATACTTTATAACATATTGTTAAAAGCGTTTAAAAGAATGGCTCCGAGTTTCTTGGCCGTTCTTTTTGCAGTGGTTCTATATTTTTTTTGCCGAACGTGACAATATAATCAGTACTAATATTATAAATGTGAAAGTAACTCTGTCTGTTTGTCTGTCTGTCTGTCTGTTACACTTTCACGCCAAAACTACTGGACCGATTTGAATGAAATTTGGTATGGAAATAGTTTGAGACCCGGGAAAAAACATAGGATAGTTTTTATCCGACTGCGCAAAAAGAGGTTAATGTTTTTGCGCGATAACCGACATATATTATATATATATACATAACCGACATTTTAGCATGGTGGTAGGGCACTTTGCGAATGCCCGCCTGGCTAGCTACCACCCTCAAGTCGAAAATCTGTCGCCAAGCACCTAACGGTGTGTTCCGGCAGCTGTCCTTGAGAGCCAGTAATTGTAGGTTAGCCTGTAAAACATCTTCGACCGCATCATCACTTACCATCAGGTGAGATAGTGGTCAAAGGCAAACCTATCAGGCATAAAAAAAAAAAAAAAAAAAAAAAAAAAAAAAATTAATACGCGCGGGCGGAGCCGCGCCCGGAAAGCTAGTGTAGAATATGTCAATATTAAAATGTATAACTGACCCGCAGTGTCTTAGCGTCTTAGACGGCTAAATTGTATAAACAATTTTGATTGGATGACATGGCCCCGTGGTACCTATTACTCTATTTGTCGCAGCAAGATGGACCCTTGCAGAGTTTTCATTATTGTTTTTTTTTTCATTTTTTTATAACAACATAATCTTACCACTTATTCATAATAGTTGCATAACCTTATGATACCAATCGTCATTAGTACTGCGGAAGGATTATTTAGTAATTAAAATTTGCGAAGTATTAATGACGTATGATAAATCTATCATATAGATATAAGGGGACTTTGAATCGGTGGTTAGTTTATTTTAAAGCAGCGGTTTTGAACTTAAAGTTGGTGTTAGATTCTAAAATACCAGATAATTGTTTGAAAATATATTTCAAGATATTTTGTACCAATGTTTAAAAAATCCAGATTGACTATAAACAAAATTTAAAGTCACGTACCTAAGATCCAGACGACGACAAAGAAAACTACCCTAGCTTCAACGATTCAGAAGATTAGAAAAGCATCTACTAAGGCAAGTTGCTGACTAGATCCCCTGAGAGGTTCAACGTACGTAATATGGCTTAACATAACACCGATTTTAGTTGCATTTTTTGTTTTCTACGGTTGTGGACGAGAACTATACAATTACTCATTACTATACCAACGCTGCACGTCTGTCCGTCCGTCTGTCATGTTCTGTCTGTAAGTTAGTCTACAGTAATTAGTAGCTAGTTGAAATTTTCAAGGAATGTGTTACTAAATCAGTTATGCTAACAAATAATATCTTATGATAAACAAACAAAAAATCAGTACTAATATTATAAATGCGAAAGTAACTCTGTCTGTCTGTTTTTTACGCTTTCACGCCAAAACTACTGGATCGATTTGGGAAATAGTTTGAGACCCGGGAAAAAACATAGGATAGTTTTTATCCAACTGCGCAAAAAGAGGTTAATGTTTTTGCGTGATAACCGAATTACGCGCGGGCGGGGCCGTGCCCGGAAAGCTAGTATAGAATAAAAACGAAAATAAACACGTTTTTTTTGTTTAGAGACATACCGAAACGTGTTTATTTTAAAATATTTATTTTTTCACTTCGTCGTCGTAATAACGGTGTATACTAAGATCCTTTGCGAGTCCGACTTATGCTTACTTTTTTTAAATAGTTTTGTTTTTGCAATAAGGCATGTTCTGCTGATTACATTACAAAATCACAAATGTACGAGAGGAAAAATTATAGTCATGTGCGGCTTTTGAACCCGCGTCATCCACCCCTTTAGCAGGAATATGCTCTGACCGACATTGTATGGGCATGGAGCGACACCTATAGTTCAACTTACGTTGTACTACAAACAAGGCTAATTTTGCAATTAGCTCTAAAGTTGTAAATTATGATTAATGACACAACCCTATAATTTTAATATTGTGATTTAGTTATACTGAACTACTTACTTTAAAGGGTTCTAGTCTAGAAAACGGTACCTTATTATTAAGCCTAAGCTATCCGTGTGTCCGTCCATACGTCCTTTAAAATGCTGTACCTATCTATGGAACCGTAATAGGTAGCCAATTGAAATTTCCACAGAATATGTGTTCATTTGGCAACAATAATTATTAACATTTAACAAATTATGGTATTAACAAAAAATAAATATAAAAGGGGGAAATAAAAACCAGTCAAGTGCGCGTTTGAGACCGGGTAGAGATCTCGAACTATATGAAAAATTAAGATTTTTGGTTACAACCTTTGTTGGTACAGAGCCCTAAAATACCGACTCGGTGTACGAGTCCAACTCGTATTTATTTTTGAGTCGATATTTTACTCATCAAGGACTCCTGACAATGACAACACAAAACCAATGGGTTACCAATATTCCCAATATTCGTAACCAAAATTAGACATATTTTATAATAGTAACCTGTACGGTGTACACTTTACTGTAGTATGAGCGCATATGACTTGTAAAGAACGACGTGCGTTGAATTGATGCCTTGGCTCTAGTCGACGACCACCCTAATCCTCAGCATACCTGCTGACTATGGAATGAGGAGCTCAACGAACAAACCCTGTCTCTTGAGGCAGCTGAATCTTAGAAAATCTTTATTTTATTCGTTTACATAATGCTTATATGTATTAAAATTCAATTAAACAATGAAAATATCACAAATTTACCTAACTAGCTGCACATGACTGTTAAACCCGCATAGGCAATGATAAAAAGCGATGAGATGATAATGTAAATGATTCTATGTGTTTATCCAGGATCTGAACTATCTATATTCAATGTTTCATTCAAATCAGTTCAGGCGATTCAGCCTAAGGGAGTAACTAAAATACACACTGATATCCTTACTAAGTTTCACGTATACACACAGATACAAACAGATAACACACACATGCGCGATGTGTGATACGGTCACGTGTTCGGATATTATAGTGTTTACTAGGTATTTAAGCTTTAGCCTTATAAATCGGTATACTTATAATTATCCCTTTGTAACGGGTTGTCTGGAAGAGATCGCTCTCAGTGATAAGAGCGCTCATTTTCACACCTATTATTATGTTTTGAAGTTCTGTCGGTTTGTAAATTTGTATTGTGTCAATAAAGTGTTACCTATCAAACTATACTTTACAAAAATATCAATACAATCATAATTACTGTATCAGCCGAATTGTTCACTACTGAACACAGACTCCCCCATTAAAGGGGGGTTTCCATGATCCCACGGTTGGCGTTGCTGCGCACCTTATGGTGTGAACCTTTATACGCCTCTTACGACGCCCACGGGATATGAGAGATGGGGGGAGGCATTCTAGCCCGGTACCCCATAGGAAACTATAATTATCAAGCATTTAATAACATTCCCATTAAAGTATTATGCAATAATATTTAACGATTTTCCGTCGGCCCAATACAGATGTTAGATTTAGATATCGAATGTAAATAATTACGTTAAAACGTTCCTCGTAATTATTTACGTTATCCTTAACTGAATCAGTCATTACATAAATGGATACAATATTGACAGCTTTTTATATTATTCCGGAATATTTCTATTGATTTCTATAATCGTTTGATCCTTTAGATTATTAATATTTTAAGATTGTGTAAGTCACTTTCCAATGCCCTCGAAACTTCAATCAATCATTCAATCTTATTTATTGCAATCATTATCATGGTAAAGTATATAAACGGGCATAAATAATATATAAAGAGTTATGTCGGTATTTAGGTAGGAATCACATGCCCTTCAGTGTAGCATCATTCATGTGGAGTGGGTGGATTACCTTTGAATAATCGAACCAACTTACCACCGTCATGACTTCAATTCCTAGACTGAATTTAATACTCTGGTGGCCGTAGTTGAACATAAATCAGTAATCCTCAACTATAACATAACTTTATATTATAGTACTATAAAATCCAAAAGTCTGTGTGTGTATATTATTTTATATCTAAAGATCTATTTATCAGAAGCACTTAAAAGTCTTGTTTTGCATCAATTACTGCTTTATCATCTTAAAATCCCTGTCCTCTGAGATAGTTTTTAAGCTTTGGTTGTATATAATTACAAGTACATGCAAAGTCCGGTGAATATGGAGGATCCTCAAGACGTAGGTACATATCAAACATCTTGGATTTCTTTGAACTTTTCTGAGGCGGGACGTTATCAATGAAACTACACAATTTTTGTTACCGGAAGGTGGACGGCAGCGCCATTTGAGAAACAAGTTGGTCTGCCCGTTTTTCACTGATTTCAGTGTGCATAAGTGAATTTTCCACTATAACATGTTCTTTTCTGAGATAGTCAAGGCCCATAAATGGAATATCCCAAGTAATAGACATTTAATAGACTAACATGCTTTTATCCATGGTCATGAATTGAGCGAAAAAATCTAACAGGATTTGTTGCAACGATTTGAAAGAAAGGATGTAAAAGTATATTATATGAAATATTAGCGTGGTCAGCATTAGCACGTACCGTTACACGACTATCTGCCCAAAACATATTTTCGACAATTTCTTCGGTCACTGCTGGCTCAGGGTACCTGAGCGAGGGTCACCTTTGGCTATCTACTCAATAACACGCTTAGTTGTGTTAAAAATGTAAAAAAACGGACATCACAGAAGGAAATTTTGTTTCAAAATCAAGGATATCAGATTATTATATTTTTCTTGGTATGGGCTAAGTTCGGGAACGAGTGATTTCTTACCAGTATGACACTTATCAGTATCAAAATGAAACGTCATTTAGTCGTTTCCGAACGAGCATCGAGTAACTTATAGTCATAATTAATTCCCGACTAATTGATTAAGTTTTTCAATGACATAAATTAATCACTAAAAAAATGCAAAATAGGTTCACGTTCTAAACTTAAGTCAATATTTTATAATAAATGTATTTTTTACAACGAAAACAAAAAACATGCAATTAATGGACTCTCAAATGACAACTGACTACTATTCACCTGACAGGTGAAAATCTTCACCCTGTTTTACATCGGGTAACAAATACAACTGTGATGTGAACTTTTACCCTTAGTGAATGTAAAAATCAACGAGGCGAATTTCGGACAGCACTCGGGTAACCCAGTTTAATTCACCCAGTGTTTCAGATCCCGCCCCTAGTTGATAAGCTAGTTTTTACCGCCAGTGTTAGCTTGTTTAATTTCAAAGAGTTTGTACTGCGTTCTCACTTACTTTTACACGCCTTTGTTATAATAGTTCACGATGTTGTCTTAGGTTTTCGCGATTGTTACACATAGTAATTAAATAACTTTAAACGGTTTACATCGCGTATATTATTTGTCATTATTTTGTCCCAACATTTCAAACAATTTGCAGTGATCGTGGTCACGGGGTGACTGAGAGTCACCGCGTGACTCTAAATATACGCGATTTAAACCGTTTAAAGTAATAATTCACAATTTATAACGCCAATCCAGTAAGTAGTTGCTGAATGAGTGCAATACTATAAATATACACGGGTACGTGGTCGTGGGCACAAGTAAGAATACTTTCAAGTATACTGTGGAGTGCTGGGTTAGAATGTCATTCATTCACCATCACTTTTCGTGGGTGTCGTAAAAGGCGATTAAGGGAAATATCGGAAGGTGGGCAGCAGCGCGCTCTGAGGAACTGCGATTCCCCAAGACGCCTGATGACCGTGGGGAACATGGTAAAACCCTCCCCTCTTTAATGGGGTAAGGCTATGCTCAGCAGTGGTCCGGCTGATACAGTATAGCCAGGTCCCATTGTTGATAGGTGAATGGTTCTGTAATTTACTAACACTTACCCAAAGTAAATATTTGTTCCAGGTGGATCTATCATGCAGAAACACCAGGCAGCAAGTGGGCGCGTTGTTCACGCGCAGCAACTTTGTCACACTCAAGTACGTGACAGACAACTGGGGCACCGACGCCAACGGGTTCAAACTCATCGTCACCGCTGTCAAGGACCCTAGTAAGTATCCTCAGGGTTTATTTATCATTATTGCGGGGAATTGTGATTTTAATTAAATAGTTTTATCAGTCATTATGTGCATTGTATATGAGTTGTGACAAAGGCGATCGATGAACGCAGAGCGCATGTGGCAGACACACGAATGTTAGGGGGATGGGATTAGAAGGGCCAAGATTAGAAATGAGTGGAAGTTTAAACAGTAATAGACTAGCGTGATATGGGTTAGTGATGATGCGGGATGAAAAATAACACGCGTGCGTAGGGAAGCTAAATATAACGAGAATATTGTTAAGCATGGATTTGAATGGATAGAGAGTAAGTAATATATCGTTTTTTTTATGAACTTATTAGACGGACTAGTTGCCCGCCTGATGGTAAGCGCAGTTCGACCATAGTTGTTATGCGCCTAGCATTGTTACAATGCCCTTTACCCCTAAACACAATAGTGTTGGCACACTAGTGCTTCCAAGCAGAATGTCCGATATTTTGGTGATCAAGTAGACATGGTAAAGTAGACTGCATCAGTTCGCCCGCCTCCTCCCTTCTCCGTAGTGGGGCACTGGTGGAGAGTTGGAGGATTATCCACCAGCTTGCACGGCCTCACAAGTTTGGGGGGTGGCTTGGGTGAGCCAGGTCGCCACTCCCACAGGCGCAGAGGCACCAGTGAGTTCGGGCCTATACCGGGGCAAGATGACGACTGCTAAAGCGACCCTGTCTTGCCTCACCTCGGCGGAGGACTGCTCACGGAGGGGTTTTAGTGGTTTCAAGTCCCACACCTCTTCTTCCACCGCCCCCATGGTAGAAGGGTAGGGAAAGGCATTTCCCCCCTCAAAAAAAAAAGGTTATGGGTATGCGTGCTGTCACACCTAATATATTGCTGGCCTAGGCCCGTATTCCTCGCAAACCTATTTACGCGTTGTCAGCAGTATTTTTCTCTATATAAACACTTGCTTCCGAAATTAAGTGCTCAGATTTATTGTGATAACTCCAGGAGTCACCAGACTCAGTACCAGTATACCCTTCAGGTGGAACCTTTGCCCAAATTAGAAGCAAAAGTGAGTTTCGGAAACTTGTAAGTCAACGTGTAAATTGATAATTTTATTTTTTCAAATAAAATAAATGTGTGTGTGTCCATAAGTTGTTTTTTTAAGACAACTGAATAGGTCCACACAATAGTGCGAAGGGTCTAACTAAGTATTGAGTGTAGTTGTTGAATAACACACTTTGTCCTAACCTCATGTAGCTTGGCTAATAGAAAAAAGGGTCGAATTAATGCTAAGTACGCAAAAATATATTATTTTAAATATAGTTTACCCGACATCACCCAACTGCTCCCCATATATGGTATGCGTAAATGCATTTCCCCAAGCCCAAAAAAGGGCTCGTTTGGTTAGCTTAGCTACACTTTGTCAATAAGCGAGTACTATACTGTGTGTATATACTCGTACAGTCTGCGCTAAGATGCATGTAATAAAAAAACATATCTTTCAATGTCAGTCCATAACATTCGAAATTATGCCACTGAATTAAATTTTATTAAAAGGTTTTCAAATTAGTAATACTCAGAAGTTATAAATACAAGTTCTATTCTATAAACATAGCTTTTATATATATTACGCTACGTAAGAATAATGCATTGTTAATGAAGTCAGAATTTCCATTTACATCTGCGATGTCGTCAGCCGATTAAGGTTTTAAACAACTTTATTGACAGGTGGTGATAAAAAATTAATTATATTTTTGAAGAATCGATTCTAATCATATTTATGGGTTTGATCCGCATCTTTTCTGTAATTACGATTGCTTATAAAATATATTTTTATCAGACAATCTTAATTAATGAAATCTTGTTACATGAAAACTACGTACCTTATTATGTATTGTGGCTACGTATCGGGGAATAACCGAACGTCTCTGCTTTCAAATTATATTTATATTCATATACTTCATATATCTTTGTTAACATTGAATATACTTTGTACTTTTATCCAGATTAATTATTACGCTTTTAAGACATAGAATATCGGAAGTAAAGGATAAACATAAAAAAAAACTACTATTATACCTCCAACAAACCCTAATGCTAAACTTTAATAACATCAGATCATCCAAGCGAAGTTTGTCTTGTTAACTTGATGACATGAACGTTGTCCAAAAAAGTATGATGGTAGATATGATCTTTGACCTCTATGCGTTATACAATATGTCATAAATGTAGTTATAAAACATAAAAACTTCAAATGTAACTAAAAGCCAAACCGTTCTGTACATAGACATAAGCCGGTTCCAAAACGATTAATAAACGTAATTCCTTTAAATTGAATATTCGTATGTAACCGAAATATTTTCAATCGCTGAAAGTGTCAATTGATCAACTGAAAAGCTATTCGAGGCACGTACAGCAACTGTGAAATATGAAACATAATAGAAAACCCTTATCTACGTTACAAATGGGCGTCCGGGTTATTCACATCGCTATCTGAAATGTTACAACAACACCCGAATGAAGCAATAACACTGAACGGTCCTCCGATAAATACAATTTTACAGAAAAAAATTGCGGCACGCGTCCGACCCTATTTCACCCTCTTTAATTTGGCCGAATGTTTATTTATTCGTACAAAAGCCGACAGGGCAGTTCGTTTACACATTCCGCCCTTTTATATATATTTTTTATTGCGTTCTCTGTCCGGATTCCGTGAGTCCTCGTGCTGACATTCACGACGTGGGAACCTGTTGCGAGCCTGTCTAGTCGTTGTCAGTGCCTTTCGTGTGTTCTTTATTACCTCTTTGTTACTACTCGCCCTGACTATCTCTATTAGGTACGTAGGTACATTTTCATTGTATCATTGACTTAGTCACTCATTGTTGTATTCCTTCGAGTCTGTCAACTGATATGGTTCTAGTTCTATTTTTAATGAAGTAATAAATATTGTTGCCTACTTCTTGAAATTTATATTGTCATATCGTATTAACCGTCATAAATAAGACGGTGATATTCCATTTATTCCAATTAATGTAATTAAGGAATTGTTGACGGTAGCAGAATTAATTAAATGCGATATCGCTAACAGAGATAAATTTTGCTCAGAAATAGACGTTAAAATTACGTTCGAATATGAAGCAACAATGAGAGATGGAGGCACAAAGGAAGCAATTAAATTGTCTAAAAACATTCCCAGAGGAAACCTTTGTTTAGCACATACACTCGAGAATGCTTGCGTCTTTGAGCTCAGAGTATCTAACACCAATTAGATTTTCCGCTCCGTTGCGTGGAAAAGTATACCTACCTACTGCAAAGGATTTCCCAACTTTTAGCGAGACTCGCATGAATACCGAGAGGGTAGGGTTTACAGACGTTTCGGTTTTCATCTTATTTACTTAAATACGTTCTTCCTTTGATGTTTATTTTTCTTTTCATCTGAACTTCCCTGAGATTGTTAATATTTGTCGTTTTCGAATAACTGTGGCCTAAAACGATATCCTTGAGGCATTCCATTAAATTCAACCTGATTGAATATATATTTTCGTGTATAATCTGTACTGTTTGATCACAGCGGTATTAAAAAAGAAAATAATTGTAATTTTAATATTATCAAGCTTTTCTACTTTTTTATTGCTGATAGGTTAGTCTTTGACCACAATCTAACTCAATTGTAAGTAATAACGCAGGGCCTAAACTATGATTACTGGCTGGCACCGTTAGGTCCTTGATCATGTTATATCTCATATTTTTGAACTAAATCCATAGCATATCGGGCTATATTTATTGCTATATTTAGCTGGCGTAGGAACACTGTCTCACAAGATACAGTTTGCTAAAAACTAGTTTGTGAGGTAGGGCTCTGTTATTATATTGAGAAATTGTATAGCCTACCAATTCCAATGTTTGTTTACTACTACTTTGTGTACTGTCATTTATATGTATGACTGTTTGAAATAAATAAATAAACACTAAACACTTGATGAAAGATTTTCTACCTGAAAGTGGTAGCTAGCCAGGGGGATGCTCGCACAATGCCACATGCGGTGGTGGACCTGCTGCATGGCAGTTCATATCCATTGACGGGCTATCATTGCTTCCATACTAATTCTCTAATTTTCTTCTTACCCCTGTTAGTTATAAACAAACAATCACACAAAACGCTATATCTAATATCCTTTGAGGATTTTTGTGGGCTAAATAAAATAAACACGTTTCGTCAGAAATGTGTTGGTCCCATGTATCATGATATCCGATATTATTGGTCATTCCAAGTATTGAGTGGCCGTTAACGACATAGTAAAAAGGATCATTAGAGAGATTCACGCTGGATGAGACCTCGTAATAATCTTTACGAACGACATTAAATATGATGCCTTAAAGGCAGGCGTATTGTGTTTCATTGTAGCTCATGAACAATATAACATTTTAATCGCAGAACTTTATAGCAATGATAGCCATCCAATAATAGCTGCAGACTGCCGTGCCACAGATCCATGGAACTGTAAATCGAACCAATCATGGTTCGATCCCTACCGCCACACTGGCTTGAGTTTCACCTATTGGAAGGGTATTTTAGGAACACCTGCCTAACTATCTACCACCCTCAAGTAGAAAATCTGTCGCCAAGCAGCTAACAGTGTGTTCCAGCAGTAGTCCTTGAGAGCTAGTAAAATTACCAGCACATGAGACTTAACAACTGTATGTGTCAGGGTGACGGGCGCAGTGCAGTTCGTCACTTGTGAAGAAATGCATATGTTATATAGGCAGAGGTTATCGCTTAACATCAGGTGGTACTAGGGCTTGGTCACAATCGCTAAGAATAAAATTAAGAAATCAAGATAGTTTTCGGTGTAATCATCTCATTCCACAATGACCTCTTATATTGGTGTTATAAAGCTTTGGAATACATCATATCAATAGATTATATCCAGAATAAATATTTCAGGCACTTCCTTAAATTCATCCCTCTAAATGCCATATAGCTATGATAATAATGCTTTACCGTCTTGACTTTGTTGTCATTTGATAATACTGTATAATCGAGAAACTTGCTATAGGGCCTATCAAACTGTGCAGAGCGCTTGAAGAGCATATATAGAGAAAATAATCTATTTAAATGTGGTTAGAACCGTCATCTCACCTTCATCGGACTATACGCTCCGGATCTGAATGCAGTTTTCTCTACGAATACCAAAGGCGTGAATTTTGAACTTTAATTGATTTATAACTAACAGGGGAAGGTGCGATCAACTAGACTTCGTCTGAATCGTGAAAGTGTTGTTGCAAACTTTCGTAATGAAGTCGCTTCCTTATTCCGTTCAATTCAATGAACATAATATATATCACGACATCCGTTGCAGTTTCACAAAGAGCAGAGACGCGGGTGATCAGAGGATGTTTAATTTTATTTTAAATACCACTGTTATATGAATTAGAAGCTTAGGAAAACTAATGCAATTTTGTGGTGACTCATAAATTTTACGATTTTTTTTTATTTGCAGATATTATATGTAGTATTCGATATCACAGACAAGAGCAAATAAATATCGATGATCAGTACATAGTATTACGTAGTACTGGGTAGAGAGCTGCAGCATAGATACAATCTTTATGTTACAAAAGTATTAAAATCGTGTTTAATAAAATGAAATGACTCCCAGCCAACTTTCGAGAGACTCTTTTAACAACTACCACGCTCAGAGTACCTACTATGAATAAATATAAAATAGCGGTTCCAGGTTCTAGATTATCAAATAAAAACAAAAAGTCCGTCGTAGGGAATTGTATGCGGTATTATAATAGAGTTTTTGTAGATAGAAATCTAACAGTATGAGTTATATATCTTGCTTTTCAAAAATTTCGACGAATATGATTGTACATAATTTTGCATCATGTTTTTTACCACTTGTCAACCAATATAAACAAATATTGTAATATATAAAATTATGATGTATTATTTTAACACGTAGTTGAATAACATTAACATGTTTTATTTCCACCCTATGTTAATATTTTGTACTGTACTCATGTGTAAACCTGTTAATTGCTAAACAGATGGAACGATGCGGGAATAGAAAGAACATTCACGAAATTGACGTTTCGTACTCCCCTGAATTCTACTCCATAACTGATACGATTAAATTTTTTATAGAATCTAGACCATCTATAGACTTGCCGCTGTCTTATCCGTTTTTAAACTACTGATAGTTATCAAAGATATGACGCCGAAAATCACAAATTATGCCCCTTTTTAAGGCCATGATCTGAGATTGCAATTCAAATTGCATTCACAAATAAATCTTTAATCTCGCCAACACCAAACTACCCACTAATAATGCAAAGTCGATGCAGGAAGACCAGGAAGTTGTGACCGATAATGGGGCCGACTAGAACTCTCCCCATTAAGACATAGTTCAAAGTTCCAAAGCTCCACCATTTAAGATTAAGTTCCGGAGCGGCGACGCTGTGGACACTCCCTGAATACTTACTAGAGATTGTTTAGAGTTCACAGTTTTTAGTTTGTTAGCTCTGTCTGTTGAGAAGGGTTAGTGAACTCAGAATTTATTTATGTAAGTATGGAAACGTGTTGCATTTTTACAAGTGGCTCTAGCACTTGATACGTCTTTTTAAAGGAGACTACAATGATTTCTGCGATTAGTATTGGAGCGAAGGATTAATTACTAATGCTTGGCTTTGTTAACCATTCAATTTCTAAACCTTGATATTCATGGCCACTCTGTTATGAAAGTGGGTTTTTACTTTGATAATGATCGGGGTCTATTTTACAGGATTTGGTATAGTCCGTATTATTGTATTTGTTTTATCATATATGTTAGGACGCATCTCTTCCTTTTACAGAATTCCTTTTACAAAATACTCCTGTACATTAATTTCACAAAACCGCGCAACTTATTTTAAATATCCCTTGTCATCGCGAGAAATTTGTACACAAAGCATGTCATGTTTAGCGTGCATGCCATTGAATTATGCAACAATAATCCGTAGCGACAGCCCTGTTGGAATACATTTTTAAACTATACATCGCTTCCCTCCTGTAAGGCTTTAGAATAGCGTACCTGCGCGTCGATGCGGAGAAAACACCCTCCTACCAATGTTAAGATCAAAGCAGTGTCTGTAGTGCGGCTGGGATGCTTCTTGCTAGGATTGCTTTAAGTGTGGTTTTAGAATCCGTCTGCCGGGAGCGCGGGAAAGTTAGGTTCTTGGTTTATTCATTGAGATTTCACTGTGGAACTTATTGATTTGTATTTAAGCCATTGCATCAATTGTATATATCTATTAGCGATAGATAGTTCGAAGAAAATTTGTAGGTTTCTAAATCTAGATGAATTATTTATATAATATAGTACATTGTCCCATTGTGGAGATATGTTTCCTTGAATTTTGCAGAAAGGGCTTGTTCCACTGAATGTTTACCTTTTATACATACAGAAGTGTCAGGTTTACTTAACCCTCTTCATTTGATTCTATTTAAAGCGCTACTGAAAGTAGACCAATTCATTAAGCCTAAATCAACGAGGATCCTGACTCCACTCTTTATTTTTTAGATTTTAATGATCATTAGGGAACATTTCCACTGGAGCAATTACAATAAGGTTGTCACGTTGGTACATCACAGTGCGGTATCGAACGCAGGGCTTTGGAGGCGACCCTATTGTGTGGCTTTTACATTTTTCCGACATTCTCCATCGGGATGAATGCCCAATTATTCCCTCTGCTCTGACACCGCGTCAGCAGTTTTATTGTATGGCACGGATGGGGTTTTTGCGAGGTTAAAATATTTTGATCCCTTAAAAGTCGTTATATTTTTGTGGCTTTACTAAAATTTTGTATTTAATAATATTGACTGTATCTGAAACTAAAATAATCATGTTGACTGAAGGAGCATTCTTGGATTGCCATTTACGACGTTTTTTATTAAAAGTCAGACCAATTCAGGTTCTCAGGGTTTGCCGCTCTGGACGTATTTGGCTGTTGTACTAATTTTGAAATTCCGTTAATACAGACAATTTCAAAAGAATTCTGTCAAAAAAATATTGACAATGAATGTATATTAACCATCACCGTTTTGAACATTTTCGTCTCCATTGTTTGATTATATTATACTCGCCTTTTTAGTTTATCCAATTTTACTTTATCACATGCATGCTCCAATATGGCCTCCTGAGAACGAGTGCCATTGCCCCCTTGCTGTTCTTGAACCGTACCGTGGTTATTTTTGCCTCGTCTCCCCACTGTTCCAGAGCACGGGTGCAAGGACTTCCGATGCAAGCAGCGGGAGTTCTGCGTTCACGCAGACCTGATGTGCGATGGAGTCGACCACTGCGCCGATGGATCCGATGAAGACAGCGCGGCGCTGTGTCCTGGTGAGTATATGCAGTATTGAATGGAGTTGAATGACATGGTGTGCCAAAGAGAAAAAACAGAATGAAATCAGTGGCAGTCAGAATCGCCTTAATATGTAAAGTAGGCCGACAATGATTCTATATCTAAAGAGTATTTGAAGTGGAAGCCAAAGCAAATAAATTGAGGTACTACTGGTGATGATAATGTTTCTGGTAAGTACATAGAAAAAGGTGATAGATATTACAGTACAATTGCAAGCCATAGTAGTTTTGCGTGCACGCAGATCTAAGTCACGGTAATGTTATCTATACAGTATTTCAACTTCATAGAAACGGACGAAACGTGAGTTATACCTACGCGCCTCGATCTCGGCCCGCGCTCGGTACGCAGACAGTCGCGTCTGTGCCGCAGTGACGAATGGACGGTGTGTTATTTTTTTAACAATAAACGCGCGATATTTTCACTAAAAATAAGTTTATGTACATATTACATATTTAATATGACGAGTAGGATATATTGTGGTGTTTTAGGTTACATGAATTCGTCAAAAACGCATCCTGAGATAACTTTTTCTAGATAACCTGGAAACTGAAAGGTAATACTATAAAATAATTTTACTTACTAGTAAGTAAAATTATTTAATAGGCTACATAGTTGACGGTACATAATGTGTGTCTTTTTAATGGACAAGTATTTCCTTTAATCCCCCGAAAAAAAAATGTCTCGATTAATAAAATAAGTGAATATAGTAAAGGAAAGTGATTGACAAGAGTGAAATAGCCACTTTAATGTTATCTATACAGTATCTTAACTCGGCTCTGTCGTTGAAATAACTACCAACTGTCGCGCTGTACTTAAACATGCGACAGAGGTACCCGCCTCCTGTATTTTAATTACATTTGCCTACTTTGTGTTTCCATTCAGTTTTGTGATAGTAAATATACTTTTTTTTATATAAACAAATAACATTCTTTGTGAAATTAACAGGAAGTGTTTACTAAAAATGCCTGTTGTTTCTTGACTAGTAGGTAGATTTAATTAAAAAAACATGTTTATATTTGAATAAAAAATCAGTCTTAAAAATTTGCGACCAAAATATATTTCTGAGACGTACGAAATGCTTTATTATTAAATTAAGTATAAAAAATCCGCATTTTAATATATTGCTTATAACTACCTATTTCACTCAAGTCAATCACTTTCCTTTACTCTATTCACTTATTTTATTAATCGAGTATAATTTTACTTACTAGTAAGTAAAACTATTTTATAGTATTACCTTTCAGTTTCCAGGTTATCTAAAAAAAAGTTATTTCTGGATGCGTTTTTGACGAATTCATGCAACCAAAAACAGCACAATATATCCTACTCGTCATATTAAATATTAATATATGTACGTAAACTTATTTTGAGTGAAAATATCGCGCGTTTATTGTTAAAAAAAATAACACACCGTCCATTCGTCACTGCAGCACAGACGCGACTTTCTGCGTACCGAGCGCGGGCCGAGATCGAGGCACGTAAGTATAACTCACGTTTCATCCGTTTCTATGAAGTTGAAATACTGTATAAATAACATTACCGTGACAGAGCCGAGTTAAGATATTGTATAGATAACATTACCGTATCTAAGTGTGATTAGCGATGGAGCAGAGCTCAGTACCGACGGAACCAACAAGAACGACACGGTGCTGTTCTTTGGTAAGTATTTTTCACATTGAATGGGTCATCTGGTCTCGGACATTTATTTATTTCAGGGAAAACCAACAGCTGAAGTAACATATATATATATATAACACTAATAGTAACAGAAAGCTAATTATAGGTTTTCACGTATAGTGACAACATAATTACAAAGTGTGTGCAATAACAATATCGCTTATGAAACACATTTATGTGAAAAAAAGTAAAATATCTTAAATACTAAGGTATTTAAAGTATTTTTAAGAAAGACCTTGAAAACAAAAAACAATAAAAATGATAACTACATAATAAACTAATAATATCAAAATTAACTTACAATAAAGTTTAAATATCGCCTCTGAAGAAATTAGTACTCAACCGTTGTCTGGCTGAGTTTACGCTCGTACAAAATAGATCCAGATCATTATGCCTGCAGATTTTATTGAATTGGTTGCTAGCTCGCCATAGAAATGAATTTTGTCTGTAGTTTGTTCCTACAGTGGGAGTACAAATAGGAGGGTTACATCGAGTGATTTTGAAGGGGGCATTAATGGCAATTTTGCTTAGCAGCTCAGGACAATCAATTTTGTTTGTAGTTATTTTTAGTAGAAAAGATAGGTCGCCAATTTCGCGTCTTTTATATAGTGGAAGAATATGAAACTTTTTGCAGAGTTCATCATAATTGAAAGACTTATAGGAAATTTTTAACCTAAAACAGAGATATTTGATAAATTTAATTTGAATTCTTTCAATTCTATCTATATCTATGTTGTAACGGGGGTTCCAAACCTGAGATGCATATTCGAGAATGCTTCGCACAAATGTACAATAGAGTACTTTGTACGTTTTAGCGTGACTAAAACTAGCCGAACTTCTCATGACAAAGCCCAGTGTTCTTGAGGCCTTGAAAACGATAGCATCAATTTGTTTATCAAATAGTAACTTTGAGTCATGTAAGACTCCTAGGTCTCTAACGACGTTACACTCTTGTAGTATTTTCCGTTGGAGCAAATAAGATGATGGCGTTGTGTTAATTTTACGGGTAAAAGTACCTACGGAACATTTAGATGGGTTAAGGTCTAGTTTCTTGGCAACACAATAACTACCCAGCCTTGAAAGATCAGACTGAAGTTTAATAACATCCTCAGCTGATTTGATGATTCTGAAGATTTTCATATCATCCGCAAAGCAAAGCAGGTGACTATTACGGAAGCATTGTGTAATGTCATTAATAAATATTAAAAAGAGAAGGGGACCAAGCAATGATCCCTGGGGAACGCCACTGGGCACAGAAACCCAACTAGATATGTAGTTATTTATGACAATAGCTTGCGAGCGATAGATAATAGATTTTTCATATAAGAGGAAAACCACCTAAGCAAGTCGCCTCTTATGTCGAAGAGGTATAACTTTGACAGTAATAGACTATGGTAGATTCTATCGAAAGCTTTGCTGTAGTCAGTGTAAATTACATCCACTTGGAAACCATCGTCCATGGCTTCCGTTACGAATTCATTGAAAAGCATATAGCTAATACATAGCTGGAATTACCTGAAAGTAGAAGGTAGAGAAACCAAGGTAAAGTTGACCAATGACGACGGTCTGTCTGGTGATTTAATTTGTACGTAGAGCGAGAGACATTGAGGATAATATCACGGAATAAGCAATTGAAGTTTTGCGGAGACTTGATAATACGATAAAGTGTACTATTACACCAAATGTTCCGCTGCAAGTAGCGCAATGGCTAGGATGAACTGTATAACTAAAGCATCTTGAAAGGAATAATATCAATTCAATTTAAAGTAACAGTTTTTACACAAGAAGTACTAAATAAGATCTAATGTATCGTTTTGATACATAAACGCTTATAAAATATAAAACCAAGCGCTACTCAGTACAAGATATAATGATGTAAATTTTTTAATAGGCGATGGCGCACTGTTATAGAAATTACTGGTTTCAATGACTTTGAAACCAGTAATCATCATCGCTATTTAAGTGATATCATTCTTAGCTACTTAGTGACTGGTTCAAATTCAAATTGGGCTCTAAAGTGTTGTTCGGTGACGTTCCAGATGGCACCGGAGCGACGGCCGGCGGCACCTGGGTGGCCGCGGCCGCCGCCGCAGCTCTGCTGGTGGCCGCCGCGGCCGGCGTGGCAGCCTGCTGCTACTGCCGCCGTCGCGCGCGCAACCAACGCACCCATCTTCACTGTTAGTATCCACTGCTACTTGAGAACCACTGCCATCCAACCGGGGTGTTCTATTTGGGAAATACTTTTTATTGAAGTTTTGTTCTCACTGTAGGTTATAAACTTTTCACTGACTGCTCATAGGTTATATTGTGATTTTTCCCACCAACTTCTCTTAACTCTTTCGTATATAGCTCTAAAATTGGTCCAATGACATTGTGGGTGGTTAAAATCAGATTGATCAAGAGATTTTTCGAATGTATCATGATGTAAAATGCTTTTACATCACGACAGTTTTACACACATAATTATGTTTTAGCCTTAAATTACAGTAGTTAGTGCTTCACAGTCTCGTATTCCATCATCATATCTTGGTGCAGAAAACATGTAAATGAGTTAAATTTTAAATTAGGTGGAGTTGTGGAACATTACACACTTCGCACGGAAAATGATTCGTTCAATGCAATTGACGTATTTTAGACACTGAGTACTCGGTGATGCTTTTATTCGGCTTAATTTCATTGAAGCAAACAAATAAGAACTCAAAAGTTAAAAAAAAAAAAATTCTGATATAAGGCATTTGTCAGGAGAATACTTCTTGTATTAACACAATTAGTGTGGGGCAACGTGTTGAAGATGAAAATAAAAGGAGGGATCGCAGAGATTGAGTGAAATTACATTTATGATGAAACAATTATAAAATCATTTCATAAAACCTTAGCCTGGACAATTGTGAAATAATCAAGTTATACAAAGCAAAGAAAATGGTCCAGAAAATTAGTAAAAGTAAAGGTTTTCAAAAACAAAAATAGGCTGCAAGATACTCGTAAATATCGGTACGAGTATGTGTAGAAGTCCGGGAAAAGCACTTAGAATTTGGTTGATAATTTTACAAATATAATTCAAAGGGCTACAGATAGTGATATCATAAACGATATAAACTAAATACGTTGTGACCCTGATAGTATATAGATTTACCTCTAAGAGAGGACGTGGGTTATCACTTAACCGCGTCTTATAATGTTATATGTGTCCATTCTTTTTACTATTCTATAAAGGGTCCAGGTACATATGTAAGAAAAAATATTGCTCCTAATATAGACGATACCAGTCCCTGAAGTGGAATGGCAATAAGTATCTACATATCTTCTGTTTATATCTCAAGTCTTACCCTTATAGAAATACCTACGAAAGGATGGTTGGTGGGTCTCAAGACCACTGTACCTTGGTGTGGTTCAGTTCCGTATTTTACTTTGGGAATTGCATTTATTTTACTGGCAACCATCCTGTAAGTGGTACATCCAAAGTTCTCCTTACCATCAACATAGATTATTATTAATTAGTTTTGAACAAACATTCAGAATACGTCAAAATACACTCAATATGATAGAAAATTTACTATTGATTTTTAGGTTCCAAAAATTTGGCGTGAATACTTGTATAAAACCTCAGGGAGCGATGGATTCTAGAGTTAAACCATGAGCGAAGCGAGTGTTTTAAATGTAGGATCCTGAGCGTAGCAAAGGTTTAAAAGATACGAGGCAAAATGAATTTCCTGCCGAACGAAACAAAATATTTTACCTCAATTAAGCTAAAAAAATAGTGCAAGAAAAAAAGCAATAAAAAAATCAGCAATAATACAGTAAATAAATGTTTATTATGTATAAAAAAGGGAAAGTAAAACTATTACAGTGGGTGATATTGAAAGATTTTTTGAGTACTGTTATACAGGTTCGAATTTTAAAAAATTATCGCGGATAGAAAGCACTTATGCTCGCATGTTTTGAATTATAAACAAAACCTTTCCGATCATGTGAGGTGAAAAATACATAAATATGTTGGAGGGGAGTTAACAGTTTTTTGGAGGCAATTAGGCATTTTGTAGAAAACTTAGAGGGAATTTATTGAAGCATGCTTCTGGTTGTATAGATTTGGGGCCAAATAATACAGACATCACTATTCTATTTCCGCAGGTATAATGTAACCTTGGATGTACTATGGCTAAGTTGTTTGCCTTAATTAGTACGTCTGTTTTGCAATATAAAGCTTCTTAGATTTTTGTTGTTTTTCTTTTGTTATAAACTGGATTGCGCATAGCTCACAAAATTTAGAATCACTTGAATCTATCTACATTTAGCTTGTGTTCTGATTGGCTGGTTTTATCGAGCTAAAGCGCATAAGCTTTGCTTGTTTTATTGACTCTGTAAGTACGATTTGGCACGGCTAGCAAGAGATTTGTGCCATACAAAATATGGAAAAAAAGCTCTGAATAAAAATGTTCCATATCTTAGATTACTTAGACAAAATGCTAGCCGTACAGTGCTAATTTATAATAATGTAAGGTACTTAGAATAAAATGTCAAATATTGATAAATATTTGAAGATCTTTATTTATAAAACAAATAACTAATGTACAGTTAATATATTTAATAATGATATAAACTTTCCATTTATGACTATTTTTAGCGTCATACTTTATCTCTTAAATAATAAAAATACAATACCTAATATGTAATTGTAACTTATTATCTTTACATGTACAGATAAAGAATAGTAGATTAAATTTGTATTGGACTTTCTAGAAACATTAGAAATACAATAAATAGCCTTGTAATTTGCGTTTGACTTTTCTAGCACTTGTTTATATAGCATCATAGCGCAAGGTGAAGCCACTCATTCACGTATTAGCTTTTTCATTAATTTCGGAAGAAACAGACGTTCTGTTTGTTCAATGCAGTAGCTGCTTCCTATATTATATTGTGCATTGATGCATCACGTGAATAGAGGCCGGGGCATCACGCTGCGCTATACCAACATGTAGCTCACCATGCACAAGCTTTATGTTCCAGTACCGATTGTATATTACCGGCGGTTCAGTGGGTGCTCGCGAGCCGAGTAGTGCTAAGCCGTGTATTTCATACAGCGGAGTCGCGTTCGCAACTATTCTCGATGCACGACCGCGTCGGTGTGGGTGTTGCAGTGCAGCAGCTGGGCGCGGCGAGCAGCAACGGAGCGGGTGGCAATGCAGCGGAGGCACTGCCGCTGGGCGCGAGCGCGCTGCCCACTGCGCTGCCGGGAAACTGGGCGCTCCCTGCGGGCCCGCGCGGGTACACGGCGGCGCGCCCGGGCCGCCTCCGGGCGCGGGCGCAGCGCTGAGCGGCGCCGCCCCGCACAAGGACGAGTGGTTCGTCTGAGGCGGCCCGACGGGCCCGCAGGGCGGGGGCCCCGTACCGAGCCCCCGAGCACCGCCGCGAGCGGGGCGCGAGCGTGCCGAGCGCCTCGCCTCGCCTCGCCCAATGGCGGAACAAACTATCCGAACGTATCTATGTATGTCCTACCTGGTTTAGCGACGATTTTTTTAGGTGAATTTTTACTCGTTTAGTGGAACGTGTCACGCGTGTCGTGGGTGTCCAGTTTTTGGTGTTACGATAAACGCAATGTAAATTTATCGATATAAACATTAAACATTTTTGGCTTATTGTTCGTATGTTATTGGTTTCATTTATGAAATCCGTTCCCTTTTACTTATTAAAATCCAGTAAGTACGTACCTTATGTTATCAATAACTACCTGTTGTAGGAATTAATAGGAAAGATTATAAATAACAACGGGCCAAGTGGGAGTAGGATTCGCACACCGAAGCTTCCGTACCAATACAGAATGTACCAAATTTATTTTATATTTTCATACAGTTCGAGATCTTTAGCGGGAGTCCGAGACGACAAACGAAATGCAGTAGCACGCAGAACGCGTTATTTTTTCCAATTGTAATTTTTTCTGTCTTGTAATTGTAATATTTTTCTGTCTTTATAGAGAGGGCAAAAGCTTATCAACAAGCGGGCCCCTGCACTGCATTGAGTTAAGAACCCATAGCACGAATTTAGTACCCCTAATAAAAGTTTATCACCCTTAATACGAGCTCAGTATTAATAGGTAAGAATGAGTAATCTGTTCTGAAATCTGTTGTTCGTTATCGTTGACGATGCCGAGTGGATAAAAATATTATGTTTTACCTTTTTTTTAAATTACGTACAATAAAGGGAGTTTGCCATTCCACGCTTGGCAGGCTTGGTGGTTAAGCTGTTAGTCAGAATGCGGTGCTGCCCACTTTTGGGTATTTTTCCTATATCTCTTAAACAACTGCCACAGTAAGATGGAAGAAAGGGCCTCCCCCTTTCTTATTACCATAATAGATACCTACCTAGTTATAAATTGTTCCTTTCGTCTCACCATAACTTGTTTTGCATTCCGCTCATTGCACATCCTTAGTGGATACGCCTAATATTGAATTTATTACATTGTTTACTGAATTGATGCGCCAATCATAGGTAACATATGAGAAAGAAGATAATATTATAAATTATAATACTTAGCTAGGTTGGCAAATCCAAGTTTGTTTCTATTGTCGAAAGCTTATCCTTTAACCACAATCTCACCTGTAGGTAAGTACATGGAGGACCGGCTCTCAACTACATCACCTTTAGGTACTACTACACCATTAGGTTTTCGGCAACAGATTTTTAATTGGAGGGCATGTATCTTCGGACTTCTCAATAATGCCTGAGATAGCAACAACTATCTCGGCCAACAACAACCCGGCCCTCCAATGTTTGGAAGCGCTCAATAGTAAAAGCCGCTTGTGCTCACCCAGATATAGAGTTTATTGGTAAAGTGCTAATAACCTCTAAGGAATGACTTCTGCTAGTCCTAACAAACATTTTGATACGATTTTTTTTATAATTTTTTTAAATGAATTTTTGACGGAGTTAGTTCGGGGACGCCCATAATGTTTTTTTTTTTTTCTTTTTTTTTTATATTATGGGTGACAAACAAGCAGGCGGCCCGTCTGATGGAAAACGGTAACTGCCGCCTATGGACATCTGCAACACTAGCTGTGCTGCCGATGCGTTGCCTGCCCAGAGAGGAATTTGTAGATGCCCATTTTAAAATGGTCCATGTCGTAGCCTCGCGGAAAGACCTCCGGAGGAAGGTCGTTCCACATCCCACAAGTACGCGGAAGAAAGGAGCGACAAAAGCGAACAGTGTGCGATGTCCATACTTGCTGGATGTGGGGGTGGGTCTTTTGACGGTGTCGAGATGTGCGGTGGTAAAATTTCGACGCAGGAATAAGGTCGCTGTAGGGAGTCGAGAGGCTGAAGTTGGTATTTCGGTGCGCCATTCCAAAGGTATATAGGCAGTACTCTACGTGGGGCCGCACTTGTGCTTTGTAGAGTAAAAGCCGCTGACTAGATGTACCGCTTCGCCTTGTAAAGCACACCGAGCATCATTGAAATATTGATCATGAAAACTGTTCTAACCATAAAATGTATATTTTAAGTCATTTTATCTCATACCGTTTACGCTCTTGTTTGATGGAAGCGTAAAGTTTGACAAACGTGTTTGCCAAACATATTTGATCGTTTACCGGGCACACCGAGCTTCATTGAAGCGAGTTTCGCCTTAGCCTGCAAATGACCCCTAAACTGAACCTCGCCAGAAACGCTAACACCAAGGATCTCCAAGCTCTTAGAGATGTTCAGGGGAATGTCCTGAAATTGCGGAGTGACGCCAAAAGGAGCTTTTTTGCTGTGAACGCGCAGACTTGTCTTTGCCTGTAATGTATTATATCAAATATTTTATTACTTTGTTTGATGTAAATAATAAAAACTATTCAAAGGGAGGTTGCCGCGGATTAGGCATTAAAATTTAAAACACAAAAAAAACTAAAATGTTTGTTAGGACTAGCAGAACAGAAGTCAACTCTAAGAGTTTGTTAGTAACCAATAACCCTGTATAAATAGACGGCCGGTATTACTATGGTATTAGCCTATTAGGTACTATAGATAGACAGATCTATGCCAACGGTCATCTCGCCCGTTCCATTAGTCCAACTAACCTCTATCCCTTGCTGATGGATCCTCCATGATGAGGGGTACTAGCACAGAAAAGAATAGTGTTTTATATCTCTATGGTAATAGGATGTCGAGCTCACGATCCTTGAATATGGCAGAAAGGTTGAAAGTGAGAACTGTATGCATGTTTCTTAGTAGTGGACAAGTGATGACATATTTTAATCTAAGTGCAAATAACAGACTTAGGCCTAATTTCACCATACCATGTTTGTTTACGCTAAATCAGGCATTAGCTAATGGGTCTTTAAAAATAACAGAGCTGTTAAATCAGTCTACGTTCTATGAAGTTAACTGAATTAATCATCCATTAACAGTTGGTGGGACACTCGGTTCAGTTAACAGTCCGTTAAAACGATTAACAAGGCGTCAAATAAATAACAGAGTATGGTGAAACTAGGCCTTAAGGTGAAAGCGTAGTAGGTATTATATTGATATCTAATCGGTTAGATATCAAATTAAGTCAGTGTCAAAATATGCCAGATAAAACTTTCATACGATCAAAGAGAACGATCAACAATACTTGCCTTGTTCTTCTACTGTGTTCAAACTTCAAACATAAGGGTAAAAAAGGCAGCGCCTTAATAAAAGCAATAGCAATACACAACATACTCATACGTGTATTATGGATGTATTATCATAAGGAAATTTTAAAGTAGCGAAGGTTGGTTGGCCATACAAACTATAAAGAGATACCTACGGTATGTTAGTCATTCTGAATCTGAACCGTGTGCCTAGTGCGAGTTTTACAAAAGTATTCGAATGACTTCTCCATCGCATTAATCGAGCTAACGCCGCGAGAATCGAGAATCGAATGCAAGCGAGTGCGAGTTCCATTCGACGCAAACTACTCGAATCGCGTTTACTCACCGTGATATGTGTTTTTTTATTTTTCTTATGTTGGTAGCGTGTGGCGTCGTGATAAATACCAAACAAAATTTAGAATGACATTTCCACTGGTAGTTACAGCGTAAGCAACTAGCCTATCAAAATTGTGGTACTTAATTATAACGTAATTGTTTATGTTGTGTTTACGCTTGCGGCTTGGCTTGATTTGAGAAAAAATAGTTTACAATTGTATAAGCTTTGTAATTTGTGAAACTTTGATCTTAGACAAGTAAAAAATAAAAGTTTTGAAGTAAAAGCTTCATACATACTTTATGTTCCAAAGAAACTCGTTGAGAGGATCTTAGGTTTGTTAGACGCCTTAGCTCTTTAGTCTCTTTACACAAGAATTTGAATTGTTTCTTGGAAAAGCAATACCTATGCTTAAACTGCCTCTCCGTAAGGTCAAACAAGGGATCGAAAGATGCGCGAGCTCTTGCATCAACACTGGCGTTATAATTACGGTTACCTTGTGCCATAGGAGCCGCAAACATCTTCCATGCAAAAAAATACCGTCCTGCCATACTTTTGTATTTTGGACACTAAACAAAAGTAAAAATTAAATTTTCTCAACTAATCTCAATTCTCACTTTCAATTCACTTTGAAAATCGATGTGAATGCTTGTCGATTGTGAGAGACTTGATTTCGTTCACGTTTACGCCTCGAAACTCTCGAAGGGTCAAAAAAAGCCACTCGCACTCGCTAAGATAACCAATCACAAGCGTTCGATTGTTTACTCTCAAGCACTTGTCGATTTTCGCGAGTCGATACCGAGAGCATAAAAAATTGCATTCAGGAATTGTGTTTCAGCTTCTTGACACTAGATGGCGCTATTTTTGTTCCATACAACAAAGTAAACGCTACGCTAACGAGTAAGTAAAAAAACTCCGCTGGTGACATTACTACTGAGCGCTTCCGTGCTTTGGAGGGCACGTTAGTCGTTAATCCGCCGGTCCCGGTTGTTGTCTTAGGATGGCAGTCGTTATAGCATGGTGGTTGCCTATTTAAAGCATTTTGCAAATGCCCGCCTGGCTTGTTACCACCCTCAATTAAAAAATCTGCCGCCAAGCACCTAACGGTGTGTTCCGGCAGCTGTCCTTGAGAGCCAGTAATTCTAGGTTAGCCTGAACAACATCTCCGATCACATCATCACTTACTATCAGGTGAGATAATGATCAAAGACTAACCTATAAGGAATAAAAAAATTATATCTTCGGTAGAGGTACAGTTTTAAGTATACAATATACATTGAGATTCATCTATGCTTGTGAGATTTTTAAGCGGTCAATTCAATACAATGAATAATAATAATTATATTTTTATTCCACATATTATTCCACAGACGGAGAGTATTATGACAGAACCTTGCTTAAACAAACAGCACAATACATAATTCTTATGATTAGAGCCATCTATTGAGCAGTAGTAAAACTACATGTATCACAAGAAAGTAGAAGAGACAAGTTTTGCATCACGTTTACAATCTATGCGCAGTCAGTTTCTTTACACTCGACCCAAACCTATGCCCAAACTATAATTATTTAGAGCATGAAAAATTATTCAAATCCAGCTATTACAAATAAAATCTAAATGTTTCCTAAATTAAATTTTATAATGGTTTCACTCAACAGCACAAATCAGTAATAAGCCATATATGTAAAAAAACTTGTTGCGCCATCTAACGTTGAGTGGCCGAACTACTTAAACGATAAGAAAGCTCTCAAAAGCTTTCATTGAAACATTTAGTCGTACAGTTACACGCTAGAGATTACTAAATACCAACTGTTTTATTCATTCCAAATAAAAATACCTTTGAAATCTGTTTATTATCATATTCAGAAGATAAAGACTAACCTATATATATCCATATCAATAATGAGTTAAAGTTACGTAAAGCCTTCCTCATAAATAATAGAACCGGAAGCCGAAAGCTCGGAGATTTGTTTACATTGCCGGTCCCTGACCGGACCAGCATAGGACCGGCCGCGACTGTCATGTCAGTCACGTCAGTTGAGTCAGTCGCGCGCGTAGCGTATTGCACTTCGGTCTCGTTGCATGACTGCTTTTCGACCGAGCTTTGCGATCGAACTTAATCTCGTGCGTAAACTTTTTAAGCTGAATATTAGCAAGCTTTTGGACACTTTAATTAGTGATATTATATGTAATTTAGTGGTTTAAATGTGAATAGGGACTAACGGTTATCCAATAATAAGTTGTCGCAGCTTTTTTGTGTTGTTTCTTCATTAAGATATTTAAACAACGCTCTTTGGTACGGTGAAAAGTTTCGGATGCTTACTTGAAATATGCCTCCTTGTTTTTGGAAATAATACCTATAGCTATAGTATTTCTTACATAGACGCGATGCTATTAACTTTTATGTAATTCTCTGACGTTACGGGTTTAACTGCCCGCCTATTACAAAACAAAAACATAGTAGGTATCCCTATAAATATTATTTTATTTCAATTATTAAAAACCAAAAGTGTTATACTTATTATATTATTATATATATACCTACCTGGTGTCCTTTTAAGTCTTAGTGTCTTCGTCAATAAAGTGTTGTGTAGTGACTCCTGAGTGGAAGTTTGTGTGACGATGCAGCATCAGTAGCGGTCAGGATGAAGTGGAGCTGGTGGAGCCTGGTGGTGTTAGTGGTGCTAGTCCAGGGGAAAGGAAAGCGGTCTCGGCATCATAAACCTGGTGAGTTCCTTATTGAGGTGTTAGCTGATTGAGTGCATAGCAGAGTTCAAGTCAACAATATTATACGTACCTATCTACCTACTGTTTATGTATAATTATGAATTTACCCGTATTATAGTATAATGCTGTCTGCTACGTACCTAATACAAAACATGAGAGGTGAATTACAATTAGGTAGGTATAACATTGATTTGGCCCACAAATTTCAGAACATTGTCGAAAGCAAATTTCTGGTCGATTAATAAAGAAATTAGCTTGATTTAATCGACCGAGATTAGCAACTAGGTAGGTAGGTACTTTGACTCGCAACAAGGTAAATGTATATATAAATGATTCATATTAATTTAGAAGTAGCTAGGTAAGTACCTACCTAGGTAGGTACTTATTTTAGCACTCTCCCGTTCCACACTTCAAAATTTTGTTGTTAGGTACCTACCTAAGATAGGTAACAACAAAATTTTGAAGTGTGTGTGTCCCAGTAAGTGAATATAATTTGATAAATTATGTAGATAGGTGGTTTATATTGGGTTACCTATTTAGTTTTAGACGACCGGAAAATTCGTAAGCATTATCAAAACTTGTCAGATCTTCGTAAATGCATGACTTTTTAATTATTTATAGCTGACAGGCTAGCCTTTGACCACTAGGTAGGTATTTAACGTGATGTCCAGAGAGTTGAAATACTTAGAGTTGTTATATCCGAACACCACTGCTCTAAAAGCTTACTAGAATTTACCTATGTACATACCTACGCACATCTATAAGCAGTTTGTAATGACAAGGAAAGAACGTTCAAATATTATGCGTCATATCTGTCGTTAGAAAGAGATAAATAAGCAATTCGTGTTACCACCGAACCGCCACGACACGTTCCGATCACCATTATGCTGCATCTCTTTCACTCTCTCACACCAAACGATACACATATCTCGCTCATCCATTTCATTGGATTCGTTCCAAAGATAAAACAAAATAACGATATTTTCTATTTCAACAATAAAAGCAATAATTACGCGTGAAATGAAACAGTTTTCTTATCTCTCACAGTGCCTGTATAATTGGTGCAGAGTCTAAAGAGACAAGGAAGGTATATTGTCCACAGATTATTCCGAATAAACACGATTAGCGGCGATGTATTCACCGGACGCTCGGAAGTGCTAGACTGGTAGCGACTCAGGCGATTACCCTGAATTCGTCTAGTAAATATGGAGGGCAAACAACTGATCTACAGGGAAAAAAATCTTATGATGTCCATAAAAATCTTCCTTAATGATTCCTATGTGGGTCGGCTTTACACCTACCAAATGTTATGAAACTTTTGTTTAACTGAGGAAGCAATGGTTGACTTGTGGATATAAAAGAGTAGGTACCTACCTACGCTGTTTCTTTTGGGAAATATAGGTAGGTACCATCATGACAACTCAAAGGAGCCTTTTTACCTTGTTTTATAGGTAGGTATCTACCAAGTGCTTACACTATAAGTAATGACATTATCTCTGTTACTATAAGGCAATGAAATTAATGCAAGGTTATGTAGGTAGGTCTAAGATTTTTTAGTATTTCAACTCTCTGAGGTAGGTACTTACCTACATAAGAACGGCTGTTTGAGACTTTAAGGATATCAATCATCAAATTATCAAATGTTTATTTGCAAGAATACAAAACATTTATTAATATCGATAAGTCAAGTAGGTACCTACTTACAGCATGTACCTTGGAAGCAGGCGCGCAAATATTAATATTATATATCTATAAAATTAACTTCATATATTTACGTACCTAATATATAATTGAGGCAAACCGTGATAAGTAATTAATAATTATATACCATTATTTATATTATTATAGGTAACTAAGATACTCCTTCATACTACAAAACCATCAAGTAAAAAAATCTGTCACCAAGAACCTAACGGTGTGTTCCGGCAGCACTCCTTGAGAGCCAGTGAAATTACAGGCACATGAGACTTAACAGCTATGTCTCAAGGTGACGGGCGCAGTGCAAGTTGTGCTGTGACTTGTGACGAAATGCATCTGTTACAGGCAGAGGTTAGTCCGCGTAACATCCGGTGGGCCTCGAGCTTGTACCGTAACAATAACAAAAAAATTAAAAAAACATTTGCAAATACATACAGCCAATTTATTCTAGAATGTTAGGTAACAACTTATTCTACTACTTATAGCTAACTTAACTACATTCCTAATAGGTAAGTATACCTACATCATAGTGGTTCCAAAAAGCGTTATAGTATCTCAAATTATATAGGTACTTCAGGATTTGCATCATATTTAGTAAAATATGCGGAAAAGCCAACACCTGTTAACAATATAACCTATCAGGATAAACTTAGACAGGCAAGTATACCCAGCACATTGATTCCAACTGCACAGTTATATCGGAGAATCACAGCTGAATACAATTCTACTGGTGTGGTGATATATCCATCGTTCTGTTGGGCGCACGGTGATATAATGGGGTGCAGAATGTGGCCAGGAATATACTGTACACGACTTTGCTCGACTGAGATTACTATAGCCTATCTTGTTTGTTATAATTGAAAATTTTAACTAAGAAACTGACTTCAATTAGAAATTCGCATTATCAGTACTAATATTATATGCGAAAGTAACTCTGTCTGTCTGTGACGCTTTCACGCCAAAACTACTAGACCGATTTGAATTAAATTTGGTATGGAAATAGTTTTGAGACCCGGGAAATAACATAAGATAGTTTTTATCCAACTGCGCATATTTTTGCGCGATAACCGACATACGCGCGGGCGGAGCCGCGGCCGGAAAGCTAGTAAGGGATAACTCAAACACTACTCGTCAGATCTCACTCAAATTTATGAGGCCACATGAGATGCACCAGCTTACGAATGTAAAAAATATCATCAAAATCGCTACAACCTGTTAAGAGATATAAAGTAACACACACAAAAAAAGATACAGTAGAATTGAGAACATCGTTATTTTTTGAAGATAGTTAATACATTAAGTAACTATATATAAAGACACGCCTGCGCCCCAGAGGGGTATGAACTGATCAGCAAAGTTAAGCAACGTCCGCCACGGTCATGACTTGGATGGGTGACCGCTGGTGACATTACTACTGAGCGCTTCCGTGCTTCGGAAGGCACGTTAAGCCGTCAGTCCCGGTTGTTGTCTTAGGATGCCAGTCGTTTAATAGCATGGTGGTAGGGCATTTTCCGAATGTCCGCCTGGCTAGCTACCACCCTAAAGTAGAAAATTTGTCGCCAAGCACCTAACGGTGTGTTCCGGCAGCTGTCCTTGAGAGCCAGTAATTCTAGGTTAGCCTGAACAACACCTTCGACCACATCATCACTTACCATCAGGTGAGATTGTGGTCAAAAGCTAACCTATCGAACATAAAAAAAGATGGGCCTCGTGATAGCTCCGTCACAATACCATGAAAATATGTGTTTTTTCTATTCATAGTAAAAACCTATTCATTGCAATCCATTCGATTTTTAAGGGGGATGAAGGTAACAAACTAAAAAAAGTTTTAAAATTGATGTTAGGAGAATGATTCCTGATGTACCCCTGCCAGCCATCCGCATGCCAGAGCCATTCTCTTGAAACATGCAGCCAATATCAATAAACTGTGGGTTATACGGACGGTCTTCTTCGATGGTCCTCTTTGACTTGGGTAGGGTTGTTACTTGTTTGTTTATTCATAGAACTATTGATATTGGTGTTCCTGTGACATAAGAATTAATAGAAAGACGTGAACTGAAAAAAAAGCCTTGAAAATTATTAAGTTAAGTACTAAACGTAAAGAAATACTGTGTACATGGTTTTCGATAGTCTACGCCGACAGAATTTTTAATAGTTGATAATCCTTACCATTGACCCCTATCTCATCTGATAGTAATGAAATGTATTTATTTGTAAGAAACACGGTACTCACATATTATTCTGGTCAAATTTAAAAATTAGTTCAGCGCGCTTCATCTTTACTGTACTGTACTGTAACATCCGGATCGTCCACTGCTGAACACAGCCTCCCCTATTAAGGGGGTATTTGCCATAATCCCCACGCTTGGCAGGCGTCTTGGGGATCGCAGTGTAAGTTGGCAGCTGTTCATTAGAAGGCGCTGCTGCCCACCTTCCAGTATTTTTTTCCCTTAGTCGCCTCTCATAACATCCACAGGAAGATATGAGGAGGTGCATTCTAACCCAGCACCCCACGGGGGTTCACCGTTATTGGCATACATACTCGTATATAAACGGAGTAAGAAATATATATACCTTTACAATTTCATGGACATCATCACGATCTTCAAATTAATCATGTACAAACTCATTATACCTACAATATAAATCTCAGAAGTCAGTTCGCCACCTCTAAGTGAACGGTGCGGTTGAAGATGTTGTTCAGGCTAACCTGGAATTACTGGCTTTCAAGTACAGTTGCCGTGACATGCCGTAAGGTTCTTGGCGACAGATTTTCTACTTATGGGTGTCTATATAGGTGAGCATTCGCAAAATGCTCTACCACTATACTAATAAAATATGGAAAAGTGTAGTTATTACGATATGATATGATCAAAAAGTTGTAAAATTTTGCTTTGTTTTCGTTCCGGTATGTCTCAAAGGTTATTTGTTTAATTTTACATGAATATCAGATAGGTACAAGAACATACGATACAATAATATATTAATTAATATGATTAAAAGCACTATCGCGTGCTAATCGAAAATCATATGTACAAATTATTAGAATAATATATCATAATTTTTTTGGCCCGGGCGGGAATTAAAGCCGCGCATCCTATTTTCGCGCCGGGGCCTAAACCACTCGGTCACCGGAACAAGACTAATTAATGACTCGCTTACCCGATATTTTATGCCCCCAACGGAAGGTTGCCGGCTTGAATCCCACTCGTGGTTCATATAATTCCTTTCATTGTCATCTTCTAAGCTTCTCTCGGAAAGATGCCGTATGAGGCATCCAGGATCCGGCCAAGGACTTTAAAAAAAAAAAGTAAATTTCCATGTCATGTTAAATAGGCACCTAGGGTTGACCAAAAAATATTATTAATAATCAATACTCTTATATTATATATCATATACCAATTATACTAAAATTATACCAGTAACAGAACGACGAGAAACCCACGAGACCGTAACTAAGATGTAATCGGTATATACTCAATGCGGATGCAATACAGATCATTGGGCTATAATTTAACCAAAAATTTGTGCCAAATTAAATAGACCGTATAGTATGTCCGGACTACTAACTGTATTAATACATATTAGGAAGGTATTATTATTCATTAAATTACCAACTGCAAAGAAGGAACTACATTATTCCTAATTAGAGTTCTCTATCGTGAAATGTCAGCACCGAAGACGCAAAGGGCAGCCCTAGGAGCACGTGGAAGTGATCCTGATGCTTATCTCACCCGACCTTACTTTCAAGGAATTGTCCGGCAGCCTGAAGATCGTCTGCGGGCTGCACCCCTACCATGAACTCTGTTGATATAATACTTGGTAACTGTCGACGAGTATTAAAAATCTTTAATTTTTGTCTAGCCTACCGAACCGACTACTAGGAAGAATTGCTTATTTAAATCTATATTTTAGAGTTCCGTGTACATTGGATGACAAAACAGAACTCTCAGAATATCACATAGCGTAAACTAAAGTGTAGATTCTAAAGTTTGATGTACTGGGACCATATCAGATAAAAAAAAATTACGTCAAATGCACGATGTGAAATTTCCAATGAAATAACGAGATGTGGGCACAGGCAAGGCATTTTTTCAGATCTTTAAAATTGTTTAACGTACCGTTTGAAATACGGTAGCCCTAGGCTATATGATATACACGGACGGTTTATATGCTATACATACGTAAGTTTGTGTTTATTTATAAAACTTAATTATATAAAACAGGTTTAATTAAATTGTAAATTTCCACTACGTGTGCTTGCACTGTTTTAAGCTACGAAAGCAGAGATTCACGTGGGCATTTTGCGAATGCTCGCCTGGCTAACTACCACTTTCAAAAAGCAAATATGCCGCCGAGCACCCAACGATGTGTATTATCAGTTAAACATGAGTCATACCTATTTGTATACTTTTTTGGTGTGGGTGCGAGTGAAATTACAGGCGCATAGGCGAGATTTAAGGATTCTGTCCCAGGGTGATAGGCACAGCGTACTTCAGCACACTGTTACCGCTAAAAAACAGGTGAGTTTAGTGCTTGTGCGAGATTATGCTTGGAGGCTAGCCTATCAAGTTAGCTTTTGTATGTTTTGAAAACATATTTATGTATAAGAAAACAAAGATTCACTCGTTATAATTATTTATCGTTAATTCTTATAGTAGAGGCAGAAGCACGCCCGCGCCGGGTCGCGCCGTGCCGCGGCCACCGGACACCCGGACGGATTCATTATCCGGCTCCGGATCGTGCGCGGATCTGTTTAAAGTTCGGTTCATTAACGTAATTAGGATGGTAGGTGTGACTTACACTGTTCCTAGAAAAGATCGGAAGCTGGCACAAAGGCGAGGCGCTGAGCTTTCGTTTGGAGCGTTGAAAGATTTAATTAAGTCTGAAATATAGTAGGATTACGTAATTCTTCTAAGTAATCTCTATCATTGTAATCAGAATGAGGTCTGAAGTAACTATCATTGGAAGACATTTGCTAGAATATAGAGACGGAGGCGCTATTTTTTTTTATTTTCTTTATTAACAAAATCCACAGCCCTTAAATACAGAGTTTCATAATAATTGACTTAAACCTAAGGCCAATTACGGATTTACATTTTATAAATGATACTTATGTTTTAATTAGACAGTCATAATACACCTACTGAAATTATATAACATTGTTAAACTAAACATTTAAGAGAAGTTATAGTTAGCCACAGAAATAATAATAATAAAACTATATGTGTTATGTGAATATGTGTGTGTATTTGTGTTTGTGAATGTAAGAACATTTAATTGAAATGTCCATAAAATACTATGACACTGCACTCATTTGAGATTCCGAGGCAGAGCTAAAGCTTTGGCTCAGAATCTCAAGTATATCATGTCTAAACTTTGATTTACTACTGCAAAAAATATCAATTGATCTGAATTTATTATTGTAAGTCCTTTGCAATCTACTGACGACAGAATTTTGGGCATAGAGAGTGCTACTACAAGGGACTGCAAATAAGCCTGTATGTCGTGTACGCTTCATGGGACAGCAAAGACACAGCATTTTATGGAGGAGTTCTAGGCAATCAATATATCCATTGATTATGCCATGTAAAAAAGTCATATCGGCAAGAACTCTTCTATTCTCAAGCGTAGTTAAACAATGACGTGCGCAAGACTTCTCATAATAATCAGAGCTAAAATAACTTCTGTAATTTAAATGTTTCGTAAATTTATACTGAATTTTTTCTATACCTTGTTTATAAATCACGTAGTGAGGGTTCCAAACTATGGAACAGTATTCAAGCACACTTCTTACATACGCATTATATAATAATTTTAGACAACCTAAGTCTGAGAAGGGGCGACTAACACGCAAAACAAAACCTAGGTTTTTGAAGGCTTTATTAGAAATATATTGTACATGATCTGAGAAGAAAAGTTTAGCATCCATCATTACGCCAAGATCCACAACAAGGTCAACTCTTCTCAAATCAATATTATTAATTTTGTAATCAAAGTGGATAGGATTCTTCTTTCTAGTAAAAGAGATATACTGACATTTATTAATATTTATACCTATGCGGTTGTTGGAAAAGTATTCGCCCATTCGGACGAGATCTGACTGCAAGTTTAAACAATCTAGCGGGTTCCTAATTTGCATAAATATTTTCGTGTCATCAGCATACATGAGATATTTTGCATGCTGGAAACATCTACCAATATCATATAAATAAGACGCATACAGGAGAGGTCCCAAAATAGATCCCTGCGGAACCCCTGAACATACACTCACAAAATCAGAACAGAATCCACCAACGACAACTGCTTGCGAGCGGTTGCGCAAGTAAGACTCCATCCACCTTAAAAGATTGCCACGGATGCCTAGTTCAAAAAGTTTTTGAAGTAGTATCATGTGGTCTACCCGATCAAATGCTTTCTCAAAGTCCGTGTAGACCACATCCACCTGAGAGCCGCCATCCATGCCTCTAATTACGCTATCAGTAAGTAAGTATGTATCTGAGAGTTTTTTTTAGGTAATTCACAATGACTGCACCTAAAATGTATTGAACTTTCTTTTGCAATGTTAATTAACAACCACTTTTAGTTTCTCCTTAGGTACTTAAAGTTAAAATATTACGTGTTTTTCTTTCTAATGCTCTTAATTAGAGAGTAGAGTCTTTTAAGGACAAAAAATAACGCCGCTATTTTACTTATATCAATGTATAAGTAAAGTTAAAGGAACAGAACTATATTGATAAATGCTTCAAAAATGTGCGACAAAACAGTTATTTTTTATGTGTTCCGGCTTGCACCAATCCGCTCCATTACCACGACGTCACGCGCTGTCGTTGCGGTCATGACACCCGTTACTGTGACAGCTGTTTATAGCTGTTTGACATACGATTGACAGTTGAACTTGACTTTAGTCACAAGTATTATTTATGGGCATACTTGAAAGTTAATGTAATAAAAAATGTGGGAATCTCTTGTGAGAGTGGTTGCATATTTACTGATACAAAAAGTTATATCTGTGAACCATATTTACAACGTTTCAAGCATATATGAAAAACACTGAAACACAAGTTTAAAAAGAAAATATAATAAGGGCAACATGTAGAGCTCAAAATACCAAAGGCAAAGACGACGGGTTAGTACTATACTACCAATAGGCTTTGATCTTAAACAGCCTCTCGTGACATAAGCTCCTTTAGGAATTACAATAAATTCGATTGAATTATATATCCGTAATGTGTAATACATTTAAAGCGACTTCGAAAAAGGAGGAGGTTCTAAATTCGACTACATTTTCTTTGTTTGTTTGTTACCCCGTAACTCTTTACAGGGTGTACCAATTTTGTTTTATTTCAAATTGATGTTTTTTTTTCACATTCAAATGATGGTGCTAGTGATGTGGTCATATCTTTAAAAATTCAATATTATTCATCAATAATTTACTGTGGCGCACCTTTGTGAGTTAACGGGTCCGTACCTACTTTATGAGCAAAGAATGCATGGAGACACTTATTTTAATATAAGAGGAATAAATATTTAAGTCAAATATATTTCTATATTCTTCATATTTATATAGGTACCAGCTCCTTAAACTACTCTACAATATTTCCTGTCTCAATTTCATTAAAATAAAAACCTCATTCCAAAACACTATTCAAACAATTAAAATGTATTTACCTCCGAGCAGGTTCCATCGCAACAGGTCGCATTGTCCAGGGGTTGTCTAATCGGGTGAAACAATGAGCCTTCGGGGAACTGTCTACCTGCCCACTTCTACCCTGTAGGGTACCATAAGGGACTTCGCTCACTATATCAACTTACCATGAAACTAGTTAAAATTAATCATGAACCGTGTTGCTCTATTTTTTATCAAACATATTATATACTAAAATTAGTCCATGTTATAAAATGGATTTAATTCATAATACACAATTTCCATTTTAATTTTTAATTGTAATTTTGGATGTGTTGAAGGAATAGCAGGTCTCTATTATTACACCCTTCACACACTCGAATAGCAAAAAATATAGGTAGGTGTAGGTACTAAGTATCACATAATAGGAGGCAAGCCTATATTCAGTTCCAGGCTCCGGTTTGCTACTGAGAATTTCTTCAACTGAGAATTCCAATCACTCTGTAAGTCCGGGATCTATCCTAGGCTTACAGAGTGATTGGAATTGTAATCTTGAGGTCCTTGGTTCTAACCAAGACTATAAAGCATTACTTTTACCACTAGGACTTAGACCTCAAGATTACAAAGCATTACTTTTACCACTAGGACTTAGACCTCAAGATTACAAAGCATTACTTTTACCACTAGGACTTAGACCTCCAGATTACAAAGCATTACTTTTACCACTAGGTTCTAGGTCGGTCCACTGTAGCTGCTATTTATTTACTTTAAGTGACTTACAAAGACTGATTCGGGTCAAGGAAAGTACTAGACAACGACGCCCCTAACCCAGAGTAGATGTGCTGAGTCATTGGGTGGCGATGGGGTGTTAAGGGTTCGCACTTTGTTGATGCTGTTCGAGAGTTTGGAGTCACTTTTGATTGACGGATGTTAAAACAACTACAATTCCCTAACACCTAGTTGAGGAATCGCACTAAATCTATCGAAAAAAGCGCTAGTAATTTGTCATCTTAGATTTGGAGCAAGTATTTCAGTCCAAGTGTTCTGCTTTTTGTTTTGTTGAGGTATGGCACGTATCAAACAATTTAGTATAACATATTGCCGCAGTATAAATGATAGTGACACGCAGCTACGGAATACTTTAGAATCTAGAGGCCCTAATATATATTCAATCGTAAGAGTAACGGGTAAGATTGAATAGGTTTACTTCTAACTGCACCACCCCCCCTCGTTTTGATTTTTAAAGGAGGAAGTATATAGGAATAGTGATCCCGAGGATAGGTATTTTTATTAACCGACGAACACTATAAATTATACAACATTACAGTAACCACGACGAAAGCATTGAGTTTACACAAATTTATTTATTCATTGAGATAAAAACGGACCAAGCACATAATTGATCTCACAATATAGAAAAAAAGGAAATTCACTACAAAATATGTCCGTCAACATTATTATTGAATTTTGAGATTCATAATGTGTATATCTATGACACTTTAAAATGTATAATGTTGAATATCAAATAATATATATATAATCAATATCTTTGTACTTATAACAAATTGCCCCGTGGGTTGCCGGGTTAGAATTGCACCTCCCCATATCATCCCTTGGGTGTCGTAGGAGGCATCTAAGGGAAAAATACTGGAAGGTGGGCAGCAACGCCTTATAAAGAACTGCCAACTTAAACTGCGATCCTCAAGACGCCTGCCAAGCGTGGGGATTATGGCAAATACCCCCTTAATAGGGGAGGCTGTATTCAGCAGTGGACGCCCCGGCTGTTACAGTATAACAAATTATCAAAATGTTTACAAGCGCAGATGGATTTCAGTGCCTTTTAGTTATAATTCAAATAAGTGCCAGTATTTGGATCACGCGTCATATCGACCAAACGGTCTGATAAGTTTTGGAAAATAAGAAGAGCAGATGATAATAATTGGGAATTGGTCTTGAAGAACAACTAAAAGAACAAGCCCTAATTGTGAAGTGATTAGGGACAGATTTGCTTGAAGTCGCATTAAACGCTTTTGAAAATAAAATCAATGCATTTGCGTGTCGAACGGCGGCGCAGTAATCAGTCATCGTCAGCTTGCGCCGGTATCTCCCGCCGAAGCTATAAATAGTGGACGGACGTCGTCGGGACGCAGCTGGGTACTTGTGCTATTTACAACCGATATGGGTGAATTTTAGCGAATCTCTTACGACACAGAAGTAAGATAACACATATGTAATCTCCTGTAAAAAGTACGGTAAAAATTGAGAAGCTTTGCGTGTAGATAACTGACAGGTTATTATACTACATTGTCCGTTTTTAGAGATTTTATGAAACTCCGCTGTCTGTCCGTTCTTACGTTAAGGGTCTTTAGCCTTTAAACAGAATGAGTTACATATTCGAAATTAAGTTGGTTTGTATAAAACTATGTATTGAATAATAAGCAATAGAATTGGGAAATTATTTAAATTGAAATAACAGAATAAAATTGGGTGACAATACATAATTAAAATAAACATCCACAAGTAATAGCTATACTAGGCATGACAATTTACAGTAAACTTAATATTAGTACAAATACAACTTAAAATTTGTCCATGTGTTATATAGAATTGAAATAAACATTAAAAATACAGGCATAATTTTATTTTAGCTGAGCTTTTAATAATCAGATATTTTAGATATTTAGACTATACTTAATTTTTTATTACCTTAAATTTACTATTATCTTTCCAAGTCACACTAGGTTATATATTTCTTTAACACGAGCATTCTTTGCAGTGTCAGGTAATGTGGTGCTTCGAAGGTAAGCGTTTAGGGGTGAAGGGCACTTTAGCAAGTGAAATTACTGCGGACTAGACATAAGAACTAACGTCTCGGTGTGGCGAACGCAGTGCAGTGTCAAGCAGAATGAAAAGGTGACACTATAACTGTAATGGACAGGCATGAAATGTACCATTAAGCGGGGGAATTTATCGTTTCATAACATAAAAAACAATTATGGCCGCGGCTATCTTTTCGAAGCTAAATAACATATTTAACCATTAAATAACATATTATTTAACGAAATATACCGCTGCGAGTAGTCAACATCAATGTTAAATGCACTGAACACGCAAGATTGCACATTGCACTTGCAGAAACCCCCCAGGGGATCATTTTCACGCGTTCATAGTACAGAGCAAAGCCTCAAACGCACAATCAGACACGCAACTTGACCAATTGAGGGTATTAGTTACATATTTCTAGGTAAAGTAATTGTGGTCGGTCGACGCATTCAACATTTCATAGACCTTGAGTCTTTCAATGATTATCAAAAAACCATGTATAAAAATGTTTTGGTTTGGAGTAGGTACTGTAATCGCTCTATACGGATATTGTAATCGCAAAGATTAATGTTTACTTTGTCACGAAAATGTTAAATCATAGAATCAATTAATTACTTCATTATAATTACATTAATAATGTCTCTCACTATATATAATAGATATCATCTTTAATTAACATTAACGGGTTTGTAAAGTCCCCATTACAAAGTCGAAGGCAAAATAATTTACAGAATTTTGACGTCAACGACGCCCTTATGAAAATCAATTACAAAATTTTACGCTTTTTTAATAAAAAGCTTTTCTACTTGCAGCTTGAATTTTCTTTCTATGAGAACTGTAATATCTTTAGAAATTTTACTATAAAATCGCACAACATGTACTAAAAATACTTTTTTTTACATACAGAGAGCTTCTTCTATGATGTTAGTTTCTATATAATAGATTGGGCACGATTGTTCTCCTACTAAAGAGTCATAATAAGCAAAGAAATTATAAAAAAAAAACGATGATGGATCTGACGACGCAGCAACTAATCCAAGGAATCTCAAGGACAGCTTTGAAGCAAAGATAGCCAGGTAATAGCTATTATGGACTGCCGTGCACGGGTCCATGGTTCGCACCCCACCACCACCGTGAGCTTCACCACATGGTGGAAAGGTATTGTGTAAATGCTTGCCAATTAGCTACCATCCTCAAGTAGAAAATCCGTCGACAAGCACGTATCTCTTGCTAGTTTCATCACAATCTCTTAAATACTATCTTTCGAAGTTCGACATGTAGGGCAAAATAAAAACTAAATCTGGTATAAAGTCTATAAAACTTAACTCACAATGATGACATTCAGAACCAATCATTGCAGACGTTTTTTATTAATGTCAGAGCCATAAACCAGCTGCAACTGTCTCAACATCTCACTATCGATGGAGAGATGTTGAGCCATGTTTACGAGTCCACATCCGACATCCCCGAACAAGTGTAAAACCGATCAACCGGAAGCTTACCAGACATATCCTGACGAAAAACGAGTTATGATTTCCCCCATTCGTACGTTTGTCTCAATGGACCGCAGAAATAGAGGGAATAAATAGTACGAAATAACATAGTGTAAAGATTTGCTGTTAACTAACTAATGTGCTATGAAAATTTAATTCTAGGTTAGCCTGAACAACATCGTCGACCACATCATCACTTACCATCGGGTGAGATAGTGGTCAAAGGCTAGCCCACCAAAACAAAAAAACAATTATGCATAGATTGTTTTTTATAGCCTTTGTCCATCTTACCTTGTGGTAAGTGATGACTGGTGATGTAGTCATCACGTATGTTGTTAAGGCTAATTTAGATTTACTGGCTTTCAAGAACAGCTATCGGAAAACACCAAAGATACTTCGCGACATATTTTGTACTTACACTATATTTGGTAGCTAGTTGGTCCAGTCTCTTGACTACTTTTGTGAGAAGGGCTAGTATGTTCTGCGGTCTTAGAAAATATGATTTCTACTCCCATGTCCTCAATTATTAAATGTTGACTCCATCTATTTTTTAGTCAAATCCGTTTCGTGCTCGTTCTCTAAAATTGATAATAACAGTTAATATCAATATAAGTACTTACAACTTTGCTCGCTTCAGCATCCATTTCACAATCTGCAGTATTTCGCGCTTAAACACAGTGAGTTGAATAAAAAAAAACAGTGGCTGTTACCATTACCGCTAATGAAAATGCCAATAGGCAATGTTGCTTGACATTTGTTGTATTGCAGCTCTTGACTGGACATGACTAACAATTTTAAAAAAGCATTTTGGTTCAAACTTGTATCAATCGTTGACAATGAATTTACCTTGAAGATCAATGAAAGTTATTTTAATTTGAATCTTGTCAGAAGTTCTCCTTCTGCCATTAACTGTGAATACAACAAGAAAAGAGGGGAAGGGAGTTGCGGTATTACCGATATAGACTACGCCTTTGTCGCGCCCAGACTATCCGTAATTTACGTCAAACAACTCCCAGCTTTATGCTAATTACTCTAAAGTGCCATTTTAATTACAGCCCCTCAGGGAGATATGATAGAAGTGAACCGGGGATCATGAATCACCGGTCACTTACCCGCTGTTGGAAAATAATTCCGATTTTATTTGTTTCAATGAGATAGTGGCTCTGATTTACTGCAGATGGCGCTTTGATCTCGATAACTCGTGGTAATAAAATTTGATAATATTTTAATGTTGATTGGAATATTAAAGACTTTGTATTGAGTGATGTACAGTTTCCGGCTTAAGTGTCTTACAGGGCCGAGCTGAAGAGTTTTAGGTCACAGATCCAATCTTAAGAGTTCCTAATCCTTAAAGTAGTACAGGTTCATGATATATGGTCAAAAGAAGTTTGTCGAATCGCCTTTTTGTAAGCTATGTATTTGCTTGAAGGCTACTAAATTAAGTTAAAGTGGCAAAAAATATTTTAGTTCCATACAAATATTCGTAGCGCTTTTCTAGTAAACGTATTTTCATCATATTTAAATACAATATAAAGTGTTCAAACTCGGTAAAATTGTGTATGCATGTCCTTTGGCCTTTATGCTACTGAAACGCTATGAAGATTTTTATTGAACTAAAATATTTTTTTTTCGAACCAAAAATGTGTTACTTTTCAAAAAACCTTTTGAGAGCTTTTCGACGAGCTCCTTAGTAGGTACTACTGGTAAGCATCAACGATAATGTCATTGAAATTGTTAGCAGTAGAGTTCTAGATTGTTTAGGATGAGGTTATTATAAAGAATACTCGATAAAACATGCTTTTTAAACATACCAGAGGTCATTTCGAAATAATTTTGTAACAAGCTCAAACGGGGTTATGTAGGGTACGTTCCAATTATCAACTGGCTGTAACGCTCGATCAGTTCAAATCAAACACTTTTAGTTATTGCCATCAGTAAAAAAAAGATTACTAATATGCATTATAATACAAATTCAGTTCCTTAAATCCACAACATGAACCAAATAAAGCCGTGTAACGTAAGAACGTAATTTTAATGCATGTTTCTTGAAGTTGAAAGAAATTAAATTGTGTTTTCATTTATTTATGCACGAGGCCCACTTGGTTTTAAGCGGTATCCTCTGCCAGATGCAGTAACAAATGGCAATGTGCACTGCGCTCAACACCCTAAGACACATTTTTTTTAAAACAAGTACTGCCACCATACATATTTCTACAGCCAAGCAGTAATTTTCGTATTATTGTGATCCTTTTGCCTTCAAAAGGAGTGTCAGGGTTATGGGCACAGTGCAGTTCGCCGATTGTAACATTTATAGGCGGGGGTTATTGCTTAGTACCAGATGGCTTGATTTGGAAGCGCTCGTAACGAAGTTTGCATTTTGCGAATAGAGTTGTTCTTTAAGCCCAGCTACCACCGTCACGTAGAAAAACTGTCGCCGAGCTCCTAACGGTGTGTTCCGGGAGCTGTACTTGAGAGACAGTAATTCTAAGCTAGCCTTAAAAACATCTTCGACCACATCATCACTTACCATCAGGTGAGGTGTTGGTCTAAGGCTCGCATATATAAAAAAAGGTAGGCCTCGTGCATGTTTCATCACGATAGTATTAAAAAACCTCAAAAGATACACACAATCTATGGTTTGCAAATAATATTGTTACATGCGTTCTGAGTCATTGGTGTCTGTCTCTCTATTAGTAATATCCATTAATTTTAATAGGCACAAAAATAAAAACAAAATAAACTCTATCAACTCTCAAACGACTCATACAAATTTACTGACACTGTGTAAGAAGTAATGGACAATCTCATCATGATTGCAAATAAAAAAGTAAAACAAATAAGATTTATGTCGTCGGTATAAATAGAAAAGAATACAAATGTAAATAGGTTTATTATCGTCAAAAGTATCAATAAAACGTAGAAGAACGGGTCGTTTGGTGGTTGCTATTGCTACAGAAGTAACGGAAGCTGGGTTATTCTAAAAGTGTTCCAAGAAAATAACTCATTCATGATCGTCACCTGTTGGAGGTTGTAATAAATATCTAGCCAATCGAGTTGGTTTAGTTACCCATGAAGAATCGAGAAGGAAGTATCATCCTTCATGAACTATCGGCAGTTTGCACTCAATTTTCTGAGATATCAAGAAAAGGCGGCAAAATGTATATAGCGTACATAAGCAGTGTTGAAACGTAGATTGCAACAACTTGTTTTTGAGCAGTATATAGTTTTTGTGGGTATATACATTGATTTACTGCTTGCCATAAGCGAATCATTTCTAGAAGTTGAAAAATTTCTAGTACAACAGCCTAAAGTGATGTCCTAATTAATAGATTAGAAGCCCAATTTTAATCGGCGACCATTTATAAAAAATGGGCAAGGACTTTAATAGTTACCCACTAATAATATTAGCTACGCATGGCAAGCGAAATCATTAAAATTGTAGATTTCCGAGAACGAGATCTGAGGTATGAAACTTCCCATAAACTACTGCTTTCCTGCCCGTACTTTGAGAATTGGTAAATTGATATTTGATGTCAATGAGTGCTTTAATTGAATGAATCTCATTATTTTTTGTTAGCTTACTTAATCAGTTGATATTACTAAATCAGGGCCATAAAACAACAGTCAAGTTCAGACCGGAACGGAAAACAAAGTTGGGATGAGTTAAGAATTATATTTTATAAACAGTGTGTAATATGATCGCAATATTGCAAATTATTTTTTTGAAAATATGACTTTTAGCGGGATTAAAATGGTGATCAGGGACCACGATCAGTACAACTCGATCAAAAGTTTAGGTTAATCAAAATATCCATTTGATAATCATTTTAATAGTGAATTTGATTGTGCCCGAATAGATCCGTTAGTAATTTACAATCATGAGATCAGTTTTCGATAGGTTAAATAACAACTCTATTCTAAAAGTTAAATATCCTAAAAGTGAAAATATATATTTTTGCTGTATTTTAGAATCCCCCACTTTGCGATGTAGTGTATTGTTCCTGGCTGACTCCTGTACAAGACAGATTTATTATTAGAGAAGTAACTGCTACGTAGTCTGTGGCAGTCGCGGATTCGGAACGCGACCGCAATGCCAGCGGTGAATCACTGACACCTAATGACTAACTACTGCCTCATTTAAATACAATATTAAACAAAAAAGCGGGGAAGAGCGGTTCGGACTCGTGAAATAAGGGTTTCGTGTCACTACATAGCTTTGATTTAAAAATATGTTTTTGTGTTAAATAGGTATTTGTTTATCAAAAAACTCGTGTTTTATTTAAATTCAGTTGTTAATCTTTAGCACGACTCACTTAGTAGGTTCGTATTATATGTTGTTTAAACATAGTCCGTTGTACATTTCAAAATATTTTTGAGATAGAATCCTTGACAAAAACGTTCAAATATACCATAAAATATAAATACATTATTATAATTTTTGATAGACCCTGATTTCTTTGTATAAAATATTCGGACAAGGAAGAGTTACACTCTGAGGGATCTATATCAATGAAATATAATATACGTATTGTATGCTCGTCATACCAAGATACGATAATTTGTACAAGATACAATTACGTATCTTGGTATGACGTGCCCTATTATGTATCCCTTCGATATTTTTCATTCGTATCCTATACTCTAATAATACAAAATATATTGTCCTATAATCACACAGTTTAACGTTTGCATGCTTATTACCGTTTTTTCAATCGAGATATACATAAAAAATTTAAAAATACGTTTCTGGGACCACCCACATTTTTATATCTTGTTAGTATTATTAATTGTTACTCAATTTGCCATTACAACACATATAATGTAAATATATGAACCAGCTAACTAGACGGATCCGTAAATAGGTCTGAGGGACAGACAGACGGACGGCAAAAGTTTAGTAATAGACTCTGGTTTTCTAGTACCTTAAGAAAACTACTAAAACATACAGATGGATAGACAGTCATCATTATGTTGTTAGAAACAGTGATGGCTCAGTGGCATTGTCTATGGACTGCCGCGCAGCAGGTCCATGGTCCGAATCCCGCCGCGGTCTTGATCTTCACTGCAATGGTGGAAATCCATTTTGCGAATGCCCGCCTGGTTTGCAACAGCCCTCAAATAGAAAATGTGTTGCCAAGCAGCTAACAGTGTGTTCCGGCAGCAGTCCTTGAGAGCCAGTGAAATTACAGGAACATGGGACTTAACAACTATGTCTCAAAGTGAAGGGCGCAGTGCAATTCGTGACTTGTGACGAAATGCATCTGTTATAGGCAGAGGTTAGTCCGCTTAACATCGGGTGGGCCTCGAGCTTCTTCCGTCAAAATAAAATAAAAAAGCGGACCCAGATGAAAGCTGCACAAAAAGCGCCTTTGTTTTCAAAAAATTAAATATACTTGGGAGCTATGATATTGGACCAAATGAAACCTACTGTTACAGTGCTGAAACAAATATCTGTTGATTGAATGAATGTGTTACACGTTACTTTTTTTGACAGATCAGTATATCAGAACTCTCGAGGCAATGCTCTCATGTAACAAATTAAATTAACAATTCTATGAAGTCATGTGGTCTCATAAGTTCGGAATATTGTAGCGAAAGGTTTTTTTCAGGCAGGTACTTTAATACTTCAGGGCAACATCACTCCTAGACTGTTAGAATTATCTACTGACTATAGTATTTTCTGTAATCTATTTTAAAAGACTTTAAAGTTGTATATATTAAAGTTGTATACAGTTCGTAATATTTTGTTTAAAAAAGGTATACCGCGGTTAAAAAAAATTTTGTACTTGGTGTCCCCTAGTGCCTATATCAACGTTATCATACTTACATTGAATAATATTATTAATTTCTTTAATAATATAAAATTTGCTTAATAGAACCTGCATAACAGCCAGTATACTCTGGAATGTTCCACATTATCAACATCTTGTCAACTCTCCTCTTCAATATGTTACAATAATTAACAAAAGACCTGCAACTATACTTACAGCAGCTAGCCACCTATAGGATCAAAGCCTGTGTTACCAGCTTACCAGTTAGACCAGCGCTGGCCAACAACCCGCATTATGCTAATTTGTGACCAATTTGTGTGCACTTTACTATGTAGTTGTAATTTTAAATTGAGCATTTTAGTGTAAGCTCATTGTTTGCGTTACAAATAAAGCATTTTTATTTTGTCATATATCTGTTAAGGTTGTTCGTTTAGTTTATACTGACAATATTTTCCACAACCGTTTTCCAACTGTGGAGTCACAGTGAGAAAAAATCTTGTGTGATCAACGGTAAACATCAACACGTTTACTTCCCTGAAGTCCAAATTAGTGAGGAACGTAGAGAACATGTATAAATCCAGAAAAGAGTGGCCACACGTGCGTTAATTAGAGACGGACAGGCGTCGGTGCAGTCCGACTGCATTACAATGTGTTTGGTCAGCAAACACTAGCCCTGAGGTACACTGTGGTGTGCGTACAAGGAATGAGCGCACAGCGGGTTTCCTCTGTCTCTGTAGCAGAGTGACGACGACGCCACGAGGGCATACCTCAGCGATCCGGCTTGCAAAGCTTATCGAGTCCAAATAAGCCTTATGCTTTTTCAATGTCCTATATTACGAAGAGCTACTCATAGCTTGCTAGTTCGTGCGAAAGCTAATGTTCACGTATAATCTACACTATTTTACAGAATTCCCAGAAGGTAAAGTTATTTTTTTTTAATTTCATCAAATTATGTTATTTTTACCTTAGGTTGATACTGATCGTAACATACATAGGGCAATTGATAAACATATTATATATGCGCTCTGATCTTGTATATTTTTAGCGAATTATGAGTCTGCAAACATTTCTTTATAGTCTTCCAGTATTTACTTTATTATTTTAAAAAATACGGCTATTGTTACTTGGCTGCGAGGGGTAGAGGTATGAACCTACAAATAATAAATTATCCAGAGCTCGGAGCAAAAAAAGCATCTTGTGTTTTTTAGTAATGAGTACGTATCTAGGAACTTTTTTTTGTTTTTTTTTTTATTTATAGGTAAGCCTTTGACCACAATCTCACCTGATTGTAAGTGATGATGTGGTCGAAGGTGTTAAACAGGCTTTACCTAGAATGCTCGACTTAGGCTTAACAGGCTAACAAAATAATACAGTATATATCGTAGCTATATATAATAAACAGTTGTGTAAAGAATTCTAAGTAAGATTCCGCAAATCAGTCTGTTTTAGCATAAGTTTACTTGAATAATTGAAGAAGTATCATAAGGTATTCTCTTGTCCCTTGGACCACCGTTTACATTCTTGGTTGGGCACATACCAGCATCTAGCCACCCGGCGTCTGTTTTCTGACCATTACCGATGTTCGTGAGAATTGGACTGATTACGAAACCGTGGCTTTGGACAACTGTGTCACTTTCTTAAATACATAATAGATAAAGTGCTATCGTAAACGTTTCATTAAACAAACTGGCAGTTAATATGGTCAGGCAATGAAAGGTTTAAACAAAAGAGGCTAAATTTAGGGGCCACCTAAGTACCTACAATTTTAATAGGTTGTTTTATAACAAATCGTATGTTTTAGCCTATTTTAGCCTTGTTAGTCTCTGAAGATTCTTACCATCTTACCTTTAGGCTAGCTGAAATGCTAGACTGCTTAAAATACTACCATGCTAATGCTGCTTGCTAGACAACACTGCACAAAACAAATATTCAACGAGTTATTTTAGAAGGAAGAAGTATATGCAACACAATTTCTTTTTGCGAACGCCATAAGAGACATAAGATGGTACGGAACTATCAAAGTTTAGTGCAGACGGGCATTAGACACAATACGGAGTATATTCTAGTTTCTACTACTGAACTAAATTACTTTAAATTTGTTCAATAATGTTATACTTACACTTTTTGGACAATAATAGTTATTTGTTATACAAGAGTGCAAAGTTACTTTTTAACCGCAGCGAGTGATTCAAAATTAGAATCTGAGGGAATCAAAAGAGCACGAGGTGAAAAATCTTTGCACTCGAGTGCAACACGTAACTTTTCATACCACCTCAGCGAGGAAATGACTAAATGCCAAATTGAAAAAAGAACACCAAGAAGGTTCCGAGTCTGAGTTTCTAACAAATTAAAAAAAAGTTGTATGATATATTCGGCACCATAGAGGTAGCACAGTAAATAGGTTTAATGTATTTTTTAATTCACAAACTTAGTGCACACGATGTTCTAAATTCAATTTACTTTATCCTCTAGAGAATAAAAACGGCTTTTCCACTCTTTCCGAGATGTTGGGATGAAAATGTATTAATATTGATGCCAACAAATCAAAAACTAGCCTATAAGTCTTAAAAGACCGTGCATGTGTTTATTATAATGTTTGGATAGCGCTTTACATCCGATATCCCCTCAACAACGTCCGCTAGCTACAATACAAACGAAAATATATTCAATGCCCGCTATACCTACAAGGTACAAGCCGTGTCTCGAAGATGCTTCAAACGATGGAAGTGTAGTACATCTGAAGGCACCTTGAGAGCGTGGAGCGTGGCGTGGCTGCCCAATTAGCCGAGAGCGAAGCGGGGGTAATTGGGCCGGGACCGGTTCTGAAGGCACGCTGCGCGCCGGGGATGTGTGGCATAGCGAGCCAGTCGGCGGCAGCGACTGTAGCCTGTGTTGAGACAATTCTCATACTTTTGTCTATACTAAGCGGAATTTTCGGGTATAATCAAACAAGGCTCTAATAGTAAGGAATTATAAAATTGTGGGTTATTTTATTATTTTGCATATTTGTATTTCTAATCGTCATAAAATTAATTACTAGGTTCTAACAAACGTCTAAGATGATGGCTACGGAGCTTTAGCAGGTTTTTATGACGTATAAATGCTATTGTGTCTATTTAAATTGTATCATGTTATGTTTCCTTAAGAATACAAACAGTAGTAAATAAATAAAATAATAATATTTGCTTATTTTATAGACGTCACAGTGTATAACTAATAAAGAACATATGCCTACCCTTTTCCCATTCTTTGAAGAAATGGGTATGTAACAACACAAAAGACAATTAAAGATAGAATTAAAATAAATATTTAGGTACCTATATGGCAATCGGTGCGTAAACATCTGGGGTCGGTTAAGCTTTAGAAAAAAATACCATGTGATTTTGCAAGCAATACTCAACGTGGTCGGCTAGCCAATGGCTGGGTGCCTTCATGACGCCAATTCACTTTTTAGGCATCCTCTCGTTGGGAGAAAAAGGAGTTAATGAGCAGCATACTCCTCCATTCATACTTCTTACTGGTATGGAGCCCTGATGTGTGTCCATTTTGTGGCTCCTTGGTATCTGTCCCTCAATTGTGCAGCAGCAACCCAAGCACACCAGCGTAAGTGGTGACGTGCTGCTCATTGGGCACATTTTCCCCTTAGTCACATTTTACGTCATCCATCATGAGGATATGTTATCTTTATAATAATATCTACCTAAGTCCTAAAAAGTATATTATTTTAATCAACGTACTAATAATCATATCAACACGTGAACATTTCTGAAAGAAAAAATGTCGTGAATTAAGAATACCACTCTCCAAATAAAATGCCGGAAACGAAGAACGTACCTTCTCATTGATATTTATTGTATAAGTTAGTGGGATTTACTGAACTTCGTCATAATATTACAAGAGGATTAAAGGATATGGCATTACCCTACTCTACAGGGAGGTGTGTTGAATGAGAATTACTTATATTATAAGTCCCTCAATCGAAAATTCTAATACAGCATAATTCCACGTGGGCACGGTAATATTATCTATAGATATAGATAATACTAGCTTTCCGGGCGCGGCTCCGCCCGCGCGTATGTCGGTTATCGCGCAAAAACATTAACCTCTTTTTGCGCAGTTGGATAAAAACTATCCTATGTTTTTTCCCGGGTTTCCCGGGTGCCGATTTCCATACCAAATTTCTTTCAAATCGGTCCAGTAGTTTTGACGTGAAAGTGTAACAGACAGACAGAGTTACTTTCGCATTTATAATATTACTTAGTACTGATTACCGTGACGTGGGTAAAGATTAAGGCACGATTAAAAAACTGGACAAGTTCGAGTCGGACTCACAGACCGAGGCTCCGAACCAACATAGAATGTATAAAACTACTATACGTCACATTTTAAATAAATATTGAAGCGCTCGTAGCGAAGTTTGCTTAGCTGTTCTTAACCGATCAGCTAAGCAACGTCCGCCGCGGTCATGACTTGGATGGGTGACCACTAGTGATATTACTACTGGGCGTGCATGTGCTTCCGAGCGCACGTTAAGCTGTCGGTCCCGGTTGTTATCTTAGGATGGCAGTCGTTATAGCATGGTGGTAGGGTATTAAGCAAATGCCCGCCTGGCTAGCTACGACCCTCAAGTAGAAAATCCGTTGCCAAGCACCTCTGTGTTCCGGCAGCTGTCCTTGAGAGCTAGTTATTCTAGGTTAGCTTAAACAACATCTTCGAAAACATCATCACTTACCATGAGATATATCATTGCTCCAAATAATGAGTAGTGCTTATAACTATATATAGGATTTCTTCTAAGTTCTAATAGATTTTCATTTTCTTTACATTCATCATAGACGAATTTTTCTATGCTTGCTGTCAGGCTGTATCTCAAGAACGGTGATAGCTAGCCAGTTGGAATTTTCACAGATGCTATATTTCTGTTGCCGCTATAACAAAAATACCAAAAGTTGGCCAAGTGCGAGTCGGACTCGCGCACGTTCAAACAAAAAAATGTTTATATATGAAGTCTAATGTTGTATAGGTAATGGTACGGAACCCTTCGTGCGCGAGTCCGACTAGCACTTGGCAGATTTTTAATATTATATGTTAGTTTATTCGTATTATAAAAATAAACGTGGACACAAAAAAAAGTACGAAAATGTTAATTTACATTGGTATTTTACATTACTCAACATAGCATGTTAATCATTATTTTCCCACAAATTTAATGTGACAGTAAACAGTGTATCCGTAATAATTCACTTTAACCTAACAATAAACATAAAAAAGAGTCTAACATTTAATTAAAAATTTTATGAATGCACTCCAAAGATCGAAGTCAAAGATAATGAGAAGAAAATTAATACATTAATTTTAGTATTTTATGGTAATGGGCCCATTTATAATTAATTATCCACAAGTTAACTATATGTAGTAAATCTGTTTTACAACTTCACCCGTTTAACTGTGAGAATGTCTGTATGTATGTTGTTAGAAATCAGATATATATTAAAATAGCCCACTACAGGGAATCTACTTTATTTCGTCGAAGTTTCGAACTTCGGGTCCTAAAGAAAGGTATCCGTAAAACACGAATTGGCTTACTTTTGTTTAACTTCGTTCGTAGTATAGACTTGCAAAAATTTGTCTGTGTTGATGAATAACAAATTTTTGAATCGGATTCGTATGGTTTGTACATTTTCCAAATATGAAATGATAGTTTATTCGTTCGCTTATAAGTAGTCAAAGTCGAGTTCTAATTATGCAGAAAGAACACAAATAGGTAATAATGAGGATATAAATACTATGGAGAGCAAAGAAATTTACGTAATTTTTTTAGCCTATATGTTCTAGAACAGTAGCGACACATCTCGGTGATCCATAACTACACAGGGATCTTAGACTCATAATATATGAAATTTTTCTTTTCGCTATTTTATTTAAGAATTAAAATCAGAGGCATAATAGCGCTCTCAGAGTAGTATGGCAGATTCGATAGCGGGACAAGATTTATGATGAACGATGCGTTCCGACCATAGACTGACTATATGTAACAACGAACTTCGTACCGCAAATTCGATTTTCGTTGTCTAAGGTGTTACTCGTAACACAAAAAACGAAACTACGTTGAAATGTAGTAGCGGCCCTGGCTCAAATAACAATAAATGTAAACTACTGACTATGAATTATGAAATAGGTAAGTCTTACCTTTTTAGTAAGTACCTTTTTCAATTTATATCGGCAGTATGCCTTTATTAACGAAACGTTATAATCTACACTATAGCTACTACCACGAAAGTATTTACGCATCCTAAAGGCCATTGCAGGCCCGCAGGTTGTCCTTTCATGATTCTTCAACCCACTACCAGTTGCTAGCTTAACCAGCATGCTGTCAGTATTGCCCCGTTAGGTGGCAATGCTTATGAGCCAAATAAGTGCCAGCATTTTGAAAACGCGTAGCATCAACAAAGCGCTCTGATAATGTTTAGAAAATAAGGTGGGGTCCCGGACCTCACGGACCCAATGTCTCTACAGCAAATGGCTCAAATATTTAACCAGTAAGTCATCAATCTTTAATATACACTCGAGAGCAATGAATCCGGGTCACTTAAAGAATGTTAAAAATCTCGGAAACTAAAAATGATAGGTTAATGCAATAAATTGTATTTAATAGACAATGTAATACTCCTTAAATGAAAGTAAAAAAAATATGAGTCACCATACATTTTATTAACACAAAATTACATAAAGAAAAAAACTGCTGATCTCTCCTTAAAACAAAAATAGGAAACATGAAATTTTTGAACTTTATTACGATTTTCTTGAATTTTAATACTTCGTATTGCCTCCTCGTGCTTCCATTACTGCGTTTACGCGGTTTGGCATGCTGTACACCAAGTTCCTTATACGATTTTGGGGAATATTCTCCCATTCCTCTGTGAGAGCAATTTTGAGCTCACGAAGCGTGATTGGGGGAGGGTTTCGTTGTTTTACGCATCTGCCTAGCTCGTCCCAAGCATGCTCGATCGGGTTGATATCCGGGCTGCGCGCTGGCCACTCCATACGAGTAATGTTCATCTCTTGAAGGTAGTCATTCACAATCCTACCTGTATGAGGTCGGGCATTGTCATGCATAAATATAGCATCCTCACCTAAATTGACCATAAATGGACCAACGTGATCATTGAGGATTTCTTCCACATATCTTACGCTAGTTAAAGAGCCGTTTTCTATGATCACCAGCTCTGTGCGACTTTCAGAAGAAATTCCGGCTCACACAAGTACAGACCCACCACCGTAGGCTACTTTTTCTTCGATGCATGCTTGCTTGAATCTTTCCCCTGGTCTTTGACACACTCTGTGTCTTCCATCGTGCTTGTAGAGCATAAATTTTGATTCGTCGGAGAACATAACTTTTGACCAATCTTCAATACTCCAATTTACGTGGCTCTGGGCATATCTTAGTCTCGAAATACGATGCCCACGCTCCAGTTTAGGGCCGTTTGCAGGTCTAAGGGGTTTTAAGTTAGATTCAGCAAGCCGACGTCTTACTGTCCATGCACTTGGGTTTCTTCCTCCGAGGCGTCGAAACTGATTGGTGAGTTCAGTTCCTGTGAGAAAGCGATTTCGAAGCATGGTGTTCACCAAGTATCGGTCTTCTCGTGCTGTGGTACACCTGGTTCTGCCCGTTCCTGGTCTGCGTAGGTTAGAACCAGTTTCTTCGTAACGTCGGAGAACTCTTTGTACTGTTGACAGCGACACACCGACAGTCCTGGCTGTATCGCGCTGACTCCGGCCGGTTTCCAGCATTGTAAGTATTCTGGTGCATTCTTCAGGCGTAAGCGACATAATTTCAGCTTGAATAATGAATATAGAGCACTATCAACATGGTTTATGTACCCACATAAATGACAGATTACAAACAAAAGCAAAACCAAATGCTGTAATTTCGTAGTTCCATCTTCGAAAGTGGCCCTTTTTCAAATTTGATTTTTTTATGATATAACTTTACAAAAACTAAGAAGTTTTAATACCTTCATTTAAGGAATATTACATTGTCTATTAAATACAATTTATTGCATTAACCTAGCATTTTTAGTTTCCGAGATTTTTAGGATTCTTTAAGTGACCCGGATTCATTGCTCTCGAGTGTATTACATCATTCAAAATCTAATTTACCCAAACACTTACATTTATTGGCCTTGAATATTGCTTTTAAACCTTTAGTATAATGGGACTCTACTCTACAACGTTAGTTTCATATGTAATTGCTGATTTTTCTTGTCCTGATCTCGTTCCTTCATCATCCGATGCCATCTATACGACCTTCAATCCTCCAGCAATTTGGTGAAATAGAGTTGTTTATAGCATGGTGGTAGGGCATTTTGTGAATGTCTATAACGACTGCCATCCTAAAACAAAAACCGGGACCTAATCAGGCTCAATTTTAAATGCCAGAAGCAGTTACCCATCCAAGTCATGCTCGCAGCGAAGAGAGCATGTCCTACTTAAATCAGTAAATACTGAAAAGCAAGTTCATGTAAGAAATGACTGATCTAGCAACAAAACCAAAAAAGAACATTTCGATATGAATTTTCTGCCCGAATATAAATTATATAACATTTTTTAAGTTACTACCTGAAGGCTATATATATTCTGTCTACCGTCATATTCAAATACTTTTCCATACTTTCTACCAAATGTTTTATCAATTGTACACCACCAAGCAGTCATTTCAATCGTCAGTCTTCTATAAAAGGTTATTGCTACATTTACCATAAACTGCCGACTACCTTAAGGCTTCTACTCATTACAGGCTAATGATGTTATAAGGTTTAAATGCACCACCGCTTCTGCACCAGTCAAGGCAGCAGAAGTTATTTTGCACCTGATAAGCTGGTCTTATTGAGTTCACCTGACGAATCTGTTGGTAAGTGATGATGGCGTTGAAAATGGGATAGCTAGACACAAAGTGAAGATGATTTTCGTTTCTCGACAGATTTTCCAAATAAGCAAAATAATAAGGTAGCGAGTGGATATTTTTCAAAGGTTTAAAAATAAGTAAATCTATAAAGTCGGCAGATGTTTTTGATTAAAAAATTCATTAGATTTTTTTTTTAGAATCAACAACCCTTAGGCCCTCCCTTATGTTAAGGGCGCACCGAGCTTTTTAGGCGCGCCGCGTATGTGTGCATAAGTAAGGCACGCCCAACAGCATCAAGCAAATTAAGAAATAAAGATACAGCAGGGGATCAAACGAACCACAATTACGTATCGTTGCCTCGGTGCAGGCTTAAGCGGGACCCACGGGCGTGGGAGCTCTGTGTAAACTGGTAAGTTTTATAAAGCTATCCAATAAGGCACCGACCAGCGAAAATAAAACCATACGCTGTCATCCGCCGCGTCTGTGGAATGATATCTTAACAGTGGGCATATTAACAGTGGCCATTTTCATTCCATCGCCGTAGTGGGAATAAACCTTTTCTGTGTTCCTCTGATGTTGATTTAAAGCACTTTTAGTCCCATCATTTAGAAGAAAGTTTGATCTCGAGCCGGGCTGTAAAATTGTCGTAAAACCATTCAACAAATAAGTAGTTTTGTGTAATGTACGTACGATTGAGTTTATGTCGACCCTTTTATAGAGGTCGGTAAAAGCTTTATGATTGGGGCACGCTGATGCTCCCGGGAGCACCGTGTTGACATGGCCTCTACCCAAGCTGTTCAGTTATTCTTTGTATGGAATAACTCCCTTAAGGTCGTGACGGCCGAGTTTCGGTCAATGATGAATTAGTTTATACAAACATAAAGAGTAGGTAATAAGTTAAATGTGCGCCACCCGTGCTCCGGCCGTGTCACGGTGGTACCACGATACACCATGTCTCTTACATCTATCATTTTTCATGCTGTTTATACTAGAATTTAGCATGGTAGTAGGGCATTTTGCGAATGCCCGATTGTATAGCTACCACCCTCAAGTACACTGAGAAAAATTTCATGTTTTGACATACGTAATTTTAGCCTCAGCATACGTATTTCTTGTTTAAAACGTGACTAGCGTACATAAAGATGAGACAACATGACGTATAATGGCCTTGCTGTAACGAGCATTGTACATTACAATAATGTATGAAAATCATTCGTTCATTCATTCATTCAATGAGGTACTGTCATGCAAATAAGTATGTAACATCTTGACAAAGTAAGGATGTTACTTACGTAGATCCTGGTGCAGCCTACTTACGATAAGTATGTTTCCTACGTTTATTATGTTTACTATAAGGAGGTAGTCTACGTCAAACTTGCTACAGCCTATTAATGGTAAAGGTGATTCTGGCGTTTAACATGCGTCAGCTTACGTACTGTAAGGAGGTTGCCTACATCAGCTTTGGTACAGCCTATTTATGGTAAAGATGTTCCCTACGTTTACCATGTATTGAACTACGTACAGTAAGGTGGTGGCCTACGTCAATATTGTTGCAGCCTACTTATGGCAAAGATGTTCTCTGCGTTAGTCATGTATCGGCCTATGTACAGTAAGGAGGTACCGTAAGTCAAATTTGATGCAGCCTACTTATAGTAAAGATGATCCCTACGTATCTCATGTATCAGCCTACTTACAGGAAGGAGGTTATGTACACCAATCTTGATGCAGGCTACTTATGGTAAGTATGTTCCATACGTTTGTCATGTAGTGGCCTACATACAGTAAGGAGATTGCGTACGTTAATCTTGATGCAGCCTACTTATAGTAAGGATGTTCCTTATATTTATAATGCATCGTCCTACGTACAGTAAAGAGGTTGCGTACGTCAATCGTGGTGCAGCCCATTTACTGTAGGGATGATCCTCATATGTATCATGCATCGGCTGTATTATAGTAAAGAGGTTGCCTACGTCAATTTTGGCACAACCTACTAATAGTAAGGATTTTTAATATATTTATCATGCATTCGCCTATGTAGAGTATGGATATTACATATGTACATAAACCTGGACCATTATTACACTTAAGATGTTATTAAGAGCACCATTTGTAGTATACAAAGGTAAACCTCTTTACTATATGAAGGTTGCTCCTGGTTTATTTATGCGCATTGGATTACAATTTGTGCACCCTACTCTACATAGATTGATGCATTCTATACGAAGAAAAGATCCAAACCATTAGTAAACTGCACTTAGGTTTACGTATACAACCTAGCTGTACAAAGGCTGATGCACGATTTAAGTAATTATTCTATATGCAGGCTGCACCTGTAATAAGACAGTAAATAAGCATATTAAATAAATAAATTCATAAGGTTAATAAAAATTTATTATCATCAATTTGTGATCTATTTATTGAAAACAATATACAAAATTGTAAAATATTTAGGTCCATTATCAATTATCAATTTAAGTTGAAAGACAGGTGAGCGTAGCCAGCCTAAGGTGGTACATGACATTATTAAGGACGTGGTGGAAAACTGTCAAACCTCAGATATCAGGCTTAAAATACATGCGTACAACATTTCACGGAGTTTGAAAAATTTATCTTCGACATGGTCTCCATATACATTTTATTTTTCTATGCGGAATCAACAATGTATGCGAGGATCAAAGCAGTGCGGCGCACAGTTACAGTTTCAGATTCACCATCTGGAATAAATAAATATTTTATGAAATTTGTTAAATAAAAATGACACTCCCTAAAAAGTATTACCAAGAAGTTAGGAAACAATAGCTTATTAATGTCAGACTACACTCGCTATACCACAATAGTTAATTGTGCTGCACTTGTAGCGTTACGTTTCCAGCTTATTTGTAGTCGTCGGGTATATTCTAAGGGTATTTAAAGTACTTACCACTAGCACTAGTCCCTGGAGTTATAAGAAAAGCCCCTCATTATTTTTTTGATATATATGGTTGAGATCTTGTAAAATCTGCAATCAATAACATTAAGATCATTCGAATAATTCCACTATGAAAGTAATATGAAACATAAATATGAATTATGAAAGTAAAATATCATGTAGGTTTGAAAATTTAACATACCAAAATATACCTTGGGGTTATCGGAGAGTTGGATTGTCATAGGTAGTCAGATGTGTTCTTTATTCTCATAATATTTCTTTAACACCAGTATCAGCAATCTTTCTCGAGGATTTTTGTACTCAGTGTCAGGTATTAATATTATTTTTAGCCAAGTCAATTTGTCTTCTAATAAAGTAGCATCTGTAACAATTGTGTAGACTTCATTTACATAAATATATTTGTTTTATGTTTAACCGGCCTTGGGATGCCCGGATAAAATTGCACCATCCATATCTTTCTGTGGGAGTTGCAAGTGGCGACAAAAGGGAAAATATCACAACTTGGACAGCTGCCTTTTCCGAAGAACTGTCATCTTACAAACGAGCTCCCAAAGTTGCTTGCCAAGCATGGACATTATGGCAAATGAAATGAAATAAAATTATTGCAATTATAGCCCCCTTTCTTAATAGAGGGAGGCATTTGTTCAACGTTTGACTAAATCATTTATAACTAAAGACTTTAAAAAAACAACAAAGTCGCTTACCTGTGAATGTTGCCGTTTAGCATTTGAATTCACTGGTTGCCGGATAGCCAGGCTGTGTCTTTGGCCTTTCTTTATACACACAGACCCACTTTGGGGCGACTGAACCCCTTTCTTCGTTTATTCAAATTTGATTGGTGATAAATTGATTTTGGAAACTTTGTAATAAAAGATATTTTATAAATAATCACTGTTGAAAACATTTACATGCGCGCGTGACGCGATTGCCACGGTCTCGCAGAAAACTAATATTATAGCTGTTGCATTACGCTCCAGCCAGTATTGCCAGCGTGTAAATCAAAATCAGCCGAGTATTCACATAAAAATATTTAAATATTAATACAATTAGATATTAACTTTGATATCATTGATGCATTGCTTAGACTTTTCAAAAACTATTATAATAACAATTGCTCCCCGCGGTTTCATCCATGTAGACAAAACAATCCATGTTTAGTAGTATTAGATTAAATATTTATAAAAAAAACTGAACACTTCCTTACACCCTCAAAAGCTCTGTTTTACAATTAGTATGGCTAGATTAGGAAATACCAAAATCTTCAGGTGAGAATGTGGCTAAATGCTGTTATAAATAAAAAAATATGTAATTTTTCCTGGTCAAGAACAGTAACATTAGTAATGCTAAGTTTTAATAAAACACTTAAAAATATAAAAATATATCCAATGTCGATTCCGCCTAATTTTCTTGCTAAGCCGACGTGACGTCACAAACAACACGCAGTCAAACCGTTGACGCGTGTCGCTTTTACACGAAGCATCCTCAGGAGGTCTTGACTATACGAGTGCACGATCGCACCTTCTCGACTCACGTGTTTGTGACGTCACGTCGGCTTAACAGGAAAATTAGGCGAAATCGTCACTAGTTATATTTTAATAGTTTTCAAGAGTTTTGTTAAAATATTAATTTAATGTTTTTTTTAATATTTTCAAAATATTTGATATTATTATATTTCCGCAAAGTAACGCCTGAATCGATTCATTAGAAATACTAAGGTTAGTAAGTAAGGACGAGAATGTATATTTGTTATATTTGTATATATATATATATACGCTGAAATTGCTGGACCACTTTGGATGAAACTGAAATATAAATAGAAATAAAGATAGTTTAGGTCTTAGATAAACACAACGCAAACTTCTTACTATCATAATCATCATGACCATCATCACTTTTCATTATTGCCTACGTGAATGATACTGCGGGATGCAGTAGGTATATACCAAACATATTTTTTAAAAATAACAGAAAAAAAACCTTATATCAATTTTTTATTCTATATAGTCAATAGTATACTATAAATCATCTCATCAATGTATTACTTTTTATTATTTCTGTGCTTATTGAACTATTATGATGAAAACACCACGTAACGATACCGATATAAGCAACGTTATATATATGTTGTATGTGATGTAAAAAATGAGGCACAAACTAAAAGTACAAATGCACATAATAGACATAACTAAAGAAGTACCAAATCGAAATATGGGGTTTCAGTGCAGAGTAACTAGTTTTTATTTATTTGCACGCGTATAACAATTGATTTGTTTGTATTTTATACGAACATGAGTACGAGCGCAAATTTGATTGTAAATGAAGAAATATTGAAATAAGCAATGGTCGAAAATCAGCGTTTATGAAACATTGCTTTCGTATTTTTTTATTCGGCATCTGGCAACACTGATCTTCTGTCGTAAAACAATCTTTAAAATGTCGAGGGAACAGTATATTATTGCGCCCGTAACATTTAAATAATGTTCAAATGCAGTATGTCTAAAAACGTTTAATGATGTTCCCTACGTTCATCACGCATAGGCCTACGCGCAGTAAGTAGGTTACTTAAATGAATTTTACGTAAATTTATTGAGCATAAATTCACGTACGGTAAATAGTTTTTCTACGTCAACCTTGAAGCTGCTCACTGCTGTGGTAAAGATCTTTCTTACGAAATCATGCATCAGCCTACGTACTGGAAGGAGCTTGCATAATTCGCTTACTTATATCGTGCATTGGCCTACGTACAGTAAGGAGTCTTAGCGCAGTCTACTTAAATGTAACTAATAATGTTTTCTACGTACCTACATCATGCATCAAGCTACGTACATATAGGAGATTGTCTACTTATACCTTGTTGTTGGGTACTCACAGTAGGAGTCTGTTTCCAAAATACTTACAATAAATAGACGATCTACTTATAGTCACGACGCAAACTACTTGAAACATTATTTTTTTTAGTCAAGACGTTTGTGTCATCCTGTTAATGTTGGAGTACATTTATAAAGATGCGACAGCATAATGTAATGTTCTATCTGTGACGTCATATCCATGGACTACTTCCTAGAATGTATCTGCCTATATCGGTTACGTATGTTGAGTCTTGTTGACGGACCCGACAGACGGGTACGTATTTAACGGCAAGATCAGTACACAACATGTTGTAACTAAGTGACGTGTTGATACGCTTCAACATTATTTTGTAGTATCCAACATTTTTACGGCTGTAGATTACGTATTTTAGATAAAACTACACATACATTGTGAAAAGACTTCGCTACATTTCATTTTTTTCTCAGTGTAGAAAATCTGTCGCCAAGCGCCTAACGGTGTGTTCCAGCAGCGCTCCTTGAGAGCCTGTAGGTTAGTCTGAACAACATCTTCGACCTCGTCATCACTTACCATCTGGTGAGATAGTGATCAAAGGCTAACCTGTAAGGCTTAAAAAAAAATAAAAAGAGATATCCCGTTTAAAAAGTATTTTTTTAAGAAGTGTGACTTTTGTATTTTTTTCTTATTAATTTATTACCATATAAACAATACATTATTAGATTTAATTACCTAATACCTACTCGTAATAAGCATTCGAAAACCATAAGGTTTGTGATGAATGCTACACAGGAGTCTACAACGACGACGCACAATCTACAACGGTACAAAACAAATAAGATAAGAATTTAGCCAAAAACTGGCGAAGTGCTACCGATATAAATAAAATTTATTTAAGTATAACTAGGTGTAGGTACTTATATATACCATCCATGTACATTTTAATCATTATTTGCGTATTAATATAATATTTATAAAGTATTTCTAACGATGATATACTCTTAGCATGTTAAATCTAGAATAGGAGCTGGCACTCAAAAATAGCAACCTGAAGCTTCGTTACAGATCCTCTATTTGAAGGTGGTAGCAGGACATTACCGTGGTGGTAGCCTGTCAATTTACCATTTACAAAATTCCCTACCACCATGCAAAACACTTATTCAAATGTTGTTGTAAATTTCAATAATAAACTTCCAAAACAGATCTTCGCATAAAAGACGCGCGCCAAAGTTATCGGCATCAGAATCAACCGAAAAATTGCCAATAAAATGCGCCCGATTTTTAAAACATAATAAAAACACATACACATGTTCATTTCGCGAAATATATTATGCTTTAATCAGGGAATTTTAAATATTTATCTTGTATCAAAGTACTTATTTTACCTGCTATCTTACATATTGTTATCGCTATAGCTCGTGGCAGATGGGGTCAAACGGACTCTGATGTAAATTATGCAGAAGGAACCAAGTTATGTGGTCTGGTAGACATGTTTTGGGTAAAATTTATTGATAACACAGCGGGGATCGTGGTTATTGGTATTTTTTTTGAAATATTTTAGGAATTTGATGTTATTTTCAACTTGTTTTGTACCAGAATAAGGAAAAAAATATTATAAATCCTAATTTGTTCGTTTTAATGCAACGAATGTTTTATACCTCTGACGCAGATTTAATAATTAATAATGATGAAGTAAAGTTATATTATATATTATAGACTGAAGTATAGTACATAGTTCATAGGTCAAAACACATAGGAAAGAACTTCTGAGAATCTTAGGAGTCAAAGTGGAATTTACGTAGAAAATAAATAGGTATTAAAAATGGTAAAGTTGGCCCCATCATTCATAAACAATCTTTGCGGTTATCATATTATCTTCTTTTTTTATGCCTGATAGGTTAGCCTTTGATCACTATCCCACCTGATGGTAAGTGATGATGCGGTCGAAGATGTTGTTCAGACTAACCTAGAATTACTGGCTCTCAAGGACAGCTGCCGGAACACACCGTTAGGTGCTTGGCGACAGATTTTCTATTTGAGGCTGGTAGCTAGCCAGGCGGGCATTCGCAAAATGCCCTACCACCATGCTAACGACTGCCATCCTAAGACAACAACTGGGACCGACGGCACGGAAGCGCTCAGTAGTAATGTCACCAGCGGTCACCCATCCAACTTATGACCGAGGCGGACGTTGCTTAGCATTGCTGATCGGTTCAGAATGGCTAAGCAAACTTTGCTACGAGCGCTTCAAAATCTCTCTCTGCTTGACATTTTCGAAGTATCCATCTATGTCTAAGCTGAATAAAAAAACAACTGATAGTCGATAATCGAATGTTACACATTTTTAAAAGAAGAACCTCATAGGTATCGTATGAAAAATATTGCACCCAGAAATCTCAAACCATGTAGGTTTTATGTCAATATGAAGTATCTATTACAATGAAACGGCAATTTCATACTACACACTACACACCCCTATTATTTACCTTATCTTGTGTATTTACATTCTGTATTGGCACGGAACCCTCTGTGAGCCAATCCAACTTGCGCTTGGCCTGTTTCTATTTCCCCTTTCAACACATCCGTACTGGTATGCGCGTCTGGATGGTGTTTTATCATAATCGTGAGAGAAATGAATGGCTTCCATACATCCATACAAGTGCATGGGAGCAGGGAAGCCATTAGTGGAGCGGGCCCTTTGTCCAGGGCAAAAAGAACAAGAAACCCCCATTATAGTGTCGTTAAAGGGAATAAATTGTATGGCGGACGATGTCGACTATTTGTTTTGAGATGTTGGGATGCTGGTGAATAGATGAATGTGTGCTGAGTGATTTGCTATGGGAGATGCTATGGGAAATATTTTATAATGATAAGTTACTACTTACATTTCAACGCGAGGAAACATTATAGTCATGTGCGGGATTCGAACCCGCACCATCCAACTCAATAGCCGGGGTATGCTCTGACCGCTAAGCTAACATGACATATGACTCGTATGCTCTTCTTCTTCTTAGTCGTTACACTCTTGACAGAGTGGTCGTGGTCATCACTCAAAACAGGTTAGATCGATTTTGATTAAATTTAAAGAAAACCATACCACAAGCATCAGCTTTAAAATAAAATAAACATCAAAAACGGTTCACCCAGTAAAATATTCTGGGGTAACAAGCATAAAAAACGGAAGAATAGAGAACTTCCTCCTTTTTTAAGTAGGTTAATAAGTGACAATGCGTTGTAAGGTTTAATAGGCCTTGACCTAGAGTTACTGGCTCTGAAGGCCAACTAATATTTCAACTACTAGAGTGTTTGGCGACAAAATTTCTACTATTATTATATTATTACAATTCATTACAAAAACTGTATACCGGAAATATAATTAAATAGAAATCACAAATGTTAATTGGTAAAGTTGGTACGTTAGTACTCCTCATAGCCTAATGACGTTAGAGATTGATGAGAAGGCTAGAAACGTCGTAATTTTATTATTTAACTGCGACCATTGACGGCGTTTACAGCACCTTTTGTCGGTGTCACAAAGAGCCGCCAGTAAAGAGCAACCAATAAAATGTGAACTGTGTCGACTAATTAAATTGACTATATATCTTACAAATTGAATTTCGTACAGTTCTCAACTTCAAAATATAAGGACTGTGCAATTTCCTACTGTTGGACCTCGTTAAACGCGACTAAATTATATTAAAATGCTGAATTAGCCGCACGCCACTACTCATGTTTTCATAAGTAGAATGATACTTTGATATCTTTTTTATAAGCAAACTTAATGTTGTTGTTATAAAATTATATCGCGTACTCGTCTCTAGACATAAACTGTGGTTGTCACAGACACATTGTTCCTGGTAGTTGTCTTAGGATGACAGACGTTTTAGTACGGTGATAGGGCATATTAAAAGCTCAAGTAAAAAGTTGTATCCAAGCACCCAACGCTGAGTTCCGGCTGCTGACCTCTGAGCGAGTAAATTCTATGGCAGCTTTTGAATGGGATTCGGCGGACCTTATCCTTGTTAACACCTACAACCACATCATCGTGTATCATCAGGTGAAATTGTGGAAAGGCTAACATAATATCAGCAATAAAAACAGAACAATTAAATTAGGAATGTTTATTAATAGCTGCGCCCTACGGTCATACCCGCGTATACAACGATAAAATGTATATCCAAGTACTAATCCAGGATATAACCTGTCCATACTCCAATTTTCATCAAAATCAGATAAGCCGTTACAGAGCGAAGGAGTAACAAACATACACATTAAATATCTTTTGGAGTTTTATTTTTAGTATGAGAAACATTAGTTATTTCTTTTGAGCTTTATGTAAATACAAAAGTACTTATTAAGATTGACATCATTAACACTACATATTATCGCTGATGCATTTCTGATCCTAATATATAATACAATAAGGTTTTAATTACAACATAACTCACAATTTGTTTTTCAAGAATCACACCTGTCTTTAGATGGCATCCACTCACTATCTCCACACCTTACCTTTAATTAATGTACCTGTAAATAACTCAAGTGTAAAAATCGTCACCGTCCATTAAAAGGTTAACTAACAAGCGATGTTCAGAATGATTTCCTTTCATTACTTTAGCCAAAGCCGTCGAAGTGACCAAAGCAGGAGCCGGCGCCAAATATGGCAGGTCTAACGAGCTGAACTCGCCAAATGTGGTAGCGAGACGTGGACCGCCTCACATATGGACAACGGGGTGTACTGAATTATTGAATCTGAAGATGTATGACGATTCCACACATTCTCGACGTTTTGTGGGAGACTCAAGTGAAAAAGTTGAAAATAATACTTTCCTTACAAAAAAGTGCGTTATTCTTCCGTGGGGTGCCGGGGTAGAATGTCACCCCCCCCCCATTGGATTACCTCCATTCCGTGGGTGTAGTAAGAGACGACTTTGGGTAAAATACTGGAAGTCCACCATCCAGCAGATCCTTCTGAGGAACTGATATCTTATACTGCGATCTACAACACGCCTGCGAAGCGAGGAGATTATGGCAAATCCCCCCTTAATTGGGGATGCTGTGTGCAAAAGTGGACAATCCAGCCGATACAGTATTCTTCTTATATAACATACACAAAATATAATTGCAAAGCCTAGAAACCTATTTCTCTCTCTCTCTCTCTCTCTCTCTCTTGGTGTCTGATCATTGTATGTGTATAAATGTCTCCACATGGGTTTCATAGTCCAAAGTAATTCGTACTGCTGTGATGTCTGTTCAACTGGAACTGCCTGGTTTGAGGATCGCATTTAGAACTAGAACAGGCCTACAGGCTGTCCAAATACTCCAGCGCACTACCAGTTGGCAGCGAGCGTTGGATTCCTATGCTTATAATCATTGAGCCAAATAAGTGCCAGCATTTTGATGACACGTCGCGTCAACCAAGCGCTTTGATAACTTTTGGAATATAAGATGAGCACTGTTCCCCACAGTCTCACTGTCTGTACTCTAAACGGCTCATATAATATATTTGAGCCAGTACCGAGATTACTTTCAATCGGAAAATTAATTTCAATCAAAGTGTAAGTTGAGGGCAAGGCTGAGTATGAGCGATCTAGGTTTTTTTTAATTGATGATATGCTTGTTTTTGACGACCATAATTGCTGATGAAAATTGATGCGGATGAGATGGTAAACAAGCTCAACCTGTAATGGGATGTTCAGTCTTGGCCAGCTGCCAGAACTTAGCTTATAGGTGCTTGGCGTTCGGTTTCCCACTGAAGTATAAGTAACTGATTAGTTCTACTGGCTTTTATTGCTTTCACAGACAATTCAGTCGTTCAACTAAGTTATTCCATTCTGCCATAAACTTAAGACTAAAAGCAAGTAAATATTATTTAGACGTAATAAATTCAACAAATTCACATCAAACTCAAGAATATAAGAACTCCTTACAATAAGAAGCAGAAGTAACACACCCTCCGCGACTACCATGGCCCTTTCCAGTGCATAATTATTTTCCTAATCCAATAAAGGATCAATACAATACTATCCCATTACCATGTCAAAGCCCACTGCCTTATTCATCCAGCATCGATCGGCTGATCTCCTTATAAGGAGGCAGGAGGTTGCGCACACGCACAAAAACCGTCTCTAGTGAATGCGTCACAATACCCTCATTATTTAAGATGATTTGGCCATTGTCAGGGGCTTGTTAATCAAATGAGGATGGTATGTTTATACAAAGAGTTTCTTCCATTCACGATATACAAGCATTTTGATTATTGTCTCACTGATGGATATTGATTATCTGGCCAAATGATTTGGCTAGAAAGGTATACCTTACAGAGAACTTGGAACTCTTTTTCCTACAATCTTGGCTTATCGTGCTTGCTTGTTTCAATTTCATTGTATTTGTCATACGTATAGTTCATGAAAGATGTACTGAGTAAGTGAATGAAAGTTCTGAATCTCATAACTTTCATTAGCTCTTAGCTCTTATTTAGAACTTCTCTTACTGCCTCTCTCTCTCTCTCTGTGTGTAGAGGCATAGCTTTGGGATCTAAAGTTTCTGGGTAGTGATCCTCAGCTTCGATGTTATATTGGGTTCTGCTGTCAAAAAATGTGCATTAGCAGTCCGGAGTCCAGATCTTTGCATGGTAGACAGTATTAGACTTGCACCTATTACATAGCATCAAAACCTTTATCAAAATTCTGTCAAAATATTATTATTAAATTTAAAGCACTGAGTTATAAAGTGACTTATTAAACTTAATTGTACATCGATTTTTGACACCGGTAATGAGGTTTATTTGCATTTCTGGGAAGGCATCCCCTAACATTCCCACACTTACCGATTCTGGGCAATCCTTTCCCACGTAATACCAATAGTTAGTAGATTAAAATAATTCCGAAAATCATCTTCCATTAGAAAACTCTTGCCCTCATTTTTTACTTCCATTTTGTCTTGGACAACATGTGGTTACATCTTCAGCGCATTTATCTTTCTACTTCTTATCATCTGACTTGCCCATCTCCATTTTGGTTTCTAATGCAGTATATTACGTCTCTGATTTTAATTTGATTTCGTAATGTATCTAGTTTTATTTTATCTTGACGTTGAGAATGCTTCACTCTTTACTGTGTTGACAGGTCTCAAGTTTTTGCATTAGGTACATCTCTGCGCCGGAGAATACAGGCGCAACAATTTGAGTTTTCTTTTTCTCCAATCTGATTAGAATACATTCGCAGAGGCCTTCGCCTCTCAGCTGTTCCATTCAGACTCGCTATCATTCAATCACTCCAACCAAACATTTCAGCATAACTTTCCAATAATGTATGTATATTATCATTTCTCGTATAATCCACATTGCTAATTTCTATCTTATATACTATATTTCTTCTTATGCTATTCCTCAATCTGTTAGCCACAGCACACTTACATTTCAAAGCTCTCATCTCTGAAAAAATATAACGATAAATGCAAGAACGTAAAACAATATAACGAATATAATTTTTCCTGTGTCGTGTTGTTCGGTGATGAAAAAACATAGGTAAATGTTAAGTGGTTAGTATAATTTAAATCAAATGAAAACCTTCTAAAAGTTTACCTTATACTAAGGCTGTTTTCAGTTAAAGTTTTGGTAGTCACACATCATATAGTTAGTTTATATTATAGCGTCCTAGGTAGGGTTTGAAAGGTTGGATATAAAATAAACAGATCATTCAAAACCACAGATAACTAATCTAAACCACATAAATGCCTACATATACCCATGATTAGATCTTTCACACATATTCCCACCGCAGCAACATCATCAAAATGAACATACAACCGCTCAAAATGCTCGTAAAATTAGTCTCATGGACTCGACGATGCTGCGTGTACCAGAACCTCATAAAACGATACTGTTTGTCAAAGCCAATTGTTGGTTAATCGTGAGTTATGGACAGAACTCTTGTAAAAGTCTGGTAAAACCTGTTTCTAAACGAATCTTAGTTGGAAACGATTGCACCTGCTCTTCGGAATTGGTTATTTCTAATATGACGAGATTTAAATACAGTACCAGTTATGTATTCCTATTAGTCAGTAAACCAACGAAAGACCTATTGATGTGGAGTTATTCTTTTAATTTTAAAAGGTTCTAAATTTAAAGATTGATAATAACGATGGATTGAATTGAATCCCATTTCAACAACAATTAACGTTAGTGTACCTACAACATTGACTTGCATCAAATTAATAAAATAAATATCTCTAGAAATGATTATAATTATTAAGAATAAACTGCTATTTCTAGAGAAGAATGTATTTAGCTCGCCACGATTTTATCAGTAAGAAGAGATATAAAGGATTTTTGACAGAATTGTGACGTAAGATGTAAAGTGGATTCTCATTTATCGCAAGCAAAAATGCAATGGTTGATCTACCTATATGTACCTAGGTCAAATGCAAAAACAATGTAAAGGTCGCAGATCGAAATATAACTGATTGTTGGTCACTTCACCGCCTCGCAGTAACACGGTAATATTATCTATATTACCGTGTCAGTAATGTTCGCATTACTGTCCTGGTTTGAAGGGTATGTATGCGTAACAACTGCTGAGTGATGCGTGCAGTTTAGTTTGTCACTTCTGACGAACTGCATCTGTTATAAGTCGTTTCAAAAAATATAACATTCGAAATTCAAACAGTTCTTAGTGTGTTCAGAGGTTATCGCTTCACACCAGGTGGGCCTCGAGCTTGTTCCATCACGATAGCATAAAAACAAAAGTTGTCAAAAAACAGTACAAACAACCTTCATGTAGACTTTGTAGAGTCGAAATTAAACCATATGACCCATGGTTTGCTTAGTAGGATAACGTGAAAAGAAAATGCCCCTGATATAGCGAGTAGAACTATGCGATCAGACCACCAGCAACATACGGGAGCTCTGTATTAACAGTTACGTTGGTTACCTTCTAAAAAGTATACCCTATACGTGTGGTCCAGTGATAATACACGACTCCTTTTCTATGATAACCCTATGCCGTAAACTTTACAATCGTCAAGAGATCCGACATCGATCAAAGCGAGCGTTATCAATCGGCAGTTTGAGGTATTTTAGTGGGCATTTGTCACAGGTAATAAAGGCGGACGGTGGTAGGTGGTCAAAGCGCTGCGGCTCGTAAATTGGTAACGAAATAGTCGTTAAGGCGCCACACCCTCGCAGCAGGGTTACCATTTGCCGCAGCACGTTTGTGTTTCGATGACTATGAAGGCTTTGTGTTGGAAATGAGAAGCTGGAGACAATTTAAGTGATATTTTTAGAGACCTCTTCTCTTGCATTTTTGGATTCTTTATCGGTAGATAGGGACCTATTCTTAGCTCATTGTTCGTGCGTCTGTCTTGCTTTTAGAAGACTGTATCTTTTATAGGTAACCAGTTATTTGTTTAGAATGTACCATTACGGCGAATTGCTTCATACGAGCTATTGTAAAATTCCAAAAGTGTATAGATAATAAGGGTAAATTTCAAAGCCAAAGAATTTTGACCACATTCTACACAAAATATCAACATTTTTTCCTTAGTACGTTTAAAAGCTGTGATATAATAGACGGAAAGAGATACAGCTCCGTTTCGCCTTTTGGGTATGGAACTCTAAAACGATCGTTACTCGGGCCCAATGATATCTATAATATCATTCTGACAAAATGGGCTTATTGTTTTTGTCACTTTTGTAAAGTATATTCAAATTATGCAAATATGCGCTATTTGCACTGTATTCGCGCAAACGGTCGGTTCATAATGTGATAGAAGACGCCATATTTGTGAGAAATACAAATATGGCGTCTTCTATGGCGTGACCATAAGCTGCACATAACGTTCAATGAAAACAGGTAGTGCATTCTGTGCACAAACATCAATCTGAAAAAAATATAAGTTTGAGGATATTGTTGTTGCTGTGGTCAGAATTTTAAACATAAGACAATATTGCACACAAAATAATACCATGAAATTTAATATGCCTACAAATATGGATAATTGAAGTGGAAGTTGTTTTGGGTTGATTGCTATGAAGTAATTTGACAGTTGACAGATGTTGTTAGCATGGCAGCTAGTCGGTTCAAATTGATAGCGTGCAAGCAAACAGCAAATATTACTCTCTGATCTATGGTACACTTACCTGTATTTCAATATGAACCGCAATGTATTCAACGAAAGCAGTGTTTGCATGACTTGAACCGCAGAGTTACACACAGACTAAAAATAAATAAATGTAGTTAGCATTTAACACAATCTTTTACGAGAGGAAACATATAGTCATGTTGCTGGTTTCGAAAACAAATTAATAAAGTAATAGTTTTTGGTTCATTTCCATATAAGGACGAAGTTATGTATTTTGTTGGGTGTATCTATTTTACACTTTTTCATCTCTTTATTTTCCTTATTCCGCTTACTTAAATCAAAAACGAAGGAACGTATCATCAAAAATTTAATATTTATTTAGTTCAAAAGATCGTCCGGTGTCATCTCAACAGCTTATATTATGAAATAATCTGTGTCACAACACCAAAAGTAGGTATCTAAGTTTGTTATGTATTAAATACATAACAAACTTAGTTACCAACTTTTGGTGTATATTCGTGTAGGTAAATACCTAACCTGCGAGCCCCATTATCCGCTGCGAAGCCACTTGTAACTGTGGTTGCACGCGGCACTCACTACTTTTTACCGGACGAACTTTTTTGTGTATTAGCATTTGCCGGCCGTACGTTAAGGGACAGAATTCTAAAAACATATGTTAGATTTTGTCCCCACTTCTCCTCGCGTATTAACTTCGCGGTGTACATGGCGCCACGTCCGCAAGTCAACGGTAATATTTTATTTGATTAAAAATTTAGAGCGCTCTCTAGTAGAACTAGTAGAAACTATCTTGTCACACACGAAAGTGATGTGTGCTGAAGCGCCATCTAGTACGCATACATGATACCAACTATTAGTTGATTGTATGCTGTAAATATCATAGTGTGACACAGTTAATAAATTTACCATACCTACAGTAGTACAAGTTTAGTCTTGATTATTACCAACTTGCTTGATTTTTGCAGTTTTTGTGTATGTTCATTTTTAATGAACATGAACTATGTATCTACATTGATGCAAGGCGTAAGCTGTTACAGAAAAGATGGTTTATTTATTACAAAAACAAGTATATCGTGTAAAATTTACACAGAAAATAAAAAAAAAGCGTTTTTACCCCAGATCAATATACAAATAGCGGGTTATACTATTGGGTATTTTTAACTGACTTCAAAAAAAGGAGGAGGTTCTTAAATCGTCTGTTTTTCTTATATGTTTGTTACCTCAGAACATTTGACTGGGTGAATCGATTTAAAAAATCTTTTATTGTTTGAAAGCTGATACTTGTTGTTTGGTTCCATTTAAATTTCATCAAAATCGGTCAAGCCGTTTTTGACATACACTCCAATAACTGGAAAATATTTACTTATCTTGATGATAAAGTCGTTGACAATGAATGAAAATCGATCCCGTAAGTAGCGAGGGTCATAAAAAGAAGACTTCATCACCTAAAAGTGTGAATTAACTTGCCGAAGTCCAACACTAGTACCACGTGCACAATATTGTGATAATAGGTACTTTTGAACTATCCTGGTACCGACTTGAACAAGTTATTTCACACTTTTGGGTGTTGGAGTCGGTTCCAAGTATTCTATAGTTATCAAGTAGCGTAGTTTATTCAGATCCTGTCTTGGTTCCGCTAACAATCAAGGGTACCTGCTCGTGTCATTACTACAAGTCGTCGGGTCACTACTATTAAGATTTCACTAACAAAAATCACATGAAGAATGTAGTAGGTAGGTACAGTTATTGTTTCAATTTGTTAATAATAATAAATACATCTCGTGGATGCTATTGTGAAGATGGGTGGAACAACAAAACTTCTAACAAAATAATACCATTATTGAGATCACCCAAGGAGAAAGATAAGTATTTTGTTTGAAAATTTTATTACTATTTGTATTACTATTCGTACGTAATACCACAATATTACATAGCGATTATAAAACCGTGGTATTACTGTTATTACCTGTATTTGTCAAAGATTACGAAAGATACGTTTATGTTTGTAAACGACACCCGTGCCGTCAATTGATGTATGTACTTGTATAGATAGATTATGTTTCGAAGATGCACCGGAGTGCGACATAAAATCAGACATTCTATGAGAGTAGGGCTGCCATCCGACCGGGTTTCCCCGGATTTCCCCTAGTTTAGAGGGCGTCCGGGGGCGTGCGGTAGGGGTTTTTAAACAGTGTCGGGGTAAAATCCGGACACTTGTGTCAGGAGAATCCGGATTGATTGAAGTATAAGCAATTCATTGAAACAAATCTGAGTTTAAAATTCATTCGTAAGCTGCATACAAGTTAACTCCGGCGCTGCGCTGCAAAATCTACAACAACAGACCGTACCCCGCGCCGCGCTGGTCCCACCATAAAAAAACTGCCACCGACACCGATCATTCACTCACTGTGTTGGTGTTTTGGCGCATTTGGTGCTAAGTCTTGAATATTTCTAGGGTAAGGCGGCCAACTTTCTGAAAATGTAATGCGGGACTTTTTGTAAGTAGGTAAATACGTTTTAGGGCGAAAGCGATGTATGAATTTTTGTCAGTATACCTACCTACTAAAAATACATAAAAACCTAAAACTTAGTCAAAGTCATTTATTCAATTTAAGAGTCTACGACGTTCTTATGCTCAATCTTTGGAACATACATATTTTCAAATCCTTACAAAAACCTTAGGTACATAAGTCATTAATTTTAGACATAAGTTAAGAGTTTTTATTTAGTATGTCTTCACAAATGCCCACATTAAATTTAAGTACAAGCATAGAACCTCATAGTTAACTATTACTAAAGTAATAGTTACTCTGAGCATAGAACATATAATTGGTACAAGTAAAGCTGTAGTGTTGCCACTTTTAGTCACGATTTTTCTGGCATCCACAGAGCACTTATCAACGAAAATACATTTTTGGTAGCCAAGTTCGTCCCTGGTAAGCACCAGAACTGGACAATTATGGACAAACAGTTTTTTAATGATATTCCGGTGTTTTGGATTTTTTCAAATACCTCCTTCTGCCGTTGTTTTGTGCTTGTACTTCTTCTCCTCCCAGCCCTTTAGGACATCATTGTTTACGTAGTTGGACACATAACTTACTAGCGTGTGGGTGCGCTGAGCTGCGGTGTTGTTTGTGCGCCCGTGTTGTGGTGTGTTATGTTGTTATGTTTCATGTGTGTGGTTGAAAAATAGGCATGCGGGACATGCGGGACGTATTCAACGTTTTACGGGACTATTATACTAAATATTTCAAAGCGGGACTACAGCTCGCATTACGGGACTGTCCCGCAGAATGCGGGACGGTTGGCCGCCTTATTCTAGGGTTTTTGGCGCTTTTTTCTCATTACCATAAGCTAAAAAAAGTGGTTAAATAAAATTTTGTAAAATATTTATTTTAGGATAGCTTCCATACATGTGAAGTGGGGATGACATTCTTTTTTGTCGTCTAACCCGTCGTATGTAGTATCGTTGCATAGGTATTTTAAAATTATTTAGGGGTTGCTAAGATTGTTTTTCGATTAAATGCTCCATTTACGAAATATTACACTTTAAAGTGCAAATTTTTGTTCCAGCAGGGCGTCCCCCCCCCTCTAAAAGCTAAACTGCTGGCTTGAAAATACTGAAACAATTCATGACGATAGTGCAGTCCATGAACTTTAAAGGAAAAGTATAGCGGTTTAGATAACTTTTTTGTTTTAGCAGTAATAGTCGTTAAACTTGGGTGTTGGATAATTTTGTACCAAATATAAAATCCTAAGAATAAATCCTTTTAAGTGACTAATATGAAGTAGTTCGTTGTTTTTCAAGGCTAAATACTGGCAATGAAAATGTAATCTTAAATAAATAAATTAATACAATAAGTATTTAGACCTCATACTCGCCGTACCGTACACAAGAAGTATTTTCTGGTCCCACGAACACAAGACTGGAAGTTATATAATATATTTAACTGCTAAACTAGTCCTAGTCCGGCCATTAGTTAAAAATAAATGTAAAAATAAGTTATAAGTTACAAATGAAAATGCATTTTTTCAATGAAGTTATGTATTATTACTAAAACTGACATGCCTCAGCAAAAAATGAAAGCAATATTCTATTCGAAACGGCCACCTTTACCTGTCTGGCCATAAATCTGTGGGTTAACGCACTGTTTCCATGAGAAATTTTACCACTGCTTGCTTCAGAGATTTTATAAGAGACTCAATGTCAGCGTGTCATTTAGAACAAGCCATGTACTCTAAAACTGGCCTTAATTTGTACACTTGTGGGTGGGCTTTTGTGGATTGAGGACTAGGCTAGACGAGGGCCAGGATGTAGCTTTATGACGCCTTGGTAAGATACGCCCCACCAAATGTTCACTGACGCAGGATTACGACCACGTTGTACCTGTCCAACCACTTGAGCAGCTTTTTTAGAACTGTGAGCGCACAGTTTATCATTTCGTTGATTGTAGGTTTCTTCAATCGTTTTTTCATCAGTGAAAATAATATTTTACTGTCCTTCACCTGCGTATTGCGACGGAGGGCATTTTGATCGTGTATATCGACCATAAGGACCAAACTTCAGGTCTTGTTTTATAATACATGATATTTTCCTAGTGTGAATCTTCATTTCTCGCAATAAGATTATTGATGAGTTATCATAATATTTTTGCTTCCTAATGCGATTTCGACCAATTCTGGCTTTAACAGCATTAACAGCCTTTGTAGTTCTGTTAGAATGCACGCGGTTGCCCTGATCTTTTGACAGATGGTCTTTGACATGGGAAGTGTTGTTGTATCTGTTGATATTACGATATACGAACATACGGCTGATATTAAGCTTTTGAAGTGTCTGGAATATGACCGACGGCTCCATACCCACTTTGTGCAAGGCGATCAATGCAATCATATTTTCTTTAACACCCCATTCCATAATGTAATTTGATAATGAGCACGAAAAATATGCGAGTGGCGCGAAGTCGAAAGAACTTTTTAAAATAATAAACGCGTTCCTAATTCCAAATAATTGTTTTTGATTAGTTGAAAACAAGAAAAGTTTTTATATTATATAATTCTATTCTAAAATAGTATATATGGCCAGACTAGTTATATAGTATGATAGCCCTCTTATAAGCTTACTTGCATTTATAGCTGTATACTTTTTATTTTTCTTTCATATATATACATTATATACTATTTTAGAATAGAATTGAATAATTATTTATTGGTACACAAAATAAATTAAATGACATACAACTTGTTACAAACAATATACAACTTATAGCACTTAGTTTGAGTTATGTGCACACCTGTTAAGGTGCAACCATAAACTGATTTTCAGTGAATTCCTGAACTCGGGCTAAGATATTCGCCGAGAATAAAGTTAACTAGAACTAAAGCGAGTTCAAGTCCTACGAATAAACACTTATATATCAAGACACAGACAAAACGGCAATCTATGAATAGGACTTATTTAAATGGGTAAATAACTTGTACTCTCAACCTATGCCTTACTCACAAAATTTATTTACTAAATTTGTGGTTCTCACAATAATTACTATAAGTAAAAATACTTATCAGGTCCATGGTTCGAATCCTGCCGCGGGCTTGAGCTTCACCGCATGGTGAAATGGCATTTTGCGAATGCCCGCCTGGCTATCAACCACCTTCAAGTATAAAATCTGTCGCGAAGCACCTATGCACGATGTGTTCCGGCAGCAGTCCTTGAGAACCAGTATAATTACAGGCACATGAAACTTAATAGCTATGTATCAAAGTGACGGGCGCATCATATTCTTCGTGAAACACGTGGAGGAGAATAAAGAACTACAGAATCATTCTATAATATGATAACGGGCTACTACGGAACCCTACATTGTGCGTGGCCCGACACGCATTTGACCGTTTATTCTATAGTAGTGCACAGAAGGACGGTGTTTACTCAACATAGCTTAGTAGTAAATTGATAATGTTGTTCTACTGTTATTATTACGCTGTGGCCTGAACAAGTAAGTACCTAGGTTCAACATGTTTTTCTGTTTCAACATGTTCATGTTTTTCTTACCTTTCCATTGTAAAAGACATACTTTTCCGAGATCTACGAAAAAACGTGGTCAGGTAGCTAGATTAGGTAGTACCTATTAAATGTTCACGTTCATTAGATATACTTAACTCTCTAATTATATGAAAACATGGAAACTCGAGATACCTAATAAATTCGCAAGCATTGTAATTGTAAATTGAATACGCGTCAGAAAACTTAATTATACGTAAATATAATACGTATCAAATAAATAGTAATACAAATAAAAAAGTCACCAAAAAGAATCTAAGTAGGTATGTGAGATTCGATCCACTGTACTCGAACTTCCGATTCGACTTCAGTAGTTTCACACTATATAGTCATTGAGTAATGTGTCGAAAATTACACACATATCGTTTATGCCTTACTGTCGGACACATTATATTATTAATGTTTCACGTACATACGTAAAATTATTATTGTAAGAATTATGTCGTAAAATTAAAATTTGACCAAAAAGAATCTCTTTACGCTAGATTCGATCCACGAGCCTCTTGATTGCAGAGCGATGTTACTGACAATGCGCTATTTGAACGACGATTGATTAGTCGAAAATTATGTACATAAGCTTTGTGCCTTATTGTCAGAAACTGTATAAATGATGATGATATCATGATGCATCTAAAATAATTACGATACATTCATTAGGAAAAATTCTGAATGCTGCTTATAATAATTATTTTAGGTAGCTAAAGTTGTACCTACGTCTTGTAAAATGTTTGAAGTGTTTTTTATATTGCGTTAGGGTTCACAATCACATGATAATTTCATTAATAAGAGAAATATACATACATGGAGAAAGGAAGCCATAGATGCTTGCCTTATTATGGCCATCATGCGTTTTTGACGATTTTTATACATCTTTTTTGCACTCCCAAAGCGTTTATTTCTAATTTTACCCATTTTTTATTTTAATTGAGATCGCCGATAAAAGTGACGCAGGTCCGACGCACGACGCGGCTGACCGCGATATGAGCGAGGATGATAGCAATATACGTAGATCGGTGGAGTAAATAGTGCGACATGATGTTAACGCTTCTCGGAATGAAAGGGCGTATGTGACATTTTGTAAACAGGCTCAGTAACTGTGCTTTTTTTGGATAAAAATAATCTATGAAATTTATTGTACTTAAAAAATCAATATTTTAGAAAAAAAAAACAAATTTTAATACACTAAAATCTGGCGGAAAGTAGGAATTCTCTATTTTCAGAGGTGTTTTTGACATTTTTTTCTATCGAGCCAATTATTAGGAAACATGTTTTGTAATCGATGAAAGTATTACTTATATCCTTGAGTATCGTGTATTTAAATAGCAGTACCATCCGGTACCTGGTTTATGAGATTTTCCATATTTTGTTGGCACTATTTCGTAATTTCCGAGCCTTAAGCGCAAATTGTCTCTTGTGACTCAAGTATTTACCTTGGAAGGATAAATGCTTTTGTACAAGATAGCTAAATAAACGATTAATACGAAAAATTAACATTTATGATGTATTTCGTCTGATGGAAGAACAATAGAGAAGAACAAGAGTAAGTTTCAAAAGTTCAAGATCAAGGAATCAGTTTGAGTGAAAATATTCCACAAAAAACTTTCCGTAAAGTCAGCGCCACACGATGAACGTTACAAAGGTAAAAATGCATCCAAAGTTTTTGGTAAGTATTTAAAAATAAGGCTGATGTGGAAATAACAAAAACATTTGAGAAGTTTCTAATGTTGATTATCAAGAGGACAACAATCGAATAATAGCATTTAGCAGTAGGTATAGAAGCTGGACTGCGAATGAGTGATATAAGACATATTTTGGGAATGGAACATTCAAATATTGCATTATGTAATATTATACATATTAGGTATAATTAGCATCCCTTATAACTGTGTTCCCAACAAGTATGTAAGAATGTAATGTAATGCTCCCCATAGTAATGTAATAGTTTTATACATTTCTCAGTTTACTTTAAAAATCAGTCTACTCGTGACCACGGTCAATGCAACTTGATCGAAACGTCGAAGTTAGTCAAAATATTTTTATTTTGATATTAATTCGTGCACGCTATTAATTCGTGTTTACCGTTACCCCAAACAAAATAGACCCGGTAACGAATAAGAAATATGAACTGTAAAAATGGAACGGAGTCTGTGGAAAATCTACTAATTCTAAAATACACGGAATACGAAACAAACGGAAATAGAAAATGTTGCATTAGACCATTCATGCGGCTGTATGTAATACATGGAAATATGGGGAGCAATCGTAGTATCACGACAAAAGTAATGCCGCTTGTGTGTTAGCTGCTTTCGAATTAAATGGTGACTTGTAGACGTACAGCTTATTTATCAATACACGATGTTTTATCTAGCTATATACATTAAGCATCAATGCGAAAAGTAGGTAAGTACCTTCCTACCTCACAGTTTTGATGTCCTCAAAAATTAACCTCAGCTTCTTTACAAACAGCATATTAGTCACGGCAACATGCCCAATAGCACAATACCAAAGCACCCTTCAAATTACAAAAGCTTGTAGCAAGCACAAAAGACTTGTTACTTTTTATCGCTAGCTGTAGATATATGGGTGGTGTACCCCTGTCGCTTGCGGCGCCGGCGCCCTCGGCCCGACGTGTTCTGGAATGGTGCAAGGCTTGCACAATGCGTGTGCGCAGCGCACCGGTTATGGTATAAAGGTAATTAATAGTCTTTTATATAAATAGATAAACACTTTATTGAACACTACGGTAAGAACTTGCAAAGAAAAGAAAAAATAAGATTGTGTGTACGATTAGAAGGCCTCAGAGCGATCTCTTTCATACAACCATGTTTGGAGGGGATTATTCATAAGTTGTTTTAGTTACCATTTAGGTATTTATAGTAAATATATTTATATTATTTTAAATACTTCAGTCTATAATATTTGCATTATGTATGATGGCCCCTATATACCTATGATTGATTGAATTATTGAACTATAAAATTTTAGTTTAATCATATTTTAAACAATCTTACTGATTTTCAGTTTGGTGGGAATTTATGTAGCTTTACTCTTATTTTTTTGGTTTAATTTGACCGGACTATGTTACTGTTGGGTTTTGCAAACGGTGACGTAAGGGGAAAATGCTACTAAGGAGCAGTATGCCACAAGTCCATAGATGTTCGTAGGGTGTTGTTGCATATTAGGCCACCATCTAAGTATATTACTCAACGTAATCTATACACACCATATTTGCTAGCTAGGGTATTCCAACAGTCTATCCAAATTTAAATCCTCGCGCCACCTACTCACAACCGGCAAAAGCGACCCCACCCGGCACGCGGCGGCAAGAGGAACTAATCTGTGTCGATCATCTTCGAAACCAAAACGCGTACCGCGGGAACAAATAATACAAATTATATATTATCTACATATAAAAAGGAGGAAGTGAAGTGTGGAAGGAACGGGTGAACCTACGAATATCAGCTGTGAGTACCTACCTATTGCAATTCTTTAATTCCAAAATAAGAGTATCCGGCTAATACAGTAACTACCTAATTGGGGGCCTACCAAATACCAACTTTCAGTGTAATGTGGTAACTACTCGCGAACCTTTCTACCCCATCGGGTATCAGTTCGTCGTGAAATGTGGCCAATAAAAATCATGAAAATGAAAATATGAAAGCATAAAAATCTAGGGTGTTCACTTTGATATGTATAATATTCAAATAAGTGACTCAACCCAATAGTTCTCTGAGTTCATCTTTCACAAAACAGGCGCCTAATCTTCGGCCCCACGTTATTTGTCACGGTAAATTAACCGTCCATTCTCCGCTCCGTTGCATAAAGCATTGTTGGCGGCATAGCGTATTACCAGCCGTTTCAGGTAGGCGCCATTTTAACCATTTTGGGTTTGGCAGCACCAAATTACGTGGTGAGAAGCGAGTCATTAAATTTACATCATAAATAACTTGCATTAACGAAACAGCTCGCTATTTAACGGGCTGTATGAACGCCGGCTGCTTAGGACCATCTCACCTCCAAAACTCACAAGTGATCAAGTAGAACAGAATATGAACCACTGAAAGTGCCACTTGATATTCAAGATCGATAGGTAGATGTGACTCTAAAAACTTGATGTTTTTTTAAAATAAATAATTTCAAACATGCATGGAAATAATGTCATTATTTTCGAAAAAAAAAGAACACGCTAAATATCGAATTTACGGACAAAACATTTTTTTTAAATTTGGATCCTTACTGCGCTCCAACAATATTGTATGAAACGGCGTGGTGAGGTTATTAAATACTCTTTAATTGGATCTTTTTATCATTCTTGGAATCTTGGCATTGCACAGTTAGTCTCTTGGGTAAGCCAAGAAACTTACTTTGCAATGCCAAGACAATACAAATTACGATCACGTGGCTGTATAGTCATAAAATGCGTTTACTTTTCAGCACAGATGATATATTTATACAAACTATATATTTATACGAATTTTCATCTTTAATATATGCGGCGATAAAGCTGAAAATTCGTCTTGATTTGTTATTTACATACTTAATAATTATAATATTAATTATTAAAATGAGAACGAATGAATGAGTGAAATGGAGATTGTACTCCACCAGACTTAAGAAAAATCTGCTTTCAGCGGAGTTAAAAGAAAGTATGTTTTATTTCCCTGCATTGTTTTGAGAACTATATAATTATATGCCTCGGTGGAAATGGCAATTACCTGTCTCGTATTAGTGAAAGTCCTCGCTTACAGCTCGGCCTTCAAATATCTAAAAATATATATTAAATATATAAAAAAATTCATACTCGACCTGCAATTGCCTACCTAGTGAGTAGAAAGTGAGTCCATAGCTGTAAACTCTCGACAAATAATAGACAAGACAATACCACCTTAAAGTAGAAAATCCATCGCCAGGTACTGGCAGCTGTCCTTGAGATCTTGTTCCTATTCTAGGTTATGCCTGCACACCAATTTCGACCATGTCATTAGTCAACATCAGGTAAGAAAGGCTATCGGCAATTTAAGAAAAAAATGAAAACTAATCACACCTGATTGTATCGGGAATTAAGAGGTTTAAGGTAACCTCTCCAACAAGGCAGTCGAAGCATCTACATATTACAAAACCATTAAAATATCGATTATCTATGCAACTATAATAGATGCGTTATAGACCCATCCCGGACACGTGATAACGAATGGTGATTACATGGTGATTACATTCGAAACCGGTACCTCTGGAGGCTATTCATCACCCTGTAATCCCATTCGGAGCGTCCCCATATGAGTACACCGCATTATGACTTCGTAGCGGTACGGCTAGCCTGTCAGCTAGATGAAGACATAAATAAAACTTCTTTGGTGCGCAGGAAATAACATACTTATTGGAGTCGCAGCGTTTTTTGGTCTCAGGTGTAATATGCCCGTATTCCTAGCGGGCCTTGGTCGAAATGGGAACTAGTCATATGTCACCATAAGACATAACTTCGGTTTAAGTTAGTTCTTTCTATGTAGGTAATGATATTTAACTTTACTTCCATCAAAATGGCATTCTTATTCGGCCCCAATGCAATATGAACGTAAATACATTTCTCCAATGAGTTTAGAATACGAAAACTACTACATTAGGAAAAATAGTTATGTCAAAACAATTTCGCTCCTAATGATGCAACTGCACCCCTAGGAGCAAAACGGAGCCCAATAAATGGTAGTAACTATATAATCTGTGGTATCCCAATACGATGGTTGCATGAAGAACGAGAGCAAGAATTACAGTTATGAGTCATTGTGTCATGTTAGCTCAATTGGTTAGAGCATACCCCGGCTAAAGGGGTGGATGGACGCGGGTTCGAATCCCGCACATGACTATAATTTTTTCTCTCGTAAATTTGTAATTTGGTAATGTAATTCGCCTAGCAGGCGTCATTGCAAACTTAACAATATTAAAATTATAAGGTTGCGTCATCATTTACAAGTTTAAAACCAATTGCAAAATTGGTCTTGTTTGTAGTACAACGCAAGTTGAACTATAGGTCTCGCTCCATCCCAATACGATGGTTGCATGAAGAACGAGAGCAAGAATTACAGTTATGAGTCATTGTGTCATGTTAGCTCAATTGGTTAGAGCATACCCCGGCTAAAGGGGTGGATGGACGCGGGTTCGAATCCCGCACATGACTATAATTTTTTCTCTCGTAAATTTGTAATTTGGTAATGTAATTAGCCTAGCAGGCGTCATTGCAAACTTAACAATATTAAAAATATATAATCTGTGCTCTGATGTCCATGTTTGTATGAAATTATTTTTGAGCTTATGAAGTAGGATACAAATATATGTTTTACTTCTAATGCACGTAAAGTTATTGTTTATTCCCGGTGGAAGCGGACTAAAATTCTTTATATGTACATAAAAGCCTGTAAACTAAAATATTAGAGGATAGTTAGATTAGATAGAATATAATTTTTAGATTTTTTTTCAAATAGTAGACCATATTACTATGCAGATGTACTAATGTACTTTATTTAAAACAAAAATGATAAAATATATAGCTTATATAAGGTCTGATGAAAATCAACGATATTTTTTCTGGCTTGGGTTTTTTCATAGTTAAAGTCAAAATCAAAAAGGTTTGTTTGTTTAGGGAGGACAGAGATGCTGGCTACCGCCTGTGCGGTCGTCCAGCTCCACCGGGTTTTGGGCGAGGGCCTGGCCCTACAATAGCCGAGACGGGCGTAGAAGGCGAAAAGCGCTTTCTACCTCCGTCTCCTGCGGACGCCGAAAACGTGCCGCCACTATAGGAGGGGTTGACAGCGAGCTCAAGGGCACCACTGTGGTTCGGACCTCGGCTTGTCTCGCTGTCGAGATCGGAGGGATCGGAGCAAAATGCCTCTGTGCAACTGCAGTGTTGCACAATTGGGCCCTACTGAATAATACTCTTTGACTATTTGGAGAGCAATTTATCGTGACCTTGTTTTTGCCTCGAGCTCGCCGGCGAGCTCGGTGTTTGATTGTGTGACCTCTAATTACCTCACACCTGGGGATTTTACCTCGACGACTTGCGGATAACGCTAAAGCTGCCAATGTAATGACTGCGATGGGGTCATCCGGGTCGTCTAATACCTGCCGTGGTCGGCGACGGGGGGGTTTGAAAAATGGGATAGAAGAGGCAGTCGAGTAGTTCGATGCCTGGACAACCAATGGGTTCGGGTGGTGGGGCGCTCGATCAAAGTATCGGCGGGCGCAGTCCTTATTGAACTGCGCTAGAGAGGGAAGGTTTAAGTCGCAATGCAACTCGGTGTTCCGGATAAACCACGGGGCGCCGCGCCGGTTGCGTTACGAAGAAAACGGTTTTGGATGACTTGAAGTTTATGAAGGTGGGCCTCACTAGCATGACTAAACACTACTGATGCGTAAGTCATGATGGGGCGGATGCAGGCAGTGTAAAGTGTCTTCTTATTACTAAGAGACATTTTACTCTCTTTGCGAAGCAGGGGACCAAGGCGACCCATTACGAAGGCCGCTCTGTTACGGACGGTTGTTATGTGATCGTTAAAAAAATCAAAAAGGAGTCTACGACGCTCTTATGAAGGCTCTTATAGGCTATTACATCATCCTACTCCCGCGTTCAGCGTTATCAATTAATTTTTAGATTTTCTAACAATGGTACTATTTTAAGCTTCCTATGAAGAATATATGTGTGTAAAACCAAAAAACTTAAAATAAATACAGTAATAACAACAAATATTGAATAATTATTAGAGATAATTCCGCCAAACGTTTTCACTTAAAAGTACACTGATGTAACATCAATTGGATATGAGCCACTGCGAGAAGAACGGGCAAGAAACTCGGGGCCATTATTTCTAAATATCTAACAATTTGTAACTTATGTCTATTATGAAACTAGTACAATATTTTACAAAATTACAAATTTACTATAGAAAAAATTATAGTCATGTGCGGGATTCGAACCCGCGTCCATCCACCCCTTTATCCGGGGTATGCTCTAACTAACCAATTGAGGTAACATGACACAATGACTCATAACTCATAACTTTGAGTCTTGCTCTCGTTCTTCAACCATTGTATCGGGATGGAGCGACACCTATAGTAGTAGTAGTACAACGCAAGTTGAACTATAGGTGTCACTCCATCCCGATACGATGGTTGAAGAACGAGAGCAAGAATTAAAGTTATGAGTCATTGTCATTGTTACCTCAATTGGTTAGAGCATACCCCAGATAAAGAAAGGGGTGGATGGACGCGGATTTGAATCCCGCTAATGACTATAATTTTTTCTCTCGTAAATTTGTAATTTTGTAATGTAATTCGACTAGCAGGCGTTATTGCAAACTTAACAATATAAAAAAAATAGTACAATATTGATTTATATTACATACGTTATTTGCGGGATCCTTATGATTCGCATTAACTTTGCCGGGTTATGTGTAGACATTTCCACATCAAGAAATGTGCAACATAGTTGAGAATGAATCGTATAATATAACATAAGGATGAGTCGTCTGACTGTACTAAAGATGTCCACCTAGACGGTACCTATAGGTATACTTACAAGAACGCTATTCTTGATACTTGCGCGGAATAAGATCTAAGTTCGGATAGCGCGTCGTTGATCCTCCGAGAGATCCAAAGCTGGAAAATTAATAGGATCCTACTATAAAAAGTAAACCCGGACAATACAATGTTTCTTTTTGGATTACTTTTACTACATGGTATTGTTTTATTTCTTCACCTTTACCTCACAAAATAACAAATTAAAGAGATTTTTTTTAAATCATTTGCGTGATTCGAACTCGCGTCCATCCACCCCTTTAGCCTTTTTTTTGGTATGCTCTGGCCAATGAGTTAACATTTTTACCTTTTTCCACCCATAATAAAGTTCGTAATTCAATATCCGATTGACATATAGCGGGGATTTAAGACTTGACTCCACCACCAATGCATAATTTTTATTCTATGCATCTTTTAAAAGGCATCAAACTGTAATGTTTCCTAAAATAACCCGAAACAAGTATAATTTTACTTCTGTTAACTGCACACTGAAAAGTAGATGTATAACTATTGAATATTCAGTATATGTGAAACATATAATGTGATGTGAAATCAGGGCTTAGTCCGGATATCGCAGTTATCAATCCTTACTGCGCATAATGAGATTACTGGAGCTGAAAGTGATGCGATGCAGAGATATCAACTGTTCATCGTAGATAAAAAATGAAATTCTTTTCTTTATAGACTTTGCCTTTATATACCACAATCCAATCTTTTGGAAAGTGATGACTGATGTGGTAGAACGAGGATTGCTCCTTTCCGCTTAGCTTAGAATTCTCATTCTGCACTTCAAGACCAGTGCTGGACATACCGTGAGGTGTTTAGTAACATACTGTGTACTTGAGGATGGAAGATGGCCTGGTGAGCATTCGCAAACTGACCTACTACCATATTTTTTCTTTAATATTGTGGGTGACAAACAAGCAGACGGCCCGCTTGATGGTAAACGTAACCGCCGCCTATGAACATCTGCAACACTAGCTGCGCTGCCGATGCGTTGCATCCAAATCAATGATATGTGTGCCTGGAACCTTTAATTTGAACACTTTGGTAAGCCATTAACTTCATAACATAACCGACAGACCATAAGACGACTTAACCCGCTAGCATCCGCGTGGATCGTCCATTCATGAAATTCGTTATCGCGGATGCCAAATGATTAATTATCTGTCAGTGAAAGATGATACCTATATAGCAAGCTATTCGTTCTGAAAGTCAGATCCTTTGGTGGACAATATTATATTCAAGGTTGGAATGGAACAAAGTTAAAAATATGTACTACCTAGGAACCATGAGTTAAAAATATGTACTACCTACCTAGAATTTAAGAACCTATTTATGTACTCGTTACTGGCGGAGTCAGCTGAGTGTAGCCACAGACGATAGAATATTAGGTGTAGCTTACACAGCAATAGCAATTAGAATGCTGCAGCCACATAACTCAATTTTATTTTCTAAAACTATAATAATTGAAAACGGTGGGTCGATAAATTGGAAAAATGCTAAAGACTAACTTCGTTTCTTTAATATTTCTTAACGTGTTTTATTCAATCGTTGATTATAAGAAGTCTTAGATAACATCTACGATACTCCAAGCACGTCACAACGATCATACTTCTGAATCCTAATCGAGAAGCCCCATCGTAGGGATGCCATAAAACCGGATCCCACCATATTTGGCAACGCCTAATGAGCCTAATGGGCTCGCCTGGACCACGCGTTCCCACGTATGCCTTGTTTTTGCGGGAACAACCATACTTGGCGTCCTTGTTTAAGGCTGAGCGCTCCTGAACAGGGATGCCGAGATATCCAAGACCTTTTATCACATAGCTTTTACCTAAATAAAGTTAGAATAAATTTTCTTTCTCTTTAGGTGCGCATTTTGTATAACATCACATATACAAACATCGTCATGGGATGCAAGCTGCTCCGCGATAGGGGTGAGGTGATTATTCACTTTGTGGTGAAATATTCCTAGGAACCACTCGAGAAGAGATTTTCTCTCGGCAGAAGTAGAAGAATACAAAGAACTTGAAAACTTAAGCGCACAGAACTAACTATATAACATACTGTGCCAGTATTTATTGTGTTTGTTTTGGTGTGTTTGTTTGGAAAACAAACATACCAAAAACCACACAATAAAAACACACGAATATTACGACTTAAAAACGAATTAACCAAAATTAGTAATGTAGTTTATATACATATATTTTGTGATGTTGTGGTGGAACAAGGACGAGGTCCACCTGGTGTTAAGCTGTGACCTCTACCTCTAACAGTGCAGATTGTCACAAGTGACTGCACTGCACTGCCCTCATAGTAAAGCATGTCTCTTGTGTCTATAATTTCACCAGCATCCATATCCTTCAAACAGGAACACATCGATAAGCGACAATACGAACATTATTGTTTGGCGTTAGAATTGGGTATGGTGGCAGTGCACAGGTGGGAATGGTGCAAGTTCCAACTAATAAAAAATTAAAAACCCTGTGATCACACCCCAAAACTCGAGACGAAAACCTATCCACGTTTATGGATTGGGTGGGAAAGTGTTTCATCGCAAGAAACTTTTGACTCATTATCAGAGTCAGAATACTTATTCTCCATTACTACAAAGGTTTTTTCGTAAGGCCGATTCACTGAATGCATCATTGACTTTTCGTAGTTTTTAATCAAGATCTGTTTGGAGTAATTATCAGGGACAGAAATGTTGGAACTCAAATTTTAAACGTAGTTTTTGTTCGTATAGGTATTGAATGGCTCAAAGCCAAAATTATTTGTTTAATTTGTCCCTCGTATGAATGTTGATAACAAAACTCTTCTACTAATTCCACCTTTTATGAATATTCCTGTGTCCAGTCAACGACAAGAATCGATAAAGAGCGCCGCAGCAGCATACATTTAATCAATGATTTTGATATGGGATTCTGTCTACGCGTTTGGGATAAAGACACATTTAAATATATTTTTCTATTTAAAATAATAAATATATAAACCCGCGGAACACTAACGAGCCTTTGAGCCTGCCGCAGCGCGTGCGCAGGCATCCCAAACATGCATGACTCACAGCGGTCACAGCACGGTCACAGTGCCATAAGGCACAGACAACACTGCAAGCAGAACATTGATGCGTTTATAGCGAAGTTTGCTTAGCCGTCCGCCACGGTCATGAGTTGAATGGGTGACTGCTAGTGGCATTACTACTGAGCGCTTCCGTGCTTTGGATGGCATGTTAAGCCATCGGTCTCGGTTGTTGTCTAGGATGGCAGTCGTTATAGCATTGTGGTAGATCATTTTGCGAATTCACGCCTGGCTCCCTGCCACCCTCAAATAGAAAATCTGTCGCCAAGCACCTCTAACGGTGTGTTCCGGCAGCTGTCTTTGAGAGCCAGTAATTCTATGTTAGCCTGAACAACATCTTTGACCCCATCATCACTTACCATCAGGTGAGATCAGGTCAAGGGCTAACTAATCAGGCATAAAAAAAGAGCTAACAAGAGATCCGAGTAGCTTAGTGATGCCATGCGATACGATACAAGATTCCACTTCAAACCGTTAGATACCGAGAAGCATGTTTTGTCGCCTTTGCTTTCCGCGGTACGTCTCAAGGGCTACACTCGGACCAACAGCAGCTTGAAACTTGTCACGTCGTCGTCGTCACCACGCGTCACGTTCGCAACGGCACGCATCGCTCCCTTTTCGTTCGACAACGTAGCACCACGAAGGACATGGCTTAATGGCGCATAAAACATATCGGGGATAGGTACGTACAATTTTATACATCTATGTTTTTATTATAATAAACACACAATGGCTGATGTATGTTAGAACCAACCAAACCAAGTGTTAATGACGAAGAGTCTATATTTTTATTTAATTTAATGATAATCTTCCTTTCTTGGTCTGCCAGCTGAGATTAGGAAGACTTATAATGTGTTTCGGTATATTTTTTCTTAATTGTTGTTATGGTATTATAATGAAACACGCATGAGAACACCTTTTGTTAAGAGTTAACCTATGCCTATAACTGTACTGTACGGTATCAGCCGGATCGTCCACTGCTGAACACAGCCTCCTATATGTAGGGGGTATTTGCCATAATCCCCATGCTTGGCAGGCGGCTTGGGGATCGCAGTGCAAGATGGCATAGTTCTTAAGAAGGCGCTGCTGCCCACCTTCTAGTATTTTTCCCTTAGTCGAGTTTTCCGACACCCACATGGGAAGAAATGGGGAGGTGCAATTCTAACCTGGCACCCCACGGGACATGCTTAAACAGATGCATTTAATGTCAAGAACTGCACTGCGTCCATCGATTCTAATACATACAGTAGTAAGTTTATAATTCCTGTAGTTTATTGGCTCTCAAGGTCTGCTGCCGGTACATACTGTAAGGCTCTTGTTGATAGATTTTCAACTGTAGGACGGTCCGCAAGCCAAGAAATTGATCTTTCTAGTTCGGTTTGCGAGTCGAGGTATGAAAGGTCACCACTCACACGCCACGCATCGCCTCGCTCTCGCTCCAGTCTCGCTTTCAGTGTGCCGGAGCTTTAACACTTTCGACAGTGCATTTCTATTGTTCGCGAGTTAATAGGAAACAGTTCAAAGGTAATTTGCGAAGAATTTATTGATGCACACGTCTATATTTTATTGTGTTAGAGATACATACGCAGTCCCTAATCTTTTCCTGGTATGGACACGCAAGAAGACAATTTTGTGTGGTATAATTTAATGCAGTTAAGTAAAACATTAATTTATATTACATACTAGCTATCCGGGCGCGGCTCCGCCCGCGCGTATGTCGGTTATCGCGCAAAAACATTAACCTCTTTTTGCGCAGTCGGATAAAAACTATCCTATGTTTTATCCCGGGTCTCAAACTATTTCCTTAGCAAATTTCATTTAAATCGGTCCAATAGTTTTGGCGTGAAAGCGTAACAGACAGACAGACAGACAGACAGAGTTACTTTCGCATTTATAATATTATAGTACTGATTCTGATTTATTAACATCGTAAGTCTTTATTACTATGCCGTTACATGGGGCACACTAAAAGTTTTGCACTTCTAGCTAATCGGAACTATTTGAATTTCGAATGTTATATTTTTTGAAACGACTTTCAACCTTTCTAGTAACAAAAAAAAAATGGCGGGAAATCATTAGTCAATTGTTATTTTTCACACATCAAATTTCTACGTACGCAACTAAGTCGGACGAACTGGAATTAAGTCGAAAAGATTTTGGAGCGATGATTTTTTATGATTCGAAAAGTTTACTCTCTCCGCAAGACTGTGCTGCTCTTCAAAATGCTTTTGAGAGAGAAGCACTTTGTTTGAGCACCGTGAGGCGATGGTTTGCTGAATTTCAGAGAGGTCGAATTTCGTGAAGGGCGGCCTTTAACTGCCGTCAACGAAAAGAATGTGGCTACTGTGAAGCGGCTTCTTGAAGACAACTCGCGGATTACCTATGAGACAATTTGACATACCAATCCCTAATAGCCAAGTTCAGAAAATTTTACACAAAGAATTAAAAGTTCGGAAACTTTGTTGTCGTTGGATCCCTCATGAACTGATAGCGAAGCAGAAGCGGGCTCGCGTGGAATGGTGCTCACATATGCTACTGAAGTACGGCTACGGACATTATAATGCTATTTATGACATTGTCACAGGAGAAGAAACGTGGATGTATTGTTTTGAACCCAAAAAAAAACAGCAATCTTGTGAATCGGTGTTTGAAAATGAGAGCAGGGAAATAAAAGTGAGGCAGGCGAGAAACGTTGGTTTTTTCTCAGCTACGGGTCCCATCTGCACAATTCCACTTGAAGATAAAAAGAGTGCCAATGCCGAAAGGTATTCTGCCATTTGTTTACCCAGGGTGTTAGAAAAAGTTCGTGAAAGACGACCAAAAAGCCGCGTTCTCCTGCATCATGACATCGCTTCTTCACACACGGCCAACAAAACAAAGTAATTTTTAGCTACCGAAAAAGTACAATCCATTCTGCACATAGCCCCGACCTAGCACCCTGTGATTTCTGTATTATCCCCAAAATCAAAGATTAGATGAGAAGTTCCTTTTTTACCAACACCGAAGAGTCAGCGATAATGTTCAATCAGCACGTAGAAAACTGGTCCTCCTGTTTTAAAAAATGGTTCGGTCGCATGAAAAAACGTTTAAAATGTAAAGGAGAGTATTTCGAAAAGCAATAAACATAATATTTTGTTAATAACATGTTGTTTTTTCACGTCACGCAAAACTTTCAGTGTGACCTACGTAACTATCACAGCGAAAACCAGGCAATATAATTATGTGGATAGGTACTTAGTAGCGTAGAAATAACAAAAGCTGTTTTTGCTGATGTACAGATTCTCAAGTTCTTTGTATGAGTCAATGATCATATAATTCAGGAAAAGAATATTAATTACATTATTCTATAATTTAATTTATGGTTATGTTAGTATTTGGGTACACACACTCTAACTACGATCGACCCCTTCAGCTGCCACATGACTAATTAATAAACCAAATTGAAACATCGTAAATACCTATATACTTTTTAAATTAAAATATTTTCCCTTTGCGAGCCCAGAATTGCACCCTCGCTAATTCTATTTTGAATGTCATATTTAAGATCCCTTATTTATGGGTATATATGAAAGACCCATGCAAACTTTCTACTTGAAATATATGAGACAAATTGAAAATCTTTGAGCAATACATACTAATATTATATATGCTGACTGTCTCGCTTTCACGCCAAAACTACTGGACCAATTTGGATGAAAATTAGGTATGGAAGTAGTTTGAGACCCGAGAAAGAACATAGGATAGTTTTTATCCAACTGCGCAAAAAGAGGTTAGTGTATAACCAAAATACGCGCGGGCGGAGCCGCGGTCGGAAAGATAGTTTTAGCCACCAAGAATAAAATAAATAGTTTTAGCCAGTGCTTGCACACAAAGTAGACTTTTATGCACTTGAGCTTAAAAAGTCGCTTACACCGCGTACACAGAGCATTCGAAGTGAGAAGTTGTTGTAAAACTCAATCATGGTGAGAGTGCCAACTTTTAATCCTAAGCTAGTTAATTTATTCTTAAGTTGACTCTAATATAAATTTCTTAGCACAGAGAGGTATTTAGACGCATCAGACCCAAAAAAACTCGTGTGAAACGTACCCTTTACCTCTGATAGTGACAATATTTAACAATAAGTTTACGCTAATTTAAAATTATTAAATATTTAAACAATTTAAAAAGCTACTAAGTAATTAAAAGTAGAGCGGCTTCAATTCTGCATGTTAAAAGTAAGAGTTCTTGAAATAGTACTAATTTATGATGCTCACATCAATATTCGATTTTGCTGCTAGTTTTTGAGCTTCCGTCCTTTACGTGCTGTAGAAGTGAAAAACTAATTACGATGTCATCGCAACCGTTTTAATTTACTTAATTGTACTTCACGTAAGCATATTCCCTGTGCTAGCGGTAATGGAATAAAATACAAAAGGGTAATCTAAAATGATTTGTTGTTCATTTTATAATGCACCACCTCCGCACCTCTCGTTAAAGAAACTCCGTAAATTATTCGAGTTATCAGCTAGTCCAATCAAAAGTTCACTCCTCCTTTTTGCCCATTGACAAAGGCGAAAGCGATGCTATGCAAATGAGATGCAGCGTCAGTCAGAGATCGGGATCACAGGCAATGGCTGGTGGTGGCATTGAATGTCCGATTCCATCAGCTGCCCCGCTTGAATAACAAACCAGAGGTAACGAGGTGGCAGCAAACGCAAGCGAAGATTTATAAGTTATTTACTACACGAAAATTCGTTGAATTATTTTCAGTTAAATTCATAGTAGTAGGAAAGTCAAAAATTTTCAAGCTTATTTTTAACTAGCACTGATATTTAGGAGCTATGTTTATGAGGACGATTACGGACGATTGATTGATACTTAAAAAAAAAAAATATGTGCTATTGTGATGGGACAAGCACGAGACCTACCTGATGTTAAGAGGAACCTCAGCCTACATTACAGATGGAGTTCGCCACAACTGTACTGCTCTCATCACTCTGAGACGTAAAGTTGTTATGTGCCATATGCCTTTAATTTCACCCATACCCGCTTTAAACCAGAACGCAGTACTTAATGCGAGCAGTAATACTGGGCGGTAGAAATACGCATAGTAGCAGTACTTCCCGCACTCGTACAAAGTGTTCTACTGATACTAAATTCTACTACCATTGATAACAGTACCTAATAAAAGTATAAATAGCTCTTTTTAGGGTTCCGTACCCAAAGGTTAACATATTTTTATACCAAATAATGGAACCGACTTCAACACCCAAAATTGTGAAATCGGTACCGTGACAGTTCAAAAGTACCTATTATTACAATATTGTGCGCATGGTACCTACTTCGACAAGTTATTTCGCACTTTTGGGTGTTGAAGTCGGTTCCATTTTTTGGTAAAAAAAATATTTTCACTCATTTTAGTGAACCTTGCTACTTACGGGATCGATTGTCATTCATTGTCAACGAAAATATTTCAGTTATTAGAGTTTAACTCAAAAATGGCTTGACCGATTTTCATTAAATTTAAAATGGGACCAAACGACAAGCATCAGCTTTCTTAATACAAAAAAATATTTTTTTAAATCGGTTCAACCAGTCAAGATTTCGGAGGTAACAAATATAAAAAAAAGAAAGACGAATTGAGAACCTCCTCCTTTTTTGGAAGTCGGTTAAAAACGGAACCCAATTAGTGAGACTTCGCTGTCCGTCCGTCCGTCTGTAACCAGGCTGTATCTCAAGAACGGTGATAGCTAGACAGTTGAAATTTTCACAGATGATGTATTTCTGTTACCACTGTAATACAAAAAGTTAGCCAAGAGCGAGTCGGACTCGCACACTTTAAAACTAAAAAAGGTTAAAATATGAAGTCTAATGTTGTATAGCTAATGGTACGGAACCCTTCGTGCGCGAGTCCGACCTGTACTTAGCCGATTTTTTGTATTAGTTTTGTAAGTTTGGTTATTCACACACAAAAACTTTCGCATTTCTATAATGTTTGTAACAGCTCTTTAGATAATATTGGATTGGACGTTATACTGCTCTCTTAACTGATTAGGTACTATCAGGTGAGATAAGGTCCTGTTCGGAGGATTCCGGGCATTCAATCTCCAAAACTAACGGCACTCACTCATTCTCACACAAACCAACACATACAACTATATATTGTGATTTTTCAATAGAATTGTTAAGGAAGTGTAAAATGGGCTTCGGTCAAAGACCTCCAAGTTTAGACATGTCAGCTCAAGGGCATTTCTTAAGGGGCATTTAAACTTATTCTTGTAGTTCTACAGCGGTAGCAGCGGCTGAGATCACTAGGGAGAATTGTTTCTCTTCGTACCACAACTTTTATAAATATGGAAAAAAACACCCATAATATAAGCTTTGATGGCCGTGTTTCGTTTAGGATATACGACTACATAAGATACAATAAAATCTGTTTTTGTTATAACAGCAGTGATATCGTGATTCTCGATTGTGATTTCATATTAATTCGAAAAATTCCTTAATGTTAAAACTCGCAAACTAATACCAAATTATACTTTTTTTACTGACTTGATATGCACAGTGGTCAGATCGACAGCATTAATACTTGCCATCAGGTAAGATCTCACTACAGTGCTGGAGAGCTCCCGCCCAGAGGTGAGACCAGTACTCCATGTGAGGCGCCTTTTTATTCTGTGGCGAGGCCGAACCTGAGCCTTATAAAGTTGCAGGCCGACGTGAAGTCCCGCCCCGCTTTTCCGAGCACACCAAACTTCGTAGACGCTAATTTAGCCTTATCTTCCAAGTGATAGCGAAATTGAACGACGCTCGATATGTCGACGCCAAGTACTTCGATGCTAGTTGAGGTGGCAAGGGGAGCGTCATCAAAACGGAGGGATACGACAAAAGGGGATATTTTAGCGCTAAACTCACAAACTTGTGTCGTCTAGGGGATAAATTTGACAGTCAGCCATACTAGTACAAAGTTGATCAAGGTTACTGGAAGCGATGTGCACGAAGGCTACACTGTGTTCTGAAATGGCTCTAGATTCGATCCCCGAGTGAAATTGATAAAACATTCTCATTATCAGTCTATAACTCAGATCATAGAAACAACTCCAATATTAGGAACTGTTTCACAAGGAAAGCTCAGGAAAGCTGTTTGATAATAGTACCTACTATTCCGAACTATAATGTAAGCATATAGTATGTAGCATCTGCAAAACTGCATCGGAAAGTAGACTTATACTGGTACCTATGTGTACGGCCTATAAGGGTCAGAATAGCTTTATAGTATGCGATTTTACTAAGTTATACATATCTAAAATACAAGCATAGATATATGGCCAGCGGCTGTGAGTAAGTATGGACTGCTGTTGTTTAAATCCCACCGCGAATTTGAACCTCTTCGCATAGTGGCTGCAAGGCATTTGCTGGCTTAGCTAGCTAATTATCCTCAAGTAGAAAATTGGCACCTACGAGCAGCCGTCTGAAACAATTCTTATTCCACGAGTCTGTATTCTTGTAACATTGTAACACCAAGGAATATCTTCTTAAAACAAAAACCTGACTATGCAGAGCGCCGTAATTATTCTTGAACATAAAGCACCAAATTAAGGCATAGATACATATTGCAATCTAAACTACAAGAACAACTTGAAATGTTCAGAGTTGAAATGTTCGCGTTGCATTTCCTCCACAATTCAATTATCGCCGCATCTCTATGCAAATTGAATGGTGGGAGTACAACCTCGACGCCAGGTGTTACGGCTGACTGCGTGTGGTCGCGCGCTGACCGCACCGGCGCGGCTCGCAGTGGTGACATGACATGCCCTGCCCTGGAGGTCTTTCACCTTCCATGGTCTGAAAGAATTGTGTTAAATTACAAGCATCCTTATCTTTCTACCCTTATCTTACGTATGTAGGGATGGTATAATGTCTCTAATGAGAACACGATGATATCATAAATTAATGTAAAAAACTGAATAAAATTCTGGCACCTATTTGGCTTCACGAATAAGCATTTCAATTCAACGGAGCAATACGGCACGCTGCTATCTGATAGTGAGCTGGAGCATTTGGACTACCTGTGAGTCTGCAATGACTTGTAGAATGTCCAAATGCTTTTATTGTACTGCAGCTGTTGTTTTGTATGTAGTTCGTAGTGTTTTATTAAAAAGGCCACACTGCCGGTTTGAAATGTGAAAAAATTTAAATATATCTTATAATACAAAACAAAGGCAAACGTAACAACAAATTCCAGAGTTTTTTTGGAGCCAATTCCAGCCAATTACCCGACGTCAACACTCCTAAGGAATGCACTTGCTAGTAGCATAACTTCAGCCTTTTGGTTCATAACAGTACGATAGCGTTCAGATAATATATGGGCTTATATTTCTAAACATTATTACAAGCACTACAGCATGCTAGCTAACATTTCATTTATAAATTTGTTAGAGCACAAAATGATAAAACAAAATTCGAACCCGCGTCCCCGTATTTACGCACGTTCCGTGTGACGGTTAGAATAAAAAAATTAGAGCTCAAAATTCGGGTCTATCCATCCAGCCTCGTTGGCCGAACGGTTATGGCACACGATGCGTAAAGCCGGGGGACGCAGAATGGAAGCTCGTTTTGTTAGTACAATATCCAACAAGAATATATCAATTCTTATAGGTACCTATTATTAAGCCAGGTACAATATGACCTGATGTAATCGCATGAAAATAGCCTTTGAATATTAGATATGTATTACTAAATAAAATCCCATCTCTTCCTTCCTTCATTCCGATGTTTCAGACATAGATCTATTAATTGATAAGTTATTAACTGATAGGTTAGCCTATAACCATCATCTAGTCGATGCAGACGAAGAACAAAAAATCGGCTACAGTATTCAGCTTGTACCGCCGAGACAATGCGTCTATGCCACTTGCGCACGGTAATGTTATCTATACAGTATTTCAACTTCATAGAAACGGGCGAAACGCGAGTTATACCTACGCACCTCGATCTCGGCCCGCGCTCGGTATGCACTATGCAGGCAGTCGAGTCTGTGCCGCAGTGACGAATGCACGGTGTGTTATTTTTTTAACAATAAACGCGCGATATTTTCACTAAAAATAAGTTTATGTACATATTACATATTTAACATGACGAGTAGGATATATTATGCTGTTTTTGGTTGAATGAATTCGTCAAAAACGCATCCAGAGATAACTTTTTTTAGGTAACCTGTAAACTGAACAGTAAAATTATTATATAGTTTTACCTTTCAGTTTCCAAGTTATCTAAATAAAGTTATCTCTGGATGCGTTTTTGACGAATTCATAGTTGACGGTACATAATGTGTGTCTTTTTAATGGACAAGTATTTCCTTTAATCCCCCTAAAAAAAAATGTCTCGATTAATAAAAAAAGTGAATAGAGTAAAAGAAAGTGATGGACACGAGTGAAATAGGTAGTTATAAGCTATATATTAGAATGCGGATTTTTTTACTTTTGAATTTAATAATAAAGCATTTCTTACGTCTCACAAACATTTTTAAGACTAATTTTTTTATTCATATATAAACATGGCTTTTTAATTAAATCCACCTACTTGTCATAAAACAACAGGCATTTTTAGTGAACACTTTCTGTTAATTTCACAAAGAATGTTATTTGTTTATATAAAAAAAATATATTTATCATCACAAAACTAAATGGAAACACAAAATAGGCAAATGTAATTAAAATGCTCGAGGCGGGTGGCCCTATTGCATGTTTACGTACAGCGCGGTTGTAGGTAGTTATTTCAATGACAAAGCCGAGTTAAGATACTGTATAGATAACATTACCGTTACTTGCGTCTATGCCTTTCAGGCTAAAAACATGTTTAGGCAAAATATCTGACACTAAGGTGATGACTACCAACCAACTGACTCTGACTTGAGAGTATAGGATATATTAGATAGATCTAGGTAGTAAAAGTACAAAGCAGTGGTAGCTTCGGGAGTGGTGAACGTTGGCATCCTTGCAAATAGTTGAAGGTTTGAAACTAAGTATTGCCATCACAAGACAACAACCGAGACCAACAACGGCTTAACGTTTCCTCCGCATGGAAGTGCTCAGTAGTACCTAAATGGCACTAGCGGTCACACATCCAAGTCACGACTGCATCGAACAGTGCTTGTCCCTAGGCAAACTCTGCTACGAGCGCTGCGTAGCAACGAATAACTAAGCATACCAGTATATTATAAAGGAATTCTAACTCTAATACTAGCTCTGTAATAGAACCCAAAGTCAGCGCTCCCTGTAAGAGCGCTGGGATCACGTCTCAGCTGTCAGAATAGAGGTTTCAATCGACACTTGTTCCGGGTGAGGTCAGGTTACCGTCAACCGTCACTGCTTTATAAACAAGAACTAGCGAACGAAGCACAGTATAACTATAACAGAAGGCAAACTAGATACGCCATGCACCAGTGGAAACTTTAGGATCCTGCGTTTGGCCAGCTCTAACTGTTTTAGTAGGTCGATCCGTTCGATTTTATTAATGAAACTGACGGGAGCAGTATGAAGCACAATACTGTGGTAACTGTGGCAGCCTTTTAAAAATAACTTAAGCCAAATGTTAACATAAATTACCTCAGCTTTCAACGTTCCGCGTGCGGTTCCCCAATGAACTTTGCGTTTTAAAATAGCCTTACAAACAATTCTATTTCCGGCGCTACCATCTCAGGTGTTACCAACAAAACTGCTAACTTAATATAAGGCTCGACGCAGACGCGGCGACGCGACGGATAGTCAGCGAAGTTTTTTTTGTTAGCGATTAAAAGTTGTTTCTTTAGTTATAATCGCATTATTGTAACAAATTAATTCATTCCTTGCGACATTTCTTTCCTATATTTATCTACTACCTAGTGCTTATTCTTGTATGCTCAATACCAAAAACCTTCAAAACAAATAATGTTTTTCATTTAAAAAAAAATGTTCGCCAGCAATCCGATGCAATTATTTCTAACAAGTTCCAACTATAATTTTTTGTATACTTTTTAGTCCAGTCCTTCACACATCACGAATAATTGCCTGTTTTCAGCTCTAACTATATTACATCAGCATCATTTGCGTCATATCTAACAGTGACTACAGTCTACAACATAAGAAACACTTTAAACCTTAGAAGCACGATACCACTATAACCGTCCTTCTGGTCTTCATCATGTCACTTGTAACATCAAACACCTATGTAGTGACAAAGCGTACGTTGATCTGTGACTAGAACCTATCGTATCATGAATATTTTCCCGTAAATTATAGTTTTGCGCTCCGAGAACTAAATCTACCATCTGCGTGGAGCCTAAAAGTGCGTTCCAACATTAGGAACAACGTAAACATCCCTCTCGCTAGTCGTCACATCCCGCCACTTAGCAGCTTCCTTCTACGGATTGTTTAGTTTACATTCCGTGACCGCTTCCTTAGTTTATATTACTGCTTCTATCTACTGTGTATGTTAATAGGGTACAGTTTTGGCTTTTTAACTAAAGAGTGCCTGAACGAGTAGATGTTAAAACAGCTCGTTTTTGCTGTAAAATCCACAAAGAAAACAGTAAAAATATAATGAGTAAGTTTTAGACAGGGTCCTAGTATCTTTTTCATTTCCCATTTGGAATATATATAAGCTGAATACTACAAGTGCATTGTGTAGGGTGGAATCTCTAAGTGCTCTAATACATATTTTGTTCTGACAGCCAGTCCAAAGTTGCCTACTTGCATTGTTGAATAAGCATACGAGATCTGAGAGACCGTCTCTCTTGCTTCTGGTTCGATCTATTACCTATAGCCAAAAATATATTACACCTAAATAACATGGCAGAGAAAAAACCGGACAAGTGCTAGTTAGTGGTACTCCGCTACGCTTCCATGCTTCGGAGGGCACGTTAAGCCGTCGGTCCCGGTTGTTGTCTTCGGATGGCAGTCGTTATAACATAATGGTATTTTTTGAATACTTGCCTGGCTAGCTACCACCCTCAAGTAGAAAATCTGTCGCCAAGCACCTAACGGTGTGTTTCGGCAGTTGTCCTTGAGAGCCAGTAATTATAGGTTAAGCCTGTTAACACCTTCGACCACTTCGACTGAACAACATCTTGGACCACATCATCACTAACCATCAGATGAGATTGTGGTCAAAGGCTAACCTATCAGCAATAAAAAAAAAACTAAATATTCAGTGAATATTTAATATTTCTACCTGTTTTCATTATTATTATTTTTATCAAATAAACGGCGAAAACCACTTTTATTGTTTTTTTTCGGATGCCCCTTAATTATTTATTTTATTTTAATTAATTATATTTAAAGAGAACATAAAATTACCTGTCACCGTAGTATCAAGCAAGAAACAGTAAATAAATCAAGTTAATTGTATGGGAGCCCCCCTAAAATATTTATTTTTTATTTTTTGTATTTTTTATTGCAGCGGCAATAGAAATACATCATCTGTGAAAATTTCAACTGTCTAGCTATCACCGATCTTGAGATACAGCCTGGTAACAGACGGACGGACGGACAGCGAAGTCTCAGTAATAGGGTCCCGTTTTTACCCTTTGGGTACGGAACCCTACAACAACTCAGAAATTGCTACATTTACTGATACTATTAAGTTCAATCAAAATGTCGTCGATTAAACAAAATTCATCAGCCATCCATATACGAGTACTTAATTAGTGAGTGCTATATCTAACATGAAGGTTCAATTGGCACTTACACTATACGAGTAACATACAAGTGCAACTCCCAGCTATGTTATTTACAACTCCGAGAAAATTCTCTTCACTTGGCTACAATTATCGCCTCTTCCATGTCGACATCACGGCATACTAGCTGTTAACTAATCTGTGATTGTGAAGGAGTAATATAGGAGCAACCACAGAACATCAAGATCGTGCGCTCGAAGAGTCGAGACCTGAGGATGCTTCGTGTAGAAGCGAACCGCGTCGAAAAATTCATCTTTGGCTGAGTGGCGTTTGTGACGTCACGACAGCTTACCAGAGAAATTAGGTGGAATTGTCACTGATGTATGTTTCTATATTTTTTTAAGTGTTTTATTAAAGTATTAATTTCATGTTTTCTTAAAATATTTTTAAAATATTTGTTATTATTAATTCAGGAATAATTAATGTACTTACATAAAAAAAAATTTTTAACAAAAAATGGAACCGACTTCATCACCCAAAATTGTGAAATAACTTGTTGAAGTCGGTACCATGATGGTTCAAAAGTACCTATTATCACAATATTGTGCGCATGGTACCGACTTCGAAAGTTATTTCACAATTTTGGGTGATGAAGTCGGTTCCATTTTTCGTTAATAAAAATTTCCATCTTTTTAGTGTAACTCAAAAACGGCAAATTTAAAATGGGACAAAACGACAGGCATCAGCTTTCAAACATAAAAAGAATTTTCAAAATCGGTTCACCCAGTCAAGAGATCTGAGGTAACAAACATAAAAAAAAAATACAGACGAATTGAGAACCTCCTCCTTTTTTGGAAGTGGGTTAAAAACATATGAAAACCTTCATAATTTCAAAATTGTAACACGTATTCATTTGAAAGTAAGAAGATTTGACTATTTTTATAATCGTAGATATAAAAGTATAATGCTAGTGGTACGTGAAAAAAAGTTTAGCAAATAAAGTCTAAAAATACATCTTAAACGAAAAAAATTACTTAGTTACTTTTTACAAAAAATAGAACTGACTTGTAGCCCTGAAAAGTATAAAAATAACTTGATAAAGTCGGCCCCATGCTGATTCAAATCACTCTAATATTAGATTTTCATGGACCGCCTTCAACTGTTGCAAACATTGAAGTGAAACGATTGATTTTCACTCACCTACAATACTGGTCACCATCGACAAAACTTGCAACTACCAAGTCATCTAGGTATGTCAAGCATTTTTTCAGTTAGTTGACTTTTACTTAAAATCTACTTGACTAATTTTGATGAAATTTAAATAGGAGCATCTCAAAAGTATCCCAAGTTTTCAATAAAAAAAGAATTATCAAAATCTGACTACCGTGTAAGTTATGCGTGGTCATAAATATGTATGTGTGTGTTTTAAATGTATATGTATATGTTTCGCCCTTGACACGCTACTGCCTGGCATATTGTAGTAATTATAAAATATTAAGTTTAAAATTAATGGCCCCGTTCTTTTTGTCCGTTCTTCTCACAGTGGCTCTGTTGAAGACTCACAATTATTATTTAGAAACAGTCGGTATTGACATATTTCGAGGGTACTTCGTATTTAATTACATTTTGATACGATTGCTCAATAGAGGGTAGTTATGAATCATATTGGCTCTCACTGGTTCGCCTGCCAGTCTCAACCGGACCTTTCACCCGAAGCGCACGTAAATACCCATGTTCATAACTCCTGCAACATACCCAGTGAAAAACCATCTCTCGCCAAAGTGAAGTGCTCACATGTGATTATCTAGGGATTGAACAGCGCTGTGCCATAGCATGAACTGTAGCTCAGCTGATAATGGTGAGTTGGGTTATATCTCTGACAAAATAGAAGAAAAGACGGAGGCTCGTACAACATCAAACTGAAGCCACACTTTTATACATGTGTGCGATAGAAGTGTTGCCACATGAAAGCAAAAATAACTAAATTGAAGGATTTATGGGAGAAAAATTTTAGAAGATATAAATATACAGCAAAATCTGTTCGTAAGAATACTTCGCAATAACATAATATTATTTATATTGTGCAATATTATTATAATATTGCACAATCTTCACGATTATTGTTTAATATGTTTCGCAATTTTTTTAAGACTTTCTAGACTTTACGTTCTCCAGGATAATAAATAATTGACCAAAGGCGTGCTAGGTTATGTATATGGTATTGTTTCGCCGCAGGTGCCGTTTTTTATGTGTTTTTTTTTATATTTTTTGACGGAATAAGCAGCATAAAGTACTTTAAATTCAACTTACGTGTGAAAAGTAATTCCAGATAACTTTTTCTTCACTGAATATGTTCTGTTTTATCACGCAAGGTGGCATTTTTAGTTTATGTATTCCGTTGTGTGACGTGTGTAATGTGCGACGGCCTATCGTGAATTCAGAGTAGGAGTGCACGATATATATCGATATTACAAAAAATATCGATATATGAACACGATATGTTGCTTCCGATATGTATATCGATACATCAATCGATATTATTCAACCGATACAACACCATAGCTCACTTGACATGTTTGACCAAAACCTTCACATTTTCACAAGGGATGTTGGCAAAGTTGTTTTTTATGGCAAATTGATCGTAAACGTTGCTAACACCACTTTAATTTTATCATTTTCTATTAACTTTTAACAGTATAATATGAGTGCATACTGCTAATTATGCTTATCATAATGTGTACACATATTTAGGAATATAGTCCGGCTCGTAAATGTTATACTAAATCATATGTCTTCTTTTAGTGATTGTATTCTGTTTTGTGTATTAATATAAATAAATAAATAATTAATTGGCAACGTATTTAAAAAGTAAAACCACGAATTGTGAATAATTAGCCTTCGTAACGGCATTTTTTTTGCAAGCCTATATTTTTAATCCAAGGTGTAGAGAAAAAAATATTGCGAATTAAAAAAATAAAGTTGATTTGTTTCTTTACCCTAGCTGTTTTTACTTATATCAATCTGTCAAAAATATTTAACATTATAGACTAGCTAAATTAATTAAACAAGAAAAACATTTTCTACGATATATCGAAAATATCGACATGTTTCTCCGATAAATCGCAAAGTATCGATACAACACTACGATATATTATATCGAAAAAAATATCGATACTTTTTTGTTTGAACATCCCTAACTCAGAGCAATAAGTAAGAAAGAGGGAGTCTAAAGAAAATCAAAAGTTACAATAGCCTCTAAGACTTCACTAATAAACATTAGCTTGTTTATTTAAAGTATATAACCTTAGTAAGTAGTGATACGTACACCGACTTTTGAAAAGTGCACACTTTTGGAAACAATCTAAAATATATGTCACTTTTGTTTACATTTTTATTCGAAATTATAACCTAAATCGCGTTGTTTAATATTTAAAAAAGTACATTCTATTCAATACTTACGTGTGTTTTAATACTCAAGATGGTTTTTATTTTATTTATTCTGTTATGTGTGACGTGCATAGCGTGTGATGGTCTATCGTGAATGAGGACAAAATTTGCCGAATTTGGATACGTTTGTGTGAGTTGTCTTTAAAATTGGCCGAATTTGATGCTTCATTTTTGATTTTCATTAGACTCCCTCTTTCTTATTCATTTCTCAGAGAGTTAATACATAATTTCTATCGAATTTGCATTGAGCTATCGAAGGTTGTATTTAATAATTTGTTAGAATTGCAGATCTCTGCAAACCCTAAGGAAACCGCTCGCTGGGTTGCCTGGGTAGTGTACAGGCTCTATTTAACACTTTTTTACTGAACTTGGCAATAAAATGTCGAATATTTTAAAAATACATTCTTACTTTTTTATTTATATTTTCTATAATATGACTGCTGAAGGTTACTTGATTGCAATCTTACGATGGTAAGTGTTAGCAAGTTTTTTAATCCATGCGCAATAACAATTGAATTTCATTTATAAAAGCATGAAGTCGGTTGTATGTGATGCCAATGGGTACCTAGAGTTAGGCTCGCAAGGATAGCTCCCGGAACAAACCATTTGATGCTTTGAGACAGATTTTCTATTTGGTAGAAAGCATTCGCTAAAACTCAAGCTTGTGGCGGAATTCTTACCATGGACCTATTGCGCAGCAGTCTTAAGCCATTGTCGCTGGGCCAAAAACTTGAACTTCATAAGAGCTTCGTAGACGCTTAAATTGAAAATACGATCTGTAAACCGAATCCATATATGTCGTTTTCTTTATTTATTTCAAGCTCATAATATTCTTGTATTCATAGTTAATTCTGAAAAACTCAGAACCTACCACGAGCTGGCCAAAAATGTTCTCGTAACGGTATGAACCATTTATTTTAAACTATTCTTCTAACCAAATACAGATGTTTGTTGGCAAAACTGTAACTATTGCAAATCCAGTTTGTTTTAGTGTAACTCTGTAAGCTAATTCGCTTGTATTATTTAGACTAGTCTTAGTTATCTTTCAAAATATCAGCCTAAGCCTTTCTAAGTACAGTATAACACTTCTGTAGTAATAACTGTTGGTTCTATGCCCTGCTAGAGTTCCAAATACAAACTGCTATGTATTCTTTGCCATAGTCTGAGAGTTGTAGTAATAAAGTGGTTGGTTATTATATAAGAGGACCACCGCGATGTTCCATAACTTGTTGATGATTGATCGAGCTGTCAATGTTCTTGTTACAGAATTAGGGTTAGGTACCTATCGAAAAATAAAAAGGATGTACCCACTAATTATAGATTAAATAGAGTATTCTGGCTGGTAGGGATGGGGTTAGTGAATGAAAAAGTTAAGTGAAACAGTCTAGAAAGATCTTTGAGTAGAAACTTGATGTTTAGTCGAGTGGTAAAGAATTTAGTTGTGGTATATTATTTTAGTTCTAGGCAATTCTGTGGTTGATTTGAGAGCATGTATGATGTCAGAAGAAGCTTAAAACGAGTAAACTAAATTATAAGTAGGTACGTCGCGAATGCTGACTATATAGTCATGATACTACATAACGCGATTCTGTCTGTACTTATTTCTCTTGTAATAGTTTTATAAAGTGACCTGGAACAGACTGTCCAGTTAGGTAGGTCCAACTTTGACAAAGAGGTCGCCCGAAGAATCCAACTCGGATGGGCAGCGTGCGGGAAGTTACGCGACATCTTCTCGTCGAAGATCCCGCAGAGCCTGAAGACCAAAGTCTTCAACCAGTGTGTGTTGCCAGTGATGTGTCTATGGGGGAGGCTTTTGTTCAACAGTGGACGTCTTCCGGCTGATGATAATGATGATGAGTTTTATAAAATCTGTTGGCAAGCTCCATGAGAAGACTATTCTAACAAGATATAAGAACTATAATGATTTAAGACACTATAGGAGTATTCTGGACAGCCAGCATTGAAAACTACATATTTTGGCCTGTTTCCCACACCCGAGTACATCATCACTTACCATTGCGCTTACTATTGCGAGCAAAAGCTACCAATCAGGAGCATAAAAATCAACTCTTCTTTTAAAAAAGACGCACGTTAGAAGTCGAGCGCTTTTTTCCTTCAGATTAACTTCAAATAACTCTAATTAATATGTAAATTCTTATCGAATAATTGTAAAGATAATAATCAAAATGGGAAATGCGTCCCACTGTACGCTTCAACTACCTCTACTCAGGTTTGGTAATGAAATGCCCATTATGGAGACATAGAAAAGCACAGCTGAGCAATAGACACGCAGTAAGACATGTTTGCACTATTTGATTGACGTTTAATGAAACACAATTTCTGTAAAGAATCATAATTTTCTGTGGATTTATCAATAGATGTTATATTTTAGTGAACAATGTTTTTTTTTTCCTATTTAAATAATATATAATTTTAAATTCTTATGTCTTGAATATTACATACATACATACATAAAATCACGCCTCTTTCCCTTAGGGGTAGGCAGAGAATATTGAAAAGTAATTAAGTCTTGAATATTGTTAGATATAAATAAGTGATTTAAGTATAAATAAATATAAATTATGAATATTTTGTCATAGAAATGTTCACGTCAACATTTTGAAACAATGATGACAAGTGCCAAAGTACTGCTGGGGCTGGGCCCACGATGGTAGGGAATTTTCAAACGCTGTAGTAGGAAAGGTTTTGTCAAGCAAATAAAGGGAAATATGTACAGATCTCTGTAGAGTTTAGGTTCCAGTTACCCAGTATTTTTTTTAAATTAACACCGTGACCATATCATAACATTAGCTAAAATATGATATTGTGGTCAAAAACTAACCTATTAGCTATACAAAATGACATGTATTAATAAAGATGGTAAAACATCGGCTTTAAGCAAGGCTATCAAAACGCGTTGTTCGCGGCCTGATTCTTACAACAAAAGGAAACATTGAGAAATGTAAGTAATAGAATAGTATTTAGAGTATTAAGTATACCTTCTGTATACCTACGCTGTGTTTGAGAATGTAGCCGTTTCACGTAATCATATATACGTAACATATTTCTACTTCTAGGGAATGTTACATCTTTGATTTGTTTAGATAACGCCATTGACTTAGAAAGAAATAGACACGGTGTGGAAACACAGTGTCCATTTCTTGATTTTTTTTTGAGTACATATATGTATACTCAAATATAATATCTTGACCAACGAAGAAATTAAATTTTATATGAGTAACATTTGCGTGACATTTATAAACTTTTTATAAACCTATCCTGTCTATTTTGTATATAAAATGTACAAACCCATTAATTATTAAAGCGAGGACAGAAAGTAGTGTTTCATATTTTGTAGTGACAAGACTGCTGTTTTTGAAAAGAATATTTGCTGTATTTGGCTGAACGTACGAATAACCTGACAATTGAAAAGAATCAAAACAAAACTTTAAAAAAAGATGTCTTATTAAATACAGTGTGGCTTTGCTTAAAATTGTTATGATGGTAAACTGCTGCAAGCACAATTCACAAATCCGGTTGCACTGTAGTACGTTTTATCCCAAATGGCACAAATACTTGAAAAGCCTATCCATGGTGTGATTTTTACACTTTGATGTAAATAAATATTTTGTTTATATTTCACGGGTTGTGCCAAATCGGACAACAACACAGCGAGGTTCGTGTCGCTTTGGCCGGTTTTTCATATTTATAAACGTCTACCTACGTTCATATTACTTAATCATAGGATACTTATTTGAGAATTTTCTACATTATATTATATAATAATAACGTTAAGAAAACATTGAGCTTAAACTGACCAGTTACTTCTCAAACATTTCTTTTTTGACGATTTCGCCTGATTTGCCAGACACCCGAGGTGCCCGACCGGAAAAAAATCGACGCATGTCGATTTTACACGAAATATCATCAGGAGGTTCTGACGTTGCGTGCATATGATCGCGATGACGATCGCATGGCAGTATTAGGCGTAATTGTGATTTTTTTTTTCTAAAATGTTAATTTCATTTTCTCCATACAAACGCGATCATTCCCTTCAACTTTAAATATGAATTTATACATATATATATTTCCTCTAAGCAACGCTTAGTAATATTGACGATCCTTTGTCTTGTGTAGCCGTTAGTAAGTCTATAGAGCGCACAATTTTTCATTTTAAAGAATGTGTATCTGGAGATGTAAGTACTTATTGGCGGGGTACCGTTTATCGACAGGAAATTGTAAATTTAAATCAATTTACTGTTAATATGATAAAACTTCTCTCTATATCTTTTTGTATTATTTGGATATACAAATATCTATACATATGTGTGTAGATCCCTCCGGAATACGTCTGTGTAACCGAAAACTGAAGGCTTTGCCATATCATGATTTATCGATAACTACCAATTGTGTATATAAATATTTAAATACTTTTCATGAGAAGACTCATTCGACCAAGGAACTCTCCATGATGGAAATCCTTTCGAAACACAGCTCCTTGACAATGATGCGCAGTATAGAAAAAAATGCATCGACTTCGTTCCGAAATGAAACTTGTTAAAAACTAGTTCGTAGAGTTTCTTGCTGGTGTATAGCGCGGCTCGATTTAAAAAGTAAAATTCAAAAAAGTATGATGTTCGATTCCTTAGTTATGATATGGTTTCATATATCTACCTACATAAAGCATTGCGTGGGAACATACTCGTAGATCTTAAAAAAACTGCTGAAAACGTGGCCTTGTTGACGTGTCGGGCAAAGTCGTTAGCAGTACCGAAGACTGCTAACGACTTTGCTCGACACTTAGCAACTCCTCAAAGTGAGGCTGAGTTGGTAGAATAGTTCTAATGTAAGAAGTGGAGTCGGACCTATCTCGCCTAGGGAAGCAGTCGTGTTTGCGTAGCTATATTGTTTGGAAAGGAGCCAAACAAAATAACAAAAACATGTGCATAAAATATCTAAAAGACTTAAACATTGTCGTGAGTATGGGAAATTTTGAGGTACCGTCTGTACTCACGCGTATTGGTCCAGTTTGTGGACCTAGGTTTCGGGCATATCGTGAGGTATCGGGAATATTAGACGCGTGAACCAGTGTTACTAACCCTACTGTTTTAACAGTAGATTTGATGTTTTCACGTTGATGTCCCTGTTTTCTGTTTCATTCCCAATATTTACTGTTTTTCAACTAGCGTTATTCAGCGCCACCTATTACACTATGCAAAAATTTTTTGATAGCCACAACCTCTTAAGTAATAAAATGCAATGACACTAGATGGCAGTTATCTTTTGACCGAATCAATATTCCTGATATTATCAACTTTTGGAAACATGTAATGGAGATGAATCTCAAACAGTACATAAATGTAGGGATACATTTGTGAATTGGTAAAAAAACTTTTGTGCCGCGCCATAGCAGTGTCACCGTAGATATATTATTGTCTACTATAAATAAGTACTACACACTAAATTAGTATTACACATTAAAGGAGTATTACTTATTTAACCGATTGCTATTCATTTGAAGCCATAGAAAGGCATTAAGAAATTCAACAAAAATATGTATGATTTTAAAAATAATAATGAGTGTAAAAATACTGAAGATGAGGCAATTAAGAATGAAACTGAAAAATAATTTCACTTTGATCTTTAGTTTTCGTTGTTGAGCATTATTAATATAACAATGTAAGTATGTGAGTTCTGGTATGTAACTAAGAAAATTGTGTATTGTTTAATTATATGAGCAAAAGTATGAAATCTGCCTTTTTCTACGTTACCTATTGTTTTCTACTGTTTTTTTTGGCGAGTTGTTGGTTTTTAGTTTTTTGGGGTTGGCAACACTGGCGTAAACTCACCTGATGAAGGGCATCAGATATACCCGAAACCTAAGTATGTAGTATTATTATATGTTCTATAACCTAAGTTGACAATCCCGGACTATATACATGAGTACAGCCGGAAGCTCTGTAAGATACTTTATTTGAGCGCCAAAGAAGATGACAATAAAATATTTCATCATAATATGCCAAAACGACAAATTACTGAAATCGTCGAAACAAATAACCATAATTTGCGGTAATTTCCTTGACCAGGTGGTCCTGAGCACCTAATTGAGAGGCTTTCCATCTGACCGAATGTCGGGCCGCGGGCACCGACAACTGACCACTTAATTACCGTGATCAGATCGGTCGGGCTGACGTCCGACGTGGTCTAAATGATGGGGTGGTCGGAAATGAGTTCTTGACAAGTTTGATTTAACAGGTCTTTGATTTAATTATAATTAAATAATTGTGTATACGATGTAGTACCGTTAGTTATTTTGGGTGAACAGATAGGTGATCGTTTGACCGTACTTTTGCTGCCATGTCTTGGATGTGCCTATACCTAGAGAAAACCTATTCACACGTTTGTTAAAAGTATCTGTAGGGCTAGTAGTCTTTTGGTTCTAAAATGCAACGTCCGCTGCAGTTCCGACTGGAATGGGTGGCCGCAAATGACATTTACTATTGAGCACTTCCGTGCTTCTCGGTCCCGGTTCAGCTCACAGAAGAAACATCAAGTTGCACGTAAAACCATTTTGATAAAAAAATCCTACTACACAGTTTGTGATTACTTTAACGACAAAAATGCTTGGATAATACCGCCTCTGCCAAGCTATCACCTGTCACCTACGTGATTTAAACAAATGTAATAATATGACTAATATTATAGTTTGTAACACATTGTTAAAAGACGTGCTACGAGTTGTTTCTTGCCCGCTCTTCTCGCAGTGGCTCTATACATATACATCTGCTGAACGTGGCAGTGCAATGTGGAATATTTCAATATTAAAATTTGTAATTGACCTTCTTAGGAGCGTTATGGACGCATTTATTGAAAAATAACTATGACATTTTGACTATTGACAGTAATATTATATTCGCCTGAAAAACATATTCGACCACCTCGTCACTTACCATCAGGCGAGATAGTGGTCAAAGTCTAGCGTACCAGTAATAACACTGGAAAAATGTGCCCTAGACTCAACCTATTACACAAAATTGAGTTTGGATGTAACCGATTCACCCAGACTACCAATAATTAGAATTAGGTAGGTACTTGTTGGGAATGTTATATTGAGATCGTTTGACCTTATAGGCAGGGATAAAATATATAACACTAGCTCCCGGTCCCAAACTATTTCCACACCAAATTTCATTCAAATCGGTCCAGTAGTTTTGGCGTGAAAGCGTAACAGACAGACAGACAGAGTTACTTTCGCATTTATAATATTAGTACTGATTAAACCAGTAAGATCGGCAAGACAAAGCCTGTCATTTATACTCGGTATTTCATTTTAAAATGTTTAATTATTCCAAATAATTAATGCTCATTCTACTCGTATTATATATCGTTTGATATGTTTCAAAGGACTATTAATTATTATCTTCATTTCTACGGACCTTAGCAGTTATAATCTTAATATAAATATCTTTATAATTGTGCAAATTTCAAAATGAATACACAATATCGTGTACATAGTAGTATGCCTTCAAATCCCAAAAGAGTAAAGTGTCAAAGCCACCTACTTACACCATATATGATTTGGTCCCATGAGATACGAGATACAAAACTTGCCATTACCACCCGGAAATGGCATTAGGCTTGTCTCTCGTATCTCCACACCTCGAAATTCTACAGAGATTCACATTTTACAAGCTATTACAGATTTTTTTTTATCACGGGAGGGTATCGATCCGTCTCTGAATTTCACGCTTGGTGCATAAACACAAACAAAATTGTGCTCCAATTTGTAAAATGTGATTTTTGCTTTGTACGCGATGGTGCTTGTGGGAATGTTTTGTCAGTTTTTGTATAAAAATTAGATTAAAAAACGTACTCCATAACATTTTATATCTGTATAATATGTAGAGTGCTAGATATACCCTCAAATAGTATTAAGTATATTAAAGCTCGTATAAAATAACTGTAGGTATGTTTTGCCAGCGAGGCCATAAAGTTTGTAGTTTATTAACGCTTATGAATATGATGTGTGAACATTGCAGCTCCAGTCGACCATCGTTTGCACATGCTGCTTTAGATATTTTATTATCTGTGCAAGATATTCTGGACGGAATAAGAACTTTCGTCGATTTTGACATCGTGCAGAACCTTAGGATAGTGTTGCGTAAGTTTGTGCATTCAGACGTTCTTTTGTTTTATTTGAAATACCACTATGTTCAAAGTCTGTGAAATTTCATACCTTATGTTGAGACAAACTAACTAAAAAAATAAAAATACAACTCTAGTTGTAACTTTAATTAAGTAACCTTTGTTCATTATTAAATGTTTTACGTTTGTATATTTGTTTAAACTTATTGTTAAATATTGTCTTCAGTGTATTTTTAACCTGATATTTCAAAACTACGATTGTTTGGCAAGTACTACACATATACCTACTCTCCTTGATAAAACTCTCCTTGATGCTGCTGCAATTCGCAACCACATTTATGGATATTACTCGAGAAAAGAATATCCTACACGGGAAAAGCTATTGAGTTCGTTAAAAGGCGCAGGCTTATTTTTTGGAGGCAAATCGTCTCTATCAAAGGAAATCGTTTGGCTTTAGATTTAAAAAATCCGACAAGCGGAAAATCCTGCTAGAACGCTACGATATTATTTTGAAGAGAATAACATTCTTACGTCAGGTAAATAAAATTACGGATTGGGACAATGTCGTGTTTATTGACGAAACATGGTTGAATGCGAACCATACGGTTGCGCGGACATGGACCGATGATACAGCGGCCTCCACCTCAAAAGTTCCATCGGGAAAAGGAGCCCGACTTATTATATATCACGCGGGATCAGCTTCTCAAGGTTTTATTCCAGACTGCCTCCTCGCATTCGCCTCTAAAACTACAACAGATTACCATGAGGAAATGAACTTTGATGTTTTTAAAGAGTGGTTTGAGAAGCTGCTAGTCAGCTTAGAAAACCCATCGAAAATTATAATGGACAATGCTCCGTATCATTCTGTACAAGTTGATAAACCACCAACTCAAGCAAATAAAAAGCAAGAAATTGTCTCGTGGCTGGTAAGAAATGGTGTAAAGGCAAGTCCAACTTTATTAAAAGTTGAGTTGTTAAATCTGGTAAAAGCAACTAAGCCGTCCAAGCTCCGCTATGTAATCGATGAACTAGCCCTAGAGCATGGACACGAAGTTATTCGATTGCCTCCCTACCATTGCCAGTATAACGCCATCGAGCTTATTTGGGCACAAATAAAGGGTCATGCAGCGCGGAACAATACTGAACCACCCTTCAGTACTGCTAAAATGATGACTGCTACAAACTGCATGTGCAGAAGTCACTACAGAAGACAAAGAAAATAATTTTACAAGATTTTGAACGAGATGTGAGAATAGACAATATTATTGAAAATGAATTAATAATATCTCTGAGTGCTGACAGCAGTGATGAAGATAGCAGTTCCGATAGTTCAAGTGAATAAAAGCAATTTTTTTGTTAAATTACGTAGGTACTTGTCTTGTTTTGCTCCTTTAATTTATGAAAAAAAAAATAATAATGGGACAGGGATTCGCATGATCATTTTTAAGATTCACATATGTTTCAAGTCTGTATCGATTCATTCATTTAATCGATGTTTTTAAGCAGGTCACCTCACTATGAATATAAAACTGACATCTGTCAAAAGTGACCTATTATCTTGTCCCTACTTTAAGGTGTTTAACCAATAGTCGGGGGCACACATTAGTTATACAGGTACAGGCTCGTGCAAGCGCTAAAGGCTATCGTGTACATCAATTTGCGTTATTTCGTCGATATTAGGCTCGACAGGCAACTACAACGTCTCATACGAGCCTAAAGGTTGTGGTTGTGTAATTTTTTGGAGACTTTTTAAAGAATTGTAGAAATATTTTTTTATGATAATGGCTAAAAGATGGCTGGCTAGGGTTGTTTAGTACCTCACAGCTAGACCACACTTATCCATGGACGGTTGAAATCTATAGTGCATGCAAACAGTTTTACTAAAAATAATTTTACATTAAAGCTTGAGGACACACAAAGCTGCTGAAAGCGGTCTGGTTGAGCTTTAACGGTCAACTATATATTTGTCTACTCTATCTGAAATTAGATTAAAACAGGGTGTCTCTATGTACTTAGTTGTTCAGCTATATACGTATAGCACTGATTTTCCGGGTTTATATTTAAACACTGTGAAGTACTGTGTAAGGTTCATAAATAATCTGAGCTCAGACAGAAAACTGTTTCTCGTTCACTGTTCTGATTTTTGCCCATTTACTTATTAAATCAATGTGTAGAGAGTAATAGCCTTCTTGGCGGAGTGTCTTTATAGTTATATCTGCTATCTGTAGATTCTGCGGTTCAATGCCAGCGTCAGAAAGGCGATACTTGATAAAAATAATCTTAAAAAACATACCGAATTCCGGCACTGTTATCAGTAGATGGAAACAGGCTCACCGTCTATTACATGTATCCTTAACAATTGCTAACACATCTCTGCCCACCTTTTGGGGTATACTTACTGGCGTAACGTTTTTTTTTTGCAGGCCAAGAAACTGACCTGCCCTTTGAAATACAAAAATAATCGGAACGCTTTTCGAAAATATGAGTTGGGAAGAGCAATAACATTTACTGCTTAAGTTGTACCTAACACTTTGGGACATATTTGTGCAGATATTTAGTAGAATATCTCAAACCTTAGGCTGCAATTAAGAGACGGGGTGGGTCGAGTTCACTCATAACTGTCTCACTGGAGTTTGAACTCCAGGCTTGGCGAATTAACTCCACTTTGCGTTATAATCAGAGTTGAGAACGAATTTTTTTGGCATAAGTACTTACTCCGTCAACTTCGACTCGATGGAGCTCGATATCGATATATGACCTTAGAAAGAGACAACAACAGAAGATAGACAAAGAAGAGTAGTTACACAGTGCACCAAGAAGGTTACAGATGGTCCTGTCACTGGTACTTGTGACGCGTCGAATGAAAAAATAGAAAGAAAAGGGGTTCAAACGTAATATTTTTTATCACATAAACAGTAGTTATGCGGTATGCCACATAGGCGATAGTGTTGTCACACAGATAATAAGATTAATAAATGCTCATGTGCTTGTAATTTCACGGGCACCCGTACTCTTCAAACCGGAACACAGTAATGCGAACATAACTGCTTGGCGGTAGAAATAGGTATCGTGGCTGTACGTCCCGAACGGACTCGCACAAAGAGTTCTACTGCTACAACAAAATATTAATTCTTCATATATTAATTATTCTGTAACCAGAACATCTCCTTTAATTGACTCCTCACTAATAGTTTCCGAGTCGCTCTCATCTCATACATCAAATGCAAAGTAAGATCAATCTATTTAACATTCCCGCGTGCTATCAAACCGCGTGGTGACGATGATAGGGATAAATAAAGTGTTCGTGAGTGCAACATCACTGCACAATGTTATACTGTGGCACTGGCAGAGCGCTCTCTCGGGCCACACTCTCGACTTTTACAAGTTACTAGTTTATATTTATGGGGTCTGAGTTGTCACAGCCAAAGCATGTAAGGGGCCAGTTCTGCTGCAATCGTTGTGACAGTCTGAATCACTTATTCAAGAACATTTTACTCACCACGCGAATACCATAGTAATGCTAAAGTTGTGAGTTTTTTTATTTATTTTAGTTTTAACAAACAGTACACAACGGAGGATTCCAGTACAAATTATTGGAGCACAAAATTTACGATATTACCGCCCGGGGCATATTTGTAAAATATGATTTTCACTTCAGTAGCTCAAACGTGTAGGTTTTGCTGCCTGAAATCAGAGAGCAAAATGCGATTTCGGTCACTGAGTGAGACTAAGTAACTTTTTAACTCTTTCACGATGAAACGGCTGTTCTATAGTGGACGATAGTTTATGTCCTGGATTAACACAAAAAATACTTTTCATTATTATACAACAAAATAAATATAAATTTTGTTGTACAATTTTGTTTTTTATTCTCGTTCTCTTAAAGTTCTTGCTTAAGTTAGATGTAAGCGGAATAAAACAGATTTTTTTGCACTTGTGCTTAAAAGTCTGTTTTCAAGCACAAGTGTATATAACTAATTGTTATTTTTATAATTAATTTAAATATTAATTGTACAAAGAGGTTCTGTTTTCAATATAGTAAGAAGTTTAACTGGGTCAAAAGACATTTAATAAGAATGCTCCGAGTTTCTTGCATGTTCTTCTCGCAGTGGCTCTATACTAAGTATACCAATATTTTTTGCTGACCGTAGCAGTATATAACTTCGCATATATCATTATTAAATCATAAATTTATATTGGAATACAAAATGTTTTGCCCCGGGCGGGAATTGAACCCGCGTCCTTCCGATTTCGCGCCGGATGCTTTGCAATCGGAAGGACTCGGGTTCAACAATTCCCGCCCGGGGCAAAACATTTTGTATTCCAATATAAATTTATGATTTTCGCTTAGTACGCGGTAGTGCTTGTAATCATAATATATAGAAAAATCATTATTAAATTTTTTAATTTACTTAATATGTACTTACTTGTATTGACATGAATATGAGCATCGTAGACGCCTAAATTAAATAAATTATTGTGAATTTTATTTTGACGTTCTAGGTATTTACTGACTTTGATTTTGACCGCGGTAAGATAAGAATCCAAATGAGGAGAAGAGTCAGAATGCGTTACGCAGTGCGTCTTATCATTTCATAAAAAATACTTATAAATATGATAAGTACATTTGTAAGCAGAATTTAATTATATTACATATACCTACATTTATTTTTATGAAAACTTACGTGATTTTAAACTTTTCTCTGGAAATTGTGAAGTGCAAGCTTAACGAACACCTATTGTAGACTTGTATACATACAATTAGTCGAGCAGGGCCACAACAACTTGTCGGAGATAGCCCGCGGTGCCGGCAGATAATTTAATATGTGATTGCATATAAATAGGCTTGCTGTGCATAACACTTGCATACAGAGGCGTACTCATCGTCATCTTCCCACTTTCCCACTTAGGTGAGAAGAGTCGATATGTGGGAAAAATATGTCCTTCGTTTTGTACGGTTCCATTGTAGGAATTGGGATCAACGTATGTATTTTGTCGAGGTATATAAATAAATTTATATCGCGATTAAGTTTCGTTAAATACTTCTAACTATGTGTTCAAGACGCGTCTTAGTCGTAAAGTTACTAGGTATATATTTGGTGTTGTTACTGAATCCTTCGGTGAGCGAGTCCATTACGGTTTTTATATAATTGAATAACATCAGGCACTACCACTTTTATAATCTATCAAACTCAAATTTATATTTTTATTATTATATATAATTTTTAGGGTTCCGTACCCAAAGTACAAAAAAATAAAAAAAAAACGGGACCCGATTATTGAGACTTCGCTGACCGCTGTCCGTCCGTCCGTCCGTCTGTCACCATACTGTATCTCAAGAACGGTGATAGCTAGACAGTTGAAATTTTCACAGGTGATGTATATCTGTTGCCACTATAACAACAAATACAAAAAATTGGCCAAGTGCGAGTCGCGCACGTTAAAACAAAAAATGTTAAAATATGAATTCTAATGTTGTATACCTATTTTATTATATATTAATTTGTCCTTTTTATTCTGTGATTTGGGTAAAACCAGTAACACGTGGATAAGACTAACTACCAGTAGCTAGTACTTGTTAGGTTTGCCTATTGACTCCCTTGATCGTGACCCTTCCAGCTTTATACTTTTTACTAGGTTGTATGTAACAAATAAGTTTATTGAAGTTATTTAAAGTGCCTAGATAGTATAGGTTGGTATGTAAAATACTTTATCGCTTTGCATTACCTATTATTACCTATATTTAAGAGCATGTACGATTAGTGTAGTAAGTATAACTAGAGTTTTGATAATAAATTATTCTATTTACCTATTAATATTATACAATATCATGAAGATTCTTACGCTATCAAATAAATTTAGTTAGTTTAGTTTTTATTCCTTAACTTTTTCAGAGAGAACATCAAAACGCAATAAAAAAGTCAACTCAGCATAATATATCCCTTTTCACACTTGGGAATTGTAAAATAAGTAATATTCCGTACGTTGTGTAGTTAAGGTATAAAATAAATTTTACTACTTTCACTAACTACCTACATTTTCCATTGACGCTAAATTTTTATTTCTCATCACTGTTTTTACTAATGTCAGTAGTTTCTTTTTGTAGAATCTTATAAAAGAATCCAATGCATTGATATTGTTCTAATTGTCCTCAGGCCGAGCGCTCCTCGACCGTCTGACGAGCACGACGCTGAGCGAAGTGTCTGTCGCGAGCGAGACGAGCGGGAGTCTGCTGCCCGCTCCGCTCGATGTCGCCCCGTACGCCGCTATCACTGCGAACGCCTCTTGCGGCGATAATGGCGCCGAGGAATATTGCAGAGATACACCTGGGAAGTAAGTTTAATCTTTTTCTTATAGTACCGTCTCCCATTACTAAACCCACTCGCTGATGTTTCTCAGCCAAGACTTTTTGCTACTTACTTAACTGGCTTTTCTTTTTCCTGCGACCTCCCCATCATGATGAGTTGTAAAAGTTTGTATTGATCATGACGTAATATATGGTCTAGATAAGAAACTTTCCTGTGCTGGACAGTGTTAAAAAGCATGCGTTTCCTTCCTACTCGTCGTAGAACTTCGTCATTGGTGACCTTTTGAGTCCAAGATATTGCCATCATGCGTCTGTAGGTCCACATTTCGAATCCATATGTTTCCTGAGGTGCTCTTTGATTGTCCAAGCCTCGCATCCGTATAGAAGAATCGGCCACATATAACACTGAAGTATAAGTTTTATTATGTTCTGTTTAACGTTGTTGAGAAAATGTTATTTTCTAGATGGTTGTCTTATTTATTTGGGGCGACTGAAACGAATACGAGTCTCCTATCAACTTGAAGGCGCTCTTTCAGGAGGCATTCGAATTGTGCGAATGCCTCCTAATCCTAAAGTAGCAATGCCGCGTGTATTCAAAGCTGTGTTTGAAAAAGGACTGTTTTCGATCAGAAGAAGTATTTTATGCTCTTATAATTTGTAGATGTTAGTTCCGTATATTTAACGATACATAGTATAATTAAGATAACCAACTTATTTATATCCCAAATTATTCATCACATATAACATTATGTCTTTTAAAGCCTGCTTTTTTGTGTTAGACATAGATACATCATTATTCTCTTTTCACCAGACGTGGCGTAGTCTGTGACGTATGCGAGGGCCTGGATGGCTCCTCGTCGAGGAGACACCCGGCGTCTCACGCAGTAGACGGAGACACTGGGACCTGGTGGCAGAGCCCTTCACTGGCTGCTGGTGAAGAATTTCAGCATGTAGAGCTGGTAGCTGTACTGCCTGATGTAAGTCAATGATCCAATATTAACTTGATATTTAGCTTTAAACATTACCCTTCCAAATGATCACGCAGGGTGGAGTTGGATTCTACCTCCCAGAAATACTTCAAGATAATTGTCTACTAGTGTTTTAGATGACACGTGAAAGCTGTACTGAATGAAAAACAAACACATAAAGTTTAATTGTCGCAATTGTACTTCGTCAAGTGTCTATTGTGGAGTTCATTTTTCTGATAAACTGCATGATAAATGAACTGCAATACATTTGATCTGTATTGTCAGAAAATTCAACTATTCAAAGCATCGAATCCAAGACCTGGAGCTATCCAAAGCAGTGCATTTACAAAAACACATACCCAACGAGACAGTCATGAAACTTGTGCTCGCTGAAGGAAACGCCTGGTGCTGGACGAGCGTTTTAAATGAAATATACAATAAACTAAATTATTGCGTGACCACATTTGGTCGTACTGGAGAAATTTCATATTTGACAAAATGCGTATTGGATGAAATAAGACATGAATTACAACTTGGACGAATCAAGTATTGAACGAACTGTTGACAAGCTTTCAAATATAATATATATACCTAACTACAACTCAAAACAATGAATGTGGAATGTTACAACACACTAAAACTTTATGTCGGTAGTAGAAGCCATACATATTTATCAAACCGAGACAAGTCCGTACATAACTGCACTTGCTGCACTTAGTAATATGATCTTTTGAGAAAACTGACACTAAGGTTGCGATTTAGTATGTACAGCTATTGTATGGCATCGTAACTTGAATAGCTGTACATATTAATTACAGCTTGTTGTGGAAGCTTTATGATACGGTCGATATTATCGGTGTATGTTTATATAGATATTATATAAATGTATCCAAATGACCAATACTTATTTCCATGTACCTACTTAAGAATATTTGGCAGACTTACGCTATTGAGCGTGTAAAAGTATTTAAAAAATACTCTACTTCTTACGCTGAAAAGTATGAAATAACTTCTGGATGTCAGGCCATGAAAGTGTGAGGTCAGTGTGTATCGAAACTACATTGCACCGACTTCAAAAAATAAACAGTGTATTCCATTAAAACATTTTTTTTATTTTTTTCACCATTTCAGTGATGCATGCTAATTACTGTCACTTCAGTCCAGCGTAGTATTTTTAGTTTTTCAGTTTATTTTTAGTTTTTCAGTACTTATATCTACTTATATACAAAGTTACTTTATACTGTCACTCTCCTACAAAAATAAGTACATCCATAGTCAACGACTCAGTTTGTATGTGGTTTCAAAAATGTTAGGGGTCGTCGATGGATACCGATGCTATGATCATACTTTACTGTATGTAATATAATATGCCTAACTAAAGTCAGTAAAATCATACCTAAAGTTATTAAGAAATAAACCGGCGGTATGCCTTTATTAACAAAATGCTACGAACTATATACCTAGTGTATACAACATTACAGCTACTAGGTACAATAAACGCATTTAGACAACCTATAAGTCGTTGCAGACTTACAGGAAGTCCAAATCCCCACTTCTAGTTGGCAGCGTGCCGAACATGCTGGCAGCAGTGCCCCGTTGAATTGCAATGCTTATAAAGCTATAAATTTATAATGTTATAACGTCCACCATTAAACAAATGACCCCTCCCCCCATTAATTAACTGTTGTTTTTGTTGGTTTGCCGTAATCCCCACGCTCGGCTTGTGTCTTGGGGATCCTTCTGGAATTTTTCCCTTCGTTACTACTGCCGACTCCCACAGAAAGATATGGGGGATGCAGTTCTCCCGGCATCCCAAGGATAAATCAGTTGTCATTAGAATACATAGGTATAAACAAATATATTGTTCCGTCTCGAGCAACACAGCACCAAAAGACTCAAGCCATTACAAGCTTCCCTATTCCTTTTTTACTTGTTACCTTTCCTCACTCGCTATCACTCATGTTGCAAGAGCAATCACTCGGTAGAACAAGATTTCTTGTCTGGTCGAACATGCTTGTAAATTATAGGTCTATGCGACCGGTACTTGTTTGTCGTAGTTACCTTTTTAGGGAGTCCAGACTCGCCCACGCTGATTAGAAACTATCTACGTAACTAGCGTAGGTATATAACTACTAGGTAATCTACACTCACTGACCAGGAACTATCTGTCAACCTGTGTTTACAAAATGTTAGTTGGTAGGTACGTATATATATATGTCAAAAAATTACCTTAGGTATGGTTAAGAGCGAAGACACCCTCTGATTACCCTTTTGGGGACGTACGTGTGTAATCTAGTGCCGGGTTCAATACAGTACCGCGCAGACTACCTTCCTAGGATGTTTGTAACTAATTTGTCTATTACACTTTTGCAACTTCAATGCAATCGCTAGTTAGTGTCTGCGCTACTCGACGCTAGATGGCGCTTTTACAATAAATGTGAAATATAATTTTCGCTAACCGGCGGTGGCGTACTTACTTTAGTAGCTAGGTACTTAGAATGTATGTGCCTGTAATGAAATTATTTTTTAAGATTCAGTACAAGAAAGCGGGCCCCTATTAGGTACTAAGCCCACACTGCCTATCTCTCCGTTAGTCTATCTATATCATCTGAACAATAAAAGGTAGCCGGTGGACATTTTTACAAAATAATGTAGGTAGGTAACCTAAAAATGTAGGTTAGAATTTAAGTATACCTAACCAACTTTCTATGAAGTATGAACCTGCTTATCTCTGTCATCTTATTGGTCAGGCTTTATCGTAAAAATGATAGAGAACGTAGAAGTGTCACACTTGGTGTTACGATAGTATATATCAATCAATATTAAAACTACACGTATCAACATAAAAACTGTCCAAATTTGATCACCAAACTTACGCTTAGAATTCTGAGCAAAATAAAGAATAAAACGTTTGGTAAAAACATATCGGCATATTATTGAATAGAAAGAAAGAAAGAAAGAAGAAAGAAAACCATTTATTTGACACAACATTATAACAAATAAAACGTACATAATAATAAAAACAAAGTGGTCAAAAAGGTCTTGCCTCAGCACATGTGTCAGATGTCTAAAGACACCCGACGCTGATTTTCAGGCAAAACCTCGCGGGTGACGTTCACAATAAGTGTACATTAATATTTTCTTAATAATATCGATATACATATATGTATAGGTAGATAAATTGTTACTAATAATACCATGAGTCATGTCATAATTATATAGCTACTAGGTAGGTACTACGAGTACGATCTTTTATATTACTTTAACAAAATGACTCATGTGATATATTATTTTATCAGTCAAGATCTAAGCTGTTCAGGCTGAAAGAGACTAATAACTGACTAATTTATTAGATTTACATTAACTTAAACAACATCTTCGACCTCATCATCACTCACTAACAGTTTAGGAGGAGACCCAGGTCAGTTATCAAATTGTGTCACTCTAAATTACTGAATAGTTAATAGTAATACTTAATAGCTCGACCACTATCTTACCTGGAAAGTGATGATGTGGTAGAAGATGTTGTTCAACCTAGAATTACTGGCTCTCAACGACAGCTGCTGGAACACATTGTTAGGTGCTTTGCGACACATTTTCTATTTGAGGCAGACTACAGCTACCAAGCTAGCTAGACGGACATTCGCAAAATGCCCTTACACCATGCTATGACCGTAGCGGACGTTGCTTAACTAAGCTGATCGGTTAAGAACGGCTAAACTAACTACGCTAACAGTTTGGCTACTAACGAAATATGAGAAAAAAGATTCAAATATTTGTTTTTATTGTTGATTGTGTACTTCAACATCATATAAATATGTCGGCAGATATATATAGGACTAGCTACCCGGGCGCGGCTCCGCCCGCGCGTATGTCGGTTATCGCGCGTAAACATTAACCTCTTTTTGTGCAGTTGGATAAAAACTATCCTATGTTTTTTCCCGGGTCTCAAACTATTTCCATACCAAATTTCATTCAAATCGGTCCAGTAGTTTTGGCGTGAAAGCGTAACAGACAGACAGACAGACAGACAGAGTTACTTTCGCATTTATAACATTAGTACTGATGACATCATCATCCTGTTTAATGGCAGAGCTCTATTAACGTGGGCGTACATGTGGGTATCGTGCAAATGAGAAGACACACATCACTTGAACAATTGGTTTATTCCTCAATCCACAGTTTATGGGGGTTGACCCCCGCAGAGTACCTACTGCATCAGACGGATTTCCCACTGCTGAAACTGCCTTCCCCATTTAGGGGGGTTTGCCATAATCCCCACGCTTGGCAAGCGTTTGTAGAGTACCTCTGCCAAATGTTACGGCAAAGATAACATGTCCATGAGTGTAAATATACCCAGAAGGTGATTGATGACACCTTTGGTTATGTGTGGAGATCCCTATAAAATATTTTGCGTGGATAATAAACACTCGGCTGATGATCTAGAATTCTAATAAGAAGGTGAAAGCATTCCTTTTGACGATTGATCCATAATATTGTTATTATTGTTTAAGGAAGTTCAAAGGGATTATGCGCTTAAAATTGTTGGAATAGACTAACAAAGAAATAATTGCTTCACACGGATACTTGTAGTCTATCCCAACATCAGAAATATTTTGCTTGCAAATCTAAAAATCTTGATATCTTTATTTGAACGTGGACATGTCCTACAACACCTGTGGTCATAAAAAAATAATTATTAGTTTATACGAAGGTGTTGGCCTGTAAAATTGGATGGATACTCATATTATTGCACCCACATTAGATACCATTCACCGACCCAAATACAGATTGTTGAAGGACAAATTTGCTTTTACTCTAAAGTCATCAAATGTTGGAAGACTGGAACAAAAATGTTTGTAGACTATTTTCCAATAATATATCCAGACCCTGCGTATTTAATTTTTCCTTACAGTTTTCCCTTAGCTCCCCTAGACTTCTTTAAACAGAAGAATCATTCTAACACTGTACATAATTTTTAAATTAACATCAGATAAGCGAATATTAGTTAAACGCTAGAGCGAAGGGCTAAATTTGAGCTATGACTAACTACGATAGATCTTTGTAATTCTGAAACAAGAATCATTTTTTGTTTGCTAAATACAAAAAACCTAGACGCGGTCACCCTACACGCCGTCTCAAGCGCATTGAATTTATCGTTTAATGCACGATAAGCTTGCACAGCGATGGAAGCGCGCCCTTTAGATATCGCACTAATAGCTCCGAGTGAGATACCGGCTTTATTGATGAGCTATGTGATGCTATGCGATCCGACGCTCTGGTTAATAAGGACTGGACCATTTACTTTGTTGATGTTCTTATCTGGGCCAGTTTGTTAAAGTTTATTAGTTTAGGTTTTAGTTAATGAGGTATTTCAGTTAAAACATGATATATACTTATATAATTGTAGATACTTAAAGATCCTACATTGTCTAAAACTAGCATGGGCATTGATTGCTAAATTTAATCGTCTTCGTAATGTTCTGGACTATGGACTATGGTTGATTATAGAATGGTACAAAATTTGCAACTCTTTTTCAAAAACAAAGACGTGTTTCTACAAAACTATGTAAATTGATGGATAATCAATAGTCCAGTCAGGCAGTAGGGAAAATTCTAGGTAGTAGGTAAAAATACCTAGTCATTCATGTGAAGTGTTCTTTCCGCTATTTCTGGACATTTCTGACGGAGTGGTTGTCGTAACCGCCACTTTGCGTGTATGAACTGTATTCCAAACGTAGTTTATTGGCTGTTTGCAATCTGTGCAGGGGCAGGCTCTTAGGAATTCTAAAATACCAACCGGTGTTTTTATTTGAGTATTTATATGGCACTTTGTTGCAGGATTGATTTGTATTTATGAATATGAAGTTCTTTCTGGACATAAGTTAAATAATAGAAAACAAGAAAGATTTATCAATAATACTTATTATTACTAACAGCTGGAAGACTTCCACTGTTACAAATGTATGTACGAACATGCACAATGATTTATTTGTATTTAATAATATTAAATCATTTTAATAAAAAAAAACTAATACGGTAATCGTTACTCGATATAGGTGCAAAAAAGCTAAAGATCTAGAAAGTAATTGATTTTTTACCATTTGTCAATCCCATATTCCATAACCAATATTATAGGGATACCCTATTCTTGACCATGCAATGTCACAAATGGTCGACTAAGTTTTTTTTAAAAGAAAAGTAGCTCTACCACTTATCTAGTATCGATAACTACGGAATGGATTATAATTAATTGTACAATACTCTACATTGTGTCCAAGCGCACGACAGGACAAACGGAAATAAAAAAAAGATAGAAAAGATGTTTGGTGAGAAGCTGGAATAGTTACTTTTTTTTGTTGTGATGTATACATTGTGTTTGGTACAATAGGCTTGTTTTATTGGATTTTGTTCTATGAATATTTATAATACTTATGTTTTTATTAAATCATATGATTAGAGAGTAGAGATACGATAAAAAGGAGTTAGTTTTGTACATAACACTGGACATTGTTAATAAACCCTTGATATCCGTCCGTCCATTCGTAATACCATTACAAATGCTGTTTCTTTTGAATATTTCTATGTACTTAATAGTTTTTTTTAATAATGGGTTGTTATGGCGAATTGACTTACAAGCAAAAATTAATCCAATCAGGAAATAAGATTTTGGAAAGTTATCGTCGGATAAATAAACGTACATACAAACATACAAATTCAGGCTCACAGCTTGCTACAGCTTTCTTGATGTGTTCGTCCTGGGCAATCTTAATAACTAGCCTCCTACGACGTTATCTGTCTTACCTATAGTTAGAAATAGAGCTCTTGAGCAAATCACACCGTGGTGGTGCTAACAGCGCGTGATGCGTGAAACGCCTCAATACAAGAACAAACAAATTGGGTTAATATAGTGTAAGTGAGTAGAGTATAGTAATTATAGTGCAATTCCCTGACTTTAAACAGCTTTGAAGATGTCCTCTTCAGGAGATCTGTATTTGAATTCAGAAAAATATATATTATGCATGTACAACTTTTTGGGAACACATCTGGGCTAATGGTTTTTCCACACAGACAATCACATTCATATGAAAAGTATCATCTCATATTTTCACGCGTTTCTGCACTACGTGCAACGTGCATTGAGATATGCATATTATGATTAATTCACATATTGTGTTATTTTCCGTTACAAGTTCCTTTAATTGTACTGAATCGCCCACTTAAATGTCTAGTGCGTAACAACTTGACTAAGGGCCACTTATTCTATACTTATCTTTATTGGTTTATATTCATGTGAAAAGCGTTGAGATAACGATTGCGTGATCTTTCATTACCATCTTCTTATATGGAGTAAGATGTTAAACTATGATAAATTCTTGATATTGAGATTTGGCTGCTGATTTGGTGTCTGAGTTCACGTAATCTGATCTGTGACAATATCACCAAGCTTATAAGGGTTAAATAAATATACAAGCCTTTAAAATCATTTTACTTTTCATTGTTAAGTTACAAAACATAGGTCGATTGTAAAAGACAATTTATTGTTTGTTGTGACGGCTACACTCCATGCGATGCACTTGAGGCTCAGTAGATATATGGAGCTACGCCCACGTAGGGCAAGGCCGTCAAGTATTGCAGACAGCGCATGACATGAGGTAGCGTAGGCGACCCACTACCAGACGTTGTTTACAAACCTAAAATGTACTTTAATTCGAATACTGCTTTCCATAGAGAACCTCAAAACGTGATTTAAATATTGCCTTTCAAAACGTTTTTATAATACATATTATATTAACCTCTTAATTCATAATCTTTTTACAACCTGATCAAACGTTCTTTAGTACTTCGTTATGGCCCGATTATGCTCACAGGATCATAGGTAATTTTCAGGTGGAATACGGTTTTTTTTTATCTAAAATTCAATTATAAATAAGGGTTTTTAACCTATCCAGGACGAATATGAGGGTTTTGATATTCAAACACTATAGCTGCAAAATCGATTTTAAATGCGAGCGTGGATTGGTACACAAAAAGTTATTCACGTACAAAACTACTATATTAAACCTACGGAATTGTAAAATGTTACTTCTAACTTACTCTTACTAATTAACTATTAATTTTGTATTATATAATATATCTACATTACAATAAACTTATTGTTAAATATTGTCTTGTTCCCTTACTTTAGGTGTGCCAAAACCTAATAATTTGCCTCGCTGGAAGAGGTGAAAAGTTTTGTTTCACACATAAGTTGGTGCGATTTTAATCAGGTCTTATGCTTTGAAATCCCTCACTGAGCTCTACATAGCACTGTAACCTCTACATAGCTATAATAAATATTCAATTGTACACTACTTCGCTAGCCCGGGATTGAATACTTGTTGTTGAATAAATATCTATAGTCTTCTTCGAATTAATTTCTATTAGTGACGACATGGATTTGATGTTGAGTGCCACGTCTGACTAAAATATTGTTTTCATCACACTGACTCGGAAAGGTGCTGTTTTAAAATCTGCGTAGAAAAGTGCTTTTCATCCGCTAGCGGGGAAAAGGTTTTTAAATTCGATTCTACTATAGAAGATCCAGAAAATAATAATTGTTAATTTACAAATTATTTTTCAAAGATATCCTCATAAGTTGTTCACGCCAATTCAACGATTACAGCTGACCAAACGAAATGCTAATTGTATGGCAATTCGAGTGTATAATACTTTACCTGACAATATTAAAGGAGCTGCTATAAATGTTTTTAAAAAAATGTTATTTGACATGTTATTACAAAAATGTTACTACTCGATCAAGGACTTCTTAGAAGATAAAAAACTAAAATAAGTATATCCAATCTGACTTGTAATTATTGACATAAATTTAACATGACATTTTATTTATTTTAATCATAATTAGGTATTGACTCATTGAATTTATTTTTTTAATTATATTGTATATTTATTAATATATATGAAAAATGTAGTCAAATAATAATATATATGTAAAGATCAAAATATTTGCACACCGTTTAGGTAAAGTTTTGTTGGAACTGTATTTGAATGCTATTACAACTCTGCAATATTGTACCGAAAACTTTAGCAAATAAAAATATTCATTCATTCATTCATTCATTCATTCATTCATTCATTCATTCATTCATTCATTCATTCATTCATTCAAATATGACCGAGTAATTTTACTTTTAATTTTGACTATATATTATGGCAAATTTACTTCATTATTTAATTTGTTTTTCTTGCAATCAAATCGTGTGTTGCGCTCGGTAGCAAAGTTATTTTGCGTCTTGTACCTATGAAACCGTCGTCACGGTCAAGATTCCCAATACTAGATTATTTCGCATCCTCCAGGTATCAATTACAAGTACTCGCGTGTACTAACAACTGTGCAGCCTTGTGTAACAAATTACTATTTCCCATTATGTTATGGGGATATAATCTCTATAATCATCAAATTAATTACTATCCTATCTAATACTTGTTGGAAATTTGTGAAATTACCTTCCTACGGGCGTAGTGCAATTCGTCACATGAAGAAATACATCTGTTGTAGTAGAGGTTAATCCGCTTAACATCAGGTGGGCCTCGTGCTTCACGTAAAAAAAGTCATAATCACATAATTGGGTTTTATCCAATTTACATTATAAATAAATGTGTATTATTCGTAGAATTTACATTTAAAATAGAAACGAATGTCTAAGTATTTTTTAGAAAACTTTGTCAATATTTGCCCATAAGTCACCTGGTTAAATTAAACAAGGAAATAGTCTGTCCATCATAATAAGTCAACTACTCGTAAGAGCCGTTTATCCTTATCCCAAGGGCATAGAACACATTTTTGTTTGCAACCAAGTGAATTCTTATGAGAGACAGACTGTACCTAATTTATAAAATAAACTCCTAAATGATTAATCTACGACAAACTGACACGAGACACTTAATAAATATAGCCTTTAGTTATTATGTGCAATATTCACTGACACGGTCAAAGTCATTTATTCAATTTTGGCGTCTACGATGCGCTTATGTCAATTACAAATTTTAATATTGACTTATTCTACATAGTAACTGCAGAAAAAAATATAGAGCCACTGCGAGAAAATCGGGCAAGGAACTCTGGGTCATTCTTTTAAACGTTTTTACATACCATATATAATGATAAAGTTATTACAATATTTGTTTGACTTGCGTAGGTGACAGGCGCTAACTTGGCAGAGGCGAACCAGTCCAAGCATTTTTGTCGTTTAAGTAATCACAAACTGTATAGTATCTAGAGTTTTTTTATCAAAATGTTTTTCGCGCAACTTGAATTTTCCTACGTACGTTGTAATATCTTTGGGAACTTTTTATAAAATACCGCACAAAATTCCTTAAAATGGACTTTTTAACTGTCTTTGTTAATCTGAATAAAATTGCAGTCTTCTTCTTCATATAGTTATCCCCAACTAAATGACGTTGGGAGGACGCCTATTTTTGCTTACTCTGTTTTGATGCTCCTTATCTCACCATTCACACATCTTGCTCACACATTCTTTTCTCCACATAGTCCATTCATACCTATTACTATATCTTCATTGATACAATTTATGGTATTCTCGAATTACTTACAGAATTGAGAGCATTAGAGACATAATCCCCTGTACAATTTTAGAATCTATGATTTGTCTTTAATGTCGATAGGCTAGCTTTTGTTTACAATCTTACCTGCACCTAAATGATGAAGTCGTAGGTGGCCTAAGTGCTTAAGGGTATATTTTAGACGAATGCCCCCATACAAATGCAATTCCAATCTCATTTTAATAATAGCGAATAAAACTCAATGATTTTTTACCTACGTAATCACTATCCTAATATCTAGGTTTGTGGTGCATCAGATTTTCATTTTGAAATTACACTAGCTCAAAAACTCGTAATTTTAGATAAAAGAAAGACGCAACTTTAAGCACCTCTTTCAAGAAAAATAAACATGTTTTTAATATTTTTTTTGCACCACAAACATGGGGAATATAATGAACTTTCTATTATGGGAAGTAATTTATACATGTGTACTATATTTTTTTAATAAATCTGGAACTACGAAATGCGCTTGAATAACGCGCTCACACACCTAAAAACGAGTGCTATATACTAAACGCTATGTATACTAAACTTTTTAATTATTAGTCCAAAAAGAAAGGATTCAAACCGGAAACGATAGGTCTAATAATACGCTACATTTACTTGCGAGTTTTTTATATATAACAAGTTGAGTTTATAAATAGGTAAACGATTTGGGTGGCGGGTATATGCCCTTAACCTAGTATGGGAATGTTCTCAAGCACAGCTGCCGGAATACATCGTAAGGTGCGCGAGGGCGTAGCGACAGATTGTCTACTACAGAGTGCTAGATGGCCAAGCGAGCATTACCATGCAAATTCTCAATCAATCAAACAATAGCGTAGACACATTGAGTAATAAACACAATGCAGCAGCACGTATACTTACATGCTTTTATGAGCTCGGTATTAGCAATAGATAAATCCATAAAAACTACTCAATTTTCTTATCTGTCGTTGTTGTATGAGAGTCACTGTACGAACAATAGAGTCGGTGGAGGAACAAAACGGGCAAATAAAAGAGTATCAGCTAAGATAGCATCTACCATTACGTCCAGTCGACAACGTAATGGAGTCCGACGTAGATTAGCTAGCAGTCACCACGGACCGGGGGCGCCTGGTAAATCATTTAGTGGGGTGACCACGTATGCTCCGCTCTTAAAAAAGAAAATTAAAATGAACAACTTGTTACCTATGCTATGACCTTCCCAGCATGATAATGTTTTATTCAAACCGAAGATCCAGCGGCCGGCAGTTTTTCTGCCAAACCATTTTCCACTTTGTCTCTATCACTACAATGCATAGTATCGGTTGAAATACCGACATAAGTCGCGCGGTCCATCACAGACAAATCTTGCATGCTTATTTTATTTTATTGTAACGAAGCATACATAAGACCCACTTGATGTTCAGCGATATTCTCTGCATATAACATAAATGCATTTCATCACATTCCCATGTGCTGAATGAACTGCGCCCATCCATGAGTCCTGATCATAGATATATAAATATTGCTTTCTCTTTTCTGTGGTCCTGATACATAGTTTAATTTACTGGCTCTAAAGGGCTGCTGCTGGAACACACTGTTAGGTGGTTGGCGATAAATTTCCTATTTAAGGATGGTAGCATTTCCAAAATATCCTTCCATCATGTGAAGAAACTGAAGGCGGCGCGCGGCGGCGCGGCGCGGCGGTGGAATCAAACCTTGGAATGGACCTGCGGTACGGAAGTCTATAGCTTTTGCCGCTCGGCTATCATTATTTTATATCTTTACTACATTAAGGTGATACGAGGAAAAGTCAAAAATGGTTTGAAAACACAACAAAAATCAATAATATTAATAAAATACCATAACTGCTTATCATTTTTACCTATTTAACCTTAACTATCAGAAGCACGAACGTAAACCAACGAGAACAGAGAAATCTCAAACTCCCACTGCAACCAAATTTTAATTTTATTTCCACTGTTCGCTAAAGTAAATTTTAACGCATTTTGAAGGTGTGATGATCAATATATTTGAATTTGGAACAGTTGTAAGGCTATATTATAGGCAGTATATGGATACCAGGTGGTCTAGTATTGAAGGATTTTAATGAAATAGAAGATAAAGAAAATTAAGATTGCTGTACAGTGAAAAGTGAGCACTAATTGTGAAGTTTTCAGTGGAGTCTCGCTAAATGTGCCACGCCAGGCGTAGCTCACTCCGCACTTTAGGTACGTATTATTATTTTATATATATATTTTATGCATGATAGTTTAGCCCTTGACCACTATCTCACCTGATGGTAAGTGATGATGTGGTAGAAGGTGTTGTTCAGGCTAACCTAGAGAATTACTGGCCCTCAAGGACAGCTGCACCTAACGGTGTGACCGTTAGGTGCTTGGCCACAGATTTTCTACTTGAGGGTGGTTGCTAGCCAGGCAGGCAAAATGCCCTACCACCATGCTGTAACGACTGCCATCCGAAGACAACAACCGAGACCGACGGCTTAACGTGCCCTCCGAAGCATGGAAGCGCTCAGTAGTAATGTCACCAGCGGTCACCCATCCAACTCATGACCGAGGCGGACGTTGCTTAGCTTTGCTGATTGGTTCAGAATGGCTAACCAAACTTCGCTACGAGCGCCTTCAAACTGTACGGCCTATCCGTCCGAACGGGATTAGTGTACGTGCGAGCCGTGTCAGAAGAGATCAGAGCTATTCGTGTCTATGCGATAGAAAGAGAAACGCCTTGTAGGTTAATATCAATATAAGGTACTCCGTGCTTTGCGACCCAAAGTGCACTTTATTGCTTTGTTTATAGAGTCGCTAATTTATTGGAATGGCTTTGGGGAGAGATCCTTCTAGTACTTTTTATTCTGTGGCCACCCAGGAGCAACTCTCATTAAAGGTTCTACTCACGAAAGGAGCTGTCGTTCCTTTACACTTTCTTACCCTCTGCTCGCGACAATATAAAAAATGCCCCATTTAAGTTTTACTAAGCTACTGGTTTTTCAAAGTGAATTGTCACACTTATCACAGTGATTTTTAAAAAAGCAGTATTTTATATTTACAAATATTGGAGCACAACATTTTTATTCCGGACGGAAACAACAAATACCGCGAAAAACTTTGTCCTTTATTTTTGTAAATGTAATTTTCGGGTTAGTTCCGCTATGGTATGGTCCCGCTATGGCACCCTTCCAAAATACCTATAAAAAAGTCCCGCTATGGCACCTATCAGTTTTTGGGACTGTTAAATAGAAAAGCTCTACAATGTTTTATGAAAATACACACAACATACTCAAACATTAAATTTAGGAAACCTAGACTTATTATCAATATTTTTTTCTAATTCTTAAATGAATATTAAAGATTTTTTATTAGTAAATAAATCATGCCCGGCGATTGTCGAGTGAAGCAAGCAAAAATAAAGATATATAGAATAATTCCTATTCCGAATATTTAGAACAGACTAATAAAAATATGGCTTAAATGTTTAACGTTGTTTTGTTTATGTCATGAATGTCTTTTATTTTTCTAAGTATTCTTTTGTAGTTCTTATTTGCCATTAATAAGTTTTCTTTTTCAATTGTTGATTATATGTAATTATTTTTTTTTTTTCAGTACTTGAATATTTCTATTTGTCATAAATAATTTTAAATGAATACAAGACTGATTTAATATCGCAAACAAACTTTTTATTTCTAAGTTAAAAAGTCCAGTAGAGACTAAAAAGTTATAGGTGCACTTTTTTTCTCAATTGTACCTTCTATTGTTTAGCGTAGAACTAAAAGATGGGTACCATAGCGGGACTTTTTGGTAGGCATTTTGCAAGGGTGCCATACCGGGACCATACCATAGCGGAACTAACCCTAATTTTCGCCCAACATGCGATTATGCTTGTAATCATATTTAGAATAACATGCAGTATTTATGTTTTGAAAGACCACTACAAAATTAGCAAATATACCCGACCACTTATCTAAAATTGATAAATTACTTGACCAATGCAGTTTATATTTTTTTTAATTTTTCTCCATGTCTTGTTCACATAAATGTTTAACATTTTGTTGAACAAGATTACTATTTTAAGCATTGTTCATAATATGTTCGTGAATACAGAAGAAAATAGGTAATCGAAGGATAACTAAAGTAAAAAAAGAACTGTCCTAATATTGACAAATATGAACAACTGTAGAGTGGAAGTTTAAATAAGTGTGATAGGAGGTATTGATAAAATAAAATTGTTTATCAATAAGATACGGGTCGCTAACCAAACAAAAACAAAATGTTTTTAAGTTCAAGGCGTATGGTGAATGATAATCAGTAATAATCACGTCTACATTGCGAGGCCTCGGGTTCGATTCCCAGATTAGATAACTAAAAGTTATCGAATCTGGTCTCGTTAGGGGTTTTCCTGACAAGCAACTCTGGACTGTGCGATAGATGGCATTCGGCTCGCCCCCGAAATACATGGCAATAGGATCAAGAGAGTGTTTATTGATTTTCCGGGAATCTTCGGTCTTGGATTAACTCGTAAAATATTGTTTATCCCAATACCACATTGTACAACTATACGGAAGCAAGACCTGAACGTATGTATTTCGAAGTAACTAATTTTATTATATGTAGGTACCTACCGGTTCGTTAGTAGGTATCGATATCCATCCCCACTCATCTCTGATTGTTATCACCTTTGAGAAATGGAGCTGCATCGACGCGGGCGCAAGGAATCCTAATTGCCGTATACATTCGACTTTACAGGCTGAGATGCAACTCGATAAGGTTCCATACGTGCCGATGTGCCAAGTCTTACGTAATAATTACTTGTGCAATGTGTTCGTACAGAGTTATAAGATGATTTATTAGTCGCGAATAGGTCGTCCTCTTCGAAACTGGACCTGATTTATTTATTTACAAGCCTCCCACAAGAGAGATGAAAGTATTTGCCATAATTGACTAACTCGGAATAAAGCCCAAATCGCAATCAGCCTATTTTTGGTTTAACTTCACACTCGCACTACACTCAGTCCAAAAGCACACAATGTTACTAGCTACAGCTATTTTTTTAAATTGTATTTCGATCTTGCATGCCTGTATTTAAAGGAGGGATGAAACTATGTTAATTTAACTAAGTTTTGCTCTAGTTGGATTTTATAGATTTTGTCTATCTAGATTACTCGTCTAAACGAAATCTTAGCGACAGATTCACGATATCTATACAGCATCAGTGTTCACATTTCTGTTCTGGGTTTGGGCTAAAGTAAAATAATGGAACATTTGAGCAGCTTACGGCCATTTACGGCAAAGTATTAGTCAGTGTTGCTGTTCATATGGAACACAAAATGGCCCATTATATTTTACGCCGTCATAAGCTAACCTTAACCCTTAAATGTATGGTATCAATCAGAACTACTAAAAAGTGTTGGTATTAGACAGTCATTGGGCAGTTGAATATAAACCTGAAGCTAAAACAGATTACAAATTTCCTTTGATATTATTGTAGTTACTAATGGAAGACACATATTATGCATGAATAATCTACTTACACAGTAAAACGAAGTTAGTAAACTAAGGTCGAATTTCACCTATATCTTGCGTTTACACATTGAACCATTAACCCCCTTGCAGAGGTCTATTTTCACTCAAAATTTTGGCCCCTCATTTTTGACTATTTATTATTATATTAACTATGTTCTTAATTTTTTGGAATTTCTTTTTTAATATTTTGACTGAGCAAGTATAAATCAATTCTAGTACCTTCATAGAACGTCAACCCAAGAGGCAGATTTTCAATATTTTGGATTTTTGTCGTAAATTAAGAAAACTTCATTGGTTTGGACTTTCATGACTTCTGAAACCAGCGTCGACATAGAAATAGTTTATATTTATTATACTCTGAAGCAAATTGGTCATATTTGTTTCTAATATTTTTTCGTCATCTAATCGCTGTACGAAGTGAATTTATAAGGAAAACCCCAAGCTTTTTTCAAATGTTTTTACGGAGAACATGTATGTACGTAAAATACTTAACATAAGAAAAATCATATATCTCTCGAATATTTCAGTTACTTGACCTTTGAGCTAATGAACTGACAACTACCTAACATTACGGTAGGGTCCAGCTCCAAAACGAGATAAGTATAATATAAAGGGTTGTTAAAGGTCAACTTTTTGGGATTTTATCAGCGTGATTAATGACATCAAACCGGTCTTCACCAGTTCATTGCCGTCTACTGTTACTCCGGGAGTAATTAATGTTGAAATATTGAAGGTAAAGCCGCAAAGAGTTCTGGATTTTTAATTGATCAGATGAAGCAAACACATTGAATTCCTACAATTATAATTATTTCATATACAACGATGCTTGGAACACTTCTCATCTGCTAAAATTGTGTGCTAAGACGCGGCGCACTACATCACCAAAGAATCTACCTAATTAAAAGTAGAGACCACAAGAGTAATAACACGACAGCGGCAAGAGTTCCTGGTTATGTATATGGGTGCCAAGTGGTGTCCTCCTTTGACAAGAAATAACGATGGGCGCGTCATTTAGGTATTTTGGTTACTCGCTTGGACTTACCAATTTTAAATCAATCTGCCGCCGAGTCTTGCAATTTGTTTTCGAGACCCAGTTTTCACACCGATGTGAAGTTAGCGGCCTAAAGTTAGCGGCCTATTATAACCCGACCAATTAAGAGAGTCCCTATTATTGAACCGCGGTTTTTTATATCGTAAACATAAAATACCTATACAGCATCCTACGAATCATAATATATGGGGGTGAGGGTAAAAAGGGAAAAACTATAGTGATTTGTAAAACGTTAAACTCAAACTATAAAATTTATATCTATACCAAAAATGGCGTTTGTATAGACCTTTCTGAATAAATAACTCTAAATTTCTTCCACCACCTAGAAATGGCCGAAAATAAAAAAAAATCTTAGGCCGCTGAACAACTATTGCATATTTTGCTATGTTATCGATGAAGTATAAAAATGTGTTTTGTACAGGAAGATAGCATTAAAATAGACCTTTCTAAAGTAGTAACTCAAAATTTCTTCAACCTCTTAGAAGTGACCGAAAATTAAAAAAATATTAGGCCGCTGGACAACTATTGCATATTTTCCTATGTTATCGATGAAGTATCAAAATGTGTTTTATACAGGAAGATAGCATTAAATTGACCTTTCTAAAGTAGTAACTCAAAATTTCTTCGACCTCTTAGAAGTGACCGAAAATTAAAAAAATCTTAGGCCGCTGAACAACTATTGCATATTTTGCTATGTTATCGATGAAGTATCAAAATGTGTTTTATACAGGAAGATAGCATTAAAATAGACCTTTCTAAAGTAGTAACTCACAATTTCTTCGACCTCTTAGAAGTGACCGAAAATTTAAAAAATCTTAGGCCGCTGAACAACTATTGCAAATTTTGCTATGTTTTCGATGAAGTATCAAAATGTGTTTTATACAGGAAGATAGCATTAAAATAGACCTTTCTAAAGTAGTAACTCAAAATTTCTTCGACCTCTTACAAAAGACCGAAAATTTAAAAAATCTTAGGCCGCTGAACAACTATTGCATATTTTGCTATGTTATCGATGAAGTATCAAAATGTGTTTTATACAGGAAGATAGCATTAAAATAGACCTTTCTAAAGTAGTAACTCACAATTTCTTCGACCTCTTAGAAGTGACCGAAAATTTAAAAAATCTTAGGCCGCTGAACAACTATTGCAAATTTTGCTATGTTTTCGATGAAGTATCAAAATGTGTTTTATACAGGAAGATAGCATTAAATTGACCTTTCTAAAGTAGTAACTCAAAATTTCTTCGACCTCTTAGAAGTGACCGAAAATTAAAAAAATCTTAGGCCGCTGAACAACTATTGCATATTTTGCTATGTTATCGATGAAGTATCAAAATGTGTTTTATACAGGAAGATAGCATTAAAATAGACCTTTCTAAAGTAGTAACTCACAATTTCTTCGACCTCTTAGAAGTGACCGAAAATTAAAAAATCTTAGGCCGCTGAACAACTATTGCAAATTTTGCTATGTTTTCGATGAAGTATCAAAATGTGTTTTATACAGGAAGATAGCATTAAAATAGACCTTTCTAAAGTAGTAACTCAAAATTTCTTCGACCTCTTACAAAAGACCGAAAATTTAAAAAATCTTAGGCCGCTGAACAACTATTGCATATTTTGCTATGTTATCGATGAAGTATCAAAATGTGTTTTATACAGGAAGATAGCATTAAAATAGACCTTTCTAAAGTAGTAACTCACAATTTCTTCGACCTCTTAGAAGTGACCGAAAATTAAAAAAATCTTAGGCCGCTGAACAACTATTGCAAATTTTGCTATGTTTTCGATGAAGTATCAAAATGTGTTTTATACAGGAAGATAGCATTAAAATAGACCTTTCTAAAGTAGTAACTCAAAATTTCTTCGACCTCTTAGAAGTGACCGAAAATTTAAAAAATCTTAGGCCGCTGAACAACTATTGCATATTTTGCTATGTTATCGATGAAGTATCAAAATGTGTTTTATACAGGAAGATAGCATTAAAATAGACCTTTCTAAAGTAGTAACTCAAAATTTCTTCGATCTCTTAGAAGTGACCGAAAATTAAAAAAATCTTAGGCCGCTGAACAACTATTGCAAATTTTGCTATGTTATCGATGAAGACTCAAAATTTGTTTTATACAGGAAGATAGCATTATAATAGACCTTTCTAAAGTAGTAACTCAAAATTTCTTCGATCTCTTAGAAGTGACCGAAAATTAAAAAAATCTTAGGCCGCTGAACAACTACTGCATATTTCACTGTGTTATCGATGAAGTATCAAAATGTGTTTTACACAGGAAAATAGCATTAAAATAGATCTTTCTAAAGAAGTAACTCCAAATTTCTTCGACCTCTTAGAAGTGACCGAAAATTTAAAAAATCTTAGGCCGCTGAACAACTATTGCATATTTTGCTATGTTATCGATGAAGTATCAAAATGTGTTTAATACAGGAAGATAGCATTAAAATAGACCTTTCTAAAGTAGTAACTCAAAATTTCTTCGACCTCTTAGAAGTGACCGAAAATTAAAAATATCTTAGGCCGCTGAACAACTATTGCAAATTTTGCTATGTTATCGATGAAGTATCAAAATGTGTTTTATACAGGAAGATAGCATTAAAATAGACCTTTCTAAAGTAGTAACTCAAAATTTCTTCGACCTCTTAGAAGTGACCGAAAATTTAAAAAATCTTAGGCCGCTGAACAACTATTGCAAATTTTGCTATGTTATCGATGAAGTATCAAAATGTGTTTTATACAGGAAGATAGCATTAAAATAGACCTTTCTAAAGTAGTAACTCACAATTTCTTCGACCTCTTAGAAGTGACCGAAAATTAAAAAAATCTTAGGCCGCTGAACAACTATTGCAAATTTTGCTATGTTTTCGATGAAGTATCAAAATGTGTTTTATACAGGAAGATAGCATTAAAATAGACCTTTCTAAAGTAGTAACTCAAAATTTCTTCGACCTCTTAGAAGTGACCGAAAATTTAAAAAATCTTAGGCCGCTGAACAACTATTGCATATTTTGCTATGTTATCGATGAAGTATCAAAATGTGTTTTATACAGGAAGATAGCATTAAAATAGACCTTTCTAAAGTAGTAACTCAAAATTTCTTCGATCTCTTAGAAGTGACCGAAAATTAAAAAAATCTTAGGCCGCTGAACAACTATTGCAAATTTTGCTATGTTATCGATGAAGACTCAAAATTTGTTTTATACAGGAAGATAGCATTATAATAGACCTTTCTAAAGTAGTAACTCAAAATTTCTTCGATCTCTTAGAAGTGACCGAAAATTAAAAAAATCTTAGGCCGCTGAACAACTACTGCATATTTCACTGTGTTATCGATGAAGTATCAAAATGTGTTTTACACAGGAAAATAGCATTAAAATAGATCTTTCTAAAGAAGTAACTCCAAATTTCTTCGACCTCTTAGAAGTGACCGAAAATTTAAAAAATCTTAGGCCGCTGAACAACTATTGCATATTTTGCTATGTTATCGATGAAGTATCAAAATGTGTTTAATACAGGAAGATAGCATTAAAATAGACCTTTCTAAAGTAGTAACTCAAAATTTCTTCGACCTCTTAGAAGTGACCGAAAATTAAAAATATCTTAGGCCGCTGAACAACTATTGCAAATTTTGCTATGTTATCGATGAAGTATCAAAATGTGTTTTATACAGGAAGATAGCATTAAAATAGACCTTTCTAAAGTAGTAACTCAAAATTTCTTCGACCTCTTAGAAGTGACCGAAAATTTAAAAAATCTTAGGCCGCTGAACAACTATTGCAAATTTTGCTATGTTATCGATGAAGTATCAAAATGTGTTTTATACAGGAAGATAGCATCAAAATAGACCTTTCTAAAGTAGTAACTCAAAATTTCTTCAACCTCTTAGAAGTGACCGAAAATTTAAAAAATCTTAGGCCGCTGAACAACTATTGCAAATTTTGCTATGTTATCGATGAAGTATCAAAATGTGTTTTATACAGGAACATAGCATTAAAATAGACCTTTCTAAAGTAGTAACTCAAAATTTCTTCGACCTCTTAGAAGTGACCGAAAATTAAAAAAATCTTAGGCCGCTGAACAACTAATGCATATTTCACTATGTTGCTGCCAAAGACTGCCATCCAAAGACAACAACCGGGACCGACGGCTCAACGTGCCCTCCGAAGCACGGAAGTGCTCAGTAGTAATGTCACCAGCGGTCACCCATCCAACTCCTGACCGTGGCGGACGTTACTTAACTTTGCTGATCGTTTCAGATTGGCCTTAGCAAACTTCGCTACGAGCGTATTCACTGTACCTACCTAGTAGTATATTATAATTTTTAGATAGTCGGTGCAACGTAGCGGGGCGCGGCAGCAATGACAGCGAGACCGCATGTTTTAGTTCAAATACCTATTATGCTGCGGCCGCATTTATCTCGTTTCTGAAATGGATGGGTTAAGAGCACGTGGCAAGGCAAAAACTTTAACAGATTCCACCAGCACTTAAGTAACCTTTGATGTTATAATCTGCCCAGAAATCGCAGGTAAGGCACAGAGACCTCCAGATTTGCTAGCCACCACCTGGCCAGTGCCCATTGTTATATTTACAATAAAAGAAACGAGATAAATGCGGCCGCAGCATAATAGGTATTTGAACAAAAACATGCGGTCTCGCTGTCATTGCTGCCGCGCCCCGCTACGTTGCACCGACTATCTAAAAATTATAATATACTACTAGGTAGGTACAGTGAATACGCTCGTAGCGAAGTTTGCTAAGGCCAATCTGAAACGATCAGCAAAGTTAAGTAACGTCCGCCACGGTCAGGAGTTGGATGGGTGACCGCTGGTGACATTACTACTGAGCACTTCCGTGCTTCGGAGGGCACGTTGAGCCGTCGGTCCCGGTTGTTGTCTTTGGATGGCAGTCTTTGGCAGCAACATAGTGAAATATGCATTAGTTGTTCAGCGGCCTAAGAATTTTTCGATTTTCGACCACTTCTAAGAGGTCGAAGAAATTTTGAGTTACTACGTTAGAAACGTCTGTTTATATGCTATCTTCCAGTGTAAAACTCATTTTGATACTTCGTCGATAACATAGTGAAATATGCATTAGTTGTTCAGCGGCCTAAGAATTTTTCGATTTTCGACCACTTCTAAGGGGTTGAAGAAGTTTTGAGTTACTACGTTAGAAAGGTCTATTTATATGCTATCTTCCTGTATAAAACACATTTTGATACTTCATCGATAACATAGCAAAATAGGCAATAGTTGTTCAGCGGCCTAAGATTTTTTTGATTTTCGGTCATTTCTAAGAGGTCGAAGAAATTTTGAGTTACTACTTTAGAAAGGTCTATTTTAATGCTATCTTCCTGTATAAAACAAATTTTGATTCTTCATCGATAACATAGCAAAATTTGCAATAGTTGTTCAGCGGCCTAAGATTTTTTAAATTTTCGGTCACTTCTAAGAGATCGAAGAAATTTTGAGTTACTTTTTTAGAAAGGTCTATTTTAATGCTATCTTCCTGTATAAAACACATTTTGATACTTCATCGATAACATAGCAAAATATGCAATAGTTGTTCAGCGGCCTAAGATTTTTTTGATTTTCGGTCATTTCTAAGAGGTCGAAGAAATTTTGAGTTACTACGTTAGAAAGGTCTATTATAATGCTATCTTCCTGTATAAAACAAATTTTGATACTTCATCGATAACATAGCAAAATTGGCAATAGTTGTTCAGCGGCCTAAGATATTTTTAAGTTTCGGTCACTTCTGAGAGGTCGAAGAAATTTTGAGTTACTACTTTAGAAAGGTCTATTTTAATGCTATCTTCCTGTATAAAACACATTTTGATACTTCGTCGATAACATAGCAAAATATGCAATAGTTGTTCAGCGGCCTAAGATTTTTTAAATTTTCGGTCACTTCTAAGAGGTCGAAGAAATTTTGAGTTACTACTTTAGAAAGGTCTATTTTAATGCTATCTTCCTGTATAAAACACATTTTGATACTTCATCGATAACATAGCAAAATATGCAATAGTTGTTCAGCGGCCTAAGATTTTTTTGATTTTCGGTCATTTCTAAGAAGTCGAAGAAATTTTGAGTTACTACGTTAGAAAGGTCTATTATAATGCTATAATCCTGTATAAAACAAATTTTGATTCTTCATCGATAACATAGCAAAATTTGCAATAGTTGTTCAGCGGCCTTAGATATTTTTAATTTTCGGTCACTTCTTAGAGGTCGAAGAAATTTTGAGTTACTACTTTAGAAAGGTCTATTTTAATGCTATCTTCCTGTATAAAACACATTTTGATACTTCATCGATAACATAGCAAAATATGCAATAGTTGTTCAGCGGCCTAAGATTTTTAAAATTTTCGGTCACTTCTAAGAGGTCGAAGAAATTGTGAGTTACTACTTTAGAAAGGTCTATTTTAATGCTATCTTCCTGTATAAAACACATTTTGATACTTCATCGATAACATAGCAAAATATGCAATAGTTGTTCAGCGGCCTAAGATTTTTTAAATTTTCGGTCTTTTGTAAGAGGTCGAAGAAATTTTGAGTTACTACTTTAGAAAGGTCTATTATAATGCTATCTTCCTGTATAAAACACATTTTGATACTTCATCGATAACATAGCAAAATTTGCAATAGTTGTTCAGCGGCCTAAGATATTTTTAATTTTCGGTCACTTCTAAGAGGTCGAAGAAATTTTGAGTTACTACTTTAGAAAGGTCTATTTTAATGCTATCTTCCTGTATAAAACACATTTTGATACTTCATCGATAACATAGGAAAATTTGCAATAGTTGTTCAGCGGCCTAAGATATTTTTAATTTTCGGTCACTTCTAAGAGGTCGAAGAAATTTTGAGTTACTACTTTAGAAAGGTCTATTTTAATGCTATCTTCCTGTATAAAACACATTTTGATACTTCGTCGATAACATAGCAAAATATGCAATAGTTGTTCAGCGGCCTAAGATTTTTTAAATTTTCGGTCACTTCTAAGAGGTCGAAGAAATTTTGAGTTACTACTTTAGAAAGGTCTATTTTAATGCTATCTTCCTGTATAAAACACATTTTGATACTTCATCGATAACATAGCAAAATTTGCAATAGTTGTTCAGCGGCCTAAGATTTTTTAAATTTTCGGTCACTTATAAGAGGTCGAAGAAATTTTGAGTTACTACTTTAGAAAGGTCTATTTTAATGCTATCTTCCTGTATAAAACACATTTTGATACTTCATCGATAACATAGCAAAATATGCAATAGTTGTTCAGCGGCCTAAGATTTTTTAAATTTTCGGTCACTTATAAGAGGTCGAAGAAATTTTGAGTTACTACTTTAGAAAGGTCTATTTTAATGCTATCTTCCTGTATAAAACACATTTTGATACTTCATCGATAACATAGCAAAATATGCAATAGTAGTTCAGCGGCCTAAGATTTTTTAAATTTTCGGTCTTTTCTAAGAGGTCGAAGAAATTTTGAGTTACTACTTTAGAAAGGTCTATTTTAATGCTATCTTCCTGTATAAAACAAATTTTGATACTTCATCGATAACATAGCAAAATATGCAATAGTTGTTCAGCGGCCTAAGATTTTTTAAATTTTCGGTCACTTCTAAGAGGTCGAAGAAATTTTGAGTTACTACTTTAGAAAGGTCTATTTTAATGCTATCTTCCTGTATAAAACACATTTTGATACTTCATCGATAACATAGCAAAATTTGCAATATTTGTTCAGCGGCCTAAGATTTTTTAAATTTTCGGTCACTTATAAGAGGTCGAAGAAATTTTGAGTTACTACTTTAGAAAGGTCTATTTTAATGCTATCTTCCTGTATAAAACACATTTTGATACTTCATCGATAACATAGCAAAATATGCAATAGTTGTTCAGCGGCCTAAGATTTTTTAAATTTTCGGTCACTTCTAAGAGGTCGAAGAAATTTTGAGTTACTACTTTAGAAAGGTCTATTTTAATGCTATCTTCCTGTATAAAACAAATTTTGATACTTCATCGATAACATAGCAAAATATGCAATAGTTGTTCAGCGGCCTAAGATTTTTTAAATTTTCGGTCACTTCTAAGAGGTCGAAGAAATTTTGAGTTACTACTTTAGAAAGGTCTATTTTAATGCTATCTTCCTGTATAAAACACATTTTGATACTACATCGATAACATAGCAAAATATGCAATAGTTGTTCAGCGGCCTAAGATTTTTTAAATTTTCGGTCACTTCTAAGAGGTCGAAGAAATTTTGAGTTACTACTTTAGAAAGGTCTATTTTAATGCTATCTTCCTGTGTAAAACACATTTTGATACTTCATCGATAACATAGCAAAATATGCAATAGTTTTTCAGCGGCCTAAGATTTTTTTTTATTTTCGGCCATTTCTAGGTGGTGGAAGAAATTTAGAGTTATTTATTCAGAAAGGTCTATACAAACGCCATTTTTGGTATAGATATAAATTTTATAGTTTGAGTTTAACGTTTTACAAATCAGTACAGTTTTTCCCTTTTTACCCTCACCCCCATATATTATGATTCGTAGGATGCTGTATAGGTATTTTATGTTTACGATATAAAAAACCGCGGTTCAATAAAAGGGACTCTCTTAATTGGTCGGGTTATAATAGGCCGCTAACTTTAGGCCGCTAACATCACATCGGTAGTTTTCACTCACTTAGGGCTGAACATTGTCAAACACATCATATTTTACCATCAGGTGACATTTTGTTACCAAAATATCCAATTTTCGAGCGTATCACGCAGTTCAGTGCTAAATAGTTTTTATGAACTTTTAACTTTTGTGTTCAACTCTTGATATATAGCAGGCTTGCCTGATTATTACGTTTTCTTCTGGTGTTTTACTGTGGACGTTATTAGATCTTTTGGATGAAATCTCGTTGTTTTGGCTTGTAATGGGCATTGTCAGCTTCGATCGTTTTATGATAGACGCTCGAAGATTGTCAGCTAAATTTGGTGGAGCACACAGACCAATGATTACATAATCACTATGACACAGACCAATATATTTGTATACACACTCACTGGTCTGTGGTCTACACCACAGACCAGTGACCGGTAAAAGTATTTTTTGAGGTTCCATATTCAAATCACATTGACAAGCGGATTATAATGGAATTTAGTAAACACCGTGGGTAAATATCATTGCCAAGGCTCAACCTGAAGGCTTATAAAAGCTTACTTTAATCAAAGTTTAACTAGTAATATATGCTTTAAGTTAGGTTTACTCAACACGTTATTTGAAGGTATCTAGTCATACCCAAGAAAATATTTGTTTAAGTGGGTAAACTGGTGGGAAGTCCCAGCCCAGCATTCTTAGTAGATATTGTTATAAACATGCAGATTACTTGAGATAACGTTGCAATACATACCAATAATCGATCATCGATTTGGTATAGGTTTGTCAATAATCAATGATAATTGTATAATCATCAAAAATCACCTTGCGGTTTTCACGGCATTTTCTACCTCGCACTACCACATTATGGAACCAGCTGCTAGGTGAAGTATTTCTGAACAGAATCCACTTAGGAGCCTTCAAGAAAAGAAACATTGTGTTTACTTGAAAATTGTTTTTATAACTTAAACGAGTTTATGACATATAAATTAAATAATGGAAAATAATTTATGAATTTATTGACTAAATAACAAGTTTTGTATAAGTAAGTATTTAATTGTGACATACAAATTTATTTCATTATATATTTTTTCTCTTTAACTGAATTAACATTTTAAACATTAAATCTCTATTTATTAGTTTTATTTATTATAACATTCGAATACATACATTAATTATTAATTAAACTTATTTTGTAAATTTTATGTAATATTTACACACCATTGTCATTGCAGAATATTTCAACCTATATTTTTTTTAATTTACCACCAGCTGTGCGTTATACAACATTCTAGTAAATAAGTGATTTGATTGATTGAAGAAGAGAGCATATTCCCAACTTAAAGGCCGGTAACGCATCCTCGAGACCTCTGGAGTTGCGGATGTTTGTGGGCGACGGTGATCACTTACCATCAGGTGAGCCGTCTGCTCGTTTGCCCTACTATCCCATAAAAAAACAACCGTAGCAGATTTTATATTATCATCGTCATCATCACGTCTATTATTCTTAACAGGGTAGAATCCTATCTAGAGGTCTATCCTATTACCACTCATCAGGCACAGACTGCTCCGGAATCAACTCCTGACTGAACGGATACAAGAATCGATACTTGTTTTTTTATTTAAATATTAATAATTAAATAAAATATTGAATGAAAACCGCGATAAATCCGTTTAATGTAATTATAAAGAAAGATTATTAACTTCAAATATTTTTCTGTGGCATATCCACTTTCGACGCATCGTTGTAGTTTGTTTAATTACTAAAGCGTGAGAAACCGAAGCGAGATTATGTTTATTGATCTTTTATTAGCTATTGCTTTTATAGGTTTAATGCATTGACGCTGTGCCTTTACGATTTAAATGGTTTTTCTTAACAGTTCGTTTTAATAGGTACTGGTGTCAATATCAATTGGAACGTCCGATTCTGAACAATTTGAAGCTGTGATTGCCTAGTGGCAATTGCTATGTCCACCATCTCTATGGTTAAAATCGTGCCATGAGCTTTGAGCAGGGTCATATATCGCCAAGCACCTAGCAGTGAGTTCAGGCAGCTGTCCTTCTGAGCCAGTAGCATTATCTCAGGGTGACAGGCATTTCGTCGACGAAATGCATATGTTTTAGGCAGAAGTTATCGCTTAACATCAGGTGGGTATCGTGCTTGTTCTGTCAAAAATCACATAAAAAAACCTATCGAATTGGTACTACTGTTCATAATTATGTGACGAGTAGGAAGAAGTATTATTTCTTATCTTATCAATGACACGACTACGTGGCTAATTACTAGATTTAATCACCTATTTAAATAGGTTACTAATTTAAAAAGTTGTAGCGAGAACAAGGATAATTTAAACATCCACGTCACCACATTAGTGGGGACCTTGGGAATAACCCGCTGAGAGCCTATCTGAAAAAACCTATTTGCCTGAAATTGTAAGGGGTAAATAGGGTTTCAATAAAAAAATGCTTTTTAGGAAAATACGCCACGTTGCGTGCATTTATTTCAGTGCAACATCGAAATAACAGTTTGGGCAAGCTAAGATTTTCTTAAAAATATTTTTAGGAGTCCGTAACTACTAGAAAACCGGACCTTCAGCTGTCCGTCTATCTGTCCGATCTTTTAGGGCTAGTCTAAAATCTTTGAAAAGATAATTTAATAAGTTAGCTCGTTGGATTTTTACAGAATATATGTTGGTAGAACGGATTGCCTAAAAAATACTAATAATAATAAACCTGAAAATAAATGGAGAACAAAAACGTGTTTTTTTTTATTGGTTTTTGTTTTAGCTCTATCGTAAAAACGGTAACAGTATAATATCTAACGCACAACAACAAGTAATAAAAACTGATCAAGTGTCGGTTGGACTCCCACTGAGGTACACGAAAATTAAACAATTTCCTTCAATTCTTTTTTTCTTTTCATTCAAAGTACATTCTGTGTTCATAAGGAACACTAGATGTATGGGTCCTACTCACACTCGACCGGTTTTATAATCAATACATTTTCTAGAAATTTACGCATTTTTTTTATATATATGTATATATTATAACACTTATTGCAGGTATATACATAGGTATGTACGTATATAGGTATTCATATAATATAAGTATTGGAATGATATTTCACACATGTTTTAACAAAATTTAATAACTATCAATTTTTGTGTATATCATTATTTATGTACATAAACGAAATAATATAAAATTATTTTTCTTATTCTTAACTTACGATAAATTTTCACATCACACAGTACAAATTAATGGTGTCGGACTGATCGTCTCGTGACTAGTTTGAACTGAATAGTTAGTACCTAGTCGTTAACAGAGCATGATACATACATGATCACTATAATACACCCACCCCTTGTCGCGAAATAAAGTTTTCCCAGTCTGCTTAAACTTTACGTTTTCCGCGGCTCGAAACGCAGTTTTTCACATTTTCATGAAAAACTTAATGAAAAAATACTTTGAAAACTTGACGGAAAAGTGCAGGAAATCTATTTTTAATTCCTTCTTTTTATTTTTTTTACTCCAAAACTACTTTTCCTACAGCTTTTAATTTTTTTTTAATATCATTAGTTACTTGTTATCTTTACAAATGATTAAAACAACTTTCTAGGTTTATTAGTTTAGAGTAGATATGAGATTAATAATCTCAAAATGTGCATGCGTAATAATATATTACGCATGCACATTTTGAGAGCCTACATTTTCGCTCCCTCCGGATAAACTCGTGTCTTCCGAATGGCTTTCCATCTTGGCTATCGAGATCGATAGCGGATGCTTGAACTTTGAACGACATGCCTCCCGTCAGACTTCTACCACTTCTTCTGAACGCAAGAAGTGATTTTGCAAACATACTTTCCTCTGATGAAATTATAAACTTTTATATGTTTTGTTTGCTATATTTTTTTATTAATATTTATTTTATACATATTTTACAAGTTTTTTTGAAGACATACGTAAATATTACTTTAAAATAATAAACAATTGGTAGGTACCTATAAATAGTTTTAGATCAATTCTATGGATTCCCCGTGCGGTTGCCGGGTCCATAACGTTGCAGAGAAAGAGGCCAGAGGGGCCTGGGGATATATAATATTAATTACTTAGGATTGTAGAACATACGATAACTGAAAGGTATTTAAATATAGACAAGCGCCTGATATCAAAGGGAAATTCGCAGGATTCTATCAACGTTTGACTGTTGACTACTTGGGCACTTCGTTTGCGTTTCTTAATCGAATCTTATTGAAGACATACTAATTATATATCTAAACTAAGTCTTATTAAGTCTCGTCGTCGTCGTTTCTACTGCCCTATTAACCTAAAAACTATATTAAAATTTTACATGAAACCTACTTACATAGACTTTATTTATTTCGTCGACATTCCACAAAGGATCTATTCCTTAATTAAATGTATAATCTTTTTTCATGTTTTGCAAAATTTGTTGCTGTCGACAGTTTGATTTTGCTTTTGAAAACTATTTTTCGTCAGAACTCGGTACAGTCAAAACGAAAAGAGTAACAGTATCATATAGTAAATAAATTACGTTTCAAAACAATTTTGAGCAATTTAATCTGACAAGGAAAACGTAATCACTAAAATCGTACATCGTACCTCAGACTTCACACTTAATCCCGTAGTTAGACAAAGCTGGAGAAAGAACTTTATTACAAAAAAATTACTTGATACTTTCGACTATCGAATATATGCACAATTCATCTTATTGTATATCTACAAGTAATTTTCTGGTGGAATAAAGAAATTATTTCTTACCTATAAAATTTGTTTAGGCTTAACTTATCAATATGTTTTCAAATATTTTTACAGTATGGTACCTCTATCCATATACCTGCATATTCTATACTAATAATGTATTTGTAACGAAATACATGTGATAGACTAGATTAACTTCACTTTATTTTCTTGTTTCCATTTTATTAATTTATACATCTTAGTATTATTTTCGTCTTTTTCTATGGCCATGCGTTACTATAGGCAATGCTATAGAATAGCTATACCCTATAGCTATGCCTCTGAAAACCAGTGCTGCGGATCAATACTGAACTGATACCTTTTCCGGCAGCACTATACCTTTAAAACAGCAGTTCTTGTGCACGTTGTAGATACTTACATAAATTACAATTTATATAACAATTTATCTATTTTTATCACCTTCGAATTTTGTTATAAATTTATTTGACATGTGTAAATGATTGTGCAATCTCTTGAAATGCAACTGTATGTACTTCAATGACGTAAACCACTTAACTCCGTAACTGTACCTATCTATCCCTTCCTACAACGATTACGCATACCACTTGTTTTCGAAAGAAGCAAGACGAATATAACTATTAAAAAATAAAGCCTGAAAAAATGCTTTGCTGTTGATATAGATAAGATAAGTTTAATATTCACGATATATAACGAAAACAATCATTTCAAATATACAAAAGAGAACCCGTCAATTTATTTGCCGTCTCGTACAGATTGCGCAGTTTATACGAGTATATCGCTCGCTATCTCGTTTTTTCCTGCTCCACGCCCCAATTGCAATTGTGATAACATATTTTTAACGGCTTACGAGTGTGTAGATCTAGTCTACGATAGATCTATTCGCGGGTCACCAGAATGTTACAAATTTTTCCTAGGAGAATAACACTTGGAGTCTAGCGACATCCATGACCGGTAGATGACAAAACGCTGGTTCCTTATAATAAGAAACTAAAGACATGGAGCAAATATCGGTGATTTTATATTATACAACTTCGCCCATACCTTATGTGATATACAGGTGTGACAAAATCCTGTTTAATTTACTTAAAAGTATTTTTTTCTCTTTATATTTAATCTGGCACAGAATGTTTCGTGAAGATAGGACCGATCACTGAGGTGTCATCTTGGCCCCTGATAATAAAGGAGACTCCAAGGCCTATAAGCGCTCCAAGTAGGACTCCAACGGTGACGGCTAGGGCTCGTTGGGTGTAGGGCCAACGGGAACACGCCCAGTACTGCTCCCGGTATACCCTGCAGGAAACAACCAAATATTTTTCTTATAAGATTGAAGCAATGATAGTCCAGTGGCGGTGAATTTGATTGTGGTAGGGCATTTGGTAAATGGCGGCTAATCTAGCTCCTACACCCTTGGGAAAATAACTGTCACCATACGGCATGTTATGGTAGCTGTTTTAGGACTAGTTACCATTCTTGCTGTTCAGAATCTTTAACCAAATAATCATAACCAATAAGTAAGGCTTGTCAAAAGCGATTTGCATTGGCAGGCATTACTTTTTTATCGCAGTGGCTCTATAAAGAATTATCTATCTATCTATATAGAATATGTCAATATCAAAATTCAAATTATATTAAAATATGTAATTGACTTACATAAAGCGTAGTAGACGCCTAAATTGAATTAATGATTTTGACTTTGACAGGGTATTTTCCCTCCTATAAAAAATTGTTTGTAAAACAACTATCGGTGTTCCGCCAAGTTTCTTTGAGAGCCACCTTCGACCACAACACACCTTACTGTCAGGTGAGATTGTAGTTAGACTGTCTTAACAGAACCTAGTAAAAAAAATCAAGAATGGAAATCGAAGCCGAATCGCCAGTTAAGCGGTTTCGCATCGCCTGCACATGCAAATTTGTTTGATTTTATCTGTAATACTTATCTTATCCATACATGATATCTAATGAATATACAGTATTAATGTATAAACATAAATAAAAAATTCCTAAACAGTTATTTGAACTTATTTGTTATCATGTTAGTTGACGTGGTACTTATTAAACCCACGTGACCTTGCAAAGTTCAATGTCCTTTCAGGGTTGCCTAAAATAATCTTGGATAATGTAACATTCAACTTCTTATGGAAAATTTGATGTCCAGTTTGGACTTTGATATTTTACCCTACTGGTTCTTGACTTGAGCAAAGTGTTACTTACTGCGCTCTTACATTAGTAAACCAATGCACACAAAGCCGTAGACTAAAACTTAACATGCCGGTCGCACTACATATTGTTATCATCATCATCACATCAACCGGAACGTCCACCATTAACTTTATTGGGGGGATTTGCCATAATCCACGCGCTGGCTGATATCTTGAGGATTGCAGTAGCAGTTGTCGGTTTTTCAGAAGGCGCTGCTATCTTGAGGCTTGCAGTAGCAGTTGTCGGTTTTTCAGAAGGCGCTGCTTCACACCTTCCGGTATTCTTCCCTTGCTCACCTCTTACGACACCCATCGGAGGAAATGAGGGGTGTCATTCTAAACTGGTACCTTCGGGACACCTATTGTAGTGGCAAATAATTTATACTGCCCATAAGCCTACAATGTGAGGTAAGTTGCACAAGAACTTCCCTTGTTTGTTTATAGATGTCAGTAAAGAAAATCACTGTAATGTTTACAGTAACAATGTGATAGTCTTGACGTAAAAGTTTGTACTGTTAGATAGAGTTACGAGATATTGAGTAAACATAACTGACATTGAGGTTAGGTAACTATCATATGCTATCAATTTGTTTATTTGATAAGGCTTAAGGAGTTCCCGTAGAAAATGAGAGTTTTCAACACCGTGACCTACCTTCCTCATAATTTATCCAAGATATCAGCAACAATTGCGTAAAGTTCTCTGCTTTGCTGTTTAGAGTGTGTGCCCAATTGTTTGGCCTCCTTGTCTATTTTCTACGGATCGGAAGAGAGAAAGAGGATCTCACTCCCTTTCCTGCACCACCACCTCTCTCTGGGATATTATTGTCACCGCCTCCCACGCACTTTCCTCATCAACCATCTTAACAATGATGACCAGCAAAAAGAGATCGGTTCATATATGAAATTATGGCATAACTTAACTAGATTCTTCCCAGACCAAGTCAACTACTTCCCTCAAGTAGAAAATCTGCCGCAAGCTAAGCACCTAACGGTTTGTTCCGGCAGCAGTCCTTGAGAGCCAGTGAAATTACAGGCGCATGTCTCAACGTGACGGGCGCGGTGCAATTCGTGACTTATGACGAAATGCATTTGTTATAGGCAGAGGTTAGTCCGCTTAACAGTGAACCTCGAGCTTGTCCCGTCTCAATAACATAAATATATATATAACTAGCTTTCCGGGCGCGGCTCCGCCCGCGCGTATGTCTGTTATCGCGCAAAAACATTAACCTCTTTTTGCGCAGTTGGATAAAAACTATCCTATGTTTTTTCCCGGGTCTCAAACTATTTCCATACCAAATTTCATTCAAATCGGTCCAGTAGTTTTGGCGTGAAAGCGTAACAGACAGACAGACAGACAGACAGATTTACTTTCGCATTTATAATATTAGTACTGAATAGTACTGATATAGTTGGTAAAATGATTAATCGTGAATAAAATAAAACAAATTACCCAGTAATAGGCACAGCGCCGACTGCCGGTCCTCTGTTTTCAGCACCCAAATTATTGACACTATTCACACTGCCGACATACGCATTGTTCACAAACACAAACTCACTGGTCCCCCTCGAGGACGCTTTACTTCTTTTGCTACTCTCCACTTTAACCTCTGTGAGGTTCCGAGGGTCCCGAGACATATCTTTCTTAGACATTGTCAAAAATAACACCGTTCATAATAATGTTTCACTAATAACTGAAGCACATCCTTTTGTTATCAACTGCTTTGATAACACTATCAGATACTGTCGGCGCTGGTTCGATATTGCGAGGTAGTCCTTCGTTTATAGCTATTGTTATTTTTTACGAGATTAGATGATAGTTGCCGGCGAGTATGAAAATTTTACAAGCTGCCATTGAAAAATGGTTCATATCGCTGTAATTTTCTTTATAAATATACAAGTGTTTTCTCAAATTTAATATAGGAGCGGGTTAATCGGGTTAATGTTGTCATATTCATTTTTCAACCTATTTATTTTTGTGGCCTATCACAGGGGTATCTCCGTCTAGAGCTCACGCGGAACCTTCCGGCATGTGACCCGGAGCACAATGTCCGTGCCAACCCTTATGAGCTAGTATTATATGTTCAAACATTTTATTTTAAGGTAGAAACTTACGTCTTAAGCAAATTAAAAAATTCAACAGTTTTATCGCTCTTGTACCTAATTTTAGTAACCATTCTACATGATTATGGTATTCAAAAGTATATAATAACATTGTCTGTATTATCTTGAAAAATAATTAAACCTCAATGCACGTTATTCTATAAATTACCCCTAAAACCGTCAAAAACTTAGTTTACCCGTTACTAACAAAATTCAATAAAAAAATAAATGTTTTTGATATTGCAACAAATACTTTCAGAATCCCGTATGTTACGTGACAAATACAATAATTAATCGATATAGCAACAAAAATAGACGAATGTTATAATGTTGTATTTCACGCTGTAGACGTCAGCATTCCCCTTAAGTTGGAAACTTATATAGCGAAGGTTTGGTAACCATTTACATGATCAAGGTATTCGCGAATTTAAAAAGATAATCCTTGAATTTTCTTGAGAAGTTATTAAAGACCAATGCACATGATTCAATGAGCTCCCTCTAAACCACCAAGCATTTTAAAAAATACGTTAACTCGTTACAAATGTAATCAATTCAATGAGCATTAAAATATACATTAATAACAATAAAAAAAACGGATCTCACGTCTTACATGGAAGTAGAACAGTGAGATGACCCAGCAACTGAAACAAAAATTGTATAGGTAAATATTAAATTTTCCGTGATAGATAACAGCGTTCACCTTAATCTATAGATAATAAAATATATTTTTATCTTTGAATATATTCACACCTGAGGTTTAGGGTTATTAGCCGATATTTGTTATAATGTATATATTCTCTGAGATTATCAATATGTGCAATGATAAAATTCATCACTGGATTTCTTTGTACATATAACTAAGTATACATATAGAAATCTAGTCATGTATTTTGACGGTACTTCCTAAATATCGAATGCTAATCCGGCAGTCCTTCAAATCCTGAGCGAGGGTCTAGATCTTAAAGGCTTTTTCACACGTAAAAACCTTTGGCGGGAAAACCACCTTTCAAGCTCTTGTACAAAGGTTAAGCTATCTTGAACAACATTATCACTTGCAATAGTGGTCAAAAACGTCAACAATAAAAAAAACTCGACAGTGATTAACTGATTACGGCCAAATATGTCACAGCTTCCAATAAACTTCGGGCTCCATTACCGTGCTTTTGCCGCAAAGGGTCGAGCAGAGGTAAAAACGTATGGGGCTGCGTGCCGCGCGTGCCTTCCTCGGCTCATTAGCCGTCCCGTATTTGGCTTCTGGGCTGGACGTGCCTCATTTGGCACAATTAACCGGTGCGGTTGTAATTCTTTGAAATAGGAGGTACGGTTGGGTTATGTGATGATGTGAAGCCGTTGACAATGGGTTAATTTGTTGGTGAATTCTTCTTTGACGAAGAGTTATAGGGTTACATGTGCCCGATGAAAAAAAAACTCTTCTCCGATTACTTTCGCGTCTGTCGGGCCTTCTGACACGCACTTGTTGCATGAACACAAACGGTGTGTTGTGTTCCCACTGGCCTTTATTTGCCAATGATAAGCTACTGTATCCAATTTTACAATTCGATTCGATTCGAACCCGATACACATCAGCATCCTCATGAGCCCGGTGTAAGACAGAAAGACAAAATAAAAGCTGCGAATTGCTGAGGGTTCCGTATAACCACAGAATATAAGGTACACAATATAAATTTCATTTGTAAGCATGCATAGTAACACAATTTTTCTTTATTAATTTTATTGGAATTTTCATGGGATATGCACGAGCATACATGACGTTAGTAATAATAATAATATTTATGGTTCAGTTAACGTTATCAATATTGTTAGTATAAGCGTTTTAAAAAAGAAGCTGAACGCTGCTTCAAGGTCTTGCAAGAGGGAAGTAGCCGAAGCCAAAAAGCTTCATGTGAACAGGATTGGTGACAAGTTGATGAGCTTCCCTTCAGGCGGTAAGAAGTTCTGGTCACTTGCCAAAGCTGCCGAGGGGAACTTCTGCCAATCATCACTTCCAGCACTTCGTAAGCCGGATGACAGTTTGGCCCACAGCGCAAAAGAGAAAGCAGATCTCCTTGGCATTCTCTTTGCCTCGAACTCGACTCTCGACGATGGGGATGCGGCACCGCCAGTTATACCGCAGTGCGAGAGTTCCATGCCGGATGTACGCATCTTTCAGAGAGCAGTACGGAAAGAACTCCTATCCCTTGATGTGCGAAAGTCGAGCGGGCCGGACGGTATCCCGGCTGTTGTTTTAAAAAAGTGCGCACCAGAGTTGTCCCCGGTTTTAACGCGCCTGTTTCTGTTCTCCTACACTTCGGGCTGTGTGCCATCATCGTGGAAGGTAGCTCTTGTTCACCCGATCCCTAAGAAAGGCGATCGCACGGACCCGTCTAACTACCGGCCCATTGCAATAACCTCTCTGCTCTCCAAAGTTATGGAACGAGTTATAAACTCCCAGCTTCTTGGATACCTGGAAGAACACCGGTTGATCAGCGATCGACAATATGGATTTCGTCAAGGCCGATCAACCGGTGATCTTTTAGCTTATCTTACGCATCGGTGGGCCGAAGCTGTTGAGAGTAGAGGAGAAGCGTTGGCGGTAAGCTTAGACATCTCCAAGGCCTTCGATCGGGTGTGGCACAGGGCGCTTCTTTCCAAACTACCATCATATGGCATATCCTCGGGGCTGTGCACATGGATATCCAGCTTTCTTTCCGGGCGAACTATTAAGGTCGTTGTGGACGGATCTTGTTCAGATGCCATGCCCATCAATGCTGGAGTCCCCCAGGGTTCTGTGTTGTCGCCTACGCTATTCATCCTGCATATCAACGACATGTTACGAATCGGTGACATTCATTGCTATGCGGATGATAGTACGGTCAGCGCACAGTACTCTGGTCGTGTTAGTGCCCCGCACTCTGAGGTGTTGGAAAGCAGAAACAGACTTGTGTCCGAGATTGAACATTCCCTTGCCAGAATCTCGGAGTGGGGAAATTTTAACCTCGTTAAATTCAATCCCACTAAGACACAAGTCTGCGCGTTCTCAGCAAAAAAAGCTCCTTTTGCCATCACTCCGCACTTTCAGGACATTCCCCTGAACATCTCTGAGAGCATGGAGATCCTTGGTATCAGCATTTCTAGCGAGGTTCAGTTTAGGGGTCATTTGCAGGCTAAAGCGAAACTCGCTTCAATGAAGCTCGGTGTGCTTAACAAGGCGAAGCGGTACTTTACACCTAGTCAGCGGCTTTTACTCTACAAAGCACAAGTGCGGCCCCACGTAGAGTACTGCTCCCACCTTTGGAATGGCGCACCGAAATACCAGCTTCAGCCTCTTGACTCCCTACAGCGACGAGCCGCTAGAATAGTCGACGATCCTAAGCTCTCCGACAGGCTGGATCCACTCAGTCTCCGCAGAGATGTAGGTTCCCTATGTGTTTTTTACCGAGTGTTTTTTGGGGAATGTTCCGACGAGCTTTTTAACCTTATTCCTGCGTCGAAATTTTACCACCGCACATCTCGACACCGTCAAAAGTCCCATCCCCACATCCAGCAAGTATGGACATCACACACTGTTCGCTTTTGTCGCTCCTTTCTTCCGCGTACTTGTGGGATGTGGAATGACCTACCTCCGGAGGTCTTTCCGCGAGGCTACGACATGGACCATTTTAAAAGGGGCATCTACAAATTCCTCTCTGGGCAGGCAACGCATCGGCAGCGCATCTAGTGTTGCAGATGTCCATAGGCGGCGGTTACGTTTACCATCAGGCGGGCCGCCTGCTTGTTTGTCACCCATAATATAAAAAAAAAAAAAAAAAAAAAAGCTTATTTCAATATGTTATTCATTCAAATATCATAAACACATCAAAATCCTATCACATAATAAAATAAAACATTGAAATTATGTGATTGACTACAATAGGACAAAGCACATGTGCCCCGAGGCTTCACGCTGGCCCAGATAATTCAAGCATATTTTTTTGATCATAACTCGAACGTAATGCCTCAGAATAGGTGCGCGTAAATCCTCAACACTCATTTTCAGGATATTGTTTTGACTTGTTGACCGGTTACCTCTACTTATAACAGATGCATTTCCTCGCATGTGACTAACTGCACTGCGCCAATTACCCTGAGACATAGTCGTCTCATGTGCCTGTAGCACGGTAATGTTATCTATACAGTATCTAACTCGGCTCTGTCCTCGAAATAATTACCTAACACCGCGCGGTACGTAAACATGCGATAGGGCTGCCCGCCTCTAGCATTTTAATTACATTGGCCTACTTAGTGTTTCCATTTAGTTTTGTGATTGTAAATATACTTTTTTTGTATAAACAAATAAAAGACTGTGAATTAAATAGATAGTGTTCAATAAAAATGCATGTTGTTTTTTGATTGGTTGATTTAATTAAAAAACCATGTTTATTTTTTAATAACAAATCAGTCTTATAAATTCAGTCCAGTCCAGTAGTTTTGGCGTGAAAGCGTACCAGACAGACAGACAGAGTTATTTTCGCATTTATAATATAAGTACTGATTATACATTATATATTGGTACTGATAAAATACCACGTCTTTATTTTGAATTATACAAAGTAACACAACAAAACACACATGCCCCGAGGTTTTAACACAAGCGTACCTACCGTATCGTGATTCATGAACCGCCTATAACTACCTATTTCACTCGTGTCATTTCTTTACTCTATTCACTTATTTTATTATTAATCCAGTTAGCTTTTTTCTGGAGATAAAAGGAAATACACTAATCTATTAAAAAGACACGCATTATGTAGGTAACCTACCTACTAGTAAGTACATTTATTTTATAGTCTTACCTTTCAGAGTTTCCAGATAAGCTAAAAAAAGTTATATTGTTATATCGTCACTGCGATGCAGTCGTGACTGTCTGCAGGCCGAGCGCGGGCCGAAATCGAGGCGCGTAGGTATAACTCGCGTTTCGTCCGTTTCTATGAAGTTGAAATACTGTATAGATAACATTACCGTGCCTGTAGTGCCTGGTTGACGAGCATTCATAAACATGTCCCCTTACACTATACGGCGAAGCTCACGCCACGCGCCGGTGGTGGGGATCGAATCATGAACCTGCGGCTCCGCAGTTCACAGCTATCATTACTCCAAATCGAGAGAAATTTTGTTTTTTATAATATACTTATTAGAGTTTTTTAACGCAATGTAAAAACCTTCTCTATATGGCCTGCGATATTCAATCCGCATCGCATTTGACCTGTTATAGTAAACAAAAGTAGTTAAATAAAATAACACGTGTCTTGTACATATTTTATTTAGAACTCTTTGTTTTTTTCATTATTTTAAGTTAAGCAATCCAACATAATAACATATATAATATAAAATCTTTAACTGGCTACGTATTATGGTCCCAAAGATACGCCTATAGGTATAGCAATCCTATATCGATGTCTTTACACATGGTCGCTCCCTCCACTTTACTCCCTCCACGACTTTTTAATCCCGATTTTTCTCAATAACTCAACACGTCACCATTTACATTTTGAAGCGCTCGTAGCCAAGTTTGCTTAGCCATTCTGAATCGATCAGCAAAGTTAAGCAACGTCCGCCGCGGTCATGACTTGGATGGGTGACCGCTGGTTGGGCATTACTACTGAGCGCTTCCGTGCTTCGGAGGGCACGTTAAGCCGTCGGTCCCGGTTGTTGTCTTAGGATAGCAGTCGTTACAGCATGGTGGTAGGGCACTTTGCAAATGCCCGCCTGGCTAGCTACCACCCTCAAGTTGAAAATCTGTCGCCAAGCACCTAACGGTGTGTTCCGGCAGCTGTCCTTGAGAGCCAGTAAATCTAGGTTAGTCTGAACAACATCCTCGACCACATCATCACTTACCATCAGGTGAGATAGTGGTCAAAGGCTAACCTATCAGGCATAAAAAAAAAAAAAAAAAAAAACGTAATATTCTGTCATACAGCTCTCTTGTCAGCTACACATTCGATGTCTCCTGCCACAATAATTAGCGCTTGTTTCATGTACAAGAGAGACACATAAATCGAAAAAACATCCAAAAGTATACTATGACTTCCGGTAAATAACTAATCTTATCACGAGATACTGCATATCTCAACAGGTGGGTGGTGTATTTTTAAAGAACAAAGAATGAAAGCACAAAGCTATTTTTATGTTTTTTTTATGTCTTATAGGTTAGCCTTTGACCACTATCTCACCTGATGGTAAGTGGTGATTTGGTCGAATATGTTGTTCAGGCTAACCTAGAATTACTGGCTCTCAAGGACAGCTGTCGGAACACACTGTAAGGTGCATGGCAACAGATGTCTACTTGATGGTGGTAAGCTAGCCAGGCGGGTATTCACAAAATGCCCTACCACCATGCTGTAACGACTGTCATCCTAAGACAACAACCAACAACTTTTGTATTAACTTTGCCAATACCCTATTTAGTACTAACGCTCAGTACCCTGCAAGTGCTTAACTTAATAATTGTTATATGTGTGCAGGCAATGGATGCTATGCTTATTCACCGAGTGTGTGCGAAGCGTCTCCCTTTCAGTTTGGGCAAAAATGCTTCTGTATATCCGTCTAGCTGCCTGGTTTCTCAATTATATGGAACTCTTCTGTGGATTCAGTTATTGGAAAAATTTTAAAGGAGATAATATGGGGATCGAAAACGTATGAAATAAAAATATAGGTATTTGTCGCGAGGTTTCCAGTTTTTAGATGCCTCTGTATTTAAATAAACATATTTTTTTACGCGTAGCTGGTTTTCCAAGCATCATTTATCGAAATTCCGCTACACTTACTGTGACCCACGCCACGTTCATTACGTATATTGACAAAGAAAGTGTTTGTCCTCTTTCCATTGTTTGCTTTTGCTTAGAGGCATATCTGGCGTCAATTGCATGTAATATGATAAGATCTACCTAGATTTTTTTTGAGATAACATATCGCGAGCTAAATACAGCAGAAGTTGGATTTTATGATATGGGTATAAGATTTTTGTTTTGTGACTATCTTTAGTTGATAATTGAAATGCAACGATTCCAGGAGTTACATGAGGTAACGTCATTTTGTTGTCATTCCTTTGTTGCGATGACATGATATAAATACTGCCCTATTGTGAAACATGTCGGACCTCGATCTGCAAATGCAAAAGACCGTTAATGAAAAAGTAAACTTTCGTTGGTTTTAATAATATCTTCTAAATCACTTTATGACTAAGGGTTTTCAGTATTTATAGAGGATAGTACATGCTACATATTATATAAAACCTCTGATGTGATGACTTTCTATGGTGGATCTTCTGCTGACCCAGATAGCTATTATGTGTGTTCATTAAGGTGAACTGATTCTCAAAAGGCAAATTTGGAACATATTTTTAGAAAGAGTGTACATTTTACAGATATAAATATATATACAATATTCTAGAGGATATGACAAATACTATATCTGGTCCTCAAACACGGTTTCATATTTATTATTATTTTTATAGTATAAACTACGCACTACAGACACGTTGTCCGTACTGTTTTAAATTTATATTTATTAATTTACAGTCATCAATCTTATTAGTATATACATCGTTTAATTTCTTACAACTAAAGTGTTAATAGTTGTATTGTAACATGATGTTGTTCCTTAAAATCTAAGTGAGTTCTTTTCTCATTCTATTATCTATTACGTTATGCTAAGTTATTATTCTATATGCTTATACTCCAAAGATCTAAATTTTAGGTTCGTAACCCATTCCGCTTACGAAACAATGGAGTCTTAGTATTAGGGTTCCGTTTTGCCCTTCGGGTACGGAACTGTAAAAAGTACTTTTATTCAAACTCATTTTAATAAATAATACTGGATAACTCATATTTCGACCATACCAATATTTTTTGAGAGAAATTCGGGAAGCCCGCGTTGAGAACTCATTATAAATATTTTTGAGAGTCGGAATAACCATCAGCTGAAATAAGATCACAGGCTAGCCTACTACAAAAAACTAGCAAAAAACCTGCCCTATATGTAAATAAGACTGGCAATTGAAAAAATTGAGGTATAACTTATTCAGGTAAAATTATCTCGATCTTATCTAATCATCAAGCCACATCTGCTGCAGGTGTACAGATACATACATACGTCAGTCAAATATTCCGTTGATACTTGACACCTAAGTATCATTGTCTTTAAGAGATCTTATTATATACTTTCAGAAAATGGAGCTTCTTCATGTCATCATCAAATCTGGTCCATCACCTCGCCCCCTCGCGTGGTCTTTGGAAGTATCATCGTCAGATAATGGAGAAGATTGGAGAATGATACGGGCGTTTGGAGATAGGGATCACTGCAGAAAGTTGTGGGATTTGAGACCAGAAAGACGGAGGAGAAAAGTCAGAAGTGTTAAGAGGACCAGTCGAGCTGAGAAAGTATCCTGCTCTACTCAGTTCGCAAGCCCGAGGCCTTTGGAGAATGGAGAGGTAAGACGAAAGTGGCTGTAAAGAATCGTCATTATTTCAGAATCTTGAAATGGGGTGCTGGGTTTGAATTGCACCCCCACTGTATCGTAAGAAGCGACGAAGGGAAAAGTACCAGAGGGTGGGCAGCAGCCACTTCTGAAGAACTGCGATCTTAATCTACGATCCCTAAGCCACCTGCTAAGCGTGGTTATTATGGCAGACCCCCCCCCCTTAATAAGGAGGCTGAGGTCAAGAGTAGACGAACCGGCTGACTCAAACAGTGCGGTGGTATAGGAATAAAAATTTACCAGGAAATCAATTTCATCTTCTTTTCTGTGTGTTTTCCAGATGCATATTGCAATCGGGGAAGGAGTGACAGCAAGAAGGGTCCGTGTGTCGTTTCGTGCTACTCACGCGTCATCACCACGACAGCAATACTACTCGGTGCGCGCACTCACCCTGGCTGCGCGATGCTTGTGTCACGGTCACGCTACCAGCTGCAACGTGGATGCTGAAGTAAGTTTTTTTGCATCTGATATATTGAGACAGTGGCACACTTATTGGTGAGTTATGATTAGTAGATTACAAAATTACAAATTTACGAGAGAAAAAAAAAATTAAAGTCATGTGTGGGATTCGAACCCGCGTCCATCCACCCCTTTAGCCGGGGTATGCTCTAACCTACAGTTATGAGTCATTGTGTCATGTTAGCTCAATTGGTTAGATCATACCCCGGCTAAAGGGGTGGATGGACGCGGGTTCGAATCCCGCACATGACTATAATTGATGTATGTAGTCTGATTTTAAGATTTTACACCATTTTACTAGTTGACAGTAGAAAACTATATTACTTTTATGTTATGAACTACTAGTACCTTCTTTCAACAAATAAATATTTGTATTGATCTTGATCAGAGCAGCAGAAACTACCGCTTACTCGAAGCGTGTTTGCCTGGCAGGCGTCAGATCACTTCGATCGCGTAGGTGCTTGTTCGAATCGTGCGCGCAGTTTAACTACTGAATCTATACTTATAATAAAACTGTAACAGGTCCAATTCTGTACATGGCAGATATTTTGAAAAAAAAAAATGTACAGTACTCCGTAGCTGATACTGATGCCGAAACTATATTTTATTTTATTTTTGTCTGTCTGTCTGTCTGTCTGTCTGTATCCCGGCCGGGTATCACTCCAAAACTACTGAATGGATTTCAATGAAACTTAGCATGATTGGAGTTCATACTACAAGGTAGGATAATTTAGCTTTTTATCCCGAAATTCAGTACGGTTCTCTTGGGAAAGGGGATGAAAGTCAAAATATACACTTAGTTGTAATTTATTAACGCGTAGTCCGATTTCAGACGTTCTTTTTAGGGTTCCGTACCCAAAGGGTAAAAACGCGACCCTATTACTGAGATTTCGCTGTCCGTCCGTCCATCCGTCCGTCCGTCTATCACCAGGCTGTATCTCTAGAACGGTGATAGCTAGACAGTTGAAATTTTCACAGATGATGCATTTATGTTGCCGCTATAACAAAAAATACAAAAATTTGGCCAAGTGCGAGTCGGACTCGCGCACGTTAAAACAAAAAAACCGACCAAATGCGAATGGGACTCGCGCACGAAGGGTTCCGTACCATTATTTGAAATTTTATTGCATGGGTGCCCCCTTAATTATTTATTCTAATTTAATTAATTATATTTAAAGAAAACATAAAACTAAATATTCTGCGAATAGTTAAAGCGTTTACCAGTCACCGTTATTAGTATCGAGCAAGAAACGGTAAAAAAATCAAGGTTGTTGTATGGGGGTACCTCAAATATTTATTTTATTTTTAGTATTTGTTGTTATAACAGCTATAAAAATACATCATCTGTGAAAATTTCAACTGTCTAGCTATCACCGTTCTTGAGATACAGCCTGGTGACAGGTGGATTGACGGACGAACGGACGGACAGCGAAGTCTTAGTAATAGGGTCCCGTTATTACCCTTTGGGTACGGAACCCTAAAAAGGTTAAAATATGAAGTCGATGAAGAATGTTGTATAGCTAATGGTACGGAACCCTTCGTGCGCGAGTCCGACTCGCACTTGGCCGATTTTTTTAATTAGAATAGTGGTGCTTTAAAAATTATCACGTAAATATTTCAAAGTCATCGGATTTGTAGTTCAGAAATTACAGACATCACAACCTAAATATTACGTTCCAAATAACTTGACATTCCGAATGTACAGGAACCTTTCAACGTACGGCTCATCTTAAGCTGGCGTTTGAACTTTATCGTATAGGTATAATAGATAGGTCTGTAGTCGGACCTCTCCAAAAGACTGATTTTTCAAACGATAAAATACAGTTTTTTCTATTACGATAAGCACAACTTCCCTACGTATATTTTTCATAACATGCAATGCTCTAATCAGTCTAATCTATACCTATAACAGGTTGCAGAAGGCGGGTAGGTAAGCGCGAGGGGTAAGACGCTTACATTTATCTATTTATACTTATAATAAAACTGTAACAGGTCCAATTCTGTACATTGCAGATATTTTGAAAATATGTTTTGTGAGCAATCTGTAGCTGATACTGATGCAAAAACTGTTTTTTTTTTCTGGCTGTCTGTCTGTATCCCGGCCTCACATCACTCCAAAACTACAGAATAGATTTGAATGAAACTTAGCACGATTCGAGTTCATACTACGAAGAAGGACATACGATACTTTTATCCCGAAATTCAGTACGGTTCTCTTGGGAAAGGGGATGAAAGTCAAAATGTACATTTAGTTGTAATTTATTAACGCGTAGTCCGATTTCAATCATTCTTTTTGGGTTACAATAGTGGTTATTTAATTATTTTCCCGTAAATATTTCAGTCCTCAGTTTTGCAGTTCAGAAATTACAGATATCACAAACTAAATATTTCGTTTTAAATAACTTGGACCGCGGAATGTTGAGAAACCCTTGAACGTACGGCTCATCTTAAGCCCACAGGCAGCCCGGAACCCCACGGGAAGCCCGACACCCCACGGACAGACCGGCATCCCACGGGCAGCCCGGCGCCCCACGGGCAGCACGGCACCCTTATTTAGTTTTGCAAGCTTGCTACGATAAAACTCTAAAATGTGATACATTTGAAGCAGTGATAGCTCAGTGGCTTTGGCTATGGACTGCCGCGCAGCAGGTCCATGGTTCGAATCCCACCGCTGGCTTGAGCTTCACCGCATGGTGGAAGGGCATTTTTGCTAATGCCCGCCTGGCTAGCGACCACCCTCCAGTGGAAAATCTGTCACCAAGCACCTAACGGTGTGTTCCGGCAGCTGTCCTTGAGAGCCAGTAATTCTAGGTTAAGCCTGTTAACACCGACGACCACATCGTCACTTACCATCAGGTGAGATTGTGGTCAAAGGCTTACCTATCAGCTATAAAAAAAAAAAAAACATTCACCACAATCAGTTTTTTAAACTACATAATTATCTTTCTTTTGACGGATACATTTCGGAGACTGCGCAATGAAAGTACACAATGTAGTCTTAGGTTTTCGCGATTGTTACACTTTGTAATTAAACAACTTTAAACGGTTTAAATCGCGTATATTTATCATTATTTTTGTCCCGACGTTTCAAACACTTTGTAGTGATCGTGGTCACGGGGTGACTGTCGGGACAAAAATAATGATAAATATACGTGATTTAATCCGTTTAAAATTGGAAGTGCACAACTTTAGTAGATTGTTATACAAGGGTCGAAAGAAATTGATAACTTTCACCCGCGGTCAGCTCTCTACTTTTCATATCGAATTGAAAAAAAGTAAATAAAGTAGCTTTGCTAAAAATTATTCATTGATAAAATAACATACTTACTAAAAATTTATTGAGAGGTTTGAACTATTTGTGAAATTTTACGTAAAATTTTGTTTGGAATATTTACGGGCGGCTATAGCCCGAATAGGAATCTCTCTGCTTTTCACTACTAATATAAGGAATAAAGATATAAATATAGTATGTTTTTTTATATTATTTATTTTGATTTTAATAACATGAGCAGTATATTTTTAAAATTAATGCGGCTATAGTCCAAGTAGGAATCGATGACTTACATCCGTGTTGAACACTCTACTTTTCATTTCAAATATGAGGAGGGTAAAAAAATAGTAGTTTTTCTAAATATTTACTAAAAATAATAAACATGAGTAGAAGATACAAAGATACACTAGGAGTTAGAACAATGAAATTTAGGGAAAGTTTTAATTTTTTTTTTACCTTCACTTTCTACCTTATATTTAGTTACTACCCTGCCAAACATAGTTGTTATTAATTGTTTTACAACAACAGAATATTTTACAACGAAAAATCTTAGACATATAACTTTGTTTACACCAATGTTTTTCCCGGCCTTAGGTGGGAAGGAGCGTCTCCCACCCGCTACTCAGATCAAACAAATACTACCTTCCGAGAATGAGAAATAAAAAAAAATTCGATCTACCGTCAAACAAACCGCCGTTTTAAAATCGAAATTCTAAAGAAACGCACAAGGTACTTTGCTTCAAAATTTATTGTGCGAACCGGAAAAGAACCCTCTGAGTTACTTAACTACTGTCTTCTGGAAAATACAACCCGGGAGTTTTGAAATCCAAAGTAGAAAGCTCCATTCTGAGCTATGGTTTACTATAAGAGTGCTTCACCGCAGACCACAGTGTTGCTTAATATGAGATAAACAGTGCACACATGTGAATAATTAGTGTGCAGGTACGGCAATCGCGAACGAAGTCGCGGGTACAGCTAGTTATAAATAAGTTTTCTTAGTATTTAGTTAAAATTTCATATATTTTTAAATTAACAATAATATTTTTAGATGTTTTTGTTTCCGTTGTCGTTATCATACAATTTTCCTCAGTGCAAGTACTAAGTTAACAACACCTAAAGGGTCGTCTGTCGAAAGAAGCCATCGTGGACTTCGGTCCACCAGAACGGTCTTCATTTCGATGAAAATTGGATACGATACATTTTCTTACAGAATATTGAAAGCGTGACCGAGGTGCACTTGGGTATTGCACTCTAATTTATGTTATTCTTCACCTCAATATCGCACCTTTACGTTCTTGCTTGTTATTAATGTTGTAAAAAACCTCCTTCCTGCTCATCGTATTAGTTCACAAATTTGAACCTTTTAGATTTTAAATTGAATTTCTCAGCCGCCGAGCAAGATGAATTTCTGAAGTTTTCATCTTCTAGCAAGTGAAATTACTAGGCAAAAGAGACATAAGAACTATCGTCTTTGAGTGACGAGCGAAGTGCAGCATGTAGAACGAGAGCTGTCACACTGCAACTGTAACATACGTACCGCTTACCATCAGCTTGACGACTTCTTAACATTAAAAAACTTAATCATATAAAAGAACGAGTCCTATAATCTCTTGTTGTTTATTTCAGGGTGCTAAATGCGAATGCCAGCACGGTACTTGCGGCGCGCATTGTCACCGTTGCTGCTCCGGAGGACGTTGGAACCCTCACCGACCCTGCGAGGAGGAGGGGTGTGGATGCGGCGCGCGGGGGGAATGCACCTTCGACCACACCGGCGTAGAACTTTGCGTTAACTGTACGGTTGGTACATATCTAATTATATTATTTCTTGCATTTTCATGTAGCAAAGCTATATATACGGAATGATGATGTTTTGAAGGGAACAGGAAGGTAAAATTTGGTTCCGGTATGTATGAGGTGGAGACAGAGATTTTATATTTTTTGACAGCTAGTAAGTTTGTGACTACCATCTTACCAGTCGCTATGCTATGATGTGGTTAAAGATTTTAAAACTGGCTATTAAAATCTTTGCCGGCGGAACCACCCGTTAGGATTCTTGGCGTAAAACTAGATAGTAGCTAGTCTGAAGGCGTCTTTAGACGGGGTATGCTCTGACCGACTGAACTAACATGACAATGCGTCATAACTCTCAATCCCGCACAAGACTATAATTTTTCCTCTCGTATTTGTAACTTTGTAATGTAATCCGCAGAGCATGCATTATTGCAAAAATAAAAATATTAAAATTATACACAATATTTTAGGGTTACTATTATAATTGATGTTAACAGTTTGAAAGGATGTGTTTACATTTCAGGAGAACCGCGCTGGACCTCTTTGCGACCGATGCTTGCTCGGTTTCTTCAGTGCAGTCTCTGACGGGCCCTGCTTGCCCTGTGACTGCGACCCGGAAGGATCCGATGGTATGAAACAACAAATCCATTCCTATAAAATAGTTTGTATCGCCCAATCTCAATCTCCAATTTCCAAGAATTTGTTACATGAGTACATTTTTTTAAAGGGATTTAAAGCATAGGAAATTGGTTTCGAGAGTTATCATGGCTTCTGTAGCTTACTTCACTTTAGAGAGAACCCCACTATTATCATAGTCCATTACAAAAACTCTTTTTTCTGATCGCAATTTTTTTTTTAAACACAAAAACTTAAATTAAGTCGTAACTTTAAAACACTGTTGTAACGTTTTCCATAAAACCCAACAGCACAGCAGTGCGCCAGAGATCCATGCTCGTCTCTTATTTAGTAACGCACAGTTCTCTGATGTCCGGATGACCGAAGAGCTTATTCGTAATTTCAGGTTCTTGCAGATGGGACAGAAAGCACCACCGTGTTGTCTGCAGTTGTTACCCAGGGGTCGCCGGTCACTTGTGTGATACATGCGAGGATCTGACTGCAACATTTCCAAACTGCCAGACCCCTACGACGCCAGCGTGCAAATGTGATCCAAGGGGCATCGTGGACCCAAATCGAACTTGTGACGAAGAGTGTCAATGCAAGGTTAGTTTTAGGCTGTACTACGTAGTTCTGTTCTAATATCTTACGCTCATATAAGGACTCTTTTGGGACTTAGACACCTACCACAACAGAGACGCAGCACAATATGAGAGATACGCCCTCGTCGGCTAGTTGTCAACGAACCTCGATTAGAAAATCTATTGCCAAGCACCTAACGATGTGCACCAACAGCTGTCCTTAAGAGCCAGTCCCCGTTCTTAGCTATGCTTGAAGACGATCTTCAAACACATTATCACTCACCAGGAGGTGGTCAAGAGCTGTCAGCTGTAAAATCTACTTATGTTGGGCATTGCGTATAATTATGTTTGGTTTGTCATAACAACTTTGATGAGGATTGCAAGGTGTTGATTGGCTGTTGATTTTTAGATGGCTTCCACAACTCATGCGAAGATTTATTTGCGAATTTCTTTCCTGGGGTAAAAGACACTAGCGTTCAATGGGTCTAGTTGTTGTGTTGAACACTGTATCATGTATGACATATATTGTAGCTTTAACGAAAAGTTTTCTATAACATTGAAATATTGCTTTGTGTTGACTCTCAGACCAACAAGTGTGTGAAAGCCACCCGACACGAAATGAAGCCCTAGTTTAATGATCCCAATGTATGTGATGTCTTTACAAATATCTGTGCTGCTTCAAAACACTCTTCGTATTACCAATATCTCCAGGTGGGTTATGTTCCTTGAAAATCAGACCAAGCATCTGCTGGAAAATAAGAATATGATATTGATTCCAGGCTAACGTAGTCGGTGACCGGTGTGACGCCTGCGCTCCCGGACACTTCGGCTTGAGCATGGACCTCCCGACGGGCTGCCGGCCGTGCTACTGCTCACACATCACGGACTCCTGTATTCTGGATGATGGACATGAGCCCAGAGATGTATGTAATGCACCTATCAGTGAATTACCGATAGTATTGATTTCCACTTTACTTTGTATTTATATACCTATTTTGTGCCAGAGGGCAAAACGGAGCCCCAGATTCCACTGTCTGTCTGTCCGTTCTCCTATATACCATGAGTATCCAGCTCGTAAACGGAATGAGTTACAAACCTGAAATTTGAGTACTTTGTCATAGAACATATAATAATACTACGACTTTGTGTATGTAGTTGTGAAGCTGTGATCAAAAGGAACAAACAATTTAACCCTCTCAGATCTAGGGAAAAATATATTAACTCGGCACAAATTCATGGGTGCCCAATACACTATGTGAAACTAATCGTTGAAAATACAATCCAATAATGTTATCTGATGCTATTTAATGCAGATGACAGCAGTAGAACTCTTTGTGAACAAGTTTGTCCGAGGAAAAACTGCCACCAAACTTATTTTAAGGGTTAGGGGTGCCGCTGAAATTACACGCACATGGGATAACTTTATATCTCAAATGGTAAGCGCAATGCAGTTCACCACTTATGACAAAATGCATCTATTACGTGAGGGTTTAAAGCTTAGCACCAATAAAGTCACGTTCTCGTTCCATAAAAGGCAATGAAAACAACGACAGTGATGTGACTTCTTATAATGATTCATATGGGTATTTTCAGATACCAATACCACTTGGTGAAGCTTGGCTGGTGGCGGACTCCAAAGGGAATGAAACTGTGGAACCTTCATTGGATGAGCAGGGAAAGCCGTTTATCATCAGTTACGAGGTAAGATATAAGCCGTTAAGGTCACCTTTTTTATATTCGTCAGAGACTTCATTATTCGTCATCATCAGCCAGAAGACTTCCCACTATTGAATAAAAGACTACCCTATACAGCGCTACAATGAATAACTATTAGCAACTTGTAGCCATTGGCTTCTTGCAACTTACAATGTGCTTCACCTAGTGGGAGACCTAAGGAAGACAGAGATGAAGGTTGCACTCTATACCCGCAGGTAAGTATTATAAAGAATCTATTAATCAGTGGCACTTTGGTCTTGAGTTATATCATTAGCTGACTGGGTAATCCAGAATGTGTCGCCCCCTTCCATATCTTTCTGTGAGGTAGTCGTAAAAAGCGACGGAAGAAAGATAAACTGGGACGTGGGCCACTTTCTGAAGAACTGCTATCTTATACTGCGATCCTCAAAACGTCTGACAAGTGTGGGGATTTTGGCAACTCCGTAAAAAAGAAGGCTTGTTCGTTCAATGGTGGACGATCCAGTAGGTGTTATGATGATGATAGTAAATAGAATATCTTCAATAGCTATAATATTTCTTTCACTTCTATTAGCTATCGACCAACATGACACTATTTTGTATTCCCAGGTAGAAGGCTGGGAGCACTTTTACTGGCTGACTTCCTCCTTCAGCGGGGAGCAGTTTCAAGCGTATGGAGGCGAGATCAGAGCCAGCTTGTCCTGGGGCGTCGTGAGGGGAGACACGGGTGGAAACCCTACACATGGATCTGATGTGATCCTAATAGGAGCAGGTAATTTGAAGAATTGTTTAGTGAGACGTACATAATATTGATGTGTGAATAAATAAATGTGTGAGTTTTTTTTTCCTTCATGAATAAGCTTGCAAAATTATAATATTATATGATAAGTCTCGTACCAAGTAAGCGAGTTTCTTACAGTACTTCGAGTGCCTGAAAGTTTTGTTCGTAATCGTACGTACGTATTCATACAACACTTTTTTTTTAAAACGTACCCAAGCTGCCGTCGGCAAGTGGCATCTGACATCTTGTTGGGAAAGTATTATGTCGGCACCTACCTTGCCAAGTTAGCTAAACACTTGACAGTATTAAGTTTAAAGAACAAACTATAGTTTGCCAGTGTCATACATTCATGACCTGACTGCATCTCAATATAACATAATATGCGGATGCTCCGATTTTATTGCATTGCGTGAGGAGGATATTGCTACTCAAAGGAGGTCAAGAGTCATATTATACACAGGATGAATAATATGATTCTTTGACTTAACGCCCTTTATGTCTAAATATAAACGTGTACTATATTCCTAACAAATTTCCCAAGGAGTGTTGGCATCAAGAAGGTCACTTTCCTTTAAACCAACGCCAAAACAGACTACAATATACAAACAAAATAACATAGAAAGTATTGAAGAAGGAGTAGGAGCTGAGTTTATTAGGCATGAATGCAATAATAACAGTGTTAGGATTCTACAATATTATCTTCTGTTATGTTTCGAGAGAGAATATGGGGTAGGGGTAGACAGATAATGATATAATTAACTATCTCTGGCAACAGGGGATTTACAAGATTTGGGATTTTGAAACTTATATAAATATAATAATATGTGGCGTATAACGGTAGGTACACGGACCTGTCTTAAAGGGCTTGCCAGGCGATAGGGGCCACGCTCTTGCGACCTACGTATAAAGTAGATAGTTTATACATACTTTGAACTCATTAACCCATTTTAATATGTATTAAATACATTGTGTGCACGGCATTTAAAGATATTTAAATGCAAGATATATAATTAAAGATATTCAATACCTCATATATCATTATTTTCTTCACAATTTCAGATGGTTCAAAGATAGCGTACGCTAATACCAGCCACGAGACACCAGGGCCGTTGGACATATCAGTTCCAATCGTCGAAGGCAACTGGTACACCCTCGGTGAGGACCCAGAGCCGGCGTCGAGGATACAACTCATGGATTTGCTCAGCGATGTCAAGGGAATAATGATCAGGGCGCATTACCATTTTGATCAAGATGAGGTAACTATTTAGGAACGTTTTAAGAGTTCAAAGTCAAAATCATTTATTCAATTTAGGCGTCTACGACGCTCTTATAGGTCAATTACAAATTTTAATATTGAAATATACTACATTGCACTGCCACGTTCAGCAAACAAAAATAATAGAGCCACTGCGAGAAGAACGGGCAGGAAACTCGGGGCCATTATTTTAAACGTTTTTTAACAATGTGTTAAGTACATACTATATAGTAAAATTATTACAATACTTTATTTACATTACGTAGGTGACAGGCGCTAGCTTGGCAGAGGCGAACCAGTCTAAGCATTTTTGTCGTTTAAGTAATCACAAACTGTGTAGTAATATTTCTTTATCAAAATATTCTTCACCTGCAACTTGAATTTTCTTTCTGTGAGCATAACCAAACGGCAAAACGGAATCCTACTCAAGAAACATCAACCGTCGGTCCGTCTCTATGTCACGGGTCGTTAACGGAATGAGTCAAAATACTGAAATATACGAGTACTTACAAGGGAGTAAAAACAAGAACAAAAAATTAATGTTACTAGAATTTCCATTAATTTAATTTGTACCTCCCGCGCTGGGAAAGGAGTTGTTTAAATTCGAAATCTGTTCAATCCTAGAATCCTTCGCTTCCTCAGGTTTCAATAAAAGTACGTACTCGCTACAAATAACTTTGCAGCCTTGTGTAACTTGTTTATTTCAGTTCAATACGCGACGAGTAGACAGAAAACAACTGTGGGGTGTCATCGTCTAGTCTTGATCTTGTTGAATTAAGTTAATTTCTTGGCGTACTTATCTACTACGAAGCGCTATTGTGTTTCGAATGGCACACTTGTCTTTTAGGATGGCAGAAGTTAGAATACTCGCCTGGTTAGTAAACTTGCAAACCCAGTTGTTAGTAAGCTTGGAGTGTCAAAAAGGGCATAATTCTTCTAGGAAATAATATTATCAATTCTAGTCTAATCAATCGAGTTCCGCAATACCAAATTTTTTAAATAGTAATCCAAAGAACATACTATTACATACCACATCAATTTCAGTTAAGAATAAATTAATTTTGACTTAACTTTGCATTGGATCTATCCCATGCAAAAATATAAATGTAATCGATACAAACTGAAATAATCCATAATTATTATTTAGTAACCGGCTAGGATTCGCGTAATATTTATCGGATATTGTCCGACCAGTTACTCAACCATACTCAGCAACGTGCTTCATCCCGCGCTCGGCGCTGTGCACAATCGTGACTCCCATACGAATAACTTCAAATAACTAGTCGGAGCAATATCAGGTAGATATTACGCGAGTCCTTGCCGGTTACTGAATAATCATTATGGAATAATCCACTTTTGAAAAGAACCTCCTCACTTCAACAAGATTTTGATTTTACTTACTACCTTTTTACAAGTACAAGTACCTACAGTAGTTAATTTACAAAACTAAAGAATCCAATGGTAACAAAAAAAATTACGTACGCTGTACCATCTTGGGTATGTTTCTAACATACCCAAGAAGGCGTTAGTGTCGCGTGAGCATTTCTCTCGATCGCGGTATCGTTGGCAAACAAAATTCCTGGGGTGATTCATGAAAAGTAGGTAAGTACATATTTGCATCATTAGATGTATGACGAAGAATAAAGTTTTTAGATTTGTTGGTTTTGACATTAACGTTCACACCTCAACAGACATTGTTTCTAGTTCTAGCAAGTATAGCCTTAGACGAAAGTTGTGCGGTTATTCACTGAAGTAGTAGGCGCGACCGGGTCGTCAGCAGTTATCTTTCAACTTAGATTTGGAATAGATCTATCTAGCTCAATCTGAATTGTAAAATTATAAAAATTAAATTTGAAGACAAAATTTAAAAATATGTATGGTAAAATTAATAATTAATAACCATTAAATTTTAATTTTTATAATATTTAAAAATATAGGGGCAAGATGTGGCTCCTAAAATTTAAAGCCAAAATAGACATGAGCGTAGGAAAAAAAATCTCGTACAATCTGCGTACCATGAAGACATAAAGGGATTTTTAATTAGTTTAATTTTTGTGCATTGGACCGCAGCCTGAAAAAATTATAATTTAATTTCACATTTAGTCTTCCAATAGGTTAGGTACTAAGTTTTGGGGTCAACATTCGACAGAAAGCATCTATTTTTTTTATTAATACATTTTATGAGCTATACAATATATACCGGTGGCGTATTATTATGGGATAGCCGCAAAGATACTTTTCTCAAAAATGAAATAAAAGGAGGGAGGCTCCAAATATATATCTCTCTCATTTTGGTATGACATTTTATGAGATAGATATTTTTTTGGAGCCTTAAACAGCCATTTTATAGTCTGTGACACATAACGCGACGCAGAAAAAGTATGCATGTTGCGTTTTGTACTTAGTAATGTTGTAGAAGTATAGTGTGGGATTTTGTTTGTATTTAGTAAATTCATTTTTGAGAAAAACATTATACAAGTCTCAACCAGTAAGAAAGCCATCCTGACCTCGTATATAACCGGACCTTACCTGTAGTTTGGTCCGGTTAACTAATACTTGGCCAGGAAGGCTTACTTTCTGGATTCTGCAGTAATGTAGGTACTAATAATTAATAATGACAATAATTACGATCAGACATGAACTTTAAAAAATTCAATTAGGGTTACCACATGTTTCCCAAATTGAATCATCGATGTTTTACGTTTTCGTCAGGTTCGACTAGAAAGCGTTGAGATCCGAGGTCCGTCAACGGCCATGGCAGAGCAATGCGGCTGCCCGCACGGGTACACCGGCGCACAGTGCTCGCACTGCGCGTGGTCGCACGTCCGCGTGACGCACTCGCCGCGTGTCGAGTGTGTGCCCTGCGGGTGTAACGAGCACGCGACATGTCAAGCAGGTCAGTCTTCTTAATGATTTCATTGGGTACGCCTAGAAAGAAAGGTCCGTAGACAGGACTGGCACGTGTGGTCCATTATGTATCCAGTTGCGGGCTTGAGCTGAACCTCATTTTAGTAAGGTATTTTGCGAATGCTCACCTGGCTAGCTACCGTCTACAAGTACAAAAATTAAAGTCAAGAGTCAAGCAATATCATCCTCTAGTACACCATAACTTACTAGCTTGTAGGGTAGTGATTAAAAGTTAACCTTATTTAAAAATTAAAACTAATCAGCTAATATAAAATACAAAAATATAAAACACCCAGAACAAATAAAAACTATCCACGTTTTGCCAGGTGTTGAAAGTTACTTGTATTAAGTACCTTGTAGTAAGTACTAGTTAAGTAAGTTTTTTTTTAATGTAATAGTGTGGCAAACAAGCAGACGGCCCACCTGGTGGTAAGCGGTTACCGTCGCCTATGGACATTTGCAACACTTGGGGCGTTACCAATGCGTTGCCGACCCTGTAAGACTCTTTTAACACCCTTTTTGAAGGAATCCATACTGTAGCTCTGCGGAAAGACGCTAGATGGAAGATCATTCCACACTTTGCAGGTATGCGGTAAGAAGGAACGCACAAATCGAGCTGTGTGAGATTTCCAGGACTTGATTATATGTGGATGAGCTTTTGACCGGTGACGCGAGGTACGATGATAGAATCGCGATGCCGGTATAAGACCAAAAAGCTCTTGAGAGCATTCCCCGTTATAGAGCCTGTAGAATATACAGAGAGAACCGATGTCTCTACGGAGGCTCAGTGGCTCAAGTCAGTCGGAGAGCTCGGGATCGTCGACAATTCGGATCGCTCGACGCTGAATAGCATCGAGAGACTGGAGTTGGTACTTTGGTGCGCCATTCCAGAGGTGAGAGCAGTACTCCATGTGAGGGCGAACTTGTGCTTTATAAAGCAAAAGTCGCTGGCTCGACGTGAAGTACCGCTTTGCCTTACTAGGCACACCAAATTTCTTGGATGCCAACCAAGCCTTACTCGCGATGTGACAGCGGAACTGGACATTTTTGGAAATATCGACGCCAAGAATTCCAATACTATCTGCGGTTTTTAGGGGAACACCCTGAAATTTCGGAGCGACTGTAAAGGGGGACTCGTCGCGGTGAAAATGCATATCTGAGTTTTTTTGGGGTTGAATTCGACAAGGTTCTGCTGTCCCCAATGTGAGACGTATTCCAATGAACCCTCAACTTCAGACACAAGTACAAGTATTTTATCATCAACATAACATCACTTTAGGAAAATCGTCAAGCATCTTGGTGTCTTGGTAGAAAACAGGATAACTATTTCCATATTCAATTATAAGATTGTTAAAGTGTTTTATTTGTTATGCAGTAGACGGTCCGTGTGGTCCCTGCCAGCACAACACGACCGGACCGACCTGCGAGCGCTGCCTGCCCGGTCACTACGGCAACCCTGTGCAGGTGAGGGTTGTTGGGTTTCATTTGTGTTGTATACCGTTCAAGCACTGCGGTCTATTCACCATAATAATATAGGTACACCACCAGTATTCAGTACTTATATGTAGGTTTAATTTCAGCTCCTTGAATGAGAATTGAGGTAGATACTCTTCTGTGATAGTTACTCTCTTTAAACTAAAGTTCGTTAAGCTGTTCTGAATTTTATACATTGTCTTATATTATAATATAAAAACACATACCAAGTTTAGAGTCAGGCCTTTCTTTGTAAGAGTTCCGCATCGCAACAACCTGTAAAAGAAATGCTACTTTTGATAGCAGGTTATACCTAAAAATAAGTTTTGATAAATGTACAAATAAAGCATTAACTTAGTTATTATAAGACCTTTTGCCTGTTTTTTTTTATTATGACAATGTCTACCACCAAGATGGTATAACTCAACAATTCACCAAACTATGAACCTCAATTTGTTAATAGCTACTGTATTACTTCCCAACCGAATTTCACGAAGATCTGATAAGATAAGAGAGATCCTTTTTAGTGAGAAGACCGCGCCTACTGTTATATTTTTATGGTATTTAATTTTTGTTTCAACGTGCTTTTTTCCATCGTGTAAGATTTTTGACATCTGTCAGCTCTTGTATCTGAGAATGACATATGCATACACCTTGATTCTCTCTTATATATAAAAAGGTATAATGCTCATATTCTCCCCATAGCATAAAATAATTTCATATTTTCTCCAGGGAGCGTGCAAGCCCTGCGCTTGTCCAATGTTCGAGGAGTCCAACAACTTCAGCCCCAACTGCGTGCTGGCCTCTGCGGAAGGAGATGACTACGTCTGCACACAGTGTCCAGACGGTTACAGCGGTGACCATTGTGAAACGTAAGTGTATATTCTGTTGCATGCAAACATAACATGAATGCGTGGTAGATCCATTTTTTTGTCAAAACTGAAAGATCAATGACTGTGAGGCTAGACTGCCGTTCAGGTGGTCGTTGGTTCATATCCTTTTGCCTGATTTTAACTATACAGCTGTACTGTGGTGGTGGACGTATTAGGGATGCTCCACTCGTGAAAGAAGACCAAGCTCGAAATCTGAATGATGGCTAAAACGTTTACGTTGGCAACACTGCATCTGAGTGGGCAGAATAAATTAAAGAAGGTTTGCGGGGTGTTAGAATATTCCTGATAAAAGTTTTTTTTACAAAATATGGACATTATAGATTGAAATTTGTTGATAAACTGTTTCATAAATATAAACACAAGTGAGTATATCGCAGTTATAGCCTCTTAGGTACTGTAGAACTAGTGCATTGTAGGGTATAAAATTTACATAAGTATCTAGATTTGAGTTCAAATGGGGTTTAACTATTATTGTGAAAGGTCGACGTATCTTTATATCATCAGAATAAATGTGAAGTTACTCGTACCTTTAACGTGCTTACTACGACCACAGTGTAAGAAACATAATATTTAGGCTGTTCTACAGCCATGCAGCGCTAATATGTTGCTGGATGATACTGAAATATCCATAGTATGATGATCGAGTTAAGCTGCAGATATTCCCCGGGTATTATCCAACATACCACTTTGGTTCATTACTTCAACAGTTTTGTTTCGTTTTAGCTGTGATTTCGGGTATTGGGGCTCTCCGACTACCCCTGGCAGCTCGTGCAAGCCCTGCGAGTGTGGAGGCTCTCCTTGTCATCCGACCACCGGCCTTTGTCTCACTTGTCCTGCTAACGCTGAGGGCGCAAGATGTGATCTTTGCAAGGTATGCTCGTATAATTTGCTGTAGTGCATTATCAAAAGATGACGACAGAAATGCCAAGTCCCAAGTGGCCGAGATGGTATTAATACCATCTCATAATTAAGCATACGACGCGATATCGTAGGACGCGGGTTCGATTCCCGCCTTGGGCATAACATTTTGTACTCCAATAATTTGTTTGATATAAATGGTATTAGTTTGAATTTTAACTTGTGACTTCGTGATGTGATATTTTCCGTTTGAAATCGTTCATAGTTGGTCCTGCGTTACACGACGAGCATGTTTAGATTGTTTCATATGTCTATTCTTTAGGAAGGCTACTGGTTCGGCCCTGGTGGGTGGTCAGGCGCGGGCTGTGTGGCTTGCGCTTGCGGCGCTGGTGCTCTCTCTAACGCGTGTGACGCCAAGAGTGGACAGTGCGCTTGTCGGGAAGGGTGGACGGGCCGCGCCTGTGATAGCTGCAAGCAAGGATACGGAGGTAAGATTAACTGGTTGTCTAATATATCAAAGATGGTGTGATGCAGAAACATGAAAGTATGCCTGATATAAACAAAGTTATGAAGATACATGTGATTCGACATATTTTCAAGAAATCTTAGAAATAAGAGGGTGGAATGATCTAAATCAAATACGCGCGAACACTAAGTAGTGCACTTAGTCCATACTGCGCCTGGAACAAACATTCTGCAATAACTGAGAACGATATAAAGGTAAATATTGGAAGACACGAAACAAAAAATATGGAACAAGTTATTTAATTTGTCACAGTGTGGTTAGTGATGATTAGTCAAGTCTCATATGAAGGCCTAGCTAGTACGTCTGCAACTCTAAAATATTAGAAACAACTTTACTTTACTTACATTACAACTGAAATAAATATTAAACTGATTACCAATGTTTTCTTCAACCAGGCGTAGCAGCTGGATGTCCAGTGTGCCGCTGCGGTCCCGGTTCCATCTCGTCTATCTGCGACCCGCTGACGGGCGAGTGCGCGTGCGCAGCCGGCGCTGCACCGCCATCTTGTGACAACTGCCTCGAACTGCACTACGGGATCGACATTACCGGCTGTAAGGGTAAGTGTAGTTTAAGAGCGCAAATATAGATGGCGGATATGTAAATTTAATTGAAGGATAAGGATTTTCGTATTTTTTCAGATCTGCAATCGATAAATACGTGAAAGTCTAAGTGCTTTCCAACCCTTTTAATTTTGACTGTAAAATGTATTGCTGTAGGTCTATAAAAAGATCGATCCTCGATTCTGTAATCGCTTCCCGAATTAAGTTTTAATCCCGTTTTTGGTGTTTCTTTGATGAACTTCGCTAAACTTTTTCTAAACATTAAAATTATTACATGGTTTGATAATCGATTTGTTTTAAGAAACTTAAATTTCATGAGTTACAAAACGAGTCTGTATAGAAATAGTGAGTTCGGCACCCCTCGGGCGGTAGGTATGTAACTTACTAAGTATGAATTGCGCTTGGACGAATATCCCCTAAAAATATTACATGTATCTTCGGGATGCGTCCTTTCAAACAATAAGCCATTATAATATTGTGAAACACACAATGCTGGCTTGTAACACGCACTGATGTTAAGGGTTTGAATAGCCACCAATGTATGCCGAATGGCTACGGGCTATAGACATGCGGTGGGTCGAGTAGGGCTGCCCTTATTGAAGAATTTCATATTCAGTGTTTTTATCCTTTTGTAATTAATATAACATACTGAGCAAGCTGCATTGATAACTTTGTTTTTATTGTTAATAGGCTCGCATTTAACCGTTGTCTCACACTTGGTAAGTTTTGTTGAGGTGAAACATTTCAAACAGGGTTAATCTGGGGTACGTTCTGTAAGTACACACTCGGTCTGAAAGTACAAATACGAAAATCTAAAAATCATATTCAAAATAAATTTTAAAACAAAGCTATTCGCCAGTCAAACTTTCCTCTCGTCTATGTGACATTTTATCTGTCAAAATGACAGCAGGGCAATCTTTCACCCTATTATTTTTCAGGGTGCTCGCCAATACCCGATCTCGACCATGTTCTCGATCGAGATCGCACGGACAATTAAACTGACTTTGTCGTCGTCGAGCGATTTCATGAATTGGAAACTGGCTCTCGAGGGCTGGACTGAAACACACCTTATTCGACTTGGCGTCAGATTTTCTACCTATTTATGAGCTAGCATTTTGTGCTGCCACCACACTCCAATATAATAATACTACGAGTAGCTGCGCTTCGCGGTGTTTCCCGCTGTTTTACATATTTTAAAAAATCATTACAGTAGCCTATGTTTTAATCCAGAGTGTTATCTACCTTCATACCAAATCAGTACTGATACGAGTATTATAAATGCAAAAGTAACTCTGTCTGTCTGTAACGCTTTCACGCCAAAACTACTGGACCGATTTGAATGAAATTTGGTATGGAAATAGTTTGAGACCCGGGAAAATATAGGATAGTTTTTATCTAACTGCGCAAAAAGAGGTTAATGTTTTTGCGCGATAACCGACATACGCGCGTGCGCAGCCGCACCCGGAAAGCTAATTGGTTTAGCCGCACCTTGGTTAGCTATAATTATATCTAATAAATTAATTATATAATTACTTTATCGGGATAAAAAGTAGCCTATGTGTTCTTCCCGGGCCGTTTGAGCGTGAAGAAGTTAAATATAATTACACACTCACAAACTTTCGCTTGTATAATATTAGTGGGATAACCTGGAATCGTCAACTATCGGGTCTCTCATAATCAACACAAACAAAATCTAAAAATCCAGTAGTTGACAACCATATAATGCTACGTCATCGTGTAGTGATCGAGTATGAAATTAAGGTTTATCGTACATTACGCAAATTGTAGATCTAGTGCTGGGTGAACACACGAGCAAGTAGCTCGCCTTAGGTGAGCAATTTCACTCTACCTATGTCAATATCATCTATTGGCTTACTATCTACATACGTTTACATCTTGCACGCTCGGAAACTATCTTGTAAATCGATAAAATTATCTTCTGCTATTCCGAGAACTCAATTTAATTACCTAGACCACCATAAAATGCTTTGATACCCTTAGTTATTTTACAAAAATGTAATCGAACACTAAATGGTCACCAAATGTAGCAAATGATCACTAAAGTCATATTTAGGAGCGACGACTAGCGAAGCGAGGAGAAGCGTTAGGCTACTTGTGACTACAACGGCCACAGAAGAATAATAGCATAAAATAGCATTTAAATGCAGGTTTAATTTTGGTGATCATTTACTATTTTTGGGTTAAAATGATTTATTTGGAGTTATGTTGCTTAAATAGGATATGATAAAACTTTTATTAAGTATAAGTTAACATTAAAATGCAGGTTTAATTTTGGTGATCATTTACTATTTTAGTCTGTTATATGTAACTATATATCTAGTAGTAAGTTAAACATAAGCCATTAAAACTATATATAACGCTACAGATACTACGACGAAAACATTTAGGGAACGTAAAGGCAATTGTATATATGCTTGCAGTCCAAATGCTACAGTCCTTTACCAGTAATAGCGTGCCTAGCATGCCGGCAACATTGGATGAAATTAATAGTAAGTTGCAGTAATCTTATATATGTTTAACTAATAATGTGTGTCATGCTCAATATGTTTATTACTCAAACATGATGTAGCATAAACATCAGAGTTATCACTTGACTGGGCCCATGAGCACTGGGGGCCAACTCTCAGCTCTTATAGTAGTACCTACTAACATATGTATAATCTTAGTGACTAATGTTATACCTCCACATTCTTACTTTCACCACTACGTGTCACGCGGAGTCGATATCGTCCAGTTATGAATGAAACTCCATTGTTATTATTATCTACGATGCGCATGGGTTAATGCCCCATATATCCAAAATGGCAGAGTTAAACCTTCTTCTAAGCATTCCCAAGGGCTGGGTCTCAGGAAGGCGGCCAGCTTTAAAATAGTAGAAAAATCATTTTAGAACTGTCCTTGTGAAAATGTATTCGATTTTTCTTGAAGCAGACAATTATATTAACCCCAAATGAGAAAGATAGCATGGCAATGTTCTACTAGCCCAATTTACGTGAGATACAGGTAGGAAGTTGATAATTCTTTTTTATTATTGATCATAAATAGTGCCGCACTTACGTAATCAGATGCGTGTTTTAATTTCGAATATTCGAAATAGGCAAAAGCACCATCAGGCGCCTGGCCTCTTCGTCACCGCAACAATAATAAAGCTATGTTTCAAAGTTCGAAACGTACGAAGTTTTTCACTCTTTAGAGTCTAAACAAACGACGATGTTTCGAATATTTTTTATCGTCGTTTACTATACTACTAGTAGGTGCTTGTGGCATCTTTTCAACACTTTCGCGACTTGGACACATAGATAAAAGTATTTAACGGAACTTTCCTAATCGCGATAAAAGATGTAGGTATATTTTTCTTTATTTACCTCGACGTTTCGACGAATAGTTGCATTGGTCGTGTGACCGCTCGTGACCACGACCAATGCAACTTGGTCGAACTACGTAAATGTATAAAATTGAAAACCGGCATATTAAGTGTCATAGTTATAGGTATCCTCTATTTACCAATCTATAAGGTATTTTTAAATTGTAATCGAAACCTTTTTTTTCTCTTTTTTATTGATATGCGAAATACTAACAGAACGAGGCCTCGCACTTAGACGGTTTTTTTACAAGTAGGTCGGACGTAAACACATTAGTAATTCAATAACACTTTATACCCCCTGAAAACTCACTGTATGCTTATGACTGCTAACTAGCTTTTATAGGTGTTTACGTAATTTAGCTATAAAATTCTGGCAGTTAGATGAATTACACAAGCAAGATGCGCAAGCGCAGTGCAGGTGCCTTTGATGACGCTCCGGATAAACACGGGGCGGACGGCACGGCGGCCGCGCGAGTTAGTTTATTGTGGATGGTGCGGTTGTTTGTTTGGAAAGCAAACATAGGAAGAATATTTAGGTAGGTAACCTACCTGCTTTTGATCGGTGGTTTGCCTATTTACTGTATTTCAAAGAATATAAGACGTACATACGAGATGATGGGTATTAATAATTCAATGAAACTTGATCGATAATTCAATTTGCGATAAGCATTACGCCTAAATGGCATGAGGTTTACTATATCAAATAAAAATAAGGTATTACCCATAACTTCACCATCGAAATTTTGTATATTAGGTACCTAAAATAAACCCCCGACATCAACCAAACCTATATCTTCTGCTGGAGTTTAGTAGAGTTAAGTACCTTGCAGATTCTAAGAGGACCTACAGCATCAGGTCAAGGTTTCCTTGTTCTTGCAATTAATTATATCAGGATAAAAGTTCTTAAATATATTAGACCTCTGGAACTTGCTCACAAGCCTAAATCTTACTTCAATTTTACTTTTTACATTACTAGTAGAGCTATTGAGCTTCTGCCGGGACTTTGCCAACCTGAAACTCTGTGATATCAAACAATTCTTGACATGATACTTCTTTGGGATATAATATAAGTATGTACCATGCTTATCTATCGGGAAACAGAGATGCTGGTTGGGTGTTCCTTATATCAGTCATACGCATAATTAATAGCTTACATTTTTGAAACATTTTTGGAAGAATCGACCTTGTTATGGATGCCGTTTACTTGTGAAAGAAATGAGTGGGGGAATAATATTGTGCAGATCAATTTGAAGTGGAGCCTGTAAAATACTTGGAAGCTGGCTATTTCTACTAAATTAAAATAATGTCTTTCTCATGTTTTCTACTTGCTCTTACAAAAATACGTGTATTGTGTGTACTCCATTGTTGCGTGAAAGAAAGGCAACCAAGATTTGCATTCGCACTTTTATATTTTTTAACGTAAGTACATCTTGAGATGTAATGTACCTAAGTAGGTATGTAGAGATGTTGGGATTTCGCCATCTTCAGTTCAACTAGAATTCCTGAACAAATATAGAGCGTGGAATCCGCGCCTGCCCGTCTGGTGCGACCCGACGCGTCCCCGCGATCTTATCGTGTTGCTCTTGTTCCGGATCCATCTCGGATACCAGAATAGGTACTTCGCAGAACTTGAAGATTTATAGAGCTACTTGTTTGTGAACTGTTGTTAGATTAGAGATGTTTCTTTTAATGTTGTAAAACAAGCTCGTGACTACATTCTCAGCTGATGGAAAGTGATAATGTGATCTACGATAAACGGGCTAGAGGGCGCCACCTCGATGTAAACAAGTTATAACAGAGCTCCTGTGATAATAATTCAAATAAATTGCTTATGCTAAAATTTTGTAACAAAAAGTGTAAAATTGTGTATAATAAGTGCCAACGTATGTGTGTGTATCAATATATTCTCAACATTAACTGTGTTACATGTTAAACATTGCTACAACTTGTTATTAGTGACTGCGCTAAAATACTTTGCTTTTTTGAATTGCTGCCTTGAAGTCTTTAGCAATGGGCATAACAAAGTTTCAAACGTCGCCGTCGGTTTAACTATTTAACACTCTTGGTGATAACTGTGCTGTGATTATTTTGTGCAGTTGTAAAACATATTCACCGATCAATATTGCAATGTCATGCACACATATCAGTGCGTTGATTACAGCGACATCTCTTTTTGTGGACTAACACCAACTACATACTTGTACCATTCGGCATTGGATTCGAAACTGCATCTCGTCACTTAAAGTTCGAAGCAGTATATGAGGCAATCAAATAGTTGTTGATATTCGCCACAGAGGTCACTACTAATAAGTGATTTTGTTGATTGCTATAATCATGTCGAGTTGCAGTGGTTGTCTCAGCGCCATTATCTCTGATATTTTTTTACGGTGTCAAGCGTGTGAGAACTGTTATCATAATAAATGCCTCAACATAAACGATGATCAATTTCGGGCGCTTCCCCTTGATTATAAGACCACATGGATATGTCCAGCTTGCACTAATGTATCCCGACGCCGTAAAAATAATAATGCTGAAACCCCAGTTAGACAGCATCAGTTTCCTGTAGCTGAAAATTCTATGAACATGTCACTTGACACCCTAAATAACAGTATTTCAGCCGAATCTTGCTTATCTCTCTCATCTTTGGCACCCTGTCAGTCGGGATGTGGCGGCGTCACAATGGAAAAAATTAGCGCCTTATTTGACAAAAAGTTAAATGACTCGCTATCAACTTTCATGAATAATTTCCGCTTAGCACTGAAAGAAGACGTTAAAAACATGGTGCGCTCAGAGGTGGGCCTCATGACACAGGAATTTAAACGCGATTTCAACGATACCACTGTCTTTTTAAGCTCCGAACAAGAAAGTTTAAGGACTCAGATTGCTGAGAAGGATGCGACCATTAGGTTATTGGAGATTGACAATCAACGGCTACACAGTGATATGCGTAATTTGACGAGCCGGATATCTTCAGTAGAAAAATCTACACGCAGCTTCAACGTAGAGATACAAGCGGTGCCTGAAAATCGCAATGAAAATGTAACCACATTATTTAAAAAATTATGCGACATTGTCAACCTTCCCATGGAAGATAATTCTATCCACGCCTGCCGTCGTGTTGCTAAAATGGACAGTAATTCGAAGCGGCCACGGAACATCTTGGTCACGCTAGCTTCACCTCGATTGAAAGACTGCCTACTTTCGGCTGTGCAGAGATTTAACAAGGGGCATCCTAAGGATACCTTAAACTCACGACAACTTGGCATCAGTGGCGAAACGCAAAGAATATATGTAGTTGAACACCTTTCCCCAGAATGTAAACAGCTGCATGCTGCCGCGAGAAGATTCGCCAGGGAAAAACAATATAAATATGTCTGGGTCAAATATGGTAGAGTATACTTACGGAAGGATGACAACAGTGGCAGCATTTACGTAAAAAACCATGAAGCTTTAGATAAGTTAGATTAGATTATTACTATTAATTAATTTAGTAAAAGTATTAATCTTTATGTTAAGTCCCATTTTCAATAATTATGTTAATTTTCTATCAGAATGTTAATAGAATTCGTACCAAAATCACAGATGTATACTTAAATGCGCTGGCATGTAATTATGACCTTATATGCCTCACGGAAACTAACTTTAATAGTAGTGTATACGATTCTGAGTTATTTGATAGTCGCTATAACATTTTCCGACGAGATCGGTCAAGCACGTCAATTACCAACATTGAAGGAGGTGGAATTATGATTGCTGTCAAAAAAACCATTAAAGTCACTCGCCAACTTTCATTAGAGAGCAGTATAGAGGATCTATGGTTAACTATCGCACCGTCTCATAAAAATAGTAAAACCTTAAATTTATGTCTCGTTTACTTGCCTCCTAAGTTACCCGAACATGACGTACAGTCTTTCTATGATAATTGTTGTAGAGTAATTTTAAATATGAATGATTCTGAGGAATGTCTTTGCATTGGTGACTTTAACACTCCTGGGTTATCATGGTTTAAGGAGAGTTACTGCTCTGTGATGACGCCTGGCCCACGTAGCGACAAAAAATCTAATTTTTTATATGACACCATGGCCCTCTGCCATCTCAAGCAATTCAATAGCATACCAAACTCATTAAATCGCATACTTGACCTTGTACTAGCTACCACGGATGTCCAGGTATATGGTTCGGATCCTCTGAGTCGTTTAGACAAATACCATCCGGCAATTGTTGTGGATATTGGTGCTGTCGGCGAAAACCAATTCAAACCAATAAAGCCGAAACCTCGTAAGCGTTTTAATTTTAATAAATGTAGATTTTTTTTCAAATTCAAATTCAAAATCATTTATTCAATTTAGGCGTCTACGACGCTCTTATGAAGGTCAATTACAAATTTTAATATTGAAATATTCTACATTGTACTGCCACGTTCAGCAAAAAAAGTTTATAGAGCCACTGCGAGAAGAACGGGCAAGAAACTCGGGGCCATTCTTTTAAACGTCTTTTTACAATGTGTTATAAACAATATTATACAATTATTACAATATTTGTTTAAATTACGTAGGAGACATGTGATGGCTTGGCAGAGGTGGAATTTTCCAAGCATTTTTGTCGTTTAAGTAATCACAAACTGTGTAGTAGGATTTCTTCATCAAAATATTTTTCACGTGCAATTTGAATTTTCCTTCTGTGAGCATTGTAATATGTTCGGGAATTTTATTATAAAACCGCACACAATTACCTAAAAAGGACCTTTTATTTGTCTTTGCTAATCTAAAACATGGTACCGTTAATTTATATTTGTTCCTAGTGTTGTAATGATGGTTGTCACTGTTTAATTTAAATTTACTCAAATTTTTCCGAACATACATAATATTTTCAAATATATACAGACTCGGTAAAGTTAATATATCAATTTCTTTAAAAAGATCCCTTAGAGATTCCCTAGGATCCATTTCATATATGGCTCGAATTGCACGCTTTTGTAAGATAAAGATTGTCTCTATCTCAGCAGCAGCTCCCCACAGCAATACACCATACGACATAATACTGTGGAAGTATGCGTAATAAACTAGCCGTGCAGTAGCTACATCTGTTAACTGTCTTATCTTACAAACTGCATATGCAGCAGAACTAAGTCTTCCGGCTAGATCATGTATATGTAGATCCCACTGTAAAGTTGAATCCATTTTGATTCCCAGAAAGACTGTCGCTTTGTCAATAGAGAGTTTATCTAGGCCAAGCTTAATGTTTGGTTCAACATAAGGAACATTTGGTAATGAAAACTTTAAACATTTGGTCTTTTTTGAATTTAACAGAAGATTATTAGCGGCGAACCATCCAGAGATCATAGATAACACATTATTTACATGAATGAGTTCACTATCTTTCCTATCTACTTTAAAAATCAGAGAGGTATCATCGGCGAATAAAACAATATTGCAGAAATCTTTGACCATGCAAGGCAGATCATTAATATACGCTAGGAACAGAAAAGGTCCCAAAATTGATCCCTGCGGTACACCTATTTTTACGAAAGACCCGGAAGAAGTATTGCCATTTATTCCAACCATCTGTAGCCTGTCAGACAGATATGACTCTATTAGATTCAAAGCTTTTCCACGAACACCATAGTGTGAAAGCTTACGAATCAGAGTGCAGTGTTCTACACAGTCGAATGCCTTGGAAAGATCACAAAATACGCCAATAGCATCATGTGAACTTTCCCAGGCTTCAAGTATATGTGACATCAATTGAACACCTGCATCTGTTGTCGATCTGCTCTTAGTGAAACCAAACTGATTCTCATTCAATATATTATGCTCATTAAAATGAGATAAAAGTTGTTTGAGCATAATTTTTTCGAATACTTTACTCAGAACGGGTAAGATGGAAATAGGTCTATAATTGCAAGGGTCAGATGCAGCCCCCGACTTCAAAATTGGAGTGATTTTACTTAGTTTCATTAAGTCGGGGAAACTTCCTCTATCAACACAAAGATTGAATATTGTTACTAAGTATGGTGCAATAATGCAAATAATGGACTCTGCCACTTTAACTGACATACCCCACAAGTCTTCAGTACTCTTTATGTTTAAACTTTTGAATGTCTTTATAATTTCAAAGTTTGACGTGTATCTGAAAGAGAAGTCCGGTGTTTTGCAGGGAAAATTATGTTTTAATAGGGCTTCTGCTACATTGGGACAAGAATCCAATGATTTAGTGGCTTCTAGGGGTAAGTTAGAAAAAAAAATTTCAAATATATTCGCCACTTGTATTGGATCAGAGATTTGATGTTTATTAATAGTTAAGACATATGTTGAATCTCTAGGTTTATTCTTACCAGTCTCAGTATTTATAGTCTTCCAAATGGTTTTTATTTTATTTTTAGACTTGCTAATTTTGTCTCTAATAAAAAGAGATTTAGCACACAAGCAAACAGACTTAAAAATTTTTGAATAGTTCCTAACATAATCATGAAACTGCTTGCAAGATGTTAAATTTTTCCTGCGATACAGATCAAACAAATAATCTCTACTTTTTCGGATACCTCTAGTTGCCCAATCACCAAACTTCAATTTTCCATTTTGATTTGATAATGTGAGGGTAGAGTTGACCCAGACTGATTGGCACTCAATGCTATCGTCTTCTGATATTGATATGGACTTAGCATCATTTTATTCAGCATTGAATGTAATAATAAGTAATAATACTCCCCTATCTTGCAGACACGACGACAAGTACCCGGTTTGGTTCAGTCTTGCGCTTAGACGTTGTTTGGAGAAAAAACACAAATATCATAAACTCTACAAAAAATTTGATAACCCGTTAGAGTACGACAAATTTTCATACTATAGAGCTAGGAGCAAAATTTTAATAGATTCGTGCTACAAGAGTTATGTGTCTACTATTGAGGACTCTTTAAATAACAATGTAAAGGCGTTTTGGAAGTTCGTGAATAATAGAAAATCGGCGAATTCTATTCCATTAACTATGAATTTTGAGGGAACTTCAACCTCTAACCCATCAGGTGTATGTGACCTTTTTTCAAAATACTTTAGCTCGGTGTTTGAAAGTGTTGATGTAATGCTTCCCAATAATTCAGTCAATATTGATCACAACAGCCACTTAAGCAATGTAGACATAACAAGGGAAGATATATTACGTAAAATCAAAAAGTTGGATTTAAATAAAGGCCCAGGCCCTGATGAGATTCCTGTAAAATTTATAAAGAATTGTGCTGATGAACTGTCTTTTCCTTTGCAATTGTTATTCAACAAGTCAATTCGGTCAGGTACATTTCCGACGTTATGGAAGATTGCTCATGTCATACCAATTTTTAAATCAGGTGATAAATCGGATTGCAAAAATTACCGACCTATTAGCATACTATCATGTTTTGCAAAAATATTTGAGAGTGTTGTATACGATGTTTTATTTTATCACGTTAAGCCATTTTTACACCCTCAACAACATGGTTTTGTAGCAGGCAAGTCGACTACTTCTAATCTTTTAGAGTATAAAAACTATTTATGTGGCGCTTTCGCTCAACGGTCCCAAGTAGACGCTGTTTATACAGATTTTTCAAAGGCTTTCGACAAAGTTAATCATATTGTGCTATACAATAAACTAGCAGGTTTTGGTATTCATGGTTGTCTACTAAGGTGGCTTCAATCTTACTTAAGCCGAAGGAGTCAGCTTGTAGCACTAAAAGGTCATCTCTCTAACCCAGTAGTAGTGACATCTGGGATACCACAGGGAAGTCATTTAGGGCCCTTGCTGTTCATTATATTTATTAATGACCTTATTGAGTCCCTGTCGTGTCGTTGTCTTCTTTATGCTGATGACCTTAAAATATTTACCACGGTGAATAACCCTGCAGACGCTTTTAAACTTCAAAAAGATCTAAATAGATTATCTCTATGGTGTGATCTTAACTGCATGAAGCTTAATGTTAGCAAATGCTTTATTATTAGTTTCACCAGAAAAAATCATAAGTATGTTTATGATTATTCTCTGAATGATAGCATTCTTACAAGGATGAATGTTGCTAAAGACCTGGGAATATTGTTTGATGATAAACTTACATTTCGTGATCACTATAATTACATTATAGAACGTGGTTCGCGTCTACTTGGATTTGTGGCTAGGACTACTAAAAGTTTTCGTAATCCTAAAAGCTTTATTTACCTCTATTATACACTTATACGAAGTTTGCTTGAGTACAACTCGTCCATCTGGTCTCCTTTCTATGAAGTTCATTCAGAGCGAATTGAACGTATCCAGAAACGATGTTTAAACATCTTAAGCTACAGATGTGGCATGGGTCGCAAGCTATCATCATATACAGAACGACTGGAATATTTTCATGTTACTCCACTTGCAACACGTCGTAAATTTATTGACCTTGTATTGCTTTATAAAATAATACACTCTCATATAGACTCCTCAACCCTGCTCTCTTTATTGAATTTTAATACACGTTTTCGATCCCGTAACGTTAATTATAATATATTTACCCTCCAAATTTACACAAACAATACCTCCTATTATAACCCTATCGTAAGGATGTGTCGCCAATATAATGAAATTCTCGTCTCAAACCGAGACATAGATATATTTCATTTTAATTTGTATAAATTCCGGAAGCATTTAAAAACACATTTATTTGTTTGATTTCATAAAGCTTTAAATAAGCAAGGATATGAATAATTACCACAGATTTAAGCTCTCTAGCTGTTCATATATATAATATTTACGAAGCTCTTAGGCATACATAGTTAAGGAATACTGTCTAGATCTAAGCAAAATATTTGTATTTATTTCATGTTTTGATTGTATTCTGTATTGTGTGCTATGAATAAATAAATAAATAAATAAATAAATAAATAAAGCATTGTGAAATAACAATGCTATATCTCTTTATCAGCCTGTTCACTCTATAAAAAACCGGCCATGTGAGAGCCGGACTCGCGCACCGATTCTTCGGCTTTTCTTCGACTAGGGTACAAACCTGTAGGTATATATAAATAAAAGTTATGATATTTTTATTGCTACATGAGATCCATAAAATTTGTTAAAAATTATTTAAAAAAATTGGTAAGTAGTTAATACAATGTAAATAAAATTTCCTTTATTTGTGCTATATTATGCTATGTGTACGTTGTTTCGTGTCATATTTCAAGATTCTGAGTTAACGGAAAGTTCCCTGTGTTAATTCCTTTGCGAGTGTCGAAAAGTTGCGGCATAAATGGCTGCATCTTTTGATTGCGTTGGATTAGAAGTTTTATTTTTTCACAGCTTCAAGGGACGGTAGACCTGAGTATTTGATTTGAATGAAATGCTTGATACCTCCACGCGTAAATGAGAAGAAGGGACTTGACAGAAAGAAATACGGACAACAAAGTGATCTTATAAGGGTCCCGTTTTTCCTTTTGAATTACGGAACCCTAAAAATAATATTATAAAGACTTATTCACGTTAAAGACATCAGGAAACAAGGTGTACATTTCCTTTAGTATGTAGTTGCGATGTGTTGCTTAAGGCCCTGTTTTAGTGAAACAGTAGGTAAATTTAGCGTCCGAGAGTTGCGGGCTATTGACACTACGCAGCGCTGCGCTCTAGTCGCACAGCGCGCGTCAGGACTCACGTCGCTCGCTCGATGTCCCCAGCCGCACGCTATTAGCGTCACAGTGTAACTTAAAAAGTTGATCAACTGTAGGTATCTGTTACTAAATCCAGAACTGCATCTAAATAATTATTTTGTTATGGTGAAAATTTTTATTCGCTTATAGAATAAAAATATTCGTTTCACACTAAGTACCTATTTTTATTAGATTTTTTTCGGATACCGATTTTTAGGGTTCCGAGCCCAAAGCGCAAAACGGAGCCGTATTTATGAGTGCCCAAGTTCTGTCTGTATGTCCGTCCGTAAGTCATTGGTCTTTAGCTCGTAAATGGAATGAGTAACAAACCTGAAATTTTGATATATTGTGTAGAACGTTTACCGAAACAAGAGAAATAATACAATAGACTTTATTTATTTTATTATTTTTGTTACCAATATGAGTAAGGTAGCTGAAAAAATGCATACTGGCATGTGTTCGCCTGTAGAGAATATGTATAGTTGGTACAAAATAACTTGCGAAAGTTGAAAATAGAGTATTTTAGATAAGCATGGTACCGACTTTAACAAGTTATTGCATACTTTTCATTGATTAGTGGACCAACCTATGTTTTTCTGGAGGGTTTTATTCCTGGAATTAATTTTTCAACGTCATCCAAGTGAGGAAAGTTTTTCCGATTTGGCTGAAATTCAAAATCTAGGTTGTTCTGGACGTTTTATTCCGAATTTGGAATTTATTTTTTGATGTCGTCTGCCAAGTGAAGAAAGTTACTCCGATTTGGCTGAAAATCGATATCTAGGTTGTGCTGGGCGTCATTATTCCCAATATGGATTTATTTTTTCAATGTCGTCTGCCAAGTGAAAAAAGTACTCCGATTTGGCTAAAAATTTATATCTAGGTTGTTGTATACGTTATTATTCCAAATTCGGAATTTGTATAACGATAACGTCTGCCAAGTGACAAAAGTTACTTCTATTTAGCTGAAATTGAAAATCTAGGTTGTTCTGGACGTCCTTATTCTGAATTTGGAATTGATTTTTCGTAGTCGTCTGCCGAGTGAAGAAAGTAACTCTGATTTGGCTGAAAATCTACATCTAGGTTTTGCTGGGCGTCATTATTCCCAATTTTTGAAGCGCTCGTAGCGAAGTTTGCTTAGCCATTCTGAATCGATCAGCAAAGTTAAGCAACGTCTGCCTCGGTCATGACTTGGATGGGTGACCGCTGGTTGGACATTACTACTGAGCGCTTCCGTGCTTCGGAGGGCACGTTAAGCCGTTGGTCCCGGTTGTTGTCTAAGGATGGCAGTCGTTACAGCATGGTGGTAGGGCATCTTGCGAATGCCCGCCTGGCTAGCTACCACCCTCAGGTTGAAAATCTGTCGCCAAGCACCTAACAGTGTGTTCCGGCACCTGTCCTTGAGAGCCAGTAATTCTAGGTTAGCCTGAACAACATCATCACTTACCATCAGGTGAGATAGTAGTCAAAGGCTAACTTATCAGGCATAAAAAAAAATAAAAAAAAAAATTTTTTTCAATGTCGTCTGCCAAGTGAAGAAAAATACATCCGATTTGGCTGAAAATTGATATCTAGGTTGTTGTAGACGTTATTATTCCAAATTTAGAATTAGTATAACGACGACTTCTGCCAAGTGAAAAAAGTTACTTTTATTTGGCTGAAATTCAAAATCTAGGTTGTTCTGGGCGTTCTTATTCCGAATTTGGAATTTATTTTTCGATGTCGTCTGCCAAGTGAAGAAAGTTAGTCCGCTTTGGCTGAAAATGTATATCTAGATTGTGCTGGGCGTTATTATTCCGGAAATTCAAATGTTAATTAAAACCCAAATTTTTAGCCAAATCGTAGTTACTTTAATCATTTTGCAGACGTCATTGAAAAATAAATTCCAAAGTTGAAATAAGGACGTCCAGAAAAACCCAGATATCGATTTTCAGCTAAATCGGAGTAACTTTATTCACTTGGTAGATCACATTGAAAAATATATTCCAAGTTTGGAATAAAGACGTCCAGAACAAACTATATTTTGAATTTCTGCCAAATTGGAGTTACTTCATTCACTTGGCAGACGTCGTCGAAGACTAATGTCAAATTTGGAATAAAAACGTCCAGAAAAATCTAGATATCGAGTTCCAGCCAAATCTGAGTAACTTAAATCACTTGGCAGACCAAACTCGGAATACAGACGTCCAGAACAACTTAGATTTTGAATATCAGCCAAATCGGAGTTACTTTCTGTACTTGGCATATGTCGTCGAAAAATTATCTCCAAATTTGGAATAAAGGCGTCCAGAAGAACATAGATATAGATTTTCAGTCAAATCGGACTAGTTTTGATTTTTAAAATCTTGAATCCGCATAACATTTTAAAATTTTAATATAATAAATAAAACCGGCAAAAAACACTCACGTTGGGGATCGAAATTTAGCAATATATATACCTGTATAAGTAAAAGTTAGGTATTTATTTTGCTATATCTACAGGTTTGTATGGAACCCTCGCTGCGCGACTAACGTCCGACTCGCACTTGGCTGGTTTTTTTTTATAAATAAGTACAACGTAACTTTAGAGAGAGAGAGAGAGAGAGAGAGAGAGAGAGAGACCAGGGTGAAATATCGTATATTACCTTAAACTTCATAAACCTTGTCCTTTAAATTTAGGCCAGAAGCTACCTACTATAAATATTAATTACAAAAATGGCAAATCAGAAGCATATAAATTACACCGAGTTAAAACACTTGATAATTAAAATATAACGAAATTACAAAATAATATATTAATTACAAAAAGTTTAAAAATCGTCAAAAGCAATAACATTTGTAGTAACTCTAGAGAAATCTTCATCTAAATATAAGTCGTGTGTAAAAGAAGCCGATGGAGCCTGATTTTCTTTGTCTTCTAATACTATCTGCCTAATAGGCATCCCACGGACTTGTCTTGGATCGACTAGTTCAGGAAGAAGGCTCTTGAAATAAAATCTAATCAACTTTGGCTCCATTTTTTCGCTCCAGAATTGGTCGTCCTTTGGAATGTACCTTATGTAAACTGGTTCCTTTTGGGAGACCCATAAACCAAAAAGGCACATGCGTCGCCTTGTCACATGCAACTGTCCCTGTATTTGGTAAAACCAGTTGCTATTCTTATTTTTTGTTTCTTTTGCAATAACGAATAAGTTGAATTTTGTTATTTTCTAAAGCTTTTTGCAGACCTTCTTTTGAAGCAATTAATGAACACTTCACTTCAACTACAGTATCATCAGCAACTAGTCCATCTGGTGTAGCTCCAATAAATGGATATTTTTCGTCAATAAACAGGCCGCATGCTTCAATTGTCACGTTTTCTTGCTGTTGGATTTGCAGTATGGCCTGTTTTTCGTTTTCAATTCCATGGGCTATCGAAGTAGAGGAAATAGAGGGGAAAAAATTAAAGTCATGTGCGGGATTCCAACCCAATAGTAACAATGGGAACTCTGAACTAAAGTAACATACCGAAGATTCACATTTGCAGTGGCGGATGGCGTAGGAGAACTAATTTGAAGAACTGGGACTGAATTTTGCATCGTCACGAGTACATTAGGATGAACATTTTCCAGTTCACTGAAAATATAAAAATTGTTTATTTGTAAATAACTTTTATTGAGTTTGTGATAAAAGCCTAGTATAATTATTCAGAATGTATAATTGAAACCGTGTTGAGAGTAATATTAAAGGTCTAATAGGTTCAATATGTCGAAAGCAACTTACGTGGAAATATTAAAATTAGCGTTCACATCCTGGGTCTGAACGCCCATGACTTTTTTCTCTCTCATTAAAGTGCTGTAAAATAAATTATGCACTACTGTTAAACCCAACTTACATGTGATGTGTTTAAGTCAAATTAGTAAGTCATATTTAAGTTTTTAGTAAGTCATTTTTAAGTCTAATTAGAAGTCAGACGAAGAAAACTTACATATCGCAAAAAGTCACACATAAAAATAAAGTTTCCTACTTCAAATCAAAGTGATGTTTCTATTTTAGTTTTTATTTTTAATCAGTACTAATATTATAAATACGAAAGTAACTCTGTCTGTCTTTCTGTCTGTCTGTCTGTTACGCTTTCACGCCAATACTACTGGACCGATTTCTATTATATAGAGACCATTCTATTATAATTATAGTACCATACTTTACTTTTTATACTGTGGCGCGTGAAAACAATGTCATCGTGAAAGTATTTTTTATGTTATGATGTGAAAAGTACCTGCTATCACAGTTGCAGTGTGACTATTCTGTTGGAAGCTACCATTGCGCTCGTCATTCCGAGACGTTCGTACCACGGGTTTGTACCTACATAGATATGTCTTTTTCTCCCAGTAATTTCATTTGCTGCAGTGTTTTACAAGCATAAACATAGTAATGACTGCATACTAATGCTTCAAGCAAAAATACCTGACGCTGTAGTGGTACCCACCAAAACGTACTCTTGTCTACCACCTAGTAAACATTCCAGCCCTGGATTTACCTACGATGGCTAAGTAAGTAAGCACTGTGCATATATACGAATATCTGTTACCTTATTTTTCACTTCTGCGTTTTTTGTAACATAATTTAGATTACCTACAACTGGTAACAAGATATTACCTAACAAGTTGGTACCTTCTAATTACCATACCTACTATGGATAATAATTGAAGATAACATAAAAATTACTTACCATCTCTCAAGTAACTTTTTTCGATGTATCTTCCGACCCAATTGTCGACGAGGTTTTTTACCCATTTTTATAGGTAGGTATATCAAAAATCGCAACCCAAAGAATCTTACTACTATATTTACACTTATCTTATTTAATGATATAATTAATGAACTTCGTTTCGAATATATACAATAAATACTTATATACCTTCAACTATAATACAAGTTTATAAATATCTTTCGTAATCGACCGAGGAGAATTTCGTCAGAGAAAACGACAAGCGTCCTACCTCGATGGCGCCTAGGCGGGCACTGAATGGTGTGCGCGAGAGCATGAATCGTTAGATTCATATTCGATTGATAATCGACAGATATAGTATATGAGGGCGGTTGCTAGCCCGGCAGGGACATTCGCAAAATGCTCTACCACAACGCAAAACTACTGGTTCTCAAGGGCACAACTGCGACTGAGATCAGTACGAAATTTCATACATACCTAGGTTTTTCTGGACGTTTTTATTCCTGGAATAAAAGTTTCGACAAAACCATCCAATTTCAAAATTTAGGTTTTTCTTGACGTCTACGAAGTAACTTTATTCAATTGACAGACGTCATCGAAAAATGAATTCCAAATTTGGCATAAGGACTTCCAGAAAAACCAAGGTATCATTTTTCAGCCAAATCGGAGTTACTTTATTCAGTTGGCAGATGATATCGAAACAAGTATTGACTGCAAGTTATTTATTTTCGCTAAGCGATTTATCGTTACATTGAAATTGAAACTGCAATATAATATATATTTATGAAATTGTTTTATAAAGGTCTTCATTTTGTTACCCCACTCGATGGGTTTGGAAGAAAAATTTTTTTTTACCTTACAATATTGGGTCTAAAATCCGCCAGTTTGTTTTAATTTTTTTTTATTTACCTAGTAACTTGGGTTATCAAGAGGAATCTAACGATATCTCTTACATAAAAATCGGTCAAGCCGTTTAGAAGTTATGGTGGAATAAAGAAACTCACAAACATACATACATGAACCCTGAAAACATAACTCTCCTATCCTCGTGTAAAAATAAGTCCATTTTGGGAATCATGAAGCCTAGCACAACCTTGATATCAATTTTCAGCCAAATCAGAGTAACTTTATTCACAAAATTTCTGGTTCTCAAGGACACATAGCGGTACACACCGATAAGTGCTTGGGGACAGATTTTCTTCTCGAGGGTGATATCTAACCAGGCCAAGTTTTATAATATATATTACAGTAGAATATTTTGATTGAAATAATATTTCATATTACGAAAATACCCAAACTTATCGGTAGTTGCATCGGTTAATTTTATCATACGGGTAACCAAGCGGTAACCTTTATCAAGCGGCCTTCTAATGCTCTCGTGATCTCCCGATTCAGACAGCTATAATCTGTTTCCAAAACCATACTATACTATTTTACTATGGCGCGTGAAAACAATGCCATCGAGAAAGTTTTTTATTTTATTTAGGGAGAACATACATGTTGACTACCGCTGTTGGCTGTTCAACTCCATCGTACTTTGCATTTTTAATTAATTTTTTAACTTATTTCTAGCACGTAATTGACCGGCAGAATTTTGTTGGAGAAAACGACACGCGTCCTACCTCGATGACGCCTAGGCGGGCACTAAACGGAGTGCGTGAGAGCTTGAATCGTTAGATTTGTAGTTATTTTTTTCTTGTTAAAAAACTATAACTGAATTAGAAAATGTGGCTTCATACGTTACTAATAAATAACAAGCTCTATCTATTGGTATAATTTCCACATGATTTGATGATAGTATCTTTTAGTTCTAGTCATTTAAAAACCGAAATGGTGTCATGTTTGATAATTTTTTTTATCGAAGAAATTGATCAAAATCACGTTTTCGGCTTCATACGTTCCTGGAGAGTATGTTCAACTTTATGTAAATGATTTTATTTATTCTAAATTTTCAGTATTATTTGAGTTACAGTTTTTAAAAAATGTTTAAAATAACTACAATAGGGCCTTAAAAGGTAGGTAGGTACTTCGACTGTAAAAGCACACTGCATATTTTTTTCGGTATCAGCTCCTACTTATAATGATTACAGTTTTAATTTTTATATTTCGTTAACCCGTCGTCGTGTCAGGTACTTACCGTAACATATTTGAATATTTATTTATACCGAGAATGTGATGTGAGTGAAGAAAGCTAGAGATATAATCCAAGTTCCTCAGCAATAATTGCAGTTTTTGGTGTGGTCAAACGCAAACCTATCATGAATAAAGAAGAGACATATAATGATATAATATGCCAAGTTCGTAAGCAATTGCAGTGTTTAGAACATGAGGTTTTTTTGACTAGAACCGAAAAATATCAATTAGGTCGGTACCATGCTGATTCAAAACATTCTGAGCGTTCGTTCCAATTGCAAAGGGTGCACTCACTATTCCATCACCAATTTCAAAAATAATTACTATATTCATAATTCCCACTTATATGGACTGTCAGCTTCGAGATCTAATAAAAAAACACTTTTGTAAGTTATACTAGATTGATGGACACAATACTGGTCACCATCGATAAGAGTTGCAATTTCCATGTTATTCAGGTAGAGGCATATTGGCACATACTTTTTCCAGTTCATTGATTTTAACAAAAATAAGCTTAACCGAGGTTGATGAAATTCAAATGGGACCAAATTCGAGGTATTCTACTTCTTCCAACAAAAAAGAATCATCGAGATTTGATTCTCCAGTAAAAAGTTAAGCGGCAATATATACGAGTATTATGCCTATGGAAGGTCGGTTAAAAGGGCCCTTTCGTTCTTCTAGCACTAATCACCAGACCTTTTAGAAAGAGCGGATTGACAACAGTTATAAAACACTCAACAACAAACGAATCGTGTGTTGTTACAAACATTTTCGAATGATTGTCTTGATTGAATTACAGCTGAACCCGTTCCCATTATGCTCCATGATAAATGACCATTGATTGAAATCCAGACCAATACCTCACTGGACAGTACATTGACTCCAAAGTGTTCAAAAATAACCTGTTAAAAGAAATTCAGGGCAGTTACTGCAGTTAGCAACGTGAAATCGGCATTGGAGGCAATAATTCGATCGCACGAAGTAATTTGATGAATTACTGTGAAATTAACATCATTCTTCAAACGGGGGCAGCCATGGAATGTAAATGTAATTGCCAGTTGAATCTACTGACTAATTTAAACCCGAAAAGTAGTCTAATTGGGCAGTAAATATTGGATACGTACGCATATGTCTATGATTGGAAATTTAGAACTGCATGGTGGCATATTTTTGTAGATCTTTTTGTATCATAATGTTTTACTAATATTGTGATATTCAACCGCAGTTGCTATTTGAATACTTATGGAAATATATTTAAATTAAACATTTCCTTGGGGATCAACTGTTTTATTTACTTTTACTTGGGTTTTAAAATAAAATGTTAAAACCTGTCCATTGAGACAACTTAATAAGGTGTAAATTCGGACTGACCAAAGTATTTTCATACATTTTGCCAGTGCCTAAAATCTCGGAATACTTTTGCATTTTGTAAATTCTCATTGAGTTAGTTCCTCTCACATATTATTTGATTTGCAAATTTATAGAGTATGTATTTTTGAAGCTGTTATGTCACTGTTATTCCAAACACTTTAATATATATGCTTAATATCACTGAAGAAATGTTTTAGTAGCTTTTAAATAAATTAATTGTATATTAAGTAATTAACCGCCGGTTTCCGGTACGCATGTCAAAATTCAATTCATCTAACAATTGTGACAATTAACAATCTGCTAACTTTCAACGGGTTTCTGGAACGCATATTAACGAAAAATTACAGAACATAACGCTGGTTTGCGAGAATACCGACGTAATTCAAAATTCTGTCAAATTGAATTCTGTATGCCAAACAATCATAAATCTTTGATATTTTATCGTGAACAGAGACGCAACGCCAATATCGCGCCAGCTTTCGTTAGAAAGAGACAGCGTCATTATTCACTTGAGACAAAACACTCGAAGCGTAATCACAAATAAAGACTCATCTCAGTTGAGCCAATGACAACAGAGTGAACGCACGGTCGATTCTCGAAAATACCGACGTATTTACAGTTTGGTTGCAACAATTGTTGATTTTTTTTCAAGAATAGTGACTCATTTAGTGATCCGTCGTTGTTCCTGATAAAAGTAAGTATCTTTTTATGTCTCATTTCTATTTACGCCTGTATTCTTGAATAAATATGAGTGATTGCTTATGATATTGTATTTTATACCGACTTTTTGTAACTTGAGTCTATATTCACGAAAAATAAACGGATTTTATTTTGTCGTAAATAAGAAACGTCCTTATTTTTGAAAAAAGTGGGCATGGTTTTGCTTCTTATTACGAAATGCGTCTGTGTTTAAGAGATTTTGGGATAGAAATATTGAGTTAGTTTTTTACATGGTATTATTTGATGATTAATTATTTACGTTAAATTATTTGTTTTAGATAATTATCTTTAACAGAATTATTCAAGATGGCAGAAAGAATGTTATTCTTGGGAAAGTTGAAAGAAGCGGCCAGTCAAAATAAAGGAAATGAAGATCAACATGATTTAACGAATAGTGAACAAGGTTAGCCTACAATTTTCGTATATTTGCAGTTTATCTCAATTTTATTTATTCTTTCAACTATTTAACTATTTAAAATATTTTAGGTTCCAATACACTTATAAGCAGTTTGCCGTTAAATGCAACAAGTTGCGATGAAAATATCGAAAATGATATAAATTATAATAACACATCAGGTAAGCAAAATAAAATATTTGAATTCAACCAGTCGAAAGATTTTTCGATATCATTTTTATTCCGATGTAGTAGTTTGTCCTGTTGCAAATAGTTTACGCTCACGCTAGTGGCTGATCGTAATCTCCTGGGTTCGATTCCCGGGAATTACAAAAATGTGAGTGTTTCTATTACATAATAGCTTGTTCCTCTGCAAGAAACCCGTGAAATAACTATTGCTTTTTGTATTTATTCTGTTAATAAATAAATGTTTATTGGATTTCAGGTAATAATTCAGAAGAAAATAAATTGATTTTGCGACAAAGATCACCATCCATATCGTCATCATCATCTTCTAGCTCATCTTCTTCGACTTCTAGCTCATCTTCCTCGTCTTCTAGCTCATCTTCCTCCAGCAATAGAGAAACAGAAGAATGTAATAAAGAATCCAATAACATTATAAATTTAAATGAAAAAGGACTCCACGGCCATAGCTTAGAAAATAAAACCAAAGAAAATAAGGTAAGTATAGAGTCAGTAAATGATAATAATAAAGATGAGACTGCAGTAGAAAGTATTTCACAAATAGAAAGTGAACCAAAAGCTGTTGAACTGACCAATATGAATGCTGAAAGTGAAGAAGAAAAGGAAGAAAGAGATTTTTCATCGGATGATAGTATCGCAGATCCTAATTATCACATTGAAAATCATGATTTATCGTCAGATTCGGTTGAAACAGTAGAAGAGAATGAAGAAGAAAATATTTCACGTAAATCAAACCAAAATATTACACGTAAGAGGAAAATGCAGCCAGGACTTTGGAAATCGAATGTAGCAAAACGTCTACGAAATGCAGGGAAAGAATATGTAGGCAAAAATAATAAAGTTATACGAGAGAGACGATTAGGACCAGGATGTACAGAAAAATGCAAGTTAAAGTGTAACACAAAGTTTGATGATGAGACTCGACGCCATATTTTTGACGCATATTATAAATTACCTGATTTGCAAAGTAAAAGAACTTTTGCAGCATTCAATATGACCTCTATTGTCCCGACATATCAATATAAAAAAGGAACACGTCGAAATAATAACGCATTTTATTTTAAAGACAAAGATGGCGAAAAAATTCGGGTTTGTAAGAGTTTTTTTATGTCTACGCTGGATGTATCTGATAGATTTATTCGAACAGTTACCGAAAAATCAAGAAGTGACGTTTCAGGCATTATAGTGGAGGATCTTCGAGGGAAACATGGCAATCACAGTCGCGTAGATAATAATATTAAAGATAGTTTGAGAAATTTCATTAAGGCGATACCAAAAATAGAAAGCCATTACTGTCGAGCGGATACGCAGAAAGAATATATTGATGGAAGTAAGACTATTGCAGAAATTTATAGAGATTATGTGAAACAGTGTGAAGAAAAAAGAGAGAAAAGTGCTAATTATATCATGTTTAATAGAATATTTAATGGAGAATTTAATATCGCATTTTACCAACCAAAGAAAGATCAGTGCGAGGATTGTGTTGCCTACAATAACGCAACTGGAGAAGATAAAAATCGACTGAAGTCTAAATATGAGAACCATCTAAAAGAAAAAGAGCTTTCAAGAATGGAGAAGGTTAAGGACAAGAAAGAAGCAGAAGATAAAGAATCAACTATTGTAGCAGTTTATGACTTACAAGCTGTGATGCCATGTCCTAGGGGAGATGTGTCTAATTTTTACTATGTTTCAAAAGTGAATACCTTAAACTTTACGATCTATGAGATGAAAAATAAAAATGCGTTCTGCTACGTGTGGCATGAAGGAGAAGCAAATAGAGGAGCTATAGAAATAGGGACCTGTGTTTTAGAGTATTTAAAAAGTCTTGGAGATCTAACATCTGAAGCCAAACTTGATGTTATTTTTTATTCTGATAACTGCTGTGGACAGCAAAAGAATAAATTTATTATTAGTATGTACATGTACGCTGTTTCTACTTTAGCTCATATAAATAGTATCACGCATAAATATCTGATAAAAGGACACACACAAAACGAAGGAGACAGTGTGCATTCTGTCATTGAAAGAAGCATCAAAAAGACTCTGAAATCTGGCCCTATCTATACACCGGATCAGTACATTTCAATTATTCGCACTGCTAAAAAGAAAGGATCTCCTTACAAAGTCGTAGAAATGAGTCATAGAAGTTTTTACGAATTAAAGTCTCTAACTTCTGACATGGGTAGAAATTTTAATAAAAATACTGATAATGAGACTGTGAAAATGGCAGATATAAAGATTTTGAAAGTAGATGCTGACCACAAAGGGTTCTTTTTCTATAAAACATCTTACGGTGAAAATGAATTTAAATGTGTGAAAATTACTAGCCGTGCATCAAAAGCTTTGGACGAAAATTACAGATTGCAATCTGCTTATAAAAAAAGGAACGGAATCTCAGAAAATAAGAAAAAAGGACTAGTAGATTTAGTTAACAAAAATATAATTCCAAACTATTATCGTCAATTTTATGAGGGGTTGTAAAATAAATGATTTATTTTACTTAGATTTCCTTTTAAGAATTAATGTTCCTGTTTTAGATATTTTTTCATTACTTATTTTGAAGAATTTACGTTTATTTTTATTTCATTTATTTTGATAAACAGGGTTATAAATACCTAAATTTAAAGTTCCTATTGTATTGTTATAAAACTATTTTTTTGTTATACTTATAAGTACAAAAGTTTTAAACACTGTTGTAAGTTTTAATTTGTATTTTTAAGAGGCTTTAAAGCTAAATAAATGACATAACTTGATTTTTATAATTTGGTGTCTCATGAATAAAGACTGATGTCTGAAACCCCCCTTTGTATGACGATTTTTTAAATAATTTTAATAAAAGTTCGAAAATGTTTTTATGTTTTTTGATACTACGATAAATTTTCCTTTAATCAGTAAAGTCAATCCCTCAATAAATTATTTACATTTTGCGGTATGTACTAAAATATTTACAAAGAAATTAAAAAATGCCATTTTCTAAAATCAATCATTTTTAGTTCCGTCGCTATTCTCGCAAACCAGCGATAAGATTAACATGCTTGTTTATCTATGGTCACATGAAGTTTGAAAAATTCGTTCATATTCATTCATTCTGTAGTATGTTGTCTTTTTTTGACGCATAGCGTTGTCTCTTTTGTTTTGACATGAAATCAAAGCCAAATCATTTCTGTGCATCGCCGCCGTTACTATGGTTACCAGCAAATCAATTTAAATGTGTGCTACACAGTCGAAAACCAGCCTCCCACCATGGTTGCCAAATATGGTGTGACTAATATATTCGTAATAGGTATATATAATAGGTTCAAGATAGAAGTTTAATATTAGGTAATATGAATTTTACCGTCATCTGTTATTCGAATAATAGTGACCGACGTGATGGCAACCGAGTGACGCTATTCTTCCTTACAATTGCCAGTGACTTGCCATCTCACTCTCACTCGTCGCGAGAGAATGCAACGCCGACATTCCAATTTGCAATGTATCCTTGTGGCTCGGTGAAGTTATTGCATGTGTTGTAATACATGTCGTTTTTTGTATAGGAGCTTCGTGGATATTTAGAATAAGACCAAGCATTAGATATCGATAGATTATTAAAAATAATGCAATGTCATGGGTAAGTAATTACCTATTATTTTAACGCTGCCTATTATATACTATTTTTGAAATATCCAACAAATATATAAAACGACGTTAAAAAGAAACAGAACATAAAAATAATCCACATTTATAATGTTAATACAACTTATAAATCATTGTAAATATCGTGATTTACTTTGTAAATACGCCAACTATTTCGTTGATAGTCCTAAGCCTGTTAATGTAAGAAGACAAAGTAAAGCACTGTATATATATATCAATAACGTGAGCGATTTGTCAACTATTACACATAATATTTTAACCAATAACGGTTAAATTGCGCGTCTTTTATGAACGAATAATATGATAAGTTCTCACTATTATTTGACTTTTACCTAGTAATAGGTTAGATTACATATTGGCAAAGCGTTATATTCGATAATAGGAATATGAATATACGATCCTAATATAACACCTCTATTGCCAACCATGGATTACAACTGTATACGAGACTTGGACTTCTATCTCTTTCCTCGGCTCAAAGAACATCTCCGAGGCCAGAAATTTGAAGATGATAGCGAAGTGATGGCAGCTGTTGAGGCATTTTGGGAGAGTCAAGATAAAGATTTTGTTTCTAAGGGAATCCTAGGTTTAGAAAAACGTTTAACTAAATGTATTGCCTTATTAGGAGACTATGTAGAAAAATAAATTATTTTTGTAACATTAACCACCGTGTATTATTTTGATTATCATTACTTTTGGATCACCCCTCGTAGATGATGGTTTGCCACCAAATGATGTTTGACCTTCCAATGCCCTCGCGTGAACGCCCACGCGGGAGTAGTATGTCGCTGCAGCCGGCGAGAGCGCACGCATAGCACGTTTCCGTTTTTGAGATACGTAGGTATAAAAGCCACGACCAAATAAAATGCATTATTTATGACATATTTTTCTTCGAAATTTCATACAAAGATAGTAGGTAATTTTAAAACGTAAGTAAAGATATCGTATATAGTTTGGCTCTCGTACGATGCGTGTTGTCGGTGGTGAGCAACTGTGTAATAGCAAATTCCGACGGTGGCGAGCAACAAGCCACCCGCCAAGGTCAAGGGGCGAAGTCTATGGTTGCCAACTGTGTAGATCAGCTTTTAGGGAATGTTCCACCGTTGAATGCAAGGAGTATGTAATCACTGCGTCTTAGTTTTTGTTCAGATGATCATAAAAGTCGATTTAGGTACGTAAGTATTATAATAGGTTCCATGATTTTGGTAGCAAAGTACCTAAAAATGCAATAGAAGCTTCGTGACAGATTTTTTATATAAGGGCCAACAAATAATGAGCTAGGCATTCTAAAAATTTCCGCCCTGCACTTGCACCAAGCGGCGAAATGTAAGTCCACGTTGAGATTCTAACCATGGACCTCCTGCGCAGCAATACAGAAGAATACACTGTTCACATCAGGTTGTTTGTTGCTGCACATCAAACGCACAACAAAAGTTTAAACCATATCTTAACGCCCCTCTTAACCAAAAGGTGTTTCCACAAAGAGGGTGGAGGTCTGAAAGGCGGTCATTCGTAACCTTTCTTGAGAATCCTTTCGTTGGTAGCATATACCCAGCTGCCGTTTGTTTAATTAGGCTGTCAGGATATTATAGCACCATATGTATTGAGCACCCTTATGGGGTGCCGGGTTGGAATGTTACCCCCAAGTTTTCCCTTGGGTGTCGTAAGAGGCGACAAAGGGAAAATAGCAGAAAGTGAGAAGCAGCGCCTTCTGAACAACTGACAACTTCTACTGAGATCCCCAAGAGACGCCTGCCAAGCGTGGGTATTTTTGCCCATAATTAAGTAGTAGTAATATGTGTTTTTGGAGTAATCGTACTTGATATAATATAATTCTGTACTTGTATACCTACTATATCAGTAATTAGAGGAAACATTTTGGTAGGTACTCAAAACCATTTTTAAAGCCATATTTTATATATCTTTACGATTTCAAGACGTTAATCTTAGAATAATTGGTCGATTTTGGGCAATTAGGACAATCCACTTTGACAAACCGTTAACATACGAAAAATGCTTTTCAGAAACCCAAAATTGAATTAATTGGCGTTTAATTGGAGATTTGACATAAGTGTTGACAAACAGTCACATGAAGTTTTCAGCAACTGAATTTGCGTTTGACAATGGATTAACAAGCATTTAACATAATTTGTCGCTGATTTGCGTTTCAGAAACCGGGGGTAAGGATTTCATGATCAAAGGGGAATTAAATCTAAAGACCTTGATTTTGATCTTCAATTTAGTCTTGTAGTGGCTAATTATGTCCATCACAATCATCTATTAATCTTTTAAAACAATTATCATCATTATCCATTATTTTTCTCCTTTATTATGCCAGTTGGCTAGGTACCCATATTCATACAAAATATAAATTTATAATAACTGAAAATACAACAATCATATTCACAAAACGTGAATGTTATCAAACACTCATGAAACCTATTTGCAATGGTTCCAACATATCGCCTAATCAAAGGTTTCTTCGAATAGCAAAGCTTTTATCTTCAACTAAACTAAACCATTCATGTCAGACCGATGAAATCACGTCGTGCCTTCATCTGTTTACTATATTCACGCCAAAACAGACATTATATATAAAACTGTAGAGACTACATTAGCTGTCAGAGATAAAGGAATAAACTTGTATTGAATCTAAAACAAATGAAAAAGCGGCGAAAACCGATGCAAATGGAACAAGATTAGAACAGCTGTGTGGAATAATTGCGAGCAATGAAAATGCGTCATATAAATACGATTTCTAAATAAGAAAGTAGTAATTAGTTTGGTACTTATTCGAATGTTGCTATGCTTACATCAATTTACTCCCAAATAAGCACAAAAATAACTTTTGAAGATTTACAAGTAAAGACGCAATATAGGTAACACTCCGTGTAATATGAACGTGTGATATTCCTGTATTCAAAAGTATGAAATAATTTGTTAAAGTCGATACCTTGCTGAATCAAAACACTTCGAGATCACATTTTCACAGACCAACTCCACATGTTATTTTACTCTTTAGTATTAAAATCCGGTTGCGTATTTTTTATTTAACTTGTTTTAGTGCTATCTTCTGCTTACAAGAATGTTGTCACTCGCTTACAATGCTTCTCACAAGAGTTCCGATCAATTTTAATAGAAAGGGTATTGTTAAATACTTGTATAATTAATTGAATGACGTCAATAAAATTCAAATAGGACCTATTTAAATGGAAAATCTATACACTCAACAAAAACATCAAGATTGGATGATTGTGTAAAAAGTTATGAGTACATAAAAACACAGTAACTTAAAAACATTCCTCCTTTTTTAAAGTCGGTTAATAAGATGCATCGCCTTTAACCATGTGACATTGATTTCAATACTTAGGTATTCAAGGAGATATATATACAAGTCAACATAATGATAATTAGTGTTTAAACACCAACATCATCCAACACTACCCTTATCCCGCGCATGTAGAGTCGGTACAATATGTATTCTCGAAAAATATAGACTCCGTAAGAACATATCGTATGAAGCCAAACGCTTTTTTGGAAATGCTTTTGTTAATTGCTGGTACAACCTCTGGCCTAAAAGTATGGCAATAGCTATAAGGTCCTCTATTGTGTGCCTAATGTGCAGCAACACAATCACCTTGATACGAGAATAACCCGGTTTAGTAAAGAAACTAATCTTTGCAATAAGCTTACTCTACACAAGCTCGGAAAAGTGTTGTTTATTATTCGAAATCTGCGTGGAAAAGAGTTTTTTATCCGCTAGCATTGAAAAGAATTATGAAATACTTTAAAAGTTTCAGAAAAATAAATTTACATTACATATTACAATTAAACAAAATACTATGAACTATATACAACACTACAGCTACTACAATAAAAGCATTTAGACACCTATGAGTCATAGCAGACTCATAGGCAGTCCAAATGCTCCAGCCCACTCCCAGTTGGCAGCGTGCCCAGCATGCTGGCAGCATTGCCCCGTTGAATTGCAATGCTTATTCGTTGAGCCAAATATGTGCCAGCATTTTGATCACGCGTCGCATCGATTACAATTGTATTATTACAATTGTTTGTATACATTTAATTCTACAGTAAATTTACCCAAATTTCAAGTAAAAAGTTTTTCTTTCACCTAGCATTTTCCTCGCTGTAGTGAGGCCGAAAATTGTGTTTTGCGATCGATAAAAGTTATTTCGCGCCTCGTACCTATGAAACCTTCGGTACGCTCAGGATTATATATTTTGAACCACTCGCTTTGGTCCTGGTTCCATGCTATATCTTTTGCTTCCTCAGGTTTCAATATAAGTAGGTGATCGCACCAAATAATAATTGCAATAGCCTTGCATTTCGCTTGCTTTAACTGTTTTTTAGTTACCTACATGACATCCAAAAGCAGTATACAAAGCAGCCCGTATATAAGTATGAACTAAAAGTTATTCAGTATAAGTTCTTAAATTTAATAAAAATGCAATAAGAGTAAAATAAATACATTGAATATTCATTGAAATCAAAGCAGTGGCAACACCGTAGGCGTCAGAACGATAATAGTATGTAAATGAAAAGGGAGAAAAGTGATTTCTTAGTGTCGAGCTAATTCACGATCGCGTGCTTGTTATTGCCATGGATAATTAATTGATTTCAGTTTATTTATTACATCGCATTAACAGTCTCAATGAAGGTTCCTATTTACTCATTAAAACGTCCCGCCCTGATTGAATAAAAATATTAGGCATCTGCTGAGTTATGTACTATTTTTACCCTATTAACTATGTTTTTATACAAGGACAACACGGTAAAATTAGATTTTCATCTCACAAGTTCGGAAGGGTGTTGTTTACTTTTATCATTCAAGATCGCCGTGGAAAAGTGCTTTTTATCCGCTAGCGTGAACCGTTTATAATTATGACTATTATAACAGTAGGTACAGTAAGGTAAAAATAAATTCACTTTTAATAACCAATTGCAATAATTTTAGTATAAATTAACACGAGTGTGTTATTTAACCTGTTTTTGTTGCTCTTACCGTTATCCTCGCTGGTGTGAGGTGAAAATTGTGTTTCATTTTGCATACCACAAGGAAGCAAAACAATGTTTATTCTAAATCCAGAGCGGAGCTAAAGGTTCTATAGTAGAATCTTAAGCATAGGATTCAATATACTTCGTCCGAGGAAAATTGTTCTATGTCATGCAAGGCTTATAAGTTATTGTTTAGCGCGAGTATATTTATTGAAAATATACTAGGATAGAATATGAAAAAGTAATTGTACTGAAAGTAAATGAAACGATTTGAACGCAAAACTTGAACATTTAATATTTCTGCACCCGAAATACCTATTTTGAAACAGTTTTATCGAGTTAGTTCTAGGAACACCAACGAACATATGTACTATTATAACATAGTGCATTTTCTACTTTTACTTTAATTATAAATTATTAAGTAAGTATTTCTATAGAATAGAATATGTTGTTCTGAAACATTGAAGAATATTTTATTTCCCTAAAAATTAATATAAAAGACTGAAGAAACTTATTTTTGTACCTACTATCATAATATAGCAAAGAGGAATTGGTCGAAATAATTTATCTCTGCAAACATTTACAAAATGTTTGTTATACAATTTGATATGATAATCTGCAGATAAAAATCAGTAATTGCAGCGACTGTAGGCCGTATCGGCATGCAAATGAGCTGCATCGCTGCCCCCGCTGGCTGCTGGTGATGGATGGAACCAGTCGGGAGGAATCCGGGGGTGCTCGAGAATCTATAGATATGTTGGAGATTTTACTGTTATTACTTAGAACTATTTAGGGGAAAAAAAAATCGCAGAAGTCGTCTTGTGGTTTCTTATGAAATATTTATTCCCCACAAGATTTTTTTAAGTGACGAAATGGTCTCTTCGCCCTCCTGATACTCAGGGCCTATCCGTAACAGTGTCACATCGTCCTGTTTAACATTGCACTGCTCACTTCACTCCATTACATGTTCTTATGCTTCGTTTACTTAGTAGATTCATTTGCTACAGTGCCCTTCTTTAGCCTTAGCATGTACTGCTTATGAGGCAGATTCTTACTAAAGCAACCTACAAACTAGTGTTTCGTATATACTGAGTTAAAAAAGTAGAGCAACTATATCCATGCAGGACTATATAGGTACACTGTACAAGCTGACAACGAGTTCCAACATATTAACAGATGATGACTGCATAGTTCTGTTGATTTTTCAACGATGATTCAATGAGAATGAAGAAAAACTCTCGTCCGTACATTAATCATATTTTTTAATATTTTTGAGAATTTTTTAGTCGTATAATAGCCAATATATGTCACGATTACAGATTCAGACTGCAACTAAAAAATATGTTAACAAAACTTTATGACTTTCCAAACCGGTGATCAAACCGTGGAGGTTCCAAAGCAACAATTAACGTGACAGTATCCCAGTATCCTGAAGAAATCATATACCTAAGCCATGCAGGTCCAAAATAGACTTGAATTTTCGAAAGAGTTCAGGTATTTTCGATTTGGGTTCAGCCATTTTAGATTTTCGATAAACAGGTGTCAATTGACTGCACTCCCGATAATCTTTAATAATTGGGCTAAGAAATGTAACAGTATAGACATCTGTATGACGTGATAACATTATAAGCCCTACTTATTGAAATATCCGAGACCAAGAAACTCAAGGTGGTAGATTATAACAAGCCGAAGCTTGGTAGTGGGAGGTACGGAAGTAGAGCTGGGGCCACACCTGCGACCACCCGCGTGTTATCGCACGCTATCCTATCTGCACCCATCTCTAGGCTGCCCTAATTAGTGGACTCGCGTGCCACGGCCTCGGCTTGTCCGAACGACAGGTAAAATGCTGCAGCGCAAATAACCAGCTTTATTGGAGCTCCGGACTTCTACATGATCTATGTTACAAAAGTTTTGACAGACCGTTTTCAAATATATTTTAGTGGTACTAAAAAAATTACGATTCCTGTAGAATGTATTGTAAAATTTTTAGCAAATTTATTAAAAAAGAAATATTTCCGAGCATTTTCAATTTTGAATAAGTATTAAATATTTATAAGTATAAATAATATTAAATTTATTAATTATCGGTAATTGACTGTAAGGCTTTTCCGAAACGATACCTTTTTGGCTATGGGTATCGTTTCGGAAAAGCGTGCTTACAATTATTCATTTCAAAACTACAGTGGTCGCCTATAATAAAAACTTTTTTTATGGAAGCGTATTTGGTAATAAACCATAAAATTCAATGTATGCTCAATACAAAAATAACGCCAGTGAAACGAAAAAACTTCCAACAGGTTTTTTCGTTAGTGAAACCGGCTTTGCCAATAATCATGTTCTCTGAACCTTTTTCTACGCTGATGCCTATCATTAACCGTACCTAATTCTTAATGATGATCAAATTGTATTTTGAAAGCGCCATCCTAAAGGCTTTAAGCGCGTGCGTGGTGCTACGCTGGCATAGTGGTCTCTCTAGAATGGTATTGTTCTGTGATAGTGTTAGTGCCAAGTTGCGGACTATGGTCGAAGTGGATTCGGCAGCAGGCCAGGTTAGATTAGGCCAGCAGGCAGTCGCCGCGTCTGAGCCGGCGTGGTCGCACGTCTAGCCTCGCAGCCTCGCGCCTTTCGAACATCCTTCGTCTCTCGGTCGTGTCACGGTTCTCGTGAGGTGAATGTCTGATTACTGATAGTGGATCTTGGATTGCTGTGCTTCGTACTATTGTGAACTACAATTGCTTACAAGTCTAAAAATTCCAAATGTGTATTGTGAGATTCTGATTCAATTTGTAATTTGTTGGTTGCTTTTAATTTTGAATTGAATTGTTTCAAATACTGAAATTGTGTTGTTATGTATATGAAAGATCAGTGATAGCATATAAAAGTATTATGACAGTGATGTTAAAAACTCTTGAGTTATATGCCGTGACTTCGAAGAGTGACAGACAGTATAGTGTCCAGATGAACTTGAGGTGGTGATGCATTGGAGCGTGGTGGTATGGCTGGCGGTGGTGACCACAGTAGCAGCCACCGCCGCCGGGCCACGCCGCTGCGCCGGCCGGCTGGCCCGGGAGCGACTAAAAGCAGCTGAGAAGATCCGGGACAAGAGGTACTTCCTCCTGTGCTGCGCCCCAGCCTGCGCTACCCCACCAGCCCAGCGTAGGCCTAGACCAACTACCACCAGGAGGTACCAGCCGTTCCACAAGACGTGGTGGGGATTGAAATACGGTACGACACCAATAAACTATATATTAAACAACGTTTCAAGTGACAATTTTATATAACTGATATCAAAGGTAATAACTATTTATTACGAAGAAAGCTTTTTAAAAAATATCCACGACCTTTAAAAATAACCACCTTGATGTCGTCCAGAAAGTCGTAACTGTTCTTAAAAGTCTCAAAATTACATGGCTTATCGAAAATTAGTGCTTACCACCGATATTCTCTCATTTACCTCCCATGTGCCTGAGCCCATTCCGCACCTTTAACAAACAAGGGCTATTATCGAAGAGCAATTTTATGCAAATGTTGAGACCGCGGCTGGGATCCAGATCGCGACCTTTGGATCGGGGTCACCGCTTCCGGCACTTCCAAGCCAGTACCTTGGCTCAAGTGTTGGGTTACCTACGTTGTAATTGTTGAAAGGTCTAGGTACGAGTACCTACCTACAGAACTAACAAAAGTAATTTATAATACAGTACTCAGTATTGAAAGCGTTGCGCGTTTCTTCAACTATTGATGTTTGTAGCTTTTAGTTTTCAGAGTTTTGCTCTGGGACCGAACACTCGTCATTAAGGGTAATATACTTTACTACCCTTACCGCATACAAGTGAGGTTGGCACAATGTTTACTCTAACAATACAAGTTATTGAACCAAAGTGTTACAAAATTACATAAGTGATTGTTAAAAGTTTTATTAAGTTTTCCCCCTTCCATGCGTTTACCCGCAATCTCTTTTAGATAATTAGGTAATTGAAGCGTTGTCATATAACTGTATTATAAGACAATATAAAATAGAAATAAGATTTCTCATTAATATTATACTCAAGCTCGGAAGTGTCAATAAGAAAGAACTATAGCAAGTGAAATGTCAGACAAGTAGTAAAGGTAACATTCAACTCAGAAGTAGAATATTAGACGCCAAGCACCTACTGGTTTGTTGCGGGAACTGCCCTTGAGATGAGAGCCCATTTCCATTTTCGTCAAAGCTTTTATTTACTATCTTCGACCACGTGATTGCTTACCATCAAATGAGTCAAAAATAGCAGAAATAAAATAAAAATGTTATTGAAATACAGCGCAAAGCAGATCACTTACTATAAGTAGTCTGCACTTACTTATTATCGAAAATTCGCTTATCATCAGATGACCTGCAGTGTCATTACGTTAATCCAAAAGCTACAAATGATAATTTAACGCCAAATCTTAATCGCTTTACATATATTTGCAAAGTTAAAAGACTTGATAACACATCCAATATTAGAAGTGATACACGAATACCTATAGTTAAAAGGTTTCTTTTTCAATCAACATTCCTTATCAGTGTCAGTCAATTCTCGGAATAATTTATGAGTCGCGATACGTCCGTAGATTACGAAAATTTCATTCACGAGTTTCACGAGTCGCCTCGCCTTGCCCCGCGGGTTATCAGTGGGGCTGCGTCGTAGCAAGTCATCGCCCACCAAGCTTGCATTTGTTGTTACATACATGACTTCAAACAATCTTAATTTCAACAAGATATTCAAGGTATCATATAAATATATTTTTATTTGTCGCCTTTCATACGCCTAAAATGATCTTATGAAAAATGCAATTTCGTAGTTCATACAATAGCTTGAACTTAAGGTAGTTGAGATTCAAGTACGTTATATTACGTCCTTACACATGAAATTGGCGATTCGAAAGGTAAAGGCAAAACGGTTTTCTTAAATTATATTATTTTAATTATTCAATTAAGGAATGTGCCATTCTTGTGCACTTTCTCCATTTTATAGGTAGTTAGTTCATTGATTCCGTTGCTGAAAAATATGTGGGAGTGAGAATCAATAAAATCTTTAAAGGCGGGTTTGACAGCCTTATCAGATTTTTTTTCCTAGCAAGTAGTTGTTGAAAATTTGGGAACTGTGGTAATCTGATGGAGCAAGATCCGTGGAGTGTGGTGAGTGGTTCAAAATAACAGCATATAAATCGTGAATGTTTCAGTTTAAAAGATATTATATGCAAAGCGAAGTAAATCCAATGTCGTATTGTGTAGCCGCGTTTTTGTTTCTTGAGGATTACCTAGGTAACTAATATAGTTAATTTAATCTAAGCATTTTAACATAATTATTAGCTATACCAGCAACACCTACCAATAAAATTATTTGTCAATGAATATTTGGCCGACGGCTTGCTGGAACGTACACTAGGGGCGAATCGAACGGTCGTCGAACCGATGACCGTGTTGCCAAATCTCTGAAAAGCGTTTGATAACGTTTATTCTCTAAACTTCCTTCGTTTCTGGGTCAGTGGAACGGATTTATAGATAAGCTTTGGCCTGTGATGCGTCAGCTCTCGCAGGAGTTGGTCAAAACTAAAGGCGTGGTGATTGTGCAAGAATAAATCAATATAATACCAAAAATAGTTATATTTCTGTATTTATTGTTTCTCAAGGGTCGTGTTTTGGACCTCTGTAATTCGTTTGATGTATGGTATTTGGTTTTCAGAGCTAACCATAGCTCAAAGTTACGAAGATAGCCTAGACTGTTTTATAATATTTTATAATTGGATAAGACTATACTACTGTTACTATTAGCTGTGTCCCGAATATTAATGTAGGTATTCGGGGTACCATATAGACATTGTAGACTGTATCCTTTCGTTCTGTTGGATTTGTAAAATGCGAGTTAAGACTATGCACTAAATCCTTTCGCATAAAATAACGAGAACAATAGAATTTAATTCATTTTGATGTATAATTGGAATTTCATTCATATCATTTGGATGCCAATGGGTTCTGAATAGTAAGCCACCATTCACGTCGAGGTGAGTGGGGTTTTGCTGTCCAGTGGGTTCAAAACAATTCTCAGCTCCTATTTGTGTACCATGTTACAAATGATAAAAAATAAACCAGCAAACATGGTTAAATCAATAAGATTATGTTATTCTACAAACCAAAACAGCATGCACCGGCATTAACTCTTTTTTTATAAAATAGGTACAATCGACGTATTTGTGTGTGTCTTTTCTTTGGGTTATTTTCCAATCGACGGAACGATAGCCTAAAAGATTTTATTCATTTATTGCTACAATTATCATATTTTTTGTACTCTTATGTGAACTGTGCGATTGGATCCTTTGACTTTTGGTTCAGTGCTAGACAAGAGGCTAAGTAACGATGATAACTACATTTGATATTACTTCAAGTAATGATCTTGAAAATAAGAATAGACTAAATTGTGATTATGAAGATTGATAGTACTCGTAATTATATCACATTGTTTGGTTCCTACCTTCATTTGACAAATATTAATGTTGTGTAGAGAATATGTCCGTGCTCTCGTTACTGTAACTCGATTTACGAGACGAGTCGATAACTCGATCTATCACTCGAATGCGGTCATCCATCTCGATTGGACGATGCAAATCCATCGAACAATAAGACACGTCCCCCATCGTGTTTAAGAACGGGATTCAGTACTTCCCGAGCTGAACGAGTCGCATATTTCGTAATTCTTGAGTAGCTTTTTGATACGTTGCTGTAATGTAACGGACTGAGCTAATATTTTAAAAGTGCAAGATGTTATCTATAGATGTATATTATCATAATGATACCATGTCTATATACTTTTGTAAGATAAAGATTGTTTCTATCTCAGCAGCAGCTCCTCACAGCAATACACCATACGTCATAATACTGTGGAAGTACGCGAAATGATCTTACTTACATTTCCAACCACAATAGAATTAACTTAGCAAAAGGTAATATAGTTGGCTAGCTTTACCGTCATAAAAAGTCTAAATGATATAAAGAACATTAAAAATGCTTAGCATAAACATAAACATTTTGGACGAAAATATTTTGTTTTTTATTTTTGATCCCGATTTATTCTCTCGATCCAAGTCCCACTAAAAGTAATTAATTTCTATCCGAAAATGTAAAAACAATATCCTTAGAACTTCACACTTAAAGTACCTTTAGCTAATCTTGCAAACGGAGACATTTGTAATGAAGCCACATGCTGCATTAGATAGGGTATAATCAACCTCACAGCGCATCTTTCTTTTCAATATCGAACGACAATCTAGGTTGCTAATGACGCCGCATAATATTGTCATCACGTTACCGCAACTCGATAACACCGTAAGTAATAACAGCCTCGGAATTAAAGTCTCAATCAACCACACGCATTTATCAATCACTCCACCTACATTTACGGAGCCGGGCGAGTCCGCCATTACGCCGGAACCGGTGCGGCCGGACCGTTGCTGTCACTGGCTGACCCGACTGAATTACTCAACGGGACCTATTATCGATGCACCACATCACTATTGATACATTGTCTCAATCGGCGAGCTAGTGCGGTGTCGATAAATCACTAGCAGGCGCGCCGATTCATTCATGTCGACGTGCTTCAGCCCGGATGGTCAATAACGCGCCAGTGGGCCGACATAGACCATTCATCATTGTTCTGATACGTTCGTTACACTAATTCAAATAGGATGGACCTTGTTTTGCTTTATTTTGTTAGAAGACGGCCGTTTCACGGCCACGCGCGGACATAAGACTGCATTGTGCTGATGGCTCTATCGCACCGCTTGAGTCTGTATCCGATCTCGCTGCCTGCTAGGTCTTTGAGTCGGTCCAGTGAACCGCGACCCACGGGTCACTCCTAGCTACAGAATCATTCGGTAATATTCTCGGTAATTACACAACAAAGCGTTCTGATCGTGTAGATAAGCGGAAAAAAATGAGGAGTGGATCCGTTTTGACAGGACCACCTCCTGCCGTGAGGTCAACGCTCGCAGGATTGGAGGCCTCGCTAGATGTAGCAGGTTCTGTGATGACGTAATTTTGTATAGAACACGAGGTTCGCCGGTGACTGGTATCGGCAAATTGAATTATAATCAAATATTATGAAGTCATTAATTGAACTAGTGTTTTTGTCTATTGTCTTCGCACCGTGATTTGTAGACCACATTGCATCCAGTCACGACTCTGTTGTTACAACACCGAGAGCCATAAAGTTATTTAAAGTATTCGTTGTAACAATGTAAACATATCTATAGTATTCTCCAAATGACACGGTACAAAAGCCGGCTCTTCCCTCATGAATAATTCCCGCCGTATCACACCCATCACACCATCTCCAAAAGTATCGATTTCCTCACCTTGATTGATCGTTTTATTATTCAATCGATTTCGGATATTCGCGGCGTGAATCGCTGATTGTTTTTCTGAAAACAAAGTTAAAATAAGATTTGTGTATTTAATTAAAGCCTTAATAATTTCGCTTTTACAACTCTTAATTTAAACTCTAAATCGCTTATCAAAATAAACAGCTACAATAACGGACAAAATTATATCTTAGGAATACACATTAATAACTTTAGCCAGTTTTCACTTATTTCAGCAATTTTATGGAAGGTCTCAAAATCCTATTCTCAATTGAACATTTGTTTAGTTAATAATTTACATAAAATAGTACTACAGGGCTTTCAGCTAGTTGGACACAATATTTAAATTATTTTAGTAACATTTATAGTGATACTTTGAATATGCTTAGAATATGCTTTTAAATCAGCGTTTCAATAGCCAAGATCAAAGCACTAACAAGTGCTAAGTAGAAAACTCTTTGTATCGTACGATACTCAAATTAATACAATATATCTTTATTTCTTTATTTACTGCATAAAAATATTTGTAAGATGAAATCTCTGACAATAAATACCGACCTTAAAGAGTTTTTAACCTATCACGGTCATTTACACTGTAGTTATTATTATAAACGGGATATTTACCGTGTTTTTGATTACTACTCACTGTCGATATTTCGGCACTAAAGCAAGCGCCATGATCACGAGTAAACTGACTATCGAGAGCTCAAAAGCAATTAAAAACACGGGACATATCCAAATAATATAATAAATAAATACTGACTTACGTTAATTTTGTAGCTGTGATATCAAATACATAATTCTCCCTCTAATTGTTTTTATTCATGGTAATTGTAGTGAAATTGAACATAATTTACTCAAAAGAATAGACTGTGACATACTGTCAAAAGCCTTGGTAAGGTCGAGGAATCCTCGATTACATTCTTAATTGGATTTCAAAAATGGTTTTACGAGAACATTAAAGCTTTCAAGTTACTTAAGTAAATTTTGAAGCAGTGATGGTTCAGTGGCATTGATGGAGTGCCACGCAGCCAGTCCATGGTCCGAATCCCGACGAGGGCTTGAGCTTCACGACTGGCTAGCTGCCACCCTCAAATAGAAAATCTGTCGCCAAGCACCTAACGGTGTGTTCCTGCAGATGTCCTTGAGAGCCAGTAATTCTAGGTTAAGCCTGTTAACACCTTCGACCACATCATAACTTACCATCAGGTGAGATTGTGTTCAAAGGGCCATTGCTAAACTGAATATTGAATGCTTTAACTATTCAATTTACTTGTAAAGTACTAACATACCTATGTTTGACAAATCAACGACACAAATCATAATTTATCTTCCTTATTACGAATAGACCTATCTATATCTCGAAGCAGTATTACGAAATAGCATACCAAATATGTACTTTGTTCGCTGCATGCTTAGTTGCTCAACAACTTGGCGCCTCATTGTAACCCATACAAAGTTCCGTACAAAACCATACGTAGACCATACAATCGTGTCATTTGTTCTTTTCAATAGCCCCTTGCGGATCACAACCTGTTTTTAACGTGAAAAGCAAAGGGTTTAAAATTGTATGACTTTATGTAGAATGTTGTTATGAAGATGGCACGTGACAAAAGTTGCAAATAACGCAGTAGCTCGACAGAGGCCGACATCTTTACAAAAAGAGGGGCCGTACGATTACAATGAGCATGACAAATATGGCTTCCGTGATTTTATACATAAAGTAAAATACAACTTACTATATAAATTATTTCAGCCACTAATCGAGAAGAAAACCTGTTGCTAAGCACTTAACAGTATATTCCGGCAGCAGTCCTTGAGAGCCAATAAAATAGGCACATGAGACTTAACTACTATATATCTTAGGGTGACGGGCGTAGTACAGTTTGTTACTTGTGAATAAATGCATCTTTCACAGGCAGAGATAGGCTTAACATCAGGTGGGCCGCGTGATTGAGCCGTCACAATAAAAAAAACCTTTATTGTTAGTATATCCGGTTTAATCGATGTTTGGCCGCCAACGACTTCTTATTTAGGGATTTCAAGGCTGGGTGCAAAAGAAATCCAGTATAATCACATGTTCGGCAGTATATTTAAAGAACATAGTACCCGTATACTTACTGCATTAATTGCTTCCACCAACATAACCGTGAGAAACATAAACGGTCAGTAACACCGTGAAATCAATTTATAGCATGAACAGTGCCCAATCGATGACATCAAAATATTTTTGGGTGTTGCAGCTTTTTAAGGGTTTCGTATGTATAATACTAGAAATTTGGGACCGTGTTACTAATCCTCAGCTGTCCGTCTTCAAACCATTTGAAATTTAAAAAGATAATTTATTTTCAAAACTTTAAGTGGTTGAAATTTTTACAGAAATTACTAAAACGGAAAACTAAAACAGATGGTTCCCATGCAAGTATTATGTCGTTTGATATTTTTTGTTATAACTCAATGGTAAAAAATAACGAATAACAAATTAATAATAAAATAAATAACCCTCAAATAAAAAATATATCGCCACGCACCTAACAGTCTGGCAGTAGTCATTGAGAGTCAGTAAAATTACAGACATATGAGAATCAACAACTGTATGTCTCAGAGACACGAGCGCAGTGCGATTCGTCAATTGTGACAAAATGCATCTAGGTATTATAGGCAGAGGTTACCGCTTAACATCAGGTGAGCCTCGATCTTGTTCTGTCACAATAACATAAAAAAATTACATATACAAGAGTCTGTTTTTGTAGCTTGCCAAAGAACTCGAACTATATGTAAAAAAATTGGCCGAGTGTGAGTCGGACTCGCGCACGAAGGATTTCGTACCATTATCCATACAACATTAGAAACTGTACTATAACCTATTTCTTAACATGAAATATAGGTCGACAATATCGGCCAATAAGCGTTCATCTGGTTATTTATCACAGTAAATACAGTAGTATGAAAACAGTACTGCTTGGAGGAAAAAAATCTAAGAGCATTTACGATCATCCAAAGTGAGGTAAACGAATTCTGAAGACATTAAAAATCCCATTACATTCCACCATTGCAAGTCTTGTTTTTGTATTTACCTACGTTCGCAGAACTAATAAATCTACTTACCAGTAAAACCTTCACGATTGCTCAATCGAAGAAAAGGAACGTATTCATTAGTTAAAGGTTATAATGGCTATAATTGAGCTCATCTTGAAGCGGTTAATCATAACAGATTAACATCAGTTGATTGGCAAACTCATATCCGAGAGGCATTAATAGCTATTGCAAACACTGCTTAAGAGGAATGCCGGTAGATTATGTATATTTATCATATATCCGCATGTGCGATAGTTATAAGAAAGTTTAGATTTTTCATAGATGCAGTAGAAAAAAAATATCTAATGAAAGCTAAGCTAAATATTTCATCGAACGACAAATTGAAGTCAAAATTACATGATTAACATTTTGTTTTGGTCTAACCGAAAAAAAAAACAATTTTTGATTAGTGGCCCTATTCTACTTGATGAGCGACATAAAATGTGAGAGATGTGTGCGAGGGAAGAGAGCGAGGATGTTTATGAGGGGGGTGCACTCGCACACCACAAAAAAAAAGAGAGAGGGTGGAGTTGAAAAGAGTCCATTCCACCCTCGCGCTGCCTCGGTCTTCAACTAAACACCGTTGCACTGCAGTTCTCTACGTGTCCCCTGCTTGCTTGCTCTATTACATATCTGATGGATATCTACCCTTAAAGAAATGCTAGTAGGTTAGACTTTAGATTTTTTTAAATAATTGAAATATATCCCTCGATTACATCACTGTATATTTTCATGTAGCAGTGATGGTACAATGACAATAGTTATCAGAGGGGTAATGAAATATCAGACTGATATAATGGTAACCGAACACTAATTTCAAATAATTAAAATTTTAGTAAAATAAAACCGGCTTCAAACACAAAATACGCATTATTAGGGATAACTCAAATACTACTCGTCAAATTTAAATGAGACCACATGAGGAGCACCAGCTTTATAAAGCTAGCTGTAAAGAATTATAAGGTACAAAAAAAAACATCCGAATTGAGAACATTCTTTGAAGTCGGAATATCAAATTTCAAAATCCCTTCTTTTATCAAATACTTAAAAATAGATACTAAAATATAAAAGTATTCAATATTTTCATACACAAATCATAAAGGCCTCAATTTCACAAATCATGATACTCGTATTTTAATACATTACTACGAATTATACTTTGAATATGAAATTTTCAGTTGCTAGATATTATGAGACAAAACATGTCTGAAGAAACGGTGCTTAGACACCGCTCTTTTATATATGTTAGTGTGACGGAACAAGCTCGAGGCCCACCTGATGTTAAGCGGACTAACCTCTGCCTATAACATATGCATTTCGTCATAAGTCACGAGACTTGCACTGCGCCCGTCACCTTGAGACATAGCTATTAAGTCTCATGTGCCTGTAATATCACTGGCTCTCAAGGACTCCTGGCGGAACACACCGTGCTTGGCGATAGATTTTCTACTTGAGGGTGGTCACTAGTCAGGCGGGCATGCGCAAAATGCCCTACCACCATGCGGTGAAGCTCAAGCCCGCGGCGGGATTCGAACCATGGACCTGCTGCGCGGCAGTCCTTAGCCAATGCCACTGAGCCAGCACTGCTTCAACTTCTATTATTCTATCTACTCCTATTTAGAGAAATAATTAATATACGTGATATTATATTATACTCGTAAATGACGATATGTCATTTGTCGTCAAATTTCAATAAGTTAATATGCAGCCACAAAAAATAAGCACGAGTAAAAGTTCAGTACAAAAATACTGTGTATTTCGCCGCCGGTCTTTCCTCTTAACAGCTAACGCAAACACAGCTTAATGCATGTTTTTCACAAGAAGTGAACTGCCTCTATTTATGCCTCACAGTGATGAGGATGAGCCATAAACATGATTTGAGAGTCCAACGATCGACCGAAAGTATACCGTTGCCGATGGGGCTTTTCGTAAACTGAAGCTTTATGGATTCACACATCTTCGCAAGCCTTTCATGTCTGATCGCTGCTTCAGTTAATGACTTGTCTTGAGCATGGTGGAAGGGCGTTTTGCGAATGTTCGCCTGGCTAGCTACCTAGCACCCTCAGGTACAAAATCTGTCGCCAAGCACCATATCGGTGTGTTCCGGCACCAGTCCTTTTGAGAGACAGTAAATGACACGACGCGTAAATTACGTTCCGTGGGGTGCCGGGTTAGAATTGGACCTCCCCATATCATCCCGTGGGTGTCGTAAAAGGTGACTAAGGGGAAAATAATGGAAGGTAGGCAGCAGCGCCTTCTAAAGAACTGCCAACTTACACTGTGATCCCCAAGCCGCTTGCCCAAGCGTGGGGATTATGGCAAACACCCCCTAATGGAGGAGGCTGTGAAGCTGCACTGGACAGTCGGACTGGTACAGTTCTTATTTTATTGACAGTGGGTCTAAAAGTAACAAATGTCTAAGTGCCCTGCTCCAGGTGGCCCAAATTAAATAGAGAGTATAACTGGACCCCCAGGGGTCAAATGAGGAGTCAAAAGAACGCTAAAATTCACGCCCTCCTTCTTCACTCTCGTGTTTATATTATATAGTCATGCACATTAATACTCAACATTAGAATAGAACTTTGACCTTTATACAGAGTTCGTAATGAATGAAAAGGTCATCACGATGCAGTAGTTGGTAACGACAAAATTACAAGTACATTCATGTGTCAAACGGCAGCGGCGGTACCGTGCCATTTGCCAAACCCATTTGACAAATTGCAATGCGTTGACTTCATTATACCTGGGCACTTGCCTCATTGCAGTATTTCCCAAGCTGCACCTTTACGTGACTCTATTCACTTAATCTTATCAGAAGATCTATACCTACCTGAGCTTGCCAAATTCATAATATTCAAATATCATAGTATATATATTGTATACCAGATAGGTTAGCTTTTGACCACCATTCGACGGCCTAACATGCCATACGAAGCAGAGAAGCGCTCAGTACTGATGTCACTAGCAGTTACCCATTTAACGCAACGTCCGCTTAGCTGATTGTTTAAGAATGGCTAAACAAACTTCTCTATGAGCGTTTCTAAATGACCCTAGCATGCTTCCAAAAGGTTCTTATTTACACCTACACTAATATAATAAAGAGGAAAGCTTTGTATCTTTGTATGCTACGAATAAACTGTAAAACTACTGGATCGATTTGTATGAAATTTGGTATGGACATAGATTGGGAATCTGGAAAGGACATAGGATAGTTTTTATCCAACTGCGCATATAGAGGTGAATGGTTGTACACGATAACTGCAGACGCTCGGACGCAACCGCGGCCGGAAAGCAATTTCTATCTAATTTAATTACGAGTAATTCCTATTGCCACCAGTGGAAACACTTCCATCGGTGGCAAATAGGAATTCGTTAGGGTAAACTTCACAGTTGTGCCGCTGCTGGCGGCAAATGTGTGTGGAAAAGAAATATCCTGAAAATAGAGACCGGATAGAATTTACGATTTCTGAGATCACTTTAAGTCCTGGGGGCCAAAAGTTACTGATAACCGATATGTATTACGTGGACACCTTTTTAACGCCTTCATCAGAATTACGGTAAGTCTATAGAATATCATCATTCTATAGAAAGTACTTTGTAATATACATATGTAATACCAGTGTTCAAACTCGGGAAATTTAGCTCGTACCTATGTCTATACCCATGAATTTGGTTCTATTTTATAGTGTTATTGTTTATTCTATATCTAAGTGTGACAATTAATAATCCAATACAAAACTATTTTAAGAAAAAATTGAGAAAACTTAATTTTAGGGAAAACTGTCAAAACAGAAAGGATATGATCCGTATTATATATATAGCCATGGGGCTCAAGCACATGCATTCTGAAATTATTACTTTGCAATGAATACACTTGGTATGTAAAAATATTACGAAACTACGATTGTAAGGAAAACTCTATGAGTACACTCCCCTTAAGTTTATCTTTTCAATGCTGGCCCCTTGCCCCGATTCTGCCACGGAGCAACAAGCTTGGCTGTTTGATCGTCGTGCGTGCTTTGAAGTACGATCGAGAACATTCTTAGCGCTCATTTGCTTTGACTTTATTCACAATTACCACTTAATTCGAAATACTTGTAATCTGTGTAATATGATTTGTGTGAATTCAGTCTACATATTATATACACACACATAAATAATTTTTACACTTTATAATCATAAAATTTTGGGCAATCGTGTATATCTAACATTCTTTTATTCGTACAATTTCATACAATTTGAAGTGATCGTGGTCATGGCGTGGCTGAATGACCCGAACTGAACTGAATAAATTTGTATTAAATCAGTTTTTTTACCCAAGTTTGTCAGTAGGTACTGACCTCAGCAGATAAGAGCGTTTCAGCGCATGCAGAGTGAATGTTTTGAGATTGTAGATTGAGGAATATTTTCTGATCAAAGTCTTCGGGATTATATTCTTAGTTTTGTTGTCTCCGTTGATTTTTTGCATTTTTGTGAGCCGACTGATAGAGGCATTCTAAGCAGGTAGGTACCGATGAGAAGTCCCCAAAAAGTCAGGAAAGTGATCGGCAATATACTCGTATATGGGAACTCAGTACTTACTCGTATTATAAACTTATGCTTTCATCACATATTATGTAAAAAAATCATCCATCCACCTTTTACCATTTCAAATAATAATATGCAGTCCTTTAAAGGACGTACGGACAGCCGAAGCCCTTATTTAGTCATCATCAGCCGGAAGACATCCACTGCTGAACAAAAGCATGCTCAAAGAACGCCACAAAGAACATTATTAGCCGCTTGTTACCATTGGCTACCCGCGACTTTTACGATGTCGTCAGTCCACCTAGTAAGGGTTATTTTCTAACTTATATAACTTAATACAGAACCTAAAAATGTATACTTAATTGTATGTATATTTATTACACTGTACCAACCTTACTTAATTGAAAAAAAACTTCGAAATATATGATGGCCATTATTAATAATATAATTATTGTTTACTTAGTCATACTCTAAGCTATTTGTATAATTTTAATCTGAAGTGGGCAATGACTGAGTGGGAGAACGTGGGTGGCAATTTCTACGTTAAATTACTCAATGAAGGCAAATCCAACAAAAACCGGTATTGCCACATAGAAACCGTCAATCTGTCCCCGTCATAGCCCATCAAGTAATAGACATAGGCATAGACTCCCACGCTGATGATACAAGAGGAACTATGTCGCAATAAATAGGAAATTAGACCCCGTCGACTTGCGAACACCATGATAAGGCTAACGGGCCCGTGGGTAGACCCCGTAAGTACTAATTTTGTGACCCTAAGGTCAAATCCAGCCTCTACTTAAAGGTCCAACCGATTTAATTTACGATTCTTTTCGCAAATTGAAAAAATACCCATGATAAAGCTAAGTGGCATTCTCGGACCCGTGGCTAACCGATAATTTCAAGAATTCAAAATCATGATAAAATTATACGATTTCTTGCTATAGAGTTTTTAACACACAAACGTGCGCCATAAAACTCAGCCTCTGAACGTGCTTACATATTTTTCTCCATAAAAGTTATTTTAAACTAATTTGAATATATTAGCATCAAATTTTTATATGCAAATTGTCCGTTGTATCTATGCATCAAGTATTTATATATAAACTATAAAAAGTACGCAATAAATCAATGTAAGAAGCCATTAATACCCTTAATCTGACTACTGGCAGTCAAAGGTGTGTTTAAATTGAAAACAGGCCGTTAATATTGAACAGACACGATGAAACGTTGAGCACAGGATGAAATCGGGCCGATTTGATCGCTCGATTTGGTTCCGGCCGAATTATATCGGGTTTCGTGTGGTCTGCTTACTTTCTCCGTTTGCCAATATAACAAAGGTGGAAGTACTAAGTTATCCTACTCTGTTTTGCTAAGGATATATTCTACTTTAAACATATAACATATATGAGAGTCAAAAGTCCAGAATATTGGTAGTTACTTAAAATAAAAGGTATTTCTTTGAAAGCAGCACGAAATTGTCTCTAACTGATCCTAACAACAGCAGCATTAAGTAGGTACGTAGAACTCAAAGAAGATCTTAAACTCATACAGAATCTTGACTTGACCTGTAACGTCACTGAAATGGCATGGTGGCAGGGTATTTTGCGACGTGCCTGGCTAACTACAGCCCTCATAAAGAAAATCTGTTGCCAAGAACTTCACGGTGTGTTCCGGCAACAGTTCTTGAGAGTCCCATTCTAGGTTCAAATAACCATCTTAGTCCACTTCGTCACTCACCTTCAGGTGAGATGTGGTTGATGGATAGCTTTGTCGAAAAAAGACATCCACGACATATAGTGGATAACATACAATATTAGATTTTATTAGATTATTTATTATATTACAATTCATAGAAAATGAGTACCGCGTCTAAGCGCCTTCTATATAGTATATAAACAAACATAATTTGGACATATTAAAGGATGTGTATTTATGGTGCTTTCCATACAAACAGATTCGTCATATTTTAAATACCTTGTATTCTAATTCAGGGTAATTTTGCAAGCATGTCCATGATTTATGCTTCTGGTTTGGGTAGTACCAGTCTTCGGTATTACCACAATAGATACATGGAGCTTCTTAAGCTATTTATGCCATCGTGACGGAGCTAGCTCAAGGCCCACCTGGTGTAAAGCGGTAACCTCCGCGTATAACAGACACAGTTCGTCACAAGTGGCGAACTGCACCCATCACCCTGACACATATAGTCACATGTACCTGTAATGTCACCGGCACCCGTACCCTTCTGTAAACATTGCTTAATAAGTTTGGTAGCAATAGGTACATCTAACATAAAGTATGCATTACTAGGGATACCTCAAACACTACTATTTTTTTTTCGTCAAGTACCAGATTTTTTATGTATATAAAAAATCTAAACTGGTACACCCTGCAAAGAGTTATGAGCAAAACAAGCACAAAAAACGAATTGAGAACTTCTTCCTTTTTGAAGTCGGTTAAAATAAATCACGTTCTAAATACCAGCTACCCGCGGTCTGCGTGGGCAGTTCCATATTTACTCGTATCTAAAACACTTAATTGGCCGATAAAAATGTACGATAATGCGCCCAGAATGGCGCTCCTTAAGTGTTTCTCGGTTTAAATGTCTATTGTGAATAGTTATTGACCATTAAACTTCACAATATATCTATTGTTTTTAGGATTTCAGAAATATTATTGATTACTAAATTATCTCGCGTAATGGGAATTTTATATTATCAACAAAACCAGCTCTGTGCTTAGTGCTAGTCGATTATGGGGAAGTACCGGAGCTAAAAAAATTTTATGTTTTGATAGAGGTTTCAGTGTATTTATATATTTCACACTAATATCACAGTAGGTATATGAAGCTCATAATATATGTACTGCGCTAATATTATATATCATGCGAAATGACAATACCATGTCTTTGTTATGTCACTAGCACAATTAATAATTATGGAACTTTAAAAATTTATATACCTAAATGGTATGAATGTATATGAGAACTATTTTGTTCATCTTGTTACACTACATTCTACAAATAAACATACTTGAATTTGTTACTCAGCTGAAACAGCTAAACTGATTTATATGGAATTAGAAAATTCTGTTCAAGTAGTGGAGATTTCTGTCGTAGTAGTTCAAGTACTGGAATAACACTTAGAATACTTTTCTCATCACCATCATCACTTTTCTTCATTTTCTACGTGGGTGAAACCGCGGGGCACGGGCAGTTATTAATAAAAGATTTCATAGAGCATACTAAACTCAAATTTCGGTTTAAGACGTTTAATTTTGAATAAATAAATACCTGTTGACATCGTCACCTAAAAAAACCCTACAAACTATAAAAAAAACCCTACAAACTATATAAAACACTATAGCTACTACAACGAAATAATGTAGGCAACCTAAAGGCCACAGGCAGTCCAAACGACCTTCTGACAGCATTGCCCCGTTGGATTAAAATTCTCAATCACTGAGCAAATTAATGAAACCAAACGTTTAATTATGTATATCCCTGAAGGAATATAGCAGAGTTGTCTAGACACACATTTACATGTTCCCAGCTATGTTTAAAATTATATTCCACGTAATAGCAGGCGAGTTTATTGTTATCTACACAGTACACTTCCAGATTTCGAACTGCTGTTTAAAAAACAAAGTACAGTACAATTTTGAAGCGCTCGTAGCGAAGTATGCTTAGCCGTTCTGAACCGATCAGCAAAGCTAAGCAACGTCCGCCGCGGTCATGAGTTGGATGGGTGACCGCTGATGACATTACTACTGAGCGCTTCCGTGCTTCGGTGGGCACGTTAAACCGTCGGTCCCGGTTGTTGTCTTAGGATGGCAGTCGTTATAGCATGGTGGTAGGCCCGCCTGGCTAGCTACCAATCTCAAGTAGAAAATCTGTCGCCAAGCACCTAACGGTGTGTTCCGGCAGCTGTCCTTGAGAGCTAGTAATTCTAGGTTAGTTTGAACAACATCTTCGACCACATCATCACTTACCATGAGATGGGATGGTAGTTAAAGGCTAACTTATCAAACATAAAAAAACAAACTGCCTGGATCAGACCAGGACCTCAATATACAAATGCAACGATTCTACGCCACTCGACCAACAAGGCAGTTAATAAATATAATAAGCATATTCTACCACAACAATAAATAGATGTACAACTAATAACGTCTCCACATGGTTATTATTATCATCATTATGTAAATGCGCCCGTTATAAATCTCCGAGAATGAAATGGCCGTTTGATATAGAGGCGAGCTTGTATGCAAACGGTAGTTTTATGAATGGGCCCAACTGGTTTAAACTATTCATTGAAGTATGTTTTGTAATTTGAAAAATGTTATGAGTTCTGAGAACAGGCTGAGAGGTTGGTAAGATTACTAGGGTTCTGTATAACCTTCGTCATCTTACATCAAGGAATGTTGATGTGGGCAGTGGGTAACAGGGCTACGCCTTCTGACCCAGACTCTTCTCACTCCTTGATAAAAGGGCGGTCTTTTGCTCCATTTCTCGGTGCTGAGAATGTCGATTTAGTGGATGCCTAGACCCGGCCTCCGCTCCATCAGGGCGATCAAGCCGCGCCAGGTTGATCCCACGCCTACACGGGAGAAGTCCAGTGGACTGATCAGCTCGCTGGCAGTGGCAGCCGGCAGTTCCCTTAGCATCGCTCTCTCTTTCATTCTTCTTAAGGGCGGTATCTATCTGTCCTGTGTGTGGCAGTGTCGTTCTTTTCTGTCCGTCCGGTAGGCTTTAAATTCAGCCTGTAAGGTTAAAGGGCAGGGTTCTGTAGCGTAGGAATTGTTTATGTAGCGCTTTCCATTCAGACATAGTTTCATTAAACTTTGAACACTAGGTATTAAATTTTCATGCATGTCCTTGAACCTAATAGTTTGCCATTTTTTGTTCAATTATATTATATCTCTAAATATTAAAATAAGTATTCATAACCACACGATCTTCCCAAATGTGTTTTTGCGGAAATCTGGTAATCCAGAAGCGTAGATATATTGTATGGCTCTAGGATATGCAAGCATGCAAAATTTCAGTACATATAATGTGTCAATTAACATAAATCCGTTATAATGTCAAATAGGCATTTTGTCGATTTGAAATATCGGTTTGAATTTTGCAATCGATCATTAATTTAATAGTGTCTTTTAAATTAATTTTTATTATAAGGCTTGACTTCAAAAATATATTTCATTGATGTTTGTTTTATGTTTCATATACCCACCTATTATATAAACATATTATAGGGAAATAGGTACCTACAACCTAATCTAATAACCTTGTGGAAGTCGGACCATGAGAATCTGAGCTCAGTGTGTTTTGAATCAGCATGGTTCTTAGACCGACTTCTACAAGTAACTTCATGCATTTCAGTGTTGGGCACACGAAAGAGAAATTTTATATCTCTATGGTGTTGGGTGCCGGTTCCATTTTTTAAAATAGTTTTTACCCCATGTTGATTTATACATCTCTGCTTATACAAACATGTTGAATAACCATATTGGCAGCGTAATGCAAATATCTTACAAGCTTTTCTGTAGTAATTCTATTTCACGCAAATTGTCGTTTTCTATCTCTAATTAGAATTACACATTGATGGCAATTAGATACGGCAACGACATCTTACCAAGACATTATTTACCACATATTCCTCTGTATCTACATATCTTTAAGGTTGAAATTGGCGTAAATATAGGTAGTTGTAAGTTAGCGAAATGCTGGTGTTGTGCCATATACGGTCATGTGTGCTATCGAGTCGAGTATTCTGTTCGATTAGTCTCGCACGTCGCGTCGTATCGATATTGTCACTGATGATTTGTAATTGGCAATTTGTTGTGATTACTCAAACTGTTTATTTATGATTGAAGCAATATATACAGAGAAGCGTGTAAACTTCTGCGTTAAGGTATTGTGTTAAGAAAAGGATTTTTTTACTGCTCTGAACGGGACATACATTAACGCCTGCATGTCTCAGAAAGGATGGGCAGGGATGTGTACGCAGCTACGTCCTTAACAATCTCACTGTTGACGTCAAAAAAAAGATTCAGTTCCGTAAAAAAAATAGCTGGATGCCACCTTTAAAAACATATATTCTGGGTTCCATATTATAAACCGGAAACGTATTACTAAGCCACGAATATCCGTTTGTCCGATATATAAAAAAATGTTTATTAGGTTATTAATGTAAGTAAATACTATAATTATATATTATTATTTATTATATACCTGAACTCATTACAGCAGAATGTACAAAATGTGATAATTTTTTTTATATAGGAGTGAATTAAAAGTTTAGTGTATAGCTCAATTTATAATATATTACCTCGGGTGACTTAAATTGATTCAACATACATATATAAAATCCTTCACTTCTTTCTAGATTCAACACAGCGCCTAAAAATATTATTTACTATTTTATACAATAAATTAATCAAATGGTAGGTACCTACTACCTTATAGATACGAGTTATTAAGTTTAAATACAGTGAAGTTAGTAAAGATGCATTTTCAACATCACAATAATTTATTCATAGTTTTTAGTAAATATCACAGGTTACGTGGAACCGAAGTACTTGCAAGCACTGACATTTGATTTGACAAACATTAAATCAAACTGATGGTAAACTTTCAGGAACTCTACAGTTGGTAATATAACGAGGTGATATACGAATACGGCATGAAATATATCATTTTATATATCTCATAGTAAATCATAAATAATCACGACTTGGGCGGATGGCATAGCTGCGTGGACGCACGGTTGCGTGTACATAAATAAAAATAATTCGGTCCGTCTGATTGCCACATCAATCAGGACAGAAACGCTTGAGAATGAACAGCATTGGTATACATAAAAAATCGTACGAATAAAAAATGATATAAATAAAAACTGTCCGGCGCGAGTCGAACTTATACACTCAGGGTTCCATGCTCACAAAAAATATTCTTAGTATTTATTTTGTTAGCTATTGTGATAATTTAGTTAATAACTTTCTCATTAATTATTACTTTATATTTGTTTCTCCACTTTGTGAATGTAATTTATTATTCTACAACTATTACCGTTATCGATTTACTATCGTAATTTATTTGCTTTCCTCGGCGCATCACTGATGTTTACGTGGTAGTCAATTGACTCGAGTCCTCTTCCATTTCCGATTTATTCTATTAGCTAAATTTTCACTTTTGGCGGGAGTTGTGAGTGTAGATTCTATTTAGGAACACACCAGTCTAGACTAATCTCTCGTACAGTGCAGACGTATACATGGAATATAGTGAGCTAAGTGAATATTGGCTGAGTTAAATTTTAAATTTACTTTTCCTAATAATTTACACAATAATTATTTTACTTTTATTAAGCACAGGACCCTATCACCCTAACCACGAGTCTGATTTGCACTTTTGGATAGATTTTATGATGTGTTATTTCCAAGAAATAGTGCTATAGTCTGTCTAATTAAAGTAAATTTAACGCTAAGTACAATTTTCATCCGACAGAGCAAAAACAATGTTACTAATAAAAAAAAACCTTAAACCAAGCTCAGTCTATCGTCGTACCTGGTGTACTTAAGATTTGATTCATATTATAATCACAATAAACAAATTATACCCATTTTTAGAGATGGTTTTGAATGAATTTGATCATTACATATTCTATGGCTACAGGAAAATTAGGCGGAATTGTCACTAGATATATAATTTTATGCTTTTTAAAGTGTTTTATTTAAATATTATTTAATGTTTTTTTTAAATACTTTTAAAATTATTTGTTATTATTAGCGTTTGAAACTTATTTATGCCGATGTTATTACGCATTCGACTTATACCATGCATTAAATTTGATGCTGGGTTATTTATACGCAGAAAATTTTAAAAAATAGATGTTTCTTTGGTATTTCATAATTTGATCCTTGTAACCACAAGTAGTCTGCCTTTATTAACATAATACTACGAACTATATACAAAACTACAGCTACTACAATAAAAGCATGTAGACAACCTATACTCTTAGGGTTGACTTCTGCTAGTCCAAATAACACATTTTGATACGTTTAAAAAAATGTAATACTTAGTTTTTTGTTTGTGTGTTTTATGTTTTTTTGACGGAATAAGCACGAGTTGTTAAGTCTCTTGTGCCTGTAATGTGTTATTTACATCGAGCAAAGAAATAAAAAAAAAATACCAAAAAATGGAACCGACTTTAACACCCAAAAGTGTGAAATAACTTGTTGAAGTCGGTACCACGATAGTTCAAAAGTACCTATTATCTCAAAATTGTGCACATGGTACTACAAGACTTCGACAAGTTATTTCACACTTTTGGGTTTTGAAGTCGGTTCCATTTTTTGGTAAAAAATTTTTTCACTCTTTTTAGTGACCCTTGCTACTTACGGGATCGATTCTCATTCATTGTCAACGACTATATCATCAAGATAGGTCGATATTTTTCAGTTATTGGAGCGTAACTCAAAAACGGCTTGACCGATTTTGATGAAATTTAAAATGGGACCAAACGACAAGCATCAGCTTTCAAACAAAAAAAGGTTCATCCAGTCAAGAGTTCTGAGGTAACCAACATAAAAAAACAGACGAATTGAGAACCTCCTCCTTTTTTGGAAGTCGGTTAAAATATGAAATAATACAATACAGGCACAAGATACTTTTAACAGTTTTAACTCAAGTGATCCTCGCGCTTATGCCGTCAAAAAAAGAAAAAAAAACTCTAAATATTTGTTAGTGCTAACAACCCTAAGAGGTTGTTACCATTTTACCATTAACCTTGTATATTAGTTCCTTGTTGTTCATACTGTTATACTTTAAGATATACGTATAATATTAACACATATTATGTGATAGTTCTATAGTTCAAAAGATTTATGTAGGAGGGACAGTCGGACAGTGTAGTATTAATAACTCTCGCACGGAACCATAAAAAAGCTACATTCCGTTCTGAGAGAAATGTTGATCAAATTAGTTTTTTTACTGGTAACTAATTGTGCTAGTTTATTTTGATTGTACCTTCGATGGTGCTTGAGAAGTCTCCGTGTTAGTCGTGGAAAGGACAAAAAACGCCTGATGAGATATCATTAGTTCATTAGTTTCATTACCTGCCAAAGTACATATATAATACTTGCTTTTGGCCGCGGCTCCGCCCGCGCTTATGTCGGTTATCACCCAAAACAATTATCGTACGTCCTGCCCAGGGCCTTAAACTATTTCCATACCAAATTTCATCCAAATTGGTCTAGCCATAATATACAATGGGATTCGCTTCCAAAGATAGCTGCCGTAACAAAAATATACAGCCGATGATGTTCTGTAGACATAAATTATATAAAATATTGTTTTATATGGATAACGAATCCCCATTAATGTTACTTTGTCTGTATGTGTTTAGGTTTACTATATCATACATCTAAAGAAAAGTACCTACAATACTGCCTTTGGGAAATGAAAACGCTCTAATATTATAGCTAGCAAGACTAACCTGTCCAGTCCTCAATAAAATACACCATTTTATTGTGAATACTATACATTGAAGTTCAATATGTACTGAGGTACAGAGTTACCAATTTCCCGAGTCCATTTTCTGAACGTGACTAAGTAGCATGCGCTTGCACAGCTGTCCGTTCACAATAAATGTGTCGGGCAAACAATACGGGTATAACTGTCACGCTCGGGCAAAGTGTCGGGAATGTCGGGCAATCTAGCGAGTGATAGAAACAGGTAACTCGCGATTAAATCCCAGTTTGAGATAGGAGATAAGATGGTGCTAGCGAGATTATGCTGCTTGTTTATCGATATATCTTTTATTGTTTCGTTTGAATGATTTGTATCTATTTGAATTACAGAAATATATGTTCACAAGACGTTGGTTTGACGTACATATGTTTAGGGGCTATTGGTAAATGCTCTGTTTCATCACCCAAAAAAAAACATAAAAATCTTTATCTTTTTTCTACAAACTTACTGATTGAAAAAATACATGAACATAAATATTAATGAATAGATTCATGCGTTACTTTGCGGAAATCCACATTTAATAATAACAAATATGTTTATTATATTTTAAGAAAATATTAAATTTATATAAAAATAAAACAATCAAAAAATATATCTAGTGATGATTTCGCTTAATTTTCCTGTTAAACCAACGTGACATCACAAACACCACACAGCCGAACCGTATGAAATTTCGACGCGATTCGTTGCTACACAAAGCATTCTCAGGAGAGCTTGACTAGCGCACGTCATCTTAACAGAAAAATTTGGTGGAATTGTCACTAGATATATTTATATATTTATTAAGTGTTTTATTGAAATATAAAACCAATGTTTTCTTAAAATATTTGTTATTATGACATAAATATTATAAAAAGAATTGGCGGTTGTATGGCTGGCCGCCACCCTCCTGACCTCAACCTTCTTTAGGTATGCAATCGTTAGTAGTATACCCCGCTACCTTCCGTAACCTGTTGTGCACCCAAATTTCTGCTACGCACCACTCTAAAGCGGTAAGTAGTCGTCTTGAAGGGCGGGTATTTTCTCCAACACCCGCATTTGATTTAGAAATGTATCGTCTCGACACACAACACTGACAACATCCACAGGTCTTAATGAAGATAAAACGCGCTTGGTGCATTTTTTTAGCACTGGATCCCAGGATGCAGCTAGCTTATAACCGCTCGTGACCACGACCAATGCAACTTGGTTGAAACGTCGAGATAAATAAATAAAAATATTTATGTTTCATCGCGATTAAGTCCCGTTAAATTCTCATAACTATGTGTTCAAGTCACGAAAGTGTTAATGTTACTAAAAACGTTTTGCATGGTGGTAGGGCATTTTGCGAATGCCCGCCTGGCTAGCTACCACCCTCAAGCGGAAAATCTGTCGCCAAGCACTTAACGGTGTGTTCCGGCAGCTGTCCTTGAGAGCCAGTAATTCTAGGTTAGCCTGAACAACATCTTCGACCACATCATCTCTTACCATCAGGTGAGATAGTGGTCAAAGGCTAACCTACCAAGCATAAAAAAAACGGTGTTATGGTAAATACATACTACAAATAAAAGTTAATACTGGTACCGATTCCTCCGACCGGCACGGACTTGGACGAATTTTTTGGAAGCCTGCCACGTGATGATAAGCGTCACTCCTGCCGATTAGGTACAACTGCACAGTATCAATGTTTTTCATGAAACTGGCAGCGTTCGTCTCTCGTAGACATTGGTTCTTATTTCCCTTTTATCCGATAATTTCATTGTATATAGGGCTTTACGTTTTGAATATACATAAACTACAGCTTGGTAGCAAAATACCTTCGGTGTAACCACCAAAACGGAATGTATCTCAAATGACCTACCACCTGGATATTTTTCTACAGTTACAAGAATCGTATAACAAATGCAGGAATGCAGTGCAATTAAACTGTAAAATGGTAAGTTATGTTTATATACGAGTAATCGTGTTTTCAATTTAATATCTGTGTCGCAGCGTTAATACGAGTACGTTTTTACTCTGCTGTATTGATTAATTTTATATACGGATCTCTGTGGTTGTACTATTTAGGGGCCCGTACCCATAGGACAAAACGGAACGCTATTAATGAGAGTTCGTTGTCTATTGTGTATGTTATTAAGTGAAGACTGACCTGCTTGATGTTAATGGTCACGGCTCTCCATTAGAGTTGCAGTGTGACGTCATCGCTCTGGTTGATACTGCACTGCGCTCGTCACTCCAAGACGTTAATTGTTTTTGTCTCGTTACCCCAGTAATTTCACTTGCTATAGTGCCCGTCTCGCCTTCTGCTTTGGGGCGGAATAACTGACTGCGGAGGATGGACAAACAAACAGACAGGAGAATACCATATTCCATCTCGTTAATGTGCCTCCATTTTGCACTGAAAACCAATAAAAATTAATCATATATCCAGAAAATATCAATCGTGAATCGTGATAATAGAAAACATATTGCAAACATTACTGAATAATTGATGACTCATAAGGTACAATATTAGCTCGTAAACGTCATAGCACATAAATACAAGTTTTCTCTCAATGAAATATTCCCAACAGCACTCACACCTGCGCCCATAGACTTCCTACTTGAGGTTGCCCACGCGTGGGCGGCTTCCTACGCAGGCTGTCGGCGGTCTAGGCAACCTAGACTGCCATTAGGTGGTTTAGTTATAACTGGAATCTACCTTGACACTCAGATAATCTGGTCCCATTGACTTCCGTACCTTGCGTTAAGATTAAACCTGAAACTTAGTTTAATCATAGACAAATACGATAATTAGTCTTTTGTTTATGGTTTAATTAATGTGCTCGTAGCGCCGGCTCCGTGTAAATTTTTCAGTTTGTTTTATGTTATCATGACACAACGAGCTTGAGGCCCACTTTATGTTAAGCGGACTAACGACTGCCTATGACAGATGCATTTCGTCACAAGTCAGGAATTACACTGCGCCCGTCACCTTGAGACATAGTTGTTAAGTCTCAAGTGCCTGTGATTATCCTGCTCCTTTTTTGGAAGGCGGTTAAAAAGAACATATAAGTATTGTTATATATGTCCGTTTATTATTATGTACATTGTTTGATAACAGGTAAAGTTAGATTCTTTACCGTTTTTGTAACTCTTACCTAGGTATTTACTATTTCATTAGAGTTTACCAAGTTTCAAGTTCGTAAACTTGGCTTCCAATAGCCTCAGATTACTTATTACTTCTCAGTCCTGCATCAGCCTTCTGCGGGGGCAGACAGACGTACAAAACGGCTACGACTACAGCGCTGGCACGGTCTACGTTACTTACTAAGCTTTTGTTGATTAAAACTGTTCTAGAGCAAAACCTTCTTACCAACCCTACTCATTGTCAGACGAAGCTTTGCCCGCAGCGTTGTAGGTATATTGACGGTTAAAAATAATCAGTATGTGAACTTCGCGTTTCGGTTCCTGGCCCCGGTGGATGCGATGATGCTAAGATATGTGTAAAATTATTTGTAAATATCGGTCAATAACGAATTCAGCAGCCAAATATAATTCGTCGTAATTGGCACTGCAACAACTAACGTCGAACTAATGACGAGTGCAGTGTCAAGCAGAACGAAGATGGTGACACAAAACTGTAATAGACAGTCGTGACACTTAACATCAGACGGGAAGCTTGTCTGGCCTGAAGGATTTCAACTTAAACAAACCATTCCTTTCCTTAACTCAAGTCTGTAGTAGCAGTTAAGCGCTAAAGCGGTTTAGTATCAAGTCAATTTCATTCAGCAAGAAACCCGCTTGCAAACTAACCTGGCTCGAAGACGTTGAATCAGTCAGGAAGCGTGGGCGACTACCCACGCGCGTGTTCCGACCGCATGTCTGCCCGGCTCCCTGCACGGTCTAGGTTACCTACCGGTATACCATTGACTAACCGACCACTTTAAAACCATTCAGTCAATTTTCACACTACTCATATTAATTTGCTAAATTATTATTAATTTATCATAGAAAATATATTACCAAATGCCTAACATCCACACTATCACTGTCACTGACATCACGTAACAAAGGGCGAAACACCTGTATTTTTGCATTCCATAGAGTAGGGTCAGGGGTAGGTTCTTCTACGATGTCATCTACGTCTGGCCTCCAGCCTCCTCCCCTGCCTAACCAAATTTAATGAGATCCTTCTTATCTATCATTCTTATCCTTACCACTTACTTACTTGGATATGCGTTCTAGGATGGAAGTAGGTATTACTAATTATTGTTTAAAGAACCAATACTCTTAATAATAATACCTAGTCAATCCTTAGGAATACCTACTAGTGTTTTCAACAGGTGTCCATCAAAAGAGTCTAATCGGAAGCTGTACCTAAGATACAGTAAGGCTCGGATTAACATTATGTAGGTAGGATAATCGTAATATTAAAGGAACCAAACGTTTCATGTCAAAACAGACCACAAAGTAGTCAAACGGAAGTTTGTTTCAAATCCGCCAGACCACTTGACCTGTTCATAAAAACACCGAAACACTTCAAAGTAACCACTGCACGTCTATTTATAAGTTTCAAGGGTTTGATAGTGTTTGATAAAATTCCTCTTTATAGTAAAACTAGCGACCCGCCCCGGCTTCGCACTGGTGCAATGCTGATACTAAATATACTACAGATTGTGTATAATAATAGGTATATATTTAATATATACAACGTTCACAACATTTTCATCATTAGACAATACAAACATGTTTTCTTTAGAAGTTACTCTTGAACGGTTACTCTTGACGTCACATTAGAAACCTATAAAATTTAACAGTGTTTCTCTAGTATAGTTCATATCCATGTACTTATTGTGCATATAGGTACATCTTGAGTCAATTTATCTATTGAAAAAAACCGTCCGTCCTTTCAAGTGCTGTATCATTGGAACTGTAATAGGTAGCTAATTGATGTTTTTTCAGAATAGGAAATTGGTATGGCGAAGTGCTCAAAATAATAATAGTAAATAAGTTAAAAACAAAAGCGGGTCCTCATACAATTGACGTATATTTTACGTTTCTTTGTTTTTGCTCTATCGTGAAAACGCTACTAAATGCTAGCTTCAAACTAAGTATAATTAGTTAGTAAACTAGTTGCGTACCACGGTTGCACCCGCGTGGACATAGATGATGATGAAATGTATTCTGTTTTAATCTAGTGGCTCATCTAGCTCCGTACCAAATTTCATCCAAATTGAGATCAATTTGTATGAAATTAGGTACGGCGTAACTTCACGCTCAAACGGTTTGGTATAACCGTTTGAGCGTGAAGAAGTAACAAACATACAAACCCACAAACTTTGGCCTTTTTTATATTAGTTTGATAGTGATAAGTCCGTAGTAATCCGTAAGTAATATACTGTATAGCAAGAAATAATAAAAGCCGGCTAACTGCGTGTCGCACTCCCGCTAAGGATCTCGAAATGAATGAAAAAGTAACGGCTTTTTGGTACATTGGTGTTGTACAGAACCTTCGGTATGGGATACCAACGCGCACTTGCCTGTTTTTTATAGTAGGTATATTTTGAAACGCTTGTAGCAGAGTTTTTCTAGTCGTTCTTAGTTGCAGTCATGACATTTTTTTTTTTCATACGACCTCATACATTTACTGAACTGGCATATTTTGGTATATATTTTCCTACAACGAAGTTGGCGCATATATAGGCAAGTACGTACGTATATTTCGACTTCTCATCCTCGCATAAAAATAGTTGGCAAAAACTTTGATCCAATCCAAGTGGTAATAAAATTAGATTTGTTTGAGCTGTCAATCAAAACGTTATTAAATGTGAAAAAAATGCTGTTAATTCGTGATTATACCTCAGTGCTGTAGGTAATAGGAAATCAAGATGAGTGTGTTGCCATGGGATTAATCGGATTGGTATTCAAGCTAATATTTTATTTAAATTTCTAATATCTATATATATGGCCTTTTGGCGAATTATCAGCACAAAACTGTAAACTTTTTGAAGCGTTCGTAGCGAAGTTTGCTTAACCATTCTGAATCGATCAGCAAAGTTAAGCAACGTCCGCCGCGGTCATGAGTTGGATGGGTGACCGCTGGTGACATTATTACTGAGCGCTTCCGTGCTTCGGAGGGCACGTTAAGCCGTCGGTCCCGGTTGTTGTCTTAGGATGGCAGTCGTTACAGCATGTTGGTAGGGCACTTTGCGAATGCCCGCCTGGCTAGCTACCACCCTCAAGTTGAAAATCTGTCGCCAAGCACCTAACGGTGTGTTCCGGCAGCTGTCCTTGAGAGCCAGTAATTCTAGGTTAGCCTGAACAACATCTTCGACCACATCATCACTTACCATCAGGTGAGATAGTGGTCAAAGGCTAACCTATCAAGCATAAAAAAAAAAAAAAAAAAAAACTTAAGATGACAATAATTTAATTACAGAAAAATGTACTCAGTTTTTTGAATACTTGTGTAAACGAATAATCGGCAGTCAATCATGGTATTATTCCCAGAGTACATTTTTGTCCCTTTATCAAGAAAGGGGGTGAATACTGGACTCAAAGACTATGCATTACAATCCAACGCGGCATTGCTTCCAGCTTCCTGAGCACGCTGCCTGCAGTGATTTGGAACATTGGGACACTGTTTTGATCTGCAATGGCCTTTAGATATTTAAAATGCTTTCATTGTAGTAGCTGTAGTGTTGTATATAGTTTTAGCGTTTTTATGATAGAAAAGGGGTGTATAGTATAGCTAATATACAACATTCTATAAAAAAATTGAGATTTTTTTTTCATTTTACACGTTAATTCTCGCATAATTTTGCTGATTATGTTTGGCTTATTTGCATAAGGTCATAATATATAAATGATAATAAATAATGATAATAATAAATGATGATATTCAATTAAGAGGTTATGGAGTTGTTCCATATTATATTAAGCTAATTCTTATAGTAAGTAGGTACTACCAGAAAAAGTTTAGGCTTAAGTTACTTACATAGAACTGTATCATAAAACAAATGACCTGTAGATAGCAAAATAACCAGTCGATCAATACAAGCGCAGACAGCAGAGGGCTCGGCCGATTATTAATAAAAATATTTAGTAGAAGACAGTAGAGTAGATTATTTTCTACTTACTGCTCACATTAAGTACACCAAATAGGGAGTACAATCAAAGCAATGTTAGCACATCACATTGACGATTTGAAGTAGTTGACATCATCTCACCAAATTAGCTATAAGCTGGCCAAAGCTATTTTTTCGTCAAGTTTTTGTAATGATATATCGGAGGCCACTCCGGATCATTAGATACATTCTTACAACGAGGTCAAAGGCAGCGGATATCCAACTTGTTATTATGGCTTATTAGTGTGAATAATGTTTTTTGTGACTGTCTGTGATGACTATGCAAGTTTTGAAGTCTCTGTAAAGTTGTTTGTCCTGACCCATAACAGAAAAAGAAATTCTCGGAAGTAGTCCCCAGGTATAGTTAGCCTGAGTCTTTGCAAGTTGTGAAACAATTTATAGTTACGAATTATCTCTTTGTGATAAATTTGTTATAATTCTAGGTATATATGCAATATATATACTAAAACAATAATTCAATTACTTAGAATAAGAATAAACACAGTCGAAACATAAAAAATACATCATATTCAGTCCAGTAACCAACCACCCGGGCTGTCTTTCTTTTGACTGACTTTGCAGTTTGCACCAAGAACAAGCCGGAGCGGGAGTCACTATTCCTACGTCTAATCCGATTTTCTCTTTTGAAATTTAACCTTTTAGGAGGTGAAATTGGGTTCAAACGCAAGCAATTACAATAAAACAAATTTGGCAGTAAAAATCTTAATTTGCATTAATAATTGTATTGATAGAGGCACTCGTATTATTTAATTATTATTAACTCTAATCATTAAATTTACTTAGGTGGAGTATGACTTGAATATATACGGGCGAAAAAAACATTTCTTTACAAAATATAATCCTTAGGGTCCGTTTCAGAATGTCCTTATAAAGTTTCGGGTTGCTATGCAACATATAAAATAACTGAATCATAAAAGTGACAGTTAACATGCAGGGCGTTTTAAGCTTTAACAGATGGATAGGCTAAACCGATGACTGTGAAACGCAAAGATAGTGTTTTATTTATTAAATATGATCTGGGTAGTAAAACCGGAACTTACTCGAACATTCTGAAACGGACCCTAAGTGTATAAAGGTTAACATTTTTAAGTTAGTTTATTCTGCACCTGTGCTACCTGAACATGGGACCTAAATAGCGACCCATAGAGGATGTTTATTAAACCTTGCCTACGGTGTGGACCTTAGGTAATGGGCATGTATTTTTACAAGCGCTGCTGGCAGTAAGAAATCAATCTGCAACTGTAAATCTAAAGGGTTCTTTTTAAATTCTTTGTTGGATAAGTGGGAACTTACTAGCTTTGACAAGTCGAAGTCGTGACAATAACGACACATCGAGGTCAACAACGTAACCATTGCAACATCTACAGACGGAAAAAATATAATTCGTATAGACTTGAAAATTTCATCTCAATAACCCTTTGCAATCATGACCATAGCTCAAGTGTACCGATGCAATGCAAATCTAAACAATCTGTACCTACCTACCTAATAGCTACGATTCTTGTGTTTGAAGAGTAAGCGTGCGTGAACCTTTAAAGCAGGTTTGCAAGGAGCGTGATTTCGCGGTTCATCGACTTAGAATGGCTTAGTTTTTAGAGACCTTGTCTATTATCAGAGTAAAACTGCGTTTTAGGTATATTATACCTATGAACTATATTATATAGCCTGACTCTGCTGAGTTCTGAGCGACATAAATGATTTCTTTAGTTTTTAGGGACCATGTCTATTACCAGTGACTCTGGTCCCAAAAAAAATATATAACCAGAGTGACTCTATTATTAGTATAATTACTAATCAAAATAGAATCGTTTAGCTTTTTGGGACCAGATTACTGTGGTAATAGACATCTGGTAAAATACATTGTCCTGATTATATATAGCTCGTTAAAATATCGGTAATATACGTGCATGTGGTAAAAGAAAAGTAAACTGTGGTAGTCCTGAGTTTTAGGTACTATATATCGTATATTCCTAGAGTGACTGCTATTACTAAGCAAGCTTATGCGATCTGTCCAACGGCCTTACCTGTAAAAGACTGAATCTAGGGAACCGTTATAGGTAGGTTGAAAAATTAAAGCATACGGGTAACCTAGGTCCTAACAAATGAAAATGAAAAATTGCTGTGCAGAATAAAAAAGACCCTGCTAATGTCTTTTATGGTACTTTACTATTCTTTCCACAGTTTATACACCTATCTCGTTTCTTTCTCAAACCCCTGAACAGGAACTGTGAGATTTATTGGTCATCAGACTTCTTTACTGTGTGCTCCATGGCACGCAGACTAATGCAATACTGTGCATGTTGTGTATATGTATATGACCAACACAAACATAGGTTGAGGGCACTCGTCTATATTGCAGATAGAAGATAAACATAACTCCTATTTTGTGAGTCGGCTTCAGTTCAGGATAAATAGCGCGCGAGTGTACTTCCGTTGGGAGTCACGACTTGGTAGATTCGAGTACAATCCGAGATTGCTGAGCCCGGTAGAGCGATACCACGTGATGTTGCCAATGATAGGTGCAAATGTAATATGAAATGTAAGTCCTTAGAGCTATAGTGCACATCAAACAAGTACCGGATATCTTGGTTATAAGTACTTACCTTATTTTTATATCGGCGAGTAATACGATAAAGCTGTTTTATTTCTTCTTTGCTTTTTTATGCTCTTGTTACGGAATATATACTCTTTTTTATGCTTGATAGGTTAGCCTTTGACCACTATCTCGCCTGATGATAAGTGATGATGTGGTCGAAGATCTTGTTCAGGCTAACTTAGAATTGCCGGAACACACCGTCAGGTGGTTGGCGGAAGATTTTCTACTTGAGGGGTGGTAGCTAGCCAGGCGGGCATTCGCAAAATTCCCTACCACCATGCTATAACGACAGCCATCCTAAGAAAACAACCGGGACCGACGGCTTAACGTGCCCTCCGAAGCACGGAAGCGCTCAGTAGTAATGTCAACAGCGGTCACCCATCCAACTCATGACCGTGGCGGACGTTGCTTAACTTTACTGATCTGTTCAGAATGATAAGCAAACTTCGCTACGAGCACTTCAAAATACTACTATACTCGAGCCTATAACAGATAGATTTCGTGAAAAACGACGAACTGCACTGCGCCCATAACCCTTAGACATAATAGATAGTCTCATGTGAATTACTTAATAGTCTCATGTGAATTACTTACTGGCTCTCAAGAACTGTTACCGGAACACACTGTTAGATGCTTGGCAACAAATTTATTTCTTGAGGGTGGTAACTACCCCGGAGAGCATTCTCAAAATGCTCTTACACAATGGTGGCCAAGCATAATGATGCTTGGCCTTTAATCGATAGGTCTTTTCAACCCTTTTTTGAAGCTTTTGTTAGAATTATGGACCATTGCCCGCATTGTAGACTTCATGTAGTATTTTATAAGCCACATTGTTTTTAATTCGGTACGTACAAATTTAGAACTCCTTATTTGGTTACAAAGAATAGTTGTTATAGAAACTACTTACGTGCGCGTGCACAAAGATATTATCGTGAATTCTTACTGCAGGCCGTATGAATGGACAATGTTATGGCTATGATTGCTTTGTCATGTATGTATGTAATGTGTGTAATGTTTTCGCTAACAACTCAGAGGACCACACAAGCACGTAAATGTAAAATATTTAGTATCGGTTGCACTGTTATCGGAGCATTATGGAGTCAAGTTGTGCGCCCAATGTCCATCAATGACTCGCTTACATCGAGGTGAGTGGTGAAACGGTGCTCATTAGGCGCTTTTTACACGTTTATTATGTTGTACGGGATGATATAATAATATGTATGTATGTATTTAAGTTATTTCTGTGTTCCACCATGACTTTTAAATGCTTGAGCAAATTTCGATGTTTGGGATGTCGTGACATCTAAATCAATTCTTTAGAGTCCCATAGTCCAATCTTATTACATATAATAGGGAGTATCAAACGATCTTCATATTTTCACGCTTTAACCGTAATTGAAATTAGTAATTGCAAGAACAGCAAACGGGTAAGAATTCGTTCCGTCCGTTATGAAATTCCGGTGCCTCTGCGCTTCAGTTTTGTTGTACTTGACGAAATCAGACGTGCATGTACCATAATGTCATCAATAAATACTAGATACCATAGAGATATAAAATACCATTTCTTTTCTGTGCTACATACACACGGCTGCGAAGTTTCATGATGCTAATTATCAAAACAATAAAAGTTTGTGTAATTCATGGTATTATTTCATATAAATTTATATTTCGTATTATTTATTTCATATTCATGGTAATATTCAAGGTATTATCGTCACAATGAAATTTGGGAACAAGCAAACACAAGTGCATAACGGTTGCTGCTATATTTTAATTTTAATAATTATACGTAATTAGTGTTTTTTTTTCAGTAGGTAATTTGTTTTATATTTTGGAGAACGGATTTTGATCATTTTCTCATCTGGAGGATAGCGGCAACGTAAGGTATGCAGAAGACCCAACCCATGCAGGGTTAAGCCTACATTTTTGTAAGCAAAAATGTATTTATACCGCTTATGAACGACTTCCTTGTTCCTTCTACATAAGCTCAATTCATCTCCATCCAGGTTGTCTGAAACATATTGCTTTTAGAAGCGAAAGCGTCATAAATTTATGTTGAATTTGTTTTTTTTATTTTGATGTACAATAAAGCAAAGTAAATCTAGTAATAAATAATAGTATTCCTTATGTCGTTTAGCTCCATTCATCCAATTTCGATGCCAGCAAATTCTGATCTAAAGCACAGGTTGAATAGTACATTGATTTGAATTTACTGGTATCAACATCTCTTAAAATTTAACATTATGAGTCTTTATCCATTCCTGTATCAAATGCAAAGTTATAAGCACCAGGTGCAATGTAATCTGTGGCTATATTATTCACACTTTTACTTCAGATGATCGAATTGAAGTCACACCCGGTAGCTACTAATGGTTACTTTTAAGCGACAGGTCTTGCCAGCCAAGCACCGCAAAATATATATCTCAATTTTATGCTGAATATCTTAAACTGACTAACATTTTGCGTTTCTATATGTTTTTTATTTTTTTTTTATACTGTACTGGGTAGCACTTGACCACTATCTCACCTGATGTTAAGTGATGATGCGGTCGATGATGGAGCGCGCTTACCCAGGAGATACCTGTTCACTCGCGTTTTAAAGACCCCCATATTGTACTTAACCGGAAACACAGACTCAGGCAGGGTATTCCATTCCCTGGCGGTTCGTATAATGAACGAAGAAGCAAATTGCTTTGTTCGGGTAAATGGAATATCTACCATATAGCGGTGGCGCTTCTGAGTATCCCTGGATGTCCGGTTATAGAATGGAGATGGCGGAATCAAATCATGTAGTTCTGTGGCACACTCCCCGAAATGTATCCGATAAAAAACCGATAAGCAAGCGACTTTGCGGCGATGCCCGAGACTTTGGAGTCTCTTGCTTACAAGTAGGTCATCGTTAATGAGTCTCTTGGCTCTCCTCTCAATAGCTTCCAGTGTCTCCAGCTGGTATTTGGCAGAACCATCCCAAAGGTGAGAACAGTACTCCATACACGACCGGACTTGCGCTTGATAAAGATTAAGCAGCTGTCCCGGTGTGAAGTATTGTCTCACCTTAGCCAAAATACCAAGCTTTTTTGAGGCCAGCTGGGCTTTAGACTCAATATAGGAGCCGAAATTGAGAGTCGGTGTTAATGAGATGCCAAGAAGCTCGAGATGGTTACTTATCGGCACGGACACATTCCTGAAAGTAGGAGCCAGCTGAAAAGGGCTCCGTTTGGCGGAGAAAAGACACGCCTGGGTTTTAGCAGCATTGAACTTAGCCAGATTGGCATCGCCCCAATCGGAGACTGCCTTCAGAGAAAAGTTCAAGCGCTGAACCATCGCTTCCCTATGCGACTGGATTTGTAATGCACTGGTTCGTGCGTTAGATGTATAACTCTCTACAACGGTGCTGTCGTCTGCGTACCCAAAAATACCGGGCTTAAGCAGATCATTAATATGCAGCAGAAAAAGCGTTGCAGAGAGAACTGATCCTTGAGGGACTCCGGCGTTTATAGCCAATTGGTCGGAAGAACAGCCATCGATGACCACTCGAATCGACCGATCCCTCAAGAAATCTGAAATCCAAACACATAAACCAGTGGGAAGGCCGTATGAAGGAAGCTTGCTAATAAGGCTATCGTGCCAAACCCTGTCAAAAGCCTTCGAGATATCGAGAGAGACAGCAAGCGCCTCTCCGTGGTTCTCGATGGCTTCGCTCCAGATGTGAGTGGCATACACTAGAAGATCCCCAGTAGACCGGTTTCGGCGAAACCCGTATTGTCGGTCACTGAGGAGATCATTCCCTTCTAGGTATGCCAGGAGCCTGTGGTTCAGTACACGTTCCATCGTCTTACAGAGTATGGAAGTGACTGAAATAGGCCTGTAATTGGCACTAGGAACAAATATAAATTAACGGTACCATGTTTTAGATTAGCAAAGACAAATAAAAGGTCCTTTTTAGGTAATTGTGTGCGGTTTTATAATAAAATTCCCGAACATATTACAATGCTCACAGAAGGAAAATTCAAATTGCACGTGAAAAATATTTTGATGAAGAAATCCTACTACACAGTTTGTGATTACTTAAACGACAAAAATGCTTGGAAAATTCCACCTCTGCCAAGCCATCACATGTCTCCTACGTAATTTAAACAAATATTGTAATAATTGTATTATATTGTTTATAACACATTGTAAAAAGACGTTTAAAAGAATGGCCCCGAGTTTCTTGCCCGTTCTTCTCGCAGTGGCTCTATAAACTTTTTTTGCTGAACGTGGCAGTACAATGTAGAATATTTCAATATTAAAATTTGTAATTGACCTTCATAAGAGCGTCGTAGACGCCTAAATTGAATAAATGATTTTGAATTTGAATTTGAATTTGAAGGGTCTGCGCGACTACCCTTTTTGGGCACGGGCTGCACGTTTGCAAGCTTCCAAGACTTAGGCACTTGACCAGTCGTCATAGACAAGCGAAAGAGGCGAGTCAATATTGGAGTCAACTCAGGCGCACACATCCTCAAGAGTACAGCTGGTATACCGTCTGGATCACTAGCTTTGTTCACGTCTAGATCGCGCAACGCTTTGCGTACTTCAGACTGTCGAATGCGGATTTCTGACATTAAAGTCCCGCAGTTTGGCAGGCTAGAAGGTACAGCATTGCCAGCATCTAGACGTGAAGACTCTGCAAACAGAGAGGCAAATAAATTTGCTTTCTCTTCGGCAGTGTGCGCTAGTGAGCCGTTAGGTTTCAGCAGTGGAGGCAGTGAGGGACGGCAGAAGTTCTCTTCGATCGACTTTGCCAGGGACCAGAACGCTTTGCTACCCGAGGGGTAAGAAGCAAGTTTGTTCCCTGTTCGGCGTATGTGGTCGAAGCGAGCCTTCTTAAGAGCCTTTTTGCAGGACTTGGCGGCTAGGTTAAATGCTTTCTTCTTTTCACGTACATCTCTAGATTTGCGGGTTCGAGCATCAGCCCAGGCTAAATAGGCCTCATGTTTTGACCTTTCTGCATCTCTACATGTAGCATTAAACTTTGGGCGAGCTTTGCTGGACATCGGGACGTCAGAAAATGGTATGAAGTATTCCATACCCTGACGTAACACCTCAGTCACAGCATCCGCGCAAGTTGAGGGATCGCTCGAAGAAAAACAAACCTGCCGCCAAGGGTAAGACGCGAAAAAATTACGCATCTCATCCCAATCTGCTGACCTGTATCGCCACACCCGCCGAGTGCCTCTTGGGCTGGAATCGGGCGGGGAGTACACTGATACAGACTTCACCAGACACTGGTCGGAGCTACCTAAGGGTGATGAAACCGACACCGAGTAGCGGTCTGGATCTGTTGTCAGCAGAAGGTCCAAGCAATTGGCTGTGTGGCCATCAACATCCGGTATCCTTGTGGCTCCTTGGACCAGCTGAGTGAGGTTTAGCGTCAAAGCAAGCTTGCGCATCTCTCGACCAGCGTGGTCTGTGCTCTGGTATGGGTATAGCCAGTCTTGATGGTGGGCGTTGAAATCCCCCAGAAGCACTAATTGAGCAGAAGGATACCTCTGTTGGGCCACATCGGCCGCCTCACTAAGGTAGTTTGCGAGCCTGGTTGTCTCCTCATCTCCGCTGTGCGAACGGTAGACACTAGCATAAAGAAGTTTCTCCATGCCATTGTCCACCAGAACCCACATGATAGAAAATTTGGGGTCTTCAAGGTTGCGGAGACGCCGATAGCAAATGTCATCACGAGCATACATACAAACTCCCGCCTTAGCCTTGAAACTATGTTCAAGAACATAGCCAGGGTAGGCAAGGTATGTCGCGTCAGCAGGACATTTGATCTGCGTCTCCGTGAGGAACAGAATATGTGGTCTAGCGGTCTCTAGATGGTGGTGGACCGGGTCGAGATTGGAGTGCAAGCCTCGAATGTTTGAGAGGTGCACTTGGAGAGAGAGGACGTGCTTCCGCTGTTTGACCTTTATTCTGTTTGTACCTTTCATTTATGTGGGGAGTGAAGTTAGGTAAAGGGAAACGGAAGTGGAAACGAGGCGCAAATTACCAGCCCGTGACATAAATTAGGCCATTCCACCTAAAGGGAACCAATCCTGGAGACCGCGGGGACGCCCGAGCCCCCCCAGAGGTGTCCACCGGGTCCTCTCGTCTGGTCGCCAACCAGCACGATGGCGCACCTCCGGGATTTTTCGCGAGATGGCGGGGCAGCCTTTCATGAGTGGCTAGCTCACTACTTGGGCCCCCAACTATCTGCGGTCGGCCAGCGGAGAACCGTGCCTCGGATCCCGCTGCTCTCCAAGATTGGCTGCCAGGTAAATTGACCTTCAATGTGTCACGACTAGCTATAGTAATAAGCGCAACTGTTTCCGACCCGTTCCCCATAATGGCTTCACCAGACATCATGCCGTAACGCGACCGCTTGGCGGCATGGTTTTGTCTGGTGGGTGGTAACACGCCGCGGCCTAAGCCTACCACCTGAAAAAGTACTGCTCTTTTGGCGCCACCCAGGGGACACGTGTAGGACATCGAGGGCTGAATCCTACGGACGCGAGCAGTATAGTCCCCCAAAATATTGTTACCTTCCCACTATAGAATTCACCTGAAGTTTCTCCGGTGAAATTTCCGTTATAAAATGTAATTTGCCTCATCGTGCTTAGTACTGGCGCAGAAGACAGATGGTTAACGTTGGTAGAGCCCACAGAAAAGAAAAAGTTTTTATATCTCTATGGGAGAGCCAATAAGATAGAGTACTCTTCTTTTTATTCTTCTTTGTCAGCCTTTTTAGGTATATTTCTGGACTGGGCCTCTCCCGCTTCTTTCCATCTCTTCTAGTCCTTTGACTTGGCCATGGAGTCACATATGACCCAGGCCATAAGTCCTTCAAAACAAGCAATCTTTTTGGAAGACGACCTCGTAGTCTTTCATCTAAATCTCATTCGGGCAATGTAGCCAGTCCAACCCTTCCTCTGGTGACTTGTTTCACTACAGTTTTTGCCAAATTCATTATTTTTCTTGTCACAAAGTAAATCCAAGCATAGCTTCTTCCAAAATTAAAATTGCGCTAAGGATGGCCCTTTGCCCAGTTTTAAATTCTTCTTATTTTAAAAATTATTGGAATTGGCGAACCTGCGTCCACCGATTTCTAAATATGATTCCCGCCCGGGGCATAATATGTTGTGCTCCAATAATTTGTAAAATATGATTTTCGCTTAGCAAGCGATAGTGCTTGTAATCATATTTAGATATTTTTTTTCTCTTTGGTATTTGTATGAAAGACCATAAGATAATACAGGCTTAATACACTCGTCTATCGCTCCATTTATGTGTGTATACAACGTATTTAACCCACGGAACAGTTTAACTTAAGCCAGCATTGATCTCCGGATGAAATCAATGTGTTTGCATTAGCACGCCCACACTGCTAACTAGTACGCGTGTCAATACACAGAGTGCAGTAATCTGTTTAACGTTAGACCCAATCCACATTGTGAATGAATTTGTTAGCAAGCTATTACCCACGTGTGGCCTACACATAAACGAAAATATTCATGAATAAACCCGACTCGTGTTAATCTGGTTTCCCGTAATGGATTTGTGTTGTACTAGCTGAACTAGCTCCAGCCAGCTACTTTGTTTGCCTGGAATTTAGCCATAGAACATTTCGTCGTACTCCCCTGTAGGTATAGGGGAGTACGACGAAATCTTCTATGGCTAAATTCCAGGTTATATATTCCTTCACATTTTATTATTGTGTCAATGAATTTGAGTAGCCAATGGCTACAAGTGGCTAATAGCCGTTCTTTGTGACGATCTATGGGGCTGCTTTTGTTCAGCAGTCTTCCGGCTGATGATGATGATGATAATGAATGAAAAATAAATTGACTGAAGATACTGTATATGGAAGAGTATACTGCAAGGGTCAATTTTAGGATCTTTTCTGTTCCTAGCATGTAATCATTATCTGTCTTGCATAGTCAAAAATTCTTGCGATGTTGTTTTATTCTCAGATACCTCTCCAATTTTCAAAGTAGATTCAAATAATAGCGAACTAATTTAAGTAAATAATGTGTTGCCTATGATCTCTGAATGGTTCACCGATAATAATCTTCTCTGATATAAAAAAATACTTAATGTTTAAAGTTTTATTTAACTTATGTCGAAAATTCGCCAAAGATAGGAAGAACAGGTGGTGACAAATTTTCAAAAGAATAATGATTTCCACGGTGTATCACGTCCCTCAGCTATGAGCATAACGATGCAAGGAGGACTTATGTTGACCAAAAATTAATCTTGGCGTAGATAATCTCTCTATTGACAGTGTGACAGTTTTCCTGAGAATCAAAATGGATTCAACTTTACAGTGGGATCCTCATATACAAGATCTATCATAATATACAATACATAGTAATGCCTTGTTAAAAGAAGTTTATAAAGAATGCCTCGAGCTCTTGCCCGTTGTTCTCGCGATGCCTCTTCAATTTGGTTTGCTGAACAACTTATGTATGTTGTGAAATGTAATATTTAAAAATTAAAATTTGTAATTAACATTCATAGGAGTGCCGTAGACGCTTAAACTTAAAAATGATTTTGGCTTTTCACTTTACCTCATTTACTATATACATTTCCGTCTTATGTATACTTATACCAAGTGTAAGGAATAATTTAGTCAAATATTTGTCAATTTTATAACATTATTTGCTAACACTATTTTGGGAGATTTCTAACACGCATTCTGTGGAATTAATTCCATTTATCCATATGAAACTTACGAATTCCATAAGGCCCACTTTAGGGAAAAATTACGTAAGTCGATAATATCGTCAAATTTATGTAAGTTGATCTCGTGGATCCGATTACAATTGAATCTATTTACGGAACGACTGCAGATCGTATGTATTAATCCTTATCACTCAGAGCTATATTTGCTATACTAAGTACTAATAATTCTTGCATTTTGAGATCCATAAAAGACGGTAACTGTCCTAAAGACAACGGTTAGTTTAGTCCTCAAAGACTGAGAAAACAATAGAAATATTTTCATCAATTCATCATGAACACACCTTTACAAACTTCACTTTATTAGGCTAAGTACTAAGTAAAAGTAAAGTGCTAACTGCTAACACAGATAATGTAACAGTTAGTACGTTGATAAGGTGTGTCGCGTGATTGTTGGACCACGCTCTTATATAGCGGATTACGAGAGGAGAAATCTGTGCGAACCACCCTAATCCCTTTAGTAAGTAGTCAGATGTGATGTGAGATTTTAAATAGTAGTGAATCACTATTCAGGTGAATCAGCGAATGCTCACCTGGCCTACTGCCACCCTCAAGTAGAAAATCTACTAACAGTGTCTTCCGGCTGCACTCCTTGAGAACCAGTACAATTACAGGCATATCAGACTTAACGAATGTATGTGATTTAGTTACTTGTGTCAAAATGCCTCTGTTATAGGCAGAGGTTGCCGCTTAACATCAGGTGGACCTCTTGCTTGCTTTACCACAATGCCATAAAAATAGCCAGATAATACCGGTAGGTTTATGTTAGATTGTCATTTATATTTGTAATAATTAAAACTAAAAATAGTCTGTATAATAATATAGAGGGACATTGTTAAAATACTAACAACCTCTTAGGGTTGACTTCTACTAGTACTAACAAACACTTTGAGATGTTTTTTTTTTACATTTAAAGGATATCAAGATTATAAGCCCTTTTTGAAAAGAAAAATGTGTAAGTGCAATATTGTCTAATAGAGATCTGAAAACCTAACTTTCAAAAATTTTTGAAAGTTCCCTAAGTGTTGAGTTGGCTTTATGTTGTATTCCGGTTGAATTCCAGGATATTGTCTGTTCCACTGCTTAGTTCCAGTAGTGGATCAAGTAGGATTTTTTAATTCTCGTATTCCCATTTAGGTGATGTTGATGTAAAACGAATTTTGGACTAGAAATTCATTTAAATAATTTTAATGTTGGATTTCCAGTTATATTAAGAGAATAAACGATTATTATGTCCTATATGTACAACTTCATACTTTTGATAATATTAGTGAGGACAATGGGAATACTTGCAGTTAATTATTAAAAAATATTTTGTGTAGTTACTTATTTTGTCAAAATCAACCTAAAAAAGACGAGATAAAATAAGAGAAACACGCGTTTCAAACATCATATCATATTGATTGTAGGTCTACATAGAAAACGAGCTTTTAATTGATTTTGTTGTTCGCATCATGTTAAGAGGGCGGTGAAACACAATCGCATTCCTGGATTAACTACCTATTGAGATTAATACAATCTCAGCTTTTCCGCTCCATAACTTAGCATGGGGCGACATTCAATCTGCGATGGAAACTGCGTTTATCGCCATTTAACCACATTCCTCTCTAAACTCCAGGTCTCAATTCTACAATATTGGCTGTTAATAATTGTTAATAATTTAAAAATGTCAGAGAGACCCAATTTCACGTGCGAGTGTGCGAAAAAAAACCATAAAAACTACGCAACATACTTAATAAATTCATAAATTTTATAAGTAAAGAGCTTTTTAACAACGACAATAACCTATCGAGTAGTTGCAGTAATGCATTACATGGTTGCTACGTATAATAATTATACCTAAGAAGTAGAATCTGTATTTAAACGATTTCTTATATTTACACAAAACTTAAAAAATAGAGTAATCGTTGCTAATCTGTGTTTACTATTATATCATTACATCCACGAGATAATACCTCATTTAGCCAAATCATATTAAATGTTCCTTTTCTTTGACAATCATCAAATATAAAAAGGTGTCAACATATAATCTACGTCCATTTAGCCAAATCATATTAAATATTCCTTTTCTTTGAAAAACATCAAGTTTCAAAAGGTATTAACATTTAATCTACGCCTTTATCATGAACACCAAACACTATGAATCAACAGTATTAAAATAACAGAATTGCCCCCCATTTAGTAGAGCAAACACTAAATAAATACGTCAGCTGTAGATTTACGGCGGTAGAATAAAGTCGCTTTGCTCTACCTAAAGGGCAGATTGTATCATTATGCCCTGTTTTTGAGCTCTACAAGTACATTCTCTCTCTGTCGTCTCGAAATGGCTGTGAGAACAAATCCTTATGCCCTTACCGTCTATCGCAAGCAGTTGGAGTTAGTACTTATGTTACTTTGAATCCGTTAAGTTTTGTTTTACACAAACGCGGTTATAATAAATCAGGCTTATCAATTGAAGTAGTATAGATTCAACCCATGGGGTGCTGGTCTAGAATGTTACCCTCCAATTGCAACCTACGGATGTCGTAACAGACGACTAAGTGTAAAAAGACCAGGAAAGTGGTCAGCAGCGCCTTCTAAGGAACTGGTATCTTCAACAGCGATCTCCAAGACGCCTGCCTGGGTGAGTATTATGGGATGGATGAGTTCAGCAGTGGACAATCAGGCTGATACAGTACAGTATAGATAGGTCAGGTATACTAAGATCGAAAATTAAAGTCGCTTTATACGACATCTAGGAATGTATGCTAGGATTAAATTCTCAATCCGAAATCTCGTCACAATTGTCTTGTTTTCTGAATAATTATACTATTTACTTAAAATCTTGATTCATCGTAAGACAAGACAGTGCTTAGATGTTTACAACCTATCACCTAGATTAGTGTAGTATCGACCGCGTGCGTCAGCCCGCGATACGGCTAAGTGGCCGGACCGGTTATCGACATCACCGGTTTGTCCCCACCCTATCCACTGATAGGATTATCGAGAGATTTCAATTCTGTTAGCGATTAAAGTCAGCTGTGATTTCTAGTAATGCAATATTGTGACCGGCTCGTTTCTACTGCACGATCTCTAATTCTTTGCGATAAGATTAACATGTTTAGTGTAATCGCCGCCATGCTTATTGCACTTCTGCGCTTGTTTTGTCTTTGATAAATCGATGTTCTATTCGATTAGATGTGTTGATTTATCGATGGATCGATGCCCGCCCACTCGGTACAAATGGTCCATCGGCTGCGAATGTTAATACGTACTCGTTCTTGATGACGGAACGCTTATTTTTATTAGTGGATGTCTTCATCTAGCGGTAAAGAAATATTGGATGTTTTTATTGAATGTTGTTGATAAAATTTTAGAAGGCTATTCTGATAATTAAGCTAATATCATACTTTTATATTAGATTGAAGCTACGTACAGTTACTGACTTAAGAACATAAGGATTGTTCTATATTTTTCTCTTAGATGTCGTAAGATGCAACTAAGAGAAAGAACGCTCTGGATGAGCAGCATGCCAAAGTAAATGCTCGTTGTTGAACATTAGGCGAACAACAGGTCTTTCTATCTTCAATATAGCAACGGTGACGGATATACTATACTAATCATTTCTAAGTGAAGGAAATAAATCAAAACTCATTTACAACATTATTCATGGTAATGTTTGGGTCCGTTCCTTTTTGTTAGAGAAGATGTAGATAGTACCAACCTCGCATATACGCACCTAGATGCGCCACAAGAGCTGCACGCACAGAAGTCATCGAATTCATTCATAAGTCGTCATAAATAAGAACTTTTATCGGATAGCGGCTCTACTTCGAAAACAGCGGGGTGCGCAGGTTCTGCAGCGCATCTAAGTGTGCGTGAAAGATCAGATGGTCATCAAGACGTGGCCATAACTCCTGTGACGTGATTCGGATGCTTGGCTTACTTCAAAATCTATGAATGCAGGCCCTACGCTTCCGCACCATGCTGAATAATGAGGCTATCGAGATCTACACCTGCGTTCCGGCATCGCGACGCGACGCTAGATTTAGTACGTGTGGGGTTGCCATCCTTCCCTAGTTGTACGGCATAGCAACATAATATTTGTTTGGATATGTCGAGTTAATTTTACAAATATAATATTACGAACTTTTTAGCAGCACATTTTGATCTGCAATCATTTGTTAATGTGATTTCGCTCAGCACGCGTTGTGCATGTAATCTTATTTAGAAATATTATCTTTGTACCACAACAGCCACAAACAACAATACAATCCAAAAGTTGTTGTTTCAGTTTTATGGCCAGCTGCCTATCTAAGCATAACCCTCTTTGAGAATGTTATTGTTGGTATACCCTCTAACATTTCATTAATGGGGGCATCAAGATTATTTTAAGTATAATTAAAGATCCTGCAAGTTCCTACTCGCGACTTCAATAAGGACATCCTCTCAGAGTTACTTTTTACTAAAGTACTACTTAATAATAGTTACTCAGAGGATATACTGATAATTTTCATAAACCACATTTGAACCATCCAATAGAAGGATTTAGAACAGCCGTTGTATTTTTAAACTGGGAACTAGATATATACCTTTTTCGTATTGGTCTCTCGCATTCGAAATTATGATATTAGTAATCGTTGGCTTTACAATTTTCGCAAAAAGTCCGGTTTTCAGTTAGACCATTTCTAATCTCAAATGGTGGTTACCATTGAGTGCATCATAAGAATGCCAACTGCGCGATAATTACGTACCGGAGAATGTGCGCGCGCAGCGCTGCGCTGGCAAAGCTCGCTTTTTGTTATCGGGCACGTTCTTTTACTTATTATGACGGTATTGTTTTTAAATATATGTGTACCTTGAGTGGAATGTTCGCCAATCGCTTTCAAGTCTTGTTTTCATAATATATGGTAGGGTGAGAGAATATGTATTGTATAGGAAGGTACAACATAACCGCCTCTCACTAGCGTTAGTAGCCATATTACATTTTAGTGACTGGTTCTGGTTGAAGTTTTTATTATTTGGGAATAAAATTTATTTATGTACTCGTAGGTCATCCTTAAGAGATGCCCTTGGTGTACCGAGCCAGAATGTCACCGCCCCCATCTCTACCCGAGGGTATCGCAAGAGGCGGCTAATAGTAACACACATTTATAGGGGGGCAGCAGCGCTTTCAGATAAACTGATATCTCACACTGCGTTCCCCAAGAAGCCTGCCAAGCGTGGGGATTATGGCAACCCCCTTCCCCTCCCCCCTAAAATGGGAAGGCTTTATTCAGCAGTGGACAGTGCGGCTGATACAGTAAAAAGGTTATATGTAGTTTGATGTGATACTTTTGACTATATCTTTATAAAGCAGTATATTTGTGGCAAGCTATGCCCTTCCACCGTGCGATGAAGCTCAAGCCACTGTGTATCGGTGGAGATCGAACAATGGCACGGCAGTCCTAGCGATTAGCATTCGGCTATCATAGCTTTAAAAAGAAGCAGTGATGGCAGAAAAGCTAGGAGAAACATCCTATTTATTTAATTAATACATGCAAGTACATCGCCAAGCCATAATTCCTAAATCCGCGTTATTTTACTGCAAATTGAGCAATTTTCTCAGTTCAGCTCTCAACATATTTCGTTAAACACCAGGTTACCTAGACGGCGGCGGCGAGCTTACATCTGAAACGGGTTTAGCGCATGTCTGGGCTTTTAGCTAGACATTGTTAATTAATCTAATGCACGGCTACAGTACAGGGCTCGCCTGTTCTCCTTTCTATTGAAAGTTTTTAATGCATAGACAAAGTAGGCACTTAAGTTCTTGTCGGGTTTGCGAAAATCTTTTGGTTTGTGGACGAATAAACCCCAGCACCTAACTTAAGAGTAGAGCTTACGTGAAACAATGAGGCGCTCCTTTCGTATGCTGACTTCTAAGTTAAGCATTTAAGTTTTTGCTTGGTGGTAGGCCATTTTGCGAATGCCCGGCCAAAAAAAAGTAAAGCCAGGCTTACTTCTGACTATTACGTTTTTTTTTCTGGCCGGCACGTTTAGATTTTTAATTTTATCGACTTACCTTGAATGATAGTAACCTTTCCTACGAAATTCAGAGTATCTAGACTGTTTTTAATTGCCAGTAGCTATATTCCTGTGCTGCCAGTGATGTTGAATGATTACTCTCAGTGCTGGCAACAATGTTATTTAGTCATTATGTACCTATTACCTACGTACATGGTGGAAGGACATTTGGCAAATGTTCGCCAGGCTGGCTACCACCCTCAAGTAGAAAACCATCGCCAAGCACCTAACGGTGTATTCCGGCAGAAGTCCTTGAGAGCCAGTGAAATTACAGGCACATGAGACTTAACAACTATGTCTCAAGGTGACGGGCGCAGTGTAATTCGTGACGAAATGCATCTGTTATGGGAGAGGTTAGTCCGCTAATCATCAGGTGGGCCTCGAGCTTGTTCCATCACAATAACATAAAAAAACAACGCCTGCCGCGGTCATGACTTGGATGGGTGACAGCTAGTGATATTACTACAGAGCGCACATGTGCTTCGGAGAGCATGTTAAGTCGTCGGTTCCATTCGGATGGCAGTAATAGCATAGTGATTCTAACTTAAAATTACTGGTTCTCAAGAAGACCTCCCGTAACTCACCTTTGGGTGCTCCGCGACAGATCTTCTCCTTGAAGCTGCGGTAGCAGGGTTCTACGACCCTGCGGTGATCAACTTCAAGTCCACGGTGGGATTCAAACCAAGGATCTCCAGCGCGGTATTCCACAATTGTTGCCGTCGGGTCATTATAGTTTCGAAATTTCTAGTTATTAGGTATCAGTTTTAATTCTCCGAGGTATTTAACCCACACAACACAGGTGATGGCACAGATATTAAACTTTAATGCTTATAGACAAGTCATCCATAAAAGCTATGATAAAACGTGTCTTTTATAATAAAAGCTTTACTTTAATATAGTTTAAAATCATTTTGAAACAGCTCTGCGCGTCCATTATATGACATGATATAAATATTTTACGATTATTTTACACGCTGTTAAAATTGTGAGTTATAAGTGATACGATCGATTTACAAATAGTTTTTCGTTTAACAGTTATTTTGTTACGTATTCGTTTAATATAGTCATTGGTTTATTGAAGTAGGTCACAGACGGAGTGTTATTCTGTAGGTTGACCGACGACATTGTGAGAGTTGCGGAATGCAAATACTTAGCGAAAATGTTTTTTGTAACGAGCAATCATAGCTAGGTATGTTCGATAGTGGAAGTCTTTATCTAGAGACTTTGTACTTTTGGGTTTGTGACGGAATAAGCACGAGGCCCACCTGATGCTAAGCGGTAACATCTGCCTATTACAGAGGCATTTCGTCTGAAGTTTCGTACTGGACTGCGCCCGTTACCCTGAGATATAAATTTGTTACGTCTTATGCCTATAATTTTATAGTTACTTCCTGGCTCTCAAGAACTGCCACCGAAATAGGTGCATGTTGTAATTGAGGGTGGTAGCTAGACAGGCGAGCATTTGCAAAAAATGTCCTTCCACCATGTACGTAATATATAATGAATAAATAACATTGTTGCCAGCGCTGAGATTAATCATTCAACATCACTGGCAGCATAAATAGAACTACTGGCAACTAAAAAAGATGGAAAAATAATTACCAGAATTTAAATATAACAAAACTTCTTCTCCAGGTATTGATACTGTAATTGTTTACACACTCAATATGGACCCTTGTTCTATTATTCTATGTATCGCGGAAGGGACAGTCTCATCAGCTCATTACACAAGTATTAGTCCTAACCAAGATTCAAACCACAAGTCGAGATACTCTGAATTTCATAGGAAAGGTTACTATCAGTCAAGGTACAATATCAGCCGGATTGTCCACTGCTGAACACAGCCTCCCCCATTATGGGGGGTTTCTCATAATCCCCACGCTTGGCAGGCGTCTTGGGTACGTCTACAAAATCAGTCAAGGTACGTCGATAAAATCAAAAATCTAAACGTGAGTTTTTGTTATACAAAATTCAAATAGTTGGACGAAGAGAGTAATACTAGGTAGGTACTGTATTCACCGGATTGTCCACTGCTGAACACAGCCTCCCCACATGCTGCCCACCTTCTGGTGTGTTATTCTTAGTCGCCTCCTACGACACCCACGGGTAGAGATGAGGGGAGGACCTTCTTGCCCGGCACCCACGGGCTAATATTGGATAGGCATGACCAATTTTGCATTTTGCGAATAACCGCCTGGCTAGCTAACACCCTCGAGTAAAAAATCTGCCGCCAAGCTAAAAATAAAACAGCTATAAATAAAAATTATTATGAAAGTAATATGCCAGCATAATTTCAATAACTGGTAATTTTCGAATGGCTTCTTAGAACCTTTGAAATAGGAGTTAGGTTCAGAAATGAAATGGTTATTTTACCACCAATGCATGTGATTTATTTCTGTGTAGTTCAGTGTAGTCCGAGCCAGGCGTTGACACCTCCAAAGATAAATGGTTCATTATTACCACGGCAAACTTAGTAGACCAATTTTAACTATAGAATCGTGACCGGGAATACTGTAAATATATTGCAGTTGTAGTGAAAAATATCATAACAAATTTAGGTGGAGCTGCTTTTCTTCTTCTCAACGGTTTATAGAGGCATAGACTTATCTATATTTCTTTAAGCCTGCACCGAGGCAGCGATATGTAATTGTGGTTCGTTTGATCCCTTGCTGTATCTTAATTTCTTAATTTTGAGTTATATAATTAATATATATTATATATAAGGATTCATTCCATAAATCATACACTTTCGAAACACGATTACTTAAAATTTTCTCGATGGAAAAAAAATCCAAAGTTACATCTAAAAAATTAAATAAACCCTTAGTACGGCGTAAATACTCCGGCCGTCGGACGGGGACGGATGCTGTTGGCGTGCCTTACCTACGCACACATACGTGGCGCGCCTAAAAAGCTCGGTGCGCCCTTAATAAGTTTTGGTAAATCAAAGAAAAAACCCATAAGTAAGTACATTAGCAAAGTCAGATCAACTCTACAATTTAATGTTTTGATAGGAAAACGATACTGGAGTAAAAGTTATTTTCCATGGTTCCATTGTCCAATGGGTACACGGTTAAATGTTTTATCCATCCCATCATTGGGACGTCCAATGGAACTACGGAAAATAAGTGGAAAATAAGTACTCCAGTTGTACCTCCCTTCTTATAAAAGCTATTGAAAGTTTCATGAAAGCTCTGGTCTCGAAGTTTTCAGTACCTACGTCCGGAGTTCTCCCACATTTTCTGAAGCTGTAACTCCCAGTAAAGTTTTTTTTTTTTATGCCTGATCTATTATAGTGGTCAAAGGATATCCAGGTTATCCTTTGACCACTATCTCACCTGATGGTAAGTGATGATGTGGTCGAAGATGTTGTTCAGGCTAACCTAGAATTAAGTTGTACGTATTCGTTTATTAGAGGTCACACATCAAAGTAGATGCTAAATTGAAAGTTGCTTAACCTACTTAGTAGTTTTTAGACAATACCGGCTCCAAGCGCTTCTCGGCCAGGCTCTCAGATGTCGTATTTCATGTCGGACAGACAGACGGACGTAATAATCGGTCGGGGTTTGATGGACAGACGCTAGACGGGCAGCGGGCGTGACCTGGATACTACAGCTCGACAGATAGATTTGTTGGGAGTGTGGCAGCTCTGTTATTTATGTGGATTTAGCTACTGGATACTGGAGCAATCGTAGAGTTTAACTGCACGATCTTAACAGATCATCTCAGTGAAGCAACTTCCGCTCCAGTGTTTACGTCTGCTAGAGCATTTAATTTCAATATTGATTCGTGCTTTGCTTCGTGGTTCAGGAAGTTTAAACATTTGGACACTTGATCCATATACGATCTAGTGAAAAGGATATCATGTAAATTTTCTTTTGAATGAAAAATATGGATAATACTTTATATAAGCAGCACTCAGCGTATTGGCAGACTAAGGACCTGTTTCAGAATGTTCAAGTAAGTTCCGGTTTTACTACCCAGAACATATCTAATAAAAAAAACGCTATCTTTGCGTTTCACAGTCACCGTTTTAGCTTATCCATCGGTTAAAGCTTGAAACGCGCTGCATGTTAACTGTCATTTTTATCCTTCAGTTATTTTATGTGTTGTGGAACAACCCGAAACAATATTAGGACATTCTGAAACGGGCCCTTATTTTCGATGAGAAGCTGAAAAATAAGATGAAAATCTTAAATTCAAAATAACTGCAGGGCAATGTGACTTCAGCTCAACATATTTGAAATTTTAGCACCTTTATTAGCGTTATACAATATAAGCACTCAACTAATATTATTTACCTGACGTTTCAACCAATTTTCATGGAACTTGGTTCTAAAGAAATCCTTGTGTATGTTACTATTGCAATAACTAATTATTGTAAAGTTTCAACTGTTCACTGGGTGGAGAGGTGACGGATTAATGAGATCGTTAGGGGACCTAGCCATCACACACTAACTTCATCATTTACCTTTTTGATCATATGTTGGTGTTCCTATACCTACTTCTTATTTGTAGCTCTGGCTTCAGCTACAAATAAGAAGTAGGTGTAGGATCTCATCATTTTTCTCACTATATAGTTTTCCCATTTTATAAGCGACGCTGATTCTATATTATATACGACTATTTCCCTCAATAATCGTCTTTTTTTTTTATGCCTGATGGGTTAGCCTTTGACCATCTCACCTGATGGTAAGTGATGATGTGGTCGAAGATGTTTCAGTTCAGGCTAACCTAGAATTACTGGCTCTCAAGGATGGCTGCCGGAACACACCGTTAGGTGCTTGGCGACAGATTTTCAACTTGAGGGTGGTAGCTAGCCAGGCGGGCATTCGCAAAGTGCCTTACCACCATGCTGTAACGACTGCCATCCTAAGATAACAACCGGGACCGACGGCTTAACATGCCCTCCGAAGCACGGAAGCGCTCAGTAGTAATGTCACCAGCGGTCAACCATCCAACTCCTGACCGAGGCGGACGTTGCTTAACTTTGCTGATCGATTCAGAATGGCTAAGCAAACTTCGCTACGAGTGCTTCAAAAGTCTCCTTAATTATCATCCCTCAATATCAGTCTCCGTCGTTCGCAGGACATGTGACTAGCAGGGTGATGTTATATATGTATAGTAGGGATGATTACGAGTATTTGATTGAATAAATAAGCATTATAATTCTTCAGCCTCCTTTATTGGTTAACCTTTGACCATCTGGTTAGTAACGTCGAAGATGGTAAACAGGCTTACAAAGCAGATACAGGCTCTCAAGAACATCTGCTGGTATTCAGCTTGGCGACAAACTTTCTACTTGAAGGTGATAGTTTAGCAAACTACCTAGCGAGCATTCGCAAAATCTCACCCTATCTCCATGCGTGAACTAAGTGCCATCATGACTCAAACTGGGCCCGCTCTACTAGCTAGGCTACCTTTTTTCGCGTACTTCCACCGTATTAACAACGCTCATAGAAGGAAAATTCAAGTGGTACTTGAAAAAATATGATTAAGAAATCCTACTATAGAGTTTGTGATAAGACGCTGTCAAATGCTGAAATTATGTCACTATTGGACTGCATAGGAGTAAAAGAGAGGCAGCAATGGTGAAATCGCGATCAGTTTAATTACATAAAACTTTTATTGTCCCTCTTGATAAGGATTTGCTATTTTATTAATATATTTAGACAAACTCGTAACCCTGATATAATAAAACTCCAAAATGCGGTATTACAAGAATGCTCGTTTATTTAAAATTTATGAAGTTCGGTTTCCGATTGCCGGTAAATCTTGTCAGCGAGAGCTAATTTTTCCCGTGGCGCCATCTAGTTACATTCTATGAATTAAATTTACTTAAGTTACATACAGATGGCAGACTATTCTTACTAAATAATTATACATTCCGCCCACCATGGACAGAATGTCCATCAATTTATACAATGAAATGATTTTGATCGAATGTTGCAGAAATATTTTCCGCCCACCGTACCCATTTGGCATTTACAATAAAGATACAATGGATAACAATTTAAGTATGATTAACATTATCACAAACTATATTAAAGAAACAAAAATAGTGACGTTATCTTAAATATTGTTACAATTTTAATATTCTTTTACTTAGTAACTGGTAAAATACATAATTTCGAAAATGGTCTTTTGATAATTCCATTTTTGCTTTTCAAAGTTACGACCCGCGCGATTCCGTCAGCACCTGGGTGTGTTTCAATTATTTTACCAAATAACCATCGACAAGGGGGAAGGCCATCCTCTCGGACAACTACTACATCTCCTACTTTAGGTTGCGGAATCTGAGTAGACCATCTGTACCTATGATAAAACTTTGTCAGATAGTCTCGGGACCACTGACGCCAAAAGTCCTGCAGCATCCGCTGAGTGTATTGCCAACGACGCAAGGAACTGACATTGGATGATTCATAATTATGATCAGGTGCGGTGATTAAGGCTTCGCCGACTAAAAAGTGTCCTGGCGTTATGATATTGAAGTTGTTAGGGTCGTCATTTAAAACAGACTGCGGCCTAGAGTTCAAGCAGGCCTCTATTTGAGTCAATACTGTCGCAAGCTCTTCATACGTTAGAGTTGAATCGCCAACAACTCTTTTCAGGTGGTGTTTAACTGATCTCACACCAGACTCCCATAATCCACCAAAATTAGGGGAATGGGGAGGTATGAAGTGCCACTCACAATGGAATGTTGCTAGAGATTCAGCGATTTCTTTCCGCAGAGTTTGTAATTCAGCCTTTTCTTGTCTGTTCAATTCTCTAGACCCACCAATGAAGTTAGTGCCATTGTCGCTCCACATATGAGAGCAATGGCCACGTCTTGCTACAAATCTTTTGTACGCCTGAAGGAAACCTTGCGTTGTCAGGTCACTTACTGCCTCCAGATGTATGGACTTTGTGGCCATGCAAACAAAGAGAGAGATATATCCTTTATAGGATTTGTGTCCACGTCCCTTTGCAGTTCTTAATTGAATCGGCCCGGCGAAGTCAACACCACTGTTTCGAAATGCACGACTTGGCGTAACTCTTGCAGCTGGTGCGTGTCCCATAAGCTGGTTTTGCGTAACAGCCTTGCTTTTTACACACGTCACACATTTTCGACAATGCGCCTTAACAAGGTTCGTTGCACCAATAACCCAATACTTTGTGCGAAGATATGCTAATGTTAGTAGTGGGCCTCCGTGCATCGTTTGTGTGTGTGCATCCGAGATCACAAGTTGAGTTAAATGCGACTGCTTCGGAAGGATAATTGGGTGCTTTTGATTATGGGTCCACTGTGAATTCTCAAGCCGTCCTCCAATTCTCAAGATGTTGACCTCGTCCAAAATAGGGTTAAGAGGACGCAGTTTGCTATTTGCAGGTAAGTTTTTATTTTTCGTAACCTCCTTTATTTCTTCGCTGAAGTTCTCAGCTTGGCATCGTTTGATTACTTTGGTTAGGGTATCTCTTAGTTCCTCGGTAGTGAGATGTCCAGTCTGTTTCGTGACGAACCGACGACAGTAACTTAACACTCTCACCAACCGAGTCAGAGATGAGAATCTCTCAAAGATTGATGCTTTTATTGTTGTGCAATGGCTTTTTATTATAACTTTTTCCAGTTCTGTTATTAATGTCTTTGGTTTTACATAATTAATCTCTTTCTGTTTCAGAAATTCTGGTCCCTGGATCCACAACTCGTTTTACACCAAACAGGACGGGTTCAATCCACGAGAAGCGCAGTCAGCAGGATTTTGTTTGGAACTAACGTGAGCCCAGTGATGTGAGTCTAACGTTCCGAGAATCTCTGAGACTCGGTTTGCTACAAACACTTTCCAACGTTGTGGATGTCCATTCAACCAGGCCAAGACAACTGTCGAATCAGTCCAGGCATGCAGATAGGATTTGTCAATTTTAAGTACCCTGGATGTTTCCTTCAGTAACTTTGACAATAATACTGCGCCACACAATTCCAGTCGCGGTATCGATACCTGTTTTACTGGTGCAACTTTGGTTTTTGATGACACCATGGTAACCCGTATATTTCCATCAGAGCTGATTACACGGATATAAACCACCGCTGCGTACGCTACCTGTGAAGCGTCGCAGAAGCCATGTAATTCGGTCAAAACATCATCTTTTTTCGTACCCATCCACCTAGGAATACTAAGTTCTGACAACACTTCAAGTTCCTGTCGGTAAGCAAGCCATTTCTTTAAAAGATGGTAAGGTACTTCTTCATCCCAACCAATCCCAGCGAGCCATAGCTTTTGTATCATTATTTTTGAAATTATTGTGCTGGGCCCTGCCCAGCCAAGAGGATCATAAAATCGTGATACGTCTGATACAATTTTTCTTTTGGTTACAGGTTGTTCTAGTTTTTGCAGTGTCACCGAGTAATGGAAGGTATCTTCTCTCCGGTTCCAGGTAAGTCCTACCACTTTAGTTAAATCGTCATCTTTTATTTTTAGTTCTTCCAAGCCTTCATTATCCCTTCCCTTTTCTTTCATTTTTCCTAACAACTCGTCATTATTAGAAGTCCATTTTTGTATCTCAAATCCACCTTTGCTTAAAAGTTCATTTATTTCCCTGTAGATTTCAATACCTTCTTCTTTGCTCTGACATCCCGTTAGAAGATCATCCATGTAGAAATCATTAACTATTCTTTCAGCAGCCATTGGATACTTTGCACCCTCATCCTGAGCCACCTGGTGTAGAGCTTTGACAGCAAGGTAAGGAGCACTAGCAGTACCGAAAGTTAACCGAAGTAATCTGTAATCTTTTGTTTCCGATCCAGATTCCTGCTTCCACAGAATTCTTTGCAGATCAGTGTCCTGCTTGTCAACGAGCACCTGCCTGTACATCTTTACTATATCGGCAGACAAACAGATAGGTGCCACCCGCCAGCGCAACACGATGTGCCTCAGCTCTGTCTGTAGGGTAGGTCCTACCCGAAGATAATCATTTAATGAGAAATTATTTTTCCCTTTACATGACGCGTCAAACACAACCCTGACCTTGCTCGTCGTCTTGTCTTCTCGAACCACTGCGTGGTGAGGTAAGTACACTGCCCTTGGGTTTTCTATTTCATTCTTTGGAACCAGCTCCAAGTGATTCAGTGAAATATATTCACTAATTACTTCCGAATAGTTTGATTTCAAAGCTTCATTTTTATTCAGCTTGTTTTCTAACAATTTTAATCTCTTTTCAGCAATTTCCCGTGAACCTGTTACCTTTGGATCTTCAGATTTCAGCGGTAATCGCACCACGTATCTACCATCTGTCCCGTTTTGTGGTAGAAGCGAAAAATTCTTCACATATGCTTTCTTCTTCGGTCAACAATTTTTCTTTGTTCATCTCTTCATCTGTTTCTATTTCCCAAAATTTTTTCAACATTTCATTTCCGTCACATTTACAATGAAATACCTTTATATTTTCAGGTCGCATTGTGGCTGAGTTCGTTACCTCACCGGACACAACCCACCCCAAACATGTAGATTGTGCCACCAGCGTCCCAGCCTGATTCTTTATGACACCTGCCTGCAGAACCTTGCTGCAGAAGCCTGCGCCAAGCAATAGGTCAACTCATTTCGGAGTGTGGAATTCCGGGTCAGCTAACTGTAGTTCTTTGAATTCCATCCAATCAGTTGTAATGATTTTACTTGATGGCAAGAGCCCAGTTATGTTTTTTAGTACAAACGCCTTTACCATAATGTGAAAATTGGGATCAATTCTTGAGCCTATTTCAATTTCTACAACAGCTTCGCTTAAAAAGTCTTGTTCATCACCAACACGTGAAATTATTCCCTTCACTGGTGACCTTTTTAACCACAGGTACTGAACCGCAGCCTCCGTGATGAACGATGACTGGGACCCTTGATCCAACAACGCTCTTACCGTTTGATAAACACCATTTTTCGACGAAGCCGTCACCAACGCTGTTGGTAGTACACCTTGATCATAAACCATTCCTGTCGAAAAACACGTAATTGATGCAGCAGAACCTTTGACATTCTTACTATCATCCCCAGATGTGGCAAGAACCGCGTTGGATGTGCTGCCCGTATTGTTACCTTGTTCATCATCACCTTTAACTTCACCATTGGGGTGTAATAAAGAATGGTGCTTGCGTTTGCAGATACGGCACGTTGCCGTTGTCCTACACTCTTTTACGCAGTGGTTACTGCCTAAACAATTGAAACACAACCTATTTTTGTGTATGAAATCGCGACGAATTTCACAAGTTTCAGACGCAAACTTTTTACAACCACTTAGCCTATGTGCTTCTGTACAAAATGGACATTTTATGGCTAAAACATGCATTGATTTTGCCTTGTGAGTCTGTGTTGTTGAGAAACCTTTCGTATTTTTATTTCCAGCGGAATTACCAGCCGGTTTTGCCTCCAGAAACTCTATAGCACGGTAACGGCTTGTCATAAATGCTCGAAACTGTGCTAAGGTAGGCAACTCATCAGATTCTGTATTTGTGCTAACATTAAATTCCCACTGCCGTTGTGTTTCAGAATCTAGCTTAAGTGTTAATATATGTATCACCAAGATATCCCAACTTGTGACATCAACTCCAATACTTGATAAAGTAGACAAACAATCGTTAGTTGTGTCAATCAAATCCTTTAAACCACCTGCTGATTCAGAAGTCAGGTTTCTTTGGCTTAAAAGTCGTTTTAATACTTGGTGGCATATATATTTTTTGTTATTGTAGCGTTCTTCTAAAAGTTTCCAACATCTTTCATAATTAGAGTCTATTATAGGTATATTTCTTAACACTTGCTCGGCTTCTCCGGCTAGATAGCCCTTTAAATAATGCAGTTTTTGAACATTATCTATGTTAGAATTTTGATGTATTAATGACACAAACAAGTCTCGGAACGTGGACCATTGTGAATAATTTCCAGAAAAAGTAGGAATGTTTATTTTAGGAAGCTTAATATTTGACATTGCTTTGGTCTCTGTTGTTAATGATTGGCTAGATGAACTAGTTTGGACACTTGCATAGGCTGACAAACTATCTTTTAAATAACATTTATATTCACTATAAACTTCTTCAGTTTTATCGTAAAAATCATCCTTAATATAATCCAAACCTTTTAACTGCTTAGGATCACTTGTACACATAATTTTCTTATGACCAGCCAAAAACTCAAACCATAGCTGATCAAGTGACTCAAGTCGATTTTCTAAATAAGCTTTAGTTTTTCTATCTTTAGATGCCTTTTTTATGTTTGTGTAGGCCTTTGCAATACGCGCATTGATGTCTTCTTGAAAGTATATCAAGGACTCCATTACTATAAACAAGCCAAAAAAAAGTTGCGCAAATACAATTTTACAAGTTACTAAAATCACAAGTTCCAAACACTTTACCGCATATAACTACTTTAAGTTTGAAGTAAAAATTTTCTAAGTGTTTCGAATTTAAACCTTAGAACAAAATTTGGGCATAGGTTCCCCGTACCTGCGTTTTTTTACAAATTATTCTAAGTTCTATGAAAGCATGCACAAATTATTCTAAGTCTTTATTTCTACACTATAATAAATTTAAACTAATTCCGAAAATTTACAAGTTAAAATGTCAATGTAAATAGAGTTCAAATTTCCGATCAAAGTTATCACCAAAGTACTCACAATTTTTTCACCAACTAAATTCACCTCACTTAATCCTCTGAAGTTTCCTGGCTCCAACTTCCTCTGATCACCGTCGCAGCTCCAAGCAACTGATAACCACCTCCAACTCCTCCAAGGTACCACTATCTCGTAGTAGTAACGTCTCCTGTTCACCACCGTTGCGTTCCCACGCACCCGGTGCTACTGCTATTCACCAACCACCTAAGTGGTAAAGCTACGGTTGCGGCAGCAATCCACTGCCCGTAACTTTCGAAGAAAAAATATGGCAAATCCACTCACTGTTGCCTTTGGTTACCTTCGGCAATATTCAATTACCAATGGCTTCCGGCTCGAAGGACCATAGACAAACTCGTAACCTTGATATAATAAAACTCCAAAATGCGGTATTACAAGAATGCTCGTTTATTTAAAATTTATGAAGTTCGGTTTCCGATTGCCGGTAAATCTTGTCAGCGAGAGCTAATTTTTCCCGTGGCGCCATCTAGTTACATTCTATGAATTAAATTTACTTAAGTTACATACAGATGGCAGACTATTCTTACTAAATAATTATACATTATTTACATACACATTCATACGTAAATATTATAGATATTTACGTTACAAGCGTAATTTAAAGTCAACTTTGCCATTTTATTGTATGGAGTGTAAATTCTATAACGTGTTTATGTAAATTCAAGTTTTGTGTAAATTCTAACTTTTCTTTAGCCTTAGGTAATATGATCAAGATGAACATATAATTAAAAATAAATAATTAAACAGCTACAAACTAAATATATTTTGCTAAAAATTTGTTCAAGCTATTTAGCACTTGTCAGCGCCTTAATGACAAAAATGCTTCGATGATTTCGCCTCTGCTAAGTCTGCGTAATTTAAACTAACATTGTAATATTTTTTAATACAGTTTTAAACACATTGTTAAAAGACGATTAAATAATGGTTCAGTTTCTTGCCCGTTCTTCTCGCAGTGGCTCTATCATTATTTTTTTTCTGGACTGTCAGTATGGTGCAGAATATATTTATATAAAAAAAATAATTTACCTTGCAGACGCCTAAAATTAATGTTTTTTTTAACTTTGAGTTTGCCTGACTGTAATGAATTTGGTCTGCCTACTTAAGTTGCTGATAATATTTTAAATAGCTTGTAGTCTTATGTATTAATTTCAACCACACCTGATGTTTATTCACCATTGTTTTACTGCACCCATTGTGTGATTACGGTCCTATTATTATTATTACCGTGCTGTTCTTGATTAATATACGTTAATGAGACACTGCTATATGTATGTATTTATAATTAAAAATAAACTGTTTCGGCTTCCAATACATGCATAAAATAACTGGTAGAAATCGGTACCTGCCATGCTGATTCCAAATATAGACATAACATTATCATTATCAGACTCCTACAAGTTCAACTCGTAGCGTTAATGTATCCTTTAAGCGGTGGTGAAAACCAAATCATTGCTAAGAGACACTCTCAACTCAAACTTTGGTTACTCTAGTTTTGCCCCGGGCGGGAAATGAACAGCAATAGCCGATCCCCCGGTGGCCGAGCGGTTTAGGCATCCGGCGCGAAATCGGAGTACGCGGGTTCAATTCCCGCCCGGGGCAAAACATTTTGTACTCCAATAATTTGTTACTATGATTTTGTGCTTGTCATATTTAGAAAAAAATAGACATCCATTTGCCCTTTGGCTGCGGAACTCTAAAATATGAGAATTCTACTTAAATTTAATTTCAGTTTGTGATCGTATATCAGGAGATTAAACTCGAGTAGATGTCGTCCACTTAGCCTAATCAACACATTATCGATTTGCATAACTCTGCACGTTGCTAAACGGTCGGTTAGTCAATAAACCTGGATTATTGCTTGTTCTTGCATTATACTCGTAAATGGAGCTGAATGCCGATATCACAGATATTTGTATGGCCGATGATAAATTTTTTATTGTTCTCATATCACCTAACATACAAATAAAACGCAATGCGCAATAACTTTGGAATTCTATTTTATGACCTTGTACTACCTAATGTGTCAATAAATAAACCGTATGTTTTGAGATAAAATTGCATAACGGAATCGACGCCTTGCATCCGGTACATATGCTAAGACCTTCTTTTTAGAGGGGAGAAATCCTTTTGAGTGAATGAAATTATTTCGAATATCATGCCTTTAATCAACATCATTTTTGATTAAATATTATATCAAGTACCTAAGTTTTTTTAATTTCTGAATAAGGAGTAGCTTATGTAGTATATTATTTTCATTAATTAAATTTTGAGGATAAAGCGAACGTATTTACTACAAACATAATATATATCTGTTTGTTGAAATCATATAATTAAAATCCAGAGTGCGTATTATTTATAGCGAGTTCACGTTTGGACTGATGGTCAATCTAATTGAGCATATTACCGTTGGCCTTTATATCAATCTGGCATCAGTTTCTCCCGATCAAAGTCACGGACTGAACTGATGCCAGACTTTACGTGGAACCTCCGACTAACCTGCTACTCCTTTTAAAGTTTATTGTAATGCAATACTGAGATATTTTTGGCACTAATTTAGAAACTTTGTTGGTTAGAGCTGTAGTAGCTTTTCATAAAAAATAGTCATTTGATCATTGAAGAGGTTTTAGAGTAGTATATTTGTAATTTACTATTTCAGAGATATAATGAATCATTTAGTCTGTCATGACATTTTTACTATTTCATATTTAAATTATATTCATAATTTAAAATGTGTGAGAGACAGGGCCATAAATTTGAATGGCTCTATACATAAAGCCTTAAAACTCTAAAACAAGTATAAAAATAGTACTTTACAATTTAAACCAAAATGCATTCAATATTCTTTATAATGTTAGGTACTTGAACTATCTTAACTCTTTCGATCGGTAGCAGGAATTAAACTAATAATTGATGTTTGAAAATGTGTTTATACCAAAACATTACTTTACGCAAAATATCTTGAATTAGTGCAGCGGAAGATTCTTTGCCTATATTCTAATGTTAAGTGAATCGATAAAAAAAATGTGTGAGGATAGATGAATGTACATCCCTCGCAGGTATTTACTTAATTTAATACATGTGATAAAATAGAAATAGGCACCTAAATGTATATGAATAGAACGACCCAGGCTGTAATGACAAACACTGTATGAATAAATTTTATAGTATAAAATATGGCTACTTCGGCGGAGCAACTCAAGCGACGCAAGTATGCAACCTCTGTTTGGGTTACATATTTGTGCCGTTTGGTGTGGAGAATTTGAGTCCGTGGGGACCGGGAGCTCATCTTATTTTCCAAAACTTATCATATTGGTCGATGCGACGCGTGATCAAAATGCTGGCACCTATTTGGCTCAACGAATAATCATTGTAATTCAACGGGGCAATGCTGCCAGCATGCTAGGCACGTTGCCATCTGGTATAGTGGGCTGGAGCATTTGAACTGCCTGCAATGACTTATAGATTGTCTAAATGTTTTTACTGTTTTAGCTGTAGTATTTATGCTTAGTTCGTAGTATTTTGATAAAGGCATAGCGATGGTAAAAATAATAATAATAAAAAACGAAGTGAATGATGGTAGGCTGATGCAAAAGAGACAGCAAATAATATGGAACCAGGACAAGAAGAAGAAGTTATTTACTTTATTTAGACATACCATAGTGATTTTAACAATATTAAAAAAAAAGTCTCCGGCGATTTATTTTTCGAAACGTACAAAAACTCCTACACAACACTTTGTTTCGCGTCATCCGCGCAAGGGTCGGCCAGGACCAGAAAACAAAACCTTGTTTCAGATACAAGCACCGTATATTTCATTGGTTCTCGTGATTGATTTAAATGCAAGTAGTCCCCTCTCTCTACCCGTAATATTACACCAAGTTTTTGTTTCGAATATAGACAAAGCTTTCGTGTTTTTAACCGACTTCCAAAAAAGGAGGAGGTTCTCAGTTCGTCTGTATTTTTTTTTTTTTTTTATGTTTGTTACCTCAGATCTCTTGACTGGGTGAACCGATTTTGAAAATTCTTTTTTTGTTTGAAAGCTGACGCTTGTCGTTTGGTCCCATTTTAAATTTCATCAAAATCGGTCAAGCCGTTTTTGAGTTACACTAAAAAGATTGAAAAAAAAATTTTAACAAATATGGAACCGACTTCAACACCCAAAAGTGTGAAATAACTTGTCGAAGTCGGTACCATGCCCACAATATTGTGATAATAGGTACTTTTGAACCATCATCGTACCGACTTCAACAAGTTATTTCACACTTTTGGGTGTTGAAGTCGGTTCCATTTTTTGTTAAAATTTTTTGTGTAATGTTTAGGGGTAGGGTAAACAGTTGCAGGAGATGCGCACAGCAACTTCACTCGCGTTCCTGCTATACCAACGCCATCTATTGACAACGAGCAACATCACAGCACCAGATCGTATAAAACAGATGGCACCACCGGTAAAAATAGAACACGCAAGTTTTACATTCACGAAATCACAAGACTAGCTTCGAGTTTATCTTCGCGTCACGATGTATCAATGCTCTTGTCAGCTTTTCGCTGACTTAGCCTTTTACTTTTGGATCGTTGTTATCCTATATGATATAATAACGTTATTATTACCAATAGATAGGTATCATCGTTTATAGAATAATAAATGTTAGTAGTATATAGTCCGTTTTCGTGACTTGTGACGAAATGCATCTGTTATAGGCAGAGGTTACTCCGCTTGACATCAGGTGGGCCTCGAGCTTGTTCCGTGAAAAAAACAATAAAAAAACCCTGTGAGCACTTCGAAATCGCGTACTTATATCATTGTGTATATATTCTGTGAATCCACATAGCAATTAAGTATACACCAGCAGCTCAGCACTAACCAGGTGTTCCTTGTTCCAGGATGCAACTGTTCGAAAGTGGGCTCCGAGAGCAACGTGTGCGACATCCGCTCGGGCCAGTGCCGATGTCGGCTGCACGTCACCGGGCGGGCGTGTGACACTTGCGAGGTGAGCTTTTTTATTATACCACTAAGGACGCAAACAAGCGTACGGCCCGCCTGATGATAAGCAGTTACCGTAGCCTATGGACGCTCGCAACACCAGGGGTATCACTCGCGCGTTGCCGACCCTGATGAAAGCAGCCTTTTTTTTTAGTTGGCTAATGTAACCAAAAAGACTAATCTCCTTTAATATATATTACAAATATAAATTGTTTATTTTCCAATAGAGACAAACAGCATAAAAATGTTTACTTAAATACTAAGGTCCTCAGGTAAAACACAATATATTTTACTGCCATTAGCAGCGGTACTAGGCGAACCGGTGTTACCTCTAATCAGTTGTGTTGAACCAAACATTGAGCTTGGCTTAGAAAACTCTTGATTGACAATGCGACAGTCTTCCTCAGAATCAAAATGGTTTCAACTTTACAGTGAAATCCTTATGTACATGATCTATCCGGAACACGTAGTTCTGTTGCATACACAGTTCGCGAGATAAGAATATTAACAGATGCAGGTACGGTTAGGCTAGTTTATTTCGCGAACTTCCGTATGTATTACGTTATATAATAAAATGTTGTATTGTTGTGAGAATTGCAGCTGAGATGGAGGCAATCTATAACTTACATTGATAAAAATAATATTTAATATATTGATATTTTAATGTTGTCTTAGGTTTTCGCGATTGTTACACATAATAATTAAACAACTTTAAACGGTTTAAATCGCGTATATTTTTCATTATTTTATCCCGACGTTTCAAACACTTTGCGCAGTGGTCGTGGTCACGGGGTGACTAATTGGTTTTATTTGTCACATGAGTTATTAAGAAATTATTTGGTCTACCGTCAGAAATTTTTATATTAATCATAACGTTCCCTATTCACGCAGTATTTGCTCACAGTGTCCAGAGGTCTTGCATATTTATGGCGGCAATGAGATTTATTTAATTTAATAACAGGATCCCAAGCAGATGGTACTTGCCAACCATCATCTCTATTGGAATTTGGGTACTTTTCTCTTCTTCTCCTCCTTGAGATGGTCAGTGTCGCAGAGGCCATGTGCTCTCTGTATATTTTAACTTTATCGATACTGTAAAATTAGAAAATACTATGTTTTCTCGTGAAAAATTTATAAAATTTAAATTAATTATAACAATAAAAATAAAATAGCGGTGCCAAGTTTTAAATCAGTAAAAACAAATAAAAAATCTTTTTAGGGCATTTTGTGCGATGTAGGTAACACTACAGTTCCTAAAGTTGTAACAATGCAAATGAAAATCCAGGTTGCACGTGAAAATGTTTTGATTATGAAAGCCTACTTTACTTTTTGTGATTATTTAAACGACAAAATAATTAGACAATTCCGTCTCTGCCAAGCTATCACCTGGAACCTACGTAATTTGAACAAATATTGTATTACCGGCACCCCACGGGTCTCAATGGGTAATATAAGGATTTACAATGATCTTTATCTTAGTATGCAAAGCCGGTGGTCCAACGCAGCAGCGTGTTATTTCCAATCCAATAATAATATGTAGGTCGACATTTGAAACCGTTTTGCAAAACATCGTTACAAAGTAGTGTTTACTGGCAATTCGAATAACATTCGTAGAAATGTCTCATTGACATTTCCAGGCTATAAACTCAGAACTGGAGTAACGGTGGTGAGGAAAACGAGCTGGGTTTATACCGCGTGCCAGGACAGACAGAAAACTAGGATGATTTTTCAAGGGGGTAAATTGTAGGCATCACATACGTGGGGTGAAAACGCATCGCATTAGCTGAGAGCCAAAAGTTTAGAGGTATGTGAATATATTGGACTGAGTTAGTAGTATTCAAAGTAGGAATAGTCTTGTGTTTCGTTGGTCAATGTTATCAACTGTTGAAAAAATATGAGTTGAAGTTGATGGCTACGTGGCATGGGTTATAGATTACTGCCCGCACCGGAGGTTCATAGTTTGTACCCGAGGTCACGAACTTCAGCTTCGCCGTGTGCTGTTAAGGCATTGAGATTGCTAGCCTGGCTATAGCTACCACTCTCATGAAAATCTGTCGCTTACACTAACAATGTGTGCCAGCAGATATCCTTAAGAGCCAGACAAGCTAACATTTGCAAAGTGCCTTACCACCATGCAAAATTGACCACCGGCCTAATAGACTTAACTAGGTATAATAAAATTTAACATATAAACGAGAATATAATAACTTAAATACCCTATACTAACGGAAGATCAGAGCTGTTTGCAACCAACGAGCTTTTTGCTCGTTTGAGTAAGTTTAGGGTTGTGACAAGCACTTTGTTTATGTTTGCACTTTGTTTGTTTATGTAAATAACAAAATTAATGGACTGTTAACAGTTATCAAAATATATTGACAGTGATGTGGATCCATTGATTCGCTTTTAATATATGCTGATATAAATCACTACAACCATTTTCAAGCTTCTGAGACTTGGAATTTTTCTTCCAACCAAGGAATCAATCAGGTATCAGACTGGTGACATTTGCGACGGTTAAGGTGAAGTGAGTCTCAAAACGGAAAATTTTGTACATGTTTTTATACGGAATGTGAGATATGAATAAAATCAGTACTAATATAATAAATGCGAAAGTAACTCTGTCTGTCTGTCTGTTCGCTTTCACGCCAAAACTACTGGACCGATTTGAATGAAATTTGGGAAAAAACATAGGATAGTTTTTATCCAACTGTGCAAAAAGAGATTAATGTTTTTGCGCGATAACCGACATACGCACGAGCGGAGCCGCGTCCGGAAAGCGGTATGAACATAGTATGCGCGGTATGGAAATAGTTTGAGACCCGGGAAAAAAACATAGTATAGTTTTATCCAACTGCGCAAAAAGAGGTTAATGTTTTTGCACGATAACCGATTATATAATACTAGCTTTCCGTCTCAAACTCCCGGGTCTCAAACTATTTCTATACCAAATTTCATTCAATTCGGTCCAATAGTTTTGGCGTGAAAGCGTAACAGACAGACAGACAGACAGACGGAGTTACTTTCACATTTATTATATTAGTACTGATTCTAGAAGATATCACCAATATGGAATCTTCTTTTTAAATCAAGCATACCTTCTCCGTTCGTTATTCCATATATATATATGTATATATATATATATATATATATATATATATATATTTATAAAAATAAATTATGAATACTGCTCTAAAATTCCCCTTAATCAAGTTTTGTTTCCATACATAATTTATATAGAATTTTGTATTAATACAAATTGAAGTTCTAATTATTATGTAGCAACAAGCAACCATGTGATAAAGAACATGAAAGATTTTTTTCGTTGTTAAATGCTCACTTTAATGTGAATTTATTTCTAAATATTCACACGTTTCTAAATATTCACATTATCGAATATTGCATAGTTCTAGTGACACAGAACTATGCAATATTCAATAATGTGAACGCAAACCACTCACACGCAAAACGAGGCATATCTGCCTTACGCCCTCAATCTGAAATTTTTAAACACCTTTTTAATTACTGAAACATATTTCCCCCTTTTTCCGTTTCCCTTAGTCCGGCCTCTTCATATCTATAATAACACCAATAATTGGCTGTGGCCGAACGAAGCCGCATTTATTCAATTAAATGTCATTAGGACGTTCGCAAATGTAGGCCACTGTTGTTGGCATATCGGGGAATATCGAGTCCCGAGTCGAAGCAATGCTGGTACGAGTCTTACTTGCCGAGTCAGTGGTCGCATAGTGCAGTGCAGATATACCTATATAAGATGCAGATTGTAATGGGCAAAATAAGCTTTGATACCTATCAACTCAACTTTTTGAAGCGTTTGCTTATACTTACTGAGAGACCTCGTTCCGCATGTGAGTGAGTGAAACATTAGCATCTTTTAAACGGAATAAATCTTTCAGGTACTGTATCACAACACAAGGTTGCTGCACAATAGTTAAAAATAAAATGTATAGTGATAGGACTTACTGTAAAGGCATAAAACTTGATTGAGAGAAATTTTATAACTGTAATCAAGTTTTTTTTTCTATATAGAGAGAAATATTTGGGATCGTATTTTCGGATCAGGCAAATTTTTCATATGCTCTAGAATGTTATATATTTAATTTATATCTGTAAAGCGCACAGTATCTACTCTTTATAAAAAAACATGTTGAAGTTTGCCTTTTTGAGATTCACTTAACTTTAACCGTTACATATCGATATCTAATTCATAACAACAGAAAATTATTGTTATCTTGTATTTTATATTCATACCCGATTATATTCTATATATTTTCTATATATCATTTTTTTAGATATATAAGTATTACAAATCTAAAAAATTTCGCTTTTTATAAATAAAAAAAGTTACTACGTTTAATCTGTCGATATTGATAATATTTTCTTTATATATGTGTTTAGAGCGAACAAACAGAGTTAAATATAATTGATACACCGATGCCAGCATCGATGTAAGCCGACGATTATTCTTTTACTACGAATACATCTACACAACAATCTCGTGTAACCGATGGCTTATTTAGATATGAGTCTGTTAAACTGCTTCTATTAGATCAGAGATGTTCTATTTAACCTCAGTAAATCATACGTGACTTAGCAACTTCAAACGTCTTAGCCACGGTAATGTTAAATTAATGTTATCTATAACATTACCGTGTCTTAGCTATGTAATAATTTGTTAGTAAATCTTCGACGATTAATAAATCTAAAAGTATGTCCCTGATTGTACTCGTACCTATCCACGTCAGTACTGCGTTTAGTGTTTAAGAATTCAATAGAAACAACATTTTATATATCTTTTGCATGGTAGTATGGCACTTTACGAATGCCCGCCAAGCTTGCTACTTGCACTGTCAATCGTGCGTGGAAAAGGTATTTGAAATTTGAGTCTATAAAAGTTGCAGAAAAAATATTTCCTTGAAATAATACAAATTCTGGTAGTTTTTGATATAAAATAACGCAAATTTACTATATTATTTAAGCTGTTTTTCATGCACCAAGGATTTGGCTCGCTGGAAAGAGGTGAAAAATCGTATGTTGCGCTCGTCAGCTAAGTTGTTTGCGTTTAGTACCTTTGAAAACTTCGGTAAGCTCAGGATTCTATACTTAAACTAGGTTCTCGCTTAGTTCGCCTAGAATCTTTCAGTTCCTCAGGTTTCAATGCAGCCTGGCAGAACATATAACTATTATATAATTATAACTTTTAATTAGCCTATAAACATGCGGAAAGTTAACTATTTCAATCGCAGCTATAAGCTATAGTATTGTACCAGGTGATAATAATATCTTAGGAATGGTGGGTGAAGTCTCATCATATGGGTGGTAACCTTGTTTGATAACTGAAACAAGCTGTTGTCCACAGGAAGGCTATTGGGGGTTGGAGCGAGGGGGGTGCAAGAAGTGTTCCTGCGGCGCGGGCGCCTCGGCGTGCGACCCGGTGTCGGGCGCGTGCGCGTGCGCAGTCGGCGTGGGCGGCGCGCAGTGCGATACCTGTCTACCGGGCTTCTACGGGTTTGGATCTGCCGGGTGCTTGCGTGAGTACTTTCTGATTGGGGGGATAACCTCGCCACTGATAACATTTTTTGTTGGTAGGTAAATAAGTGTTTAAAGCTGTTATTGGCTCTCAAGAACAGCTGCCGTAACACTCCATTGGATGCATGGCTATACAGATTTGTACTTTAGTAGAAGCTTGTCAAGAGTCTTCACAGAACGCCCTACCATGGTGTGGTCAAGCTTCACTAGCCCTAAGCCCAGGGCAAAGTGTGAACTATGAAATTTAGGCCCTGCCGCCACGTCGCCGTCGTCTCACTTAGACGGTTTGGGTTAAAAACTCATTAGGCAACAATGAGATGCACTTGCTGGGATGACTCAAAATAACGAATATCTATTTCTTATACTAAGCTTAATAGTTCTTGCATACAGTACTTTTAATCAAAGAAGAGCTGTCTTCGCATAGTTCGAGAGGTTTCTGCCCACTCACAATAACCGTATAATTGCAGCATGTCCAGCTTGTGGGGAAGGCAAGGTGTGCTCCCCGGCGAGTGGGCGCTGCGTGTGCCCCGGCGGGTCGCTGGGCGCGGGGTGCCGGCAGTGCGCGCGCGGGTACCGCCCGGGCCCGCTCGGGGCCGGCTGCGTGCCCTGCGCTTGCGGAGAGGGAGCCACCTCCAGTGAGGATTTTTGAATAACTAAATATATTATAATATAGTTAACTCATATTTTTAGTTTGTTCTATTAGATCTAGGTAATTACCAGTTTAGAAAAAATACGACACTAATTTATTTTTTCTCTTTTTCTCTCCACGGTATTATCATCGCCTTTGCTCAATGCAAATCTCGGGCATACGTTTATTTATAATGATCTTTACTCGGTTGCCACTCGAAGCATACTTTTGAAGCTGTTATCAAAACTAACATTTTCTTTTACGGGCTGTTGCAATGCAGAAAACTAAAGCGTGATCCAACTTGCACTTGACCATATTTGACGGTATCGGTAATTAGCGACATCTTTTTTGTAGAGTGCAACGTTTTAATATCAGGTCTGTAACCTGGTGTTGAGATGCCCTGCTGGAAGAAGAGACCTTTTTGAATGGTATATTAACGTAGTAAGTTGAAAAAAATTATTTTGGCGTACCGTGGTAATTGAACTCGGTTACAATATTAAATTGAATGTATGGCAATACGTCTTAGCCACGGTAATGTTAAGGGCAATACTTGTTTTTACTATAGCCCTAGCTAACTAAACTCACATTTTTCATTTAGATTTTACTTTCAGATGTTTGCGAGCCACGCACGGGACAATGTAAGTGTAGATCCGGCTGGGCCGGGGCAAGTTGCGACACTTGCGCTCCGGGGCATTACGGGCCGCGCTGCAAGCCCTGCCATTGCGACCAAGCCGGGACAAGGAACTGCAATAGCACCGCATGTGACTGTGACCAATGGGGCCGTTGTCCTTGCAAGGTATAAACAGTTAAGAGATACTTAGTAAATTTTATGCTATTTTCTGTGCTGTCTTAACTGATCACGTCGCTACCATGCTGCTCTGAACGAATTAAAACAGGGTACTTTAACTCGGTAACAAAGTATCTGATTGACAGTTACAGTATGTTAAAAACATCTCTTATTGCAAATTTAAAGCAGGTATACATTGTTACAATCGTTAATTGTATATCTATTGAAAGCTTTAATAATATATTTCATAATTAATAACACAGTAGTGTCCTGTCGTAGCAACTTTTGTTGCTTGTTAAACCTGTCTTGTTTTATTGACGAAGTACGTAGTAGTCAATTGTTACCTAGCGAACCTGTCTTGTTGTTATTGATGTAGCATCTATGGTCCTTTGTTTTCTTAGTGAACCTGTTCTATTGTTATTGATATAGCGCCTATAGTCAGTTGTATATTAGTGTACCTGTCTTTTTGTTATAGCACCTATGGTCAATTAATTTTTAGGGAACCTGTTTTGTTCTTAAATGTTAAAAATAATTGATAATTGTTCCTTCATTGAATTTAATCTTGTGTATTGTAGGAGAACGTGGTAGGAGAGAAGTGCGACGCGTGCCTGGGCGGCACGTTCGGCCTGTCGGCACAGAACCCGCTCGGGTGCACGGCGTGCTTCTGCTTCGGGCGCGTGTCGGCGTGCGCGCAGGCCGCGCTCGCACGCGCCGCGCTGCACGCGCCCGCGCCCTCGCATCTCACGCTCAGGAAACCGCAAGATGCTCAACAGATTACTAACGTACGTCACACTACTTATTATTTTAGTCATAACACATACAAAAAATAAGTAGCATATCGTCACACACGCATATCGTCGTATTCCCTGAAGATTAAGGCACAGAATAAAAAGGACGTAGACGTTGCGGGAAAATTAATCAAATAATTCGAATTATAACTTTAAAAAATCTTGTAATAAAAACTATATTTAATTTTGTATGTCAGTCTTTGGACAACATTTAAGTCTGGGTCTTTAGTAATACCTATCTACCTCTGAAACAATCTGTATTTTGAAAGACCCTGGCTCACTTCCCACAAGAAATATATTACAATCTGTACTAAAGATACAGAATATCCATCCAGAATTAAAAAAGAAAATGTTTATGTACATGTCCATAAAATAGGTTTTTAAGCAGTTGAGCTTAAAAAGTAGTTTTAGTCCGCTTAGACCGGGCATGAACAAGAACTTTACGAGGATGAGAAGTGAATAAATATATGCATGCGTGTACTTGAGACTTTTAAAGTTTTAACCAAAATCTCTTAATTTGACTCTCCCAGGTGGACCAAGACTCTCTCATAGCCATCCACACCCACGCTTCAGATGCTACAATAACTCTCCCCTGGCCGCCAGTCCCGGTCTACATGGAACTAGACAAGAGGTTCTTAGGAGACCGTGTGACGTCATACGGGGGGTCACTGCGATTCCGGGTCGAAGAAGAAGGGGGCACAGAATTGTCTAAGGAAGTGATGGCGCGGTTTCCGCTTGTTAGGATCTATGGCAGAAATATTGTACTGGATTATTATGAGGTAAGAACAAAAAATGTCTATAGTCACCCAGCAAGTTCGTGGAGCGACATTTTGTGGGATCTATTATTGGTATGATATCACTTCCATATAAAAGTACACCTTATGTTTAAAGGTCTATGTGTGACGTCTTATTAACCTTTAAAATTAGGTCAAATAAAAAAATGAATGCCCATATAGTTTTATTTTATTCTGTCGGTACTTACACAGAGGTTTTTTGTTGTAAGAGGGATTCTAAAGAAGACGTCACACGGTCGGTATAAAAACCCGGTCATGAGTGTGCTGCCATGCATGCTAACTGAGGAGACCCCATATTTTTTCTCGATGTATATACCAAAAAAACATTGTTTTTATTAATGATGTTCAGCGCCACTCAGACTTCACCAGTATTAATTCATATTTTACCATACTTTTCGTAGAAAAATCACACCAAAAGTGAAGCTTGTGATGATTTCTATTTTGGGATAGAGGAATTACAAAGAATGCTGGTAAAAACCACCCCTGCCTTTTGTACTCTTTGTTATTATTATCATAGTTTAATGCAATAACGTAGTAACGTATGCGTTAGACCCATTTTCAACTTTTCAATTTTAGTTTATTAGATAAATAAAAAAAATCTGATTGTTGGTTTTGCTATTACACTAATACAGTATTATCGTTTAATTTCAGCATGTGCCATCTGTCAACGGCACGCACTCCGTCCGTCTACACGAGACACTATGGAAGGTCAGAGGAAAAAACGCGAGAGCTTCCCGTGGGGCCCTCATGTTGGCGCTGCAACGTGTTGAAAGGATCCTGCTGAGGGCCACTACCAGGGCTCCACAATTCGATGACAACGTCCATGCACTGTAAGTAACATAAAATACTTTTCATTGTATAGTGTTCCTCTGACATTCCGACACTATAAACGAGACTATGAAGTTGTGAGGACAAAACGCGAAGACCACGGGGCTCTCAACCTATGACTGTATGTTCTAAGTATACTGCTGACATTCTACGGGTGCATATGAAAGATTATATGTAAGGTTTTCTGTTACATATCGTTTTCTTAAAGGAATGTTCTTCTTTACTTTCTTCTCCTTTTTAGGGGAGGGAAAAATACAAAATAAAACACATAGTGTTTTAATTTAATATTTTGCGTCGATTAGCGAGCATATTCAAAACACCGCTATATTGACACTTATATTATAGATTTTGAACTGTTGTATAAACTAACAATTTGTTTTTTGCGCGTTGTTGCATTATAGACGCATATAAAGCGAGGCATGACGGTGCTGTACGCTATTTCCTTTTTCATGTATCAAAAAAGACTTAATAGCATCTCCTATAAATAACATACATTTATTTCAGACTCCTCAATGTATCCCTCGACACAGCCATCCCCGGCCTCAGCAGATCCGAACCTGCACTCGGGGTGGAACTGTGCGACTGCCCTCGCGGCTACTCGGCCACCTCGTGCCAGGAGCCAGCCATGGGATTCTGGATCCCACCTCAGAAGTACCATATGACCACTGTCTCTGGAACCATTGTGATACGTATCGAAGGGCAAGCTCAGCCCTGCCGGTGTAACAATAGAGCGACCAAATGTGATCCCGATACAGGCGATTGTCTGGTGAGTTCATATTTTCTTTTTATTTATTTTTTTGCCTTTAGGTTAGCCTATGACCAGAATGTCATACATACATACATAATAGCACATCATCTATTCTTTCATGCATAAGCGTCGGTTTAGGGTACTCCTGACCAGGCCTTTTTTTAGAACGTCTTCAATCTGATTTGGGAACGTTCGCCAAGGTCTTCCCCTTCCAACACTTCCGATCACTTATACATGTTTAGTAAGTAAAGTCTTATTTCACTATTTTTTTTACCAGAATCTCACCTGATGTTAAATGATGATTTGGTGTACACAGGTATCCTAGTATACTTGCACTTAAGGACAAATGCTGGAGCCTTGAACACACCGTCAGGTGTATGGCAAAAGATTATTTACTCAAGGTGGTTAGCTATTACCAATAGCAACAGCTAGTTATTAGCAAGTTACCAGACTTATCTATAACATTAAATACCTAACTGCTTATCTATAGTATCAAAGATATGAATAGTTATTTTGAAATATCATTTCGGGGTCTTTATTTTTTTTTTAAGCTGTATTCGATGTTTTGAATATTTAGAGCGCATAATTTTAACATTGTAAAAAATAAGCCATATAATGTTCATGCCTTTCCTTAACCTCGATGACCGAAAGGTAAAGTAAGGGGCAAAGGATATTGAATCGGGAGACACGGTTACGATCTTTGCACGAACCAAAATTTTAGTCTACTAAACAATTTCATCAGCAATCATGTTAGTTTTACTGCTGTTCTTAATATTATTAGTCAAGGGATACCTACTTCTTGCTATGTCCAAAATTATCAATCCTCCACATAGTAATAATAGTTTTTAATTATGTACCTAATGAGAATGAAATGAGAACTGTTAGATATTGTGCACTTATGTCATAAGTACGATATTAATGATTGCAGAACTGCACGCTGGGTACGGGCGGGCCGCGCTGCGCCGTGTGCGCGGCGGGGCACTTCGGCTCGCCGTCGGCAGCGGGCGGGTGCCAACCCTGCCCGTGCCCCTCCCGCGCCAGGAACTTCGCCTCCGCCTGCGCACTCGCCGCCAACGGCAGGCTGCAGTGTCTCTGTAAACCTGGTTAGTAATATGTTGATTTACTAGGGACGGTATCCACATCACTTTGACTCAAGCCGTTCAGTATTCTTTGTATATAACATCACAGCTGGAAGAAGTTCACTGTTAAAAAAAGAGTGGTACATAATAAAGAGGTTTGCCAAGATTCTCACGCTTGGCAAGCGTCTTGGGGATCGCAGTGTAAGATCGTCTCGATTCGGGACAAAGTTACGAGATTGAAGCGAGTGCATCAGACGTTGACACGGTGTTGTGACGACACTACTGCATTATCCTAATTTTTTTCGGTACGAGTTCATAACTAAGCAATGATGCCATGGGAATAGAATAGGTACTTTATTAGAATACTTCTATACACGGAAGAGCGAAACACCTCCGCTTTGCAGTTCATGGGCACGTTCACTGCGGTACTGTGTAAAACATGCATAAATAGTATCACGCATGTCTTACGCGAAGATTTTATGTAACTCTTCCCACTCCTTTCAATTTGTTCCAACGTTCGCCAAGGTCTGGACTTTCCGATTGATTTTCCAACACTCTCTTGACTTGGTTGTACTACAGTATAAGAACATTTTGGGTGTGGTTATACTCTGAGCCGGAAGTACAGATAATTGAAAAGTATTTGAAATGCTATGACAAAAATTAAGTAGTTAGGTAATATTGAAAAGTTTTTTCATCAGATGTTATACGAGAATGTGTAACCAATAATATCCCTATAAGGTGAATCTATTCGAGCCGTGACATATCTTTAATTTCCTATAACTGCAGGTTACACAGGACTGGAATGCGAATCCTGCGCGCACGGCTACCACCGATCCATCACCGGCGCGTGCGTCGCGTGCGGATGTGACGTCAGAGGGTCGTTATCTCCGCGTTGTGACGTCAGAGGCCGCTGTCGGTGTAGGGAGCACGCTGCGGGCGACAAGTGTGACATGTGCGTCGCTAGGAGGACCTATCTCGATGGAGACGAGTGCAAACGTAAGTATTAATAAAGGTTCTATTCCGAATCACGCTGTCCGCTGTCGACTGCAACTGCAAGCAGGAAGTGCTGAGGCGGCATGTAGACCTCCGCAGAGTCGGCGCTGTCGTTCGGAATAGAAACTTTAAAGCAGATCTACACAGTTCGAAACCATGGTCCCGAACCATGGTTTACAACTGTGGAGATGATGGTTTGCTACCAAATTACGTTTGACTTTCCAACGCCCTTGGATTGCGAGCATGCGTTGTCGACCGTGGTTCGGGACCACTATTTTCCACTGTGTAGACGCCGGTCGCAACGCAAACCACGCGAGGGCGGTATGCCGCTGCCGCCGGCGAGAGCGCACGCATGGCGGGAGCGCACCCATAGCGCGTTTCCCTCTTTGAGATACTTAGGTATAAAAGCCACGACCAAATATAATGCATTATTTATTACATATTTTACTTCCATATTTCATACAAAGATAGTAATTTTAAAACGTATAAATTAAGCGATATCGTGTGTAGTTTGGCCTTTGTTGGATGCGTGTTATCGGCGCGGGAGTTCGAAACACTGTGGTTTCGAACTGTATAGTAGCAAATTCCGACGGTGGTTTGCAACAAGCCTCTCGCCAATGCCAATGGGCGGAGCCCGTAGTTTCGAACTGTCTGGCACGCTCTTTATGTGCAATCACAGGGTTTCTGTCTCCGCGGTGTTACGTCAAAAGTTGATGTTTTTGTAAACCATTCCCGACTAGTCTATTTTAACAAACGAGTACCGAAAATTTTACTGTGTTGCTATTGGCCCACGTAATTAACTTAAAGTCCGTTCCAAACGAGATCGGTAGTTAGCTCAACCCAATTGAACTCGTTTGGTCTCAAGTGAAGGGCTAGGGCAGGAAATAACAAAAGTTATAAAATTTATGAAGTCTGAACTGTCTTTTGTTACAAGGAGTAACTAAAGTGGATGAATAAAAATGGTGGTTATGTCTCAATCATGTGATACCCAAGATAGAAATAAAAAAGTACGGAGTGGACAATGATGTACAAAATATGTGACTTATCTGTCTCTACAAAATATGTCTCTTAAATTATTGACGTATCTGCAGAAAGCTCATCAGAAGGATGACGATAATTCAAATTCAAAATCATTTATTCAATTAAGGCGTCTATGAGGCTCTAATGATGGTCAATTACAAATTTTAATATTGAAATATTCCATATTGTACTGCCACTAATAATAGTAGATAATTTTATTGATTACTAGCTGTACCCGCGACTTCGTTCGCGATCGCCGTAGGTACCTGCAGACTAATTATTAAAATTTGAGCACTGTTCACATTTAAGCAATGCTGTGGTCTGCGGTGAAGCACTCTTAGCATAGCTCAGAAAGGATCTTTTAACTTTGGATTTGAAAACTCGCGGGTTGTATTTTCCAGAAGACAGTAGTTGAAATACTCAGAGAGTTCCTTCACAGTTCGCATAATAAATGTTGAAGCAAATTACTTTGTGCGTTTCTTTAGAATTTCGATTTCAAAACGGCGGTTTTGTTTGGCGGTAGTACAAAAATATTTCCAATGCGGAGTCTTCGAAATGTATCCGGCAAACGATAGATGGTTCAAAAAACTGATTGTGGCGAATGTTCCAGATTTTAGAGTTTTATCTTAGCAAGCTTGCAAAACTAAATAAGGCTGCTGGGCTGCCCGTGGGGTCTTGGGCTGCCCGTGGGGTGCTGGGCTGCCCGGGGGGTGCTTAAAGTACCATGATTAAAGTACCACTATTCTAACAAAAAAAAAGAATGATTGAAATCAGAGTACGCGTTAATGAATTACAACTAAGTGTACATTTTGACTTTCATCCTCTTGCCCAAGGGAACCGTGCTGAATTTCGGGAGCAAAATTATAATATGTCCTTCTTCGTAGTACAAAAAAAACTCAAATCGTGCTTAGTTTCATTGAAATTCATTTAGTGGTTTTAGACTGCCTGTGGGGTGCCGGGCTGCCCGTGGGGTACCGGGCTGCCCGTGGGGTACCGGGCTGCCCGTGGGGTGTAAAGTAAGAACCATGTTTAAAGTACTACTATTCTAACAAAAAAATAATGATTGAAATCGGATAACGCGTTAATGAATTACAACTAAGTATACATTTTGACTTTCATCCCCTTTCCCAAGGGAACTGTGCTGAATTTCGGGATAAAAAGTATCCTATGTCCTTCTTCGTAGTATGAACTTAAATCGTATTAAGTTTCATTTAAATCCATTCAGTAGTTTTGGAGTGATGCGCGGCCGGGATACAGACAGACAGGCAGACAGACAAAAATGGAAAAAAATACAGTTTAGGCATCAGTATAGAAATTGTAGTAGAATTATTTGATTTATATGTTCTAGTGCATAATATATATACTATTACAATATTGTCGCAAATAAAAAAAAAAGTTTTAAAAACTGATTTTTTATTCAAATATAAACATGTTTTTTTAATACTAGTACTTACTACCTACTAGTCAAAAAACAACACGCATTTTTAGTGAACACTTCCTGTTCATTTCACAAAGAATTTTATTTGTTTAAATTAAAATTGTATATTTACAAACACAAAACAAAATGGAAACACAAAGTAGGTAAATGTAATTAAAATACTGGGGGCGGGTAGCCTATCGCATGTTTACGTACAGCGCCGTTGTAGGTAGTTATTTCAACGACAGAGCCGAGTTAAGATACTGTATAAATAACATTACCGTGGCATTAACCCATCTCACTCTGTCAATATCGGAAATGTGTGAGAGACATACTCAGTACTCGTTTGTTAAATAAAACAGATTGCATTCCTAGATTTCTTCTCAAAGTCTGATTCAGAAAAAAGAACAAATACAAAGTGATTAGTTAGGTACTACTCTATTTGGATGTTTTTTGAATAGGAATAACTTGACATCTAAACTTTTGAAGCGCTCGTAGCGAAGTTTGCTTAGCCATTCTGAAGCGATCAGGAAAGTTAAGCAACGTCCGCCTCGGTCAGGAGTTGGATGGGTGACCGCTGGTTGGGCATTACTACTGAGCGCTTCCGTGCTTCGGAGGGCACGTTAAGCCGTCGGTCCCGGTTGTTGTCTTAGGTTGGCAGTCGTTATAGCATGGTGGTAGGGCATTTTGCGAATGCCCACCTGGCTAGCTACCACCCTCAAGTAGAAAATCTGTCGCCAATCACCTAACGGTGTGTTCCGGCAGCTGTCCTTAAGAGCCAGTAATTCTAAGTTAGCCTGTACAACAACTTCGACCACATCATCACTTACCATCAGGTGAGATAGTGGTCAAAGGCTAACCTATCAGGCATAAAAAAGACCAATTACTGTTACAAACTTTCTGTACGAACACTCCAACAGTTTAATAAAAACAAAAGGAGTAATAATCCTAATTCTATTGTCTGTGTTTATTAGGAAATACTCCGCCAAATATGAATTGATTATAATGATTATGTTTTTATGGTAGGTCATAATATTTCAGAGGTGGTCCCATTTAAATTTTGTCCACATCGCTAAAGTATTTTTTAAGTTACACTCAAATAACACAAAAACTATACCTTTATGGCGTCATCGAGATATAGGTGTAATTACGAGATTTGTGACTATAAGTATAGTGTATTTGTTGCCATCATCATATCAACCGAAACGTCCGCCGTTGAACATGGTTACACCCATTTGGGATATTTGCTGTAATTCCCATGCTTGGCAGCTGTTATGTGGAACGCACGAGAAGTTGTCAGTTCTTGAGAAGGCCCCACTTGTCATTATTCAATAAGGAACAATTAATTTTAATAACATCTGATTTATCTTCCAGCCTGTGACAACTGCACTCAAACTCTACTCGACTCAGCTGAAAGTCTCACTTCAACCCTCAGAACTCGCGCAAACCCATCAGAACTGAGCCGAATACCAAAACCATACCCGGCAGTCCGAGAATTCGCCCACAACACTACTAGGTTACGAACACAGCTGCACGACACGAGGACCAATCTAGCACATTCTAGAAACATGGAGAATAATATCAGGCTCCTTGAAGCGAGAGAACACGATATATTTACAAACGCAAATAAACTGAAAGAGGAAGCAGCAGCAAGAGACAAAGACGCAGGATATTTGAGTTTAGAAAGCATGAGTGCTTTAGAAGAAGTTCTGAGGCAGAGACGGAAGTTAGGGGAGCAGGTGGAGGTTTTGGATGAGTTTGCGAGGGGCGAGAAGCATCTCAGTGCTCATAGAGCGTTGAAGGAAGCCAGGCATCTGTTAAAGCAAATTAAAGATATGAGAGTAGATGATTACGTTACTGGAGCACATGATGTATTTGACACGGTAAGTTTGTGATATTTTATGGGGAAGTGAGGCCTTTGTTATGCGACGGCCAGGGCCTTATAATAAAATACCAAGACTTTTATGTAAATAAGAAACACTTAACATTTTATATTGTATAGTAAGATATTGTTATAGCTCCTCTTTATATAAGAAGGACACCGACCTGGTGTCCTTCTTATAATATAATTTGGCTCTGGTCGTTCGCGGTGTTCTGTTTACAAATCTGGTCCCGGTTGTCTTCTTAGGATTGTCGCGATTGATTGATTGAATGTCCGCCTGCCTTGGTAGCTAGCCAAGAGGGGCCCTCAAGTACAAAATGTGTCGCCCAGCACCTAACAATGTGATCTGGGTGTTCAGAGCCAGAAATTCTACTAAATAGTGAACAACATCTTCACTTACCAACAGGTGAGATAGTGTTTAAAAAATAGTATCAGCACTAAAAAAAACGGTCAAGTGCGAGTCGGACTCGCGCAGGAAGTGTTCCGTACCATTAGCTATACAACATTAGACTTCATATTTTAACCTTTTTTTGTTTTAATGTGCGCGAGTTCGACTCGCACTTGGCTAATTTTTTGTATTTGTTGTTATAGCGGCAGAAATACATCATTTGTGAAAATTTCAACAGACTAGCTAACCCTAAAAAGGAGTATTATAAACTTTGACAGCACAAAATAAGACATTACTAGTTGAAGTCTGCTTTATGCTTATTCAAGAGGTCACATTTTCATGGTCCGCGATTTCCTTAAGTTAAACCTGCTTACAGATATGATTTAAGAACTTTCTACTCTGCCATAGATTTAGAGGTCACATCATTATTTTACATCTATCATGTTTCATTCTGAGCTAGATAAGACACATATTATTTACTCTCCAGGCACACGTCCAATCAACAGCAGTGCAAGAATACAACTACCGCGTCGACGATCTATACCGAAGACTTCGCAAGCTAACCTCGGCACTGGACAGATGGGAGCAAAAAGCTACAGACTTACCGCAATTAGCTCAGGCCGTTTGGAACGCTGATGATGCAGTGGCTGGTCTCCAAGGAAGGGTGAAGCCTAGGCTTGCGGCTGTGAGGGATATCGGACTTCGTTGTAGACTTGTTTTGGAGGTTGGTGCTCATTTGGATCGATAGCGATGATATTAGGTATAAATGTAAGGAAAGCTATATCAAATATATAGCTTTCCTTACATTTATACATATTACTTTTATTATTACATATTACTTTTGAAGCTTTGATGTGATGATGATGAACTCGGGGAGGAAAACTGAAGCGGGGTACAATCAGTAGTAATTGAAGAGATGATTAGAAGGAAAATTCAATATATTAAGTACATATTAATTTACTATATACGGTTTGCACTTACGGTTATTATTATAGTCGAGAACGCGACGACGCCCGACTAGTTTCGTGGGATTCGGACCCACTTCATCAATGAGCGACCAGTGCTCGAGCGGACGTTGTCGAACCCGCCCGTGTCGCTCATTGATGAAGTGGGTCCGAATCCCACGAAACTAGTCGGGCGTCGTCGCGTTCTCGACTATAATAATAACCGTAAGTGCAAACCGTATATAGTAAATTAATATGTCGAATACTTACGTAAGTTTTAACAATATTAAGTACATATTTTAACGAGACCTAAAGTGTGTAATTGAATCAAATTTGTTGGCCCAGTGGCGTGAGTTACCGCGCCAATTTAGAGCGTGGTATACGTAATGTGTTGACGATGAAGATTACTCACCCTCTACACTTTCAGAAAGGACTATACTTCTTAGAATATGACTGTTACTATAAACTATTCGAATTGTATGCCAAATGTTTTCAAAAAAGCTAAGTTTATTAGGTTATTTCAAAAAAATATAAGAATTTATTGTATTATTACAAATTAAAATGTATAAATGTGTTGTCATTACGTGTACGAGCCAATATTAATACACTATAATCCAACAAATAAATCGGGACACAAAATCAAAAAGTAGAAATTAGAAGAAATAGGTACACTAAGAGTTGATTACCATTAGGCACTTGTCCCACCGCCGACGAGAAAACGAGTAATTATCGACTATTTTCTCGCTCAAGAAACGTACAATAGATATACATTCCGTGTAAATAAAAGAGATGCATATACAAACAGTTGATCGCTGACTGTTCACACTGCCGTCCAGCAATCGCTTCACTAGTTTGTCGCTGAGCGACAAGAGCTACTCTCGCCAGTCGTCTCGCAGCTAGTCTAACCAGCGGTCATTTCTCTACAGTGCGGATCTGAAAGTACACGTTTTTTTATTTAGTATGAATATCGAACAACCATTTGAATTATCATTGTTATCTAGTTCAGACGACGATGATGATGAATTATATGATAGGAATTGTGTAGTGGCAGTGGCAATTCTGAAAAAACGGAAGCAAAAAAGAAGAATATGGATGGAAAATATTAATTATTTCAGAAAAGAATACAGCGAGTGATGCGGGTAATCGCTCTCCTCACTCGCACACTCGCTTATAGCCGAGCTACACAACTATCGGAACTACGCACTCGCTCACCGCGGCTCGCCAACTCGTTTCTAATACTAGCTCTACTCGTTACTCGTTCATCGTTGCCGGTGAGACAACTGCCTTACAGTGTATACAAAAATTTAAGGCCACTGCCAAGTGCCCGTGCTGATACTCTAAAGAATATTGTGTTCCTGGTATTTGTACATTCAATTTCAATCTATATCATAAGAACCTTAATCCAGGCTCACCTTTCAGGACATCAACAGTCTATCATCCCACAACCTGACTGACGACATAGCGGCTGCTGTCCTCCGCGCCCAGACGCTTTCCATCCGATTCCCGGCCCTGGCCGCAGAGCTGGCGGTGCTAACTCTTGCTGCTGAAGAGAAAGAAGGGATCCTGTATAATCTTACACCAGCTTACAAGGAGAAGTATCTAGAAGCTGTAGAGAAACATGTGGCAGAGCTTAGTGAAAAAGCTAAGGAGTATAAACGGTGAGATATAAATAGTTTTTTTATCTGTTTGATGTAAAAAAGTTTCATTAAGTATTTGTATGGGATGGTGACCACCTGATGTTTAGCGGTCTTGTCTCTTCCTGTAACAGATGCATTTCGTCACAAGTACTCAGACGAACTGCACTGCGCCAGTCTCTTTGAGACATACTGTTGTTAGGTCTAATGTGCCTTTAATTTGAGCCTCACAAAGGCTGCTGCCGGAATATATTGTTAGGTCGTTAAGGCAGGCGTCAGATTTTCTACTTGAGGGTGGTAGCTAGCTAGGCGAGCATTCGCAAAATGCTCTTCCATCACGCGGTGAAGCTCAATCGGGCTGTGGGCATTGGCTCTCAGGAACCTACTACACTTGTATCATCATTGCAGGTGATTAAGAAATCCACACGATAAGAATTTTGCTTGTAAGGAAAACTTCAAAGTCAGACAGGCTATTACAGAGTTATGTGATATCAGGCATTAGGTTGTACTATATTCTTCTATTGTGTTGAATGGCGCGCTGAAACATCTTATGATGGTCTACCGCAACAACGTTGCAACCAAATTAGTTTGTATAATAAGTAGTTCCTACTTTCTTAGATTGCTGCAGCGAGCAGAAAGTGACTTATCGCCGCAATGATTGGTAGTTTAGAACTAATGGTGAGCGAGGGATCTAAAAACAAGAGCACAACTAGAAGGCTATGAGCTACATGCTTAATCTGGTTTTCTTCAAGTACCAACCGCGAGGAAAATTTGGTACAAAGATTGAAAGACGTTTTATTTTTATTTTATTGTGACGGGACAAGCTCGAGGCCCACCTGATGTTAAGCGGACTAACCTCTGCCTATAACAGATGCATTTCGCCACAATTCACGAATTGCACTGCGCCCGTCACCTTGAGACATAGTTGTTAAGTCTCATGTGCCTGTAATTTCACTGGCTCTCAAGGACTGCTGCCGGAACACGCCGTTAGGTGCCTGCGACAGTTTTTCTACTTGAGGGTGGTCGGTAGAGCTAGGCGGGCAGTCGCAAAATGCCCTTCCACCATGCGGTGAAGCTCAAGCCCGAGGCCCGCCTCGGGTTTTGAGCCCTGATTCGAACCATGGACCTGCTGCGCGGCAGTCCATAGCCAATGCCACTGAGCCATCACTGCTTCACGTGCGGTCTGTTATATTTTAATATCTGTGTGGATGATCTATGTTAACACAAAAGAACATATTTATAATTAGAAAACTTATTGCACCAATTAGTCAAGTCTCCGGTGTATGCGCCGGTGGCATGGTTATTGCAACATAGTTCATGCTTATTCCAGTCTGTTCGCTGGCACTCGTGCGGCAGCGTCGCTGGGCGTGTCGGCGGCGCAGGCGTGGGCGGTGGTGGCGGGCGGCGTGCGCGAGGCGCAGGCGCGGGCGGAGGGGGCCGCGCGCACCGCCGCCGCCGCCGCAGCCCTCGCCGCCGGGCCCGCGCCCATGGCCGCCGTAGCCACGCAGGGGATCAACTCCTCCGAACTGCTCAGGAAAAGGGGGGCCCAACTACTCGCCAAAGCTGAAGGTAAATGTAATTGTAAACAAAAAGGTTAAGAGAGCCGGTGAAGTCCAGAGCTCAAAACCTGAAAACCTGCGTTGGCCGGTTCTATTGTATTTTTCCACAGAAAAAGTTCAGTTGCAGTATTAACTGGAATATTTCAATAAAAGTTCAATAAGGTGCAGCGAAGTGCCGAGATTAGGCAGTTGTGTTTGCGAGGTTGTCCAAATGCTATAGGATTTTACAAAAAAGTTACAGTACGAAGCTGTGCATGATAAATGTCAATTTGCTCGCCTCTATTAGTAGGGACCCAATATCATATATAGTGAAATGTGGTTCAACAGCTTCTTAACTAGGTTTCACCCCGTAATGTGAATCTCACTATCTCTCTCATAGATGTAGACTCCATAAGTAGATTAGGAAGACTCCATAAGATAAAAAAAAACTCTTGCAGATGCTACAGAGTACAATGACGTTCTCTGTAGCATCAGCAAGGAACAAAAAATTTACTGCTCATTAATTGTAGGCCATCTCTGTAGTAAAATTATAAACTGTCTTATTTAATTGTTCCAAACGATATCTGATGGGGGCTCTGTCATAAAATCTTACTAAATTAACAGCTTATGAGATAGTGGTCAAAGGCTATTCTTATTCTTTTCCTCTTCACCCTCTACCACTTCACCCTATCTAAATGATTAAACTGTTCTCTTGTGTACATTTAATGTACAGGCCGTCAATCGATACCGTTTTCAATATGAAACTTAGAAATGGTTTTATAAGTTACTATAACAATTTCAAGCCACTTTGCTTGTTATTTTTTATTAAAATTTCATTTTCCCAGAACTGAGAACTCAACTTGAGCACCTGCGCCGTGGTGCTGACATCGTCAGCGTAGTTCTACGAGGAGTCGGGTGGCAAGAAAGAGAACTGGCAGCTAGACCCAGGGCCAGAGTTGCAGAAGCATTGCAAGCGGCGGACGAGAGAGCTGATCGGGTTTATGCGACCACCCGGGCGCTGTATGATGAAGCTAGCGAACTGAGGAGAAGAGTTAGGTACGGTGGACTACAAGCAATGATTAAAATTTGATGGATAGACGATGGGATAGATATATAGCTGTAAGGTAATCAAAGGTATATACTCGTATATAGATAGCGTGAAGAATGAAGTCTGGGGTCAGATGCAGAGGTAGGTACTGCTGTAGATGATGCTCTTGAAGTGCTAAAATAACACGTGATAAAACATGAGGAAGAATAACAATGCGTATTTTAGGCGTGGGTAGTAAGAAATAATTACAATTGAGTGGTACAAGAAGATTAATTTTTATAAACAAATCTTCTGTAATCTTTACAGTGTCTCCTCAAAGAATTATGTAGGTAGTAAGTAACTTGTGCCCTCGATTGTTCCATTTCTAAATCAAATAAATGAATTATATATAATAAAAAATGTCATACATGTCACTTTGGTTCTCTTATTGTGTCTTAATCTGTCACATTTCATGGAACAATTTCGAGATATATTGTTTTTTTTTATACAGATACAACTTGCGCAGACAGCTGGCAGAGTTACAGCGCCACGGCGACACGGCTCTTGGGGCCGCTCAAGAACACGGTAAGTCAATTTTCATGATTTATTTACCTACCTATGGTGCAATGACATTTACTATTATACAGAAACAATGCATGCCTTCAAAAAATGTAGTGTAACGTTACAATCTTATTCAATGCTGAGCAAAGTTTACAAATGACGACATCCGTCAGTGTCCCAGATTCGCGGCAACACGGTGCGAGGAGCTGAGACTGCGGAAGCGTTAGCCACCGCCGCTGCAGCCAGACAGAGACAGCAACAGTCGGCCGCTTCCACTTTGAGTCCGGCGTTGCAAGCCTTGAGGGAGAAAGTGCTGCGAGCCAAACATGCGGCTGACTCGGTAAGTATATATATATATAATATATCACTTACTTTTGTTTTTGTATTATATATCTTATATTTGACTAAAATCTCACATGTTGTTAAGTGAGAGACTAGAGAGAGAGAGTGACATTAACATGGTCCTATTTTTTTGAAGACTCGTAGCGGCGGTTACTTATACGCTCATACCGATCAAAGCGACTTCGGCTACGGTCGTGAATTAGATGGGTGACCGCGACTGGCATTACTACTAACCGCACCAAGTGTTTCAGAGGGCACGTTGAGCCGTCGACCCCGGTTGTTGACTAGGATGGCAGTCATAATAGTACGGTGGTTGGGCATTTTTCGAATGCCAGCCTAGCTCCTACCCTCAAGTACAAAATCTATCACAAAACACATAAAAGTGTGCTCCGGCAGCAGTTCATTAGAGCCCAGCGGAACCATTCTGTAATTCAGAGTTTACCATTCTTCAGAATGACGACGCACTATGTATGAATTATTTTGTAAAAAGTACATTCTGGTAGCGTACATTTTCCCTGCATAAGTTCAATTTTATATAGTATGATTCATGAAGTAAACGCAGAGTATCCCTTGTGCGTGCAGATATCAGTATCCGTGACATCAGTGGAAGGCGCCCCGGCGGGGTGCTCCCGCGCGTACGGCGTGTCGAGCGCCTCGGGCGCCGCCACGCGGCTCGCGCTCGCCGTCTCCTTCGAGAACACGGTCAGGGACGGGCCGCTGCTCTACCTGCTCGACGACACAGAGGTATGCTCACTCGTGTTCTAAGCAAGAAGGATGTTTATGTCTTGTTCTTAAGAACTTTCTCCTAGATCCTTAGTGACAGGAGTCTTGGGTATCTTAGAGAGCAAGATCTTCTAAAGGTTAAAAAATTACAAATTTACGGGAGGAAAAATTAAAGTCATGTGCGGGATTCGAACCCTCGTCCATCCACCCCTTTAGCCGGGGTATGCTCTAATCCAATTAAGCTAACATGACAATGAATCCATAACCACAGAGCATGCGTTATTGCAAACGCAAAAATATTAAAATCTTCTAAAGGTGCTGCTGCTCACCTTCTAGATTTTTCCCTTCGTCGCCTCTTACGTTTTCCACAGGAATATATTATATAAGCGAGGTAAATGACATCATAGCACAAAGTTTTCCTATTTGAGTAATAAATCGTGAGTAATGTTATTACAACATTAGAATTTTTTAACTGTTTATTTCTCATCCTTTGCCCAATTTCAAAAGCTAAAATCTAAACTATACTAATAGATACAAATTATTATATTATAAGGAGAAAATATTTTATTATTTGTTTCCATTGAATGGACTCTGAAACTACTGGAACGATTTGTAAAAGCATTTCACCATTAGAATCATGTATGATCCCTGATGAAGATAGGCGATAGAATATTTTCAAAATGGTAAAATTTTTGTTAAATGCCCATGCGGAGCCGGGGCGGGCCGCTTGTCTCAAATAAGGATTTTATACTCCATGTGTAGTAGTAAGTAGGTACTTTTTTAAATCTTCAGGAGAAGGAACACTACATGAAGCTATCAGTAGTGAGCCAGAGACTCAGGATGTCCTGGGACCTCGGTGCTGGTGAAGGATCCATTCTGCATCCTGAGGTGATGTTGCCAACGCATGATGACGCCGACCATACGTCTTATCGGATAGACATTGAAAGGTATTCAGACTTTAGCTGTTTTGGTACCTAATAATAATTTAAATGGCTATAAACTGCCGCGCATACTCTCATTCTTCGTATCCCGCCGCGGGGTTGAGCTTCACCAAATAATATCAGGGCATTTGCGTTTTTTTATGTTGCTGATAGTTTAGCCTTCGATCCCACCTGATGGTAAGTGATTAAGTGGTCGAAGGTGTACAGGTTTTACCTAGAATTACTGGCTTTCAAGGCCAGCTGCTGGAACACATCGTTAGGTGCTTGGCGACAGATGTCGTTGAGAGCCAATTCTACAGTAGCCTGAATGACATCGTCGACTACATTATCACTTACCATCAGATAAGATATAACATAGCTATACAATAAAATATATAGTAAGTATATACCAAGAACGGCAAGAAAATATTTAGTTTATTTTGATTAAGTAAGTATGTCTTTGTATTCTGGAGGAGTGTTGGTTCCGACACTCAGGTCGAGAGTACCCTAAGCCGACGCTCGTGTATGAAAGGATTGAGTAGTAGGTGAAGCGAAAGAGATAGATATAAGAATAGTAGTAACTGGAAATCTGTGGTCTCTGCTTATCCTAACGGGAAAGATCAATTATTTATGTACCTATGTACTTTATTATTATTTATCTCTTTTCTGAAAAGGTGAATCTGAAGAGTCATTAATAGGAATTAGGATGTAGACGTTTAAGATAATTGGTACCTAAACGTCATATAGAAATTCAAATTTAACTATATTAATCACATAATTTGATGAGTGCAGTTTTTTTGTATGTAAAGAATACTTCCATCATATCTGCGGCTAAGCCAAATTAACCATAAAAATAGACCAAAAGATTAAAATGCTAAAATATACGTAAAACGTTTTAATAATCGTTCAACAGAATCTGGAACACAGTACAGTTGAAGGTAGAGCGAGCTGGTGGCAGCCCCATCGTCGCGTCCAACAGCACCGCCGCATCAGCCGTGAGCCTCCTCGGCACTCAGCTGTGGCTCGGGTGGCCGCACAACGCCATGGGCCTGCCGGGCTGTGTGCACGCCTTGTACAGCGATGATCTCACAGTCGGCCTCTGGAACTTCCACAGTCAGCCAAAAGAAGCCAAATGCACTGGATGCACGCAAAGGTAAGATTTGATTGAAAAAAAATTATCGGTAGTACCTACCGACTTTCCTAGAGGATTTCTTAGTTAAATAAATGCATTCCTTGTGTAATGTTCCAGTTTGTTTGTCAGGCCAATGACGGCCCTATAGTTAGGCGATGGTTAGATTTATCTTGCTGCTACTTTTTTTCATCTGGGCTGATGATTAAACCCGAAATAGGCCCAATGATTGTGTAAATTAGCTTTTCCCTCTGTTAGATCTAGGAACTGTATGTATTAAATAATTTCTACGGAAGTCTTGCAATTAATTCATTAAAACTAACGTAACTTTGACACATACTATAAGACATTTTGATCCGAATTAAACTTACTGTTTTTTAAGTCGAGAAGGCTTCTCGCCGGTTTCGCGACAGAGTCGCTTCATCACGGAGTGCGTGCGCTCACGAATGCGCCCGCGCATGTACTGGTGGTGGCGCCGGCGGCGGCGCCGTCTTGCAATTGTCTTCTCTACGTTAGACCTCTATAATGCAATGTGGAGGTTCTCCAACAAGCACATGAGACTTAACAAATTTATGTCTCAGGGTGATAGGCGGAATGCAGTTAGTCACTTGTGACGAACTGCATCTGTTATAGGCAGAGGTTACCGTTCAACATTACGTATGCCTTGTGGGTGTTCCGTTAGAATCCCAAAAAAAATAAAAAAAACTTTTTACATTTTTGATGACCCACCTTTTCATGACATTTTTTGTTTATTACTGGTTTACATTTCAACATTAATTGCTGTTTCACGCAGATGGTATGGAGTGTCCCGTGGTGGCGAGCCGTCGATGGTGTGGTTCAACGGGCGCGGGTACGCAGCACTGCGCCGCTCGCGCCTGCGTCCTGCCGACAGGAGACAGTTCAGCATCGCCTTCACCTTCCGGACGAGGGACGAGAACGCACTGCTCTTCTCTGCCGTCGATACTGCTAATGTGAGTATACAGTTACAGAACCTAATATAATGAGTAATAGTTACATAATTGACATGTCATCACTTATATGGTACAATGATGTTCATGAAATTAACATAACATTTCAATACCTACGTAAATGGGATAAACACAAGAAAATCTGCAGAGGTAAGGTAACAATCAATGATTTTATTTCATATAATATAGAGACAGGTACTTACCTCTTTGTTACTAACACCATTATTGATGGAAGACACTATTGTTGATACTCTATACCAGTGTTTTGTGAGCTTCTTTTGATCTTCCAGGGCGTGACTTGACCTGCTCACGTTGCTAGCTTTTACGACATGACCGATTATAGCTACCACGAGTCCGCGGCCTTATGCACATATCCGATAGTCACAGGAGTCATCATCACATGCCTTTTTCCACCTCGGTTCCTTTGCTCACTGCTGAACGTCGTGATGATGACAAATCTTCGAGCTTGAATGGATAGTGACAAATCTGCTTCCATCTCTTATCCCCAGCTCTTTGTAACGCGACAGTTTTGTGTCCAGCTCTCTTGACACTGGGTTGGTTCATCTTGTCAGGTAACGCCCTCGGGAGCGCTTTCCGTCTATTTTTCCGATATCTTTATCCCGTTATAGTTATGGTTTTCTACAAGTTGTCGGAAGGTTTTCGGGGTATGTGTATAAGTATAAGTAATAATATATTATATTAAAATATATATTTATAATAATAATATTTATAATAATATAATAATAATAATATTTATATAAATAATATTTATAATAATATATACTTATATTATTTTATAATTATAAGTCTTGCAGCACTCTTTGGAGACAGATGCTCAAGAGTATCTTTGTAATATTTAACTGATTCAAAATTTTCATTTGTTATAGAGGCTGTCGAAGTAAATCCGCTTATTTACACCACATTTCGAAAGCGTCTTTCCGTCGTCTGTCAGGCATTTAAAAGGTCCATGTCCCCGTACTGCAGAGAACATATAAGAAAGAATAGTGTTCTGACGAAGCATATATGTAATCAGGCCTGTATTCCGCGAAATGGTAGGCAGAGGTGTGTTAACACCCACGTTTCTCCTATTAAGTTTTGGTCGCATTAATGGTAGGCGAGTCTAATGCCATTCACCAGGCAGTTTCAGGGTCTTACAAAACGTTTTCTCTAACACACTGGACGAAAACAAGAACATATTACGATTAATATGTTTACGCTAACAACATTTAAGACAAGAATACTAGAATGTATGAAACCCTGGCAGGGCACTAAGATGGTATAATTATAGCCCTGTTGTGCGTCTAATGGACACAACACCCTACACACATCCACGTGAGAAGTGGCTCATTTGGTGCACTTTTCCCTTAGTCGCCTCTTACGACACTCACGGGAAGAAATGGGGAGGTGACATGCTAACACGACGTCCCTCAAGCATTGTAATATAGGTACACAATTTGTAAGGAGTATCAATAGCAATGCGTTGACAACAACTTTTTATCCCCAGAACCGTTCAGTGTCAGTGATACTCCGCGACTGCCGAGTGGAGTTCATAGTAGAGTACTCAGGGTCGCGGTTGCAGATAACGGCGGGCGGGCGGCGCTGCGATGGGCGGGCGGCGCACGTGCAGGCCATTAGGGTGTTCGCCAGCAACAAGCTGGAGAAAGGTAATGTGCACTGGCGATTGTGAAGGGGAGTGACAGTTCAGAAATTATAGTACTTGAGGTTGAGTTATTGTAGAGATCGCATTCAAGTAGCTGTAACCAAAAGGAAGACAATTTAATGGACACTATGTGCAAGGCGTTCATGTTGTGTCACGAATGAGTTTAGTGTGTGCATAGAAAATTATAACAAAAAGATTTTGAAACGACAAGAAAAAATCAATCTATTACCACGGTTATTTTAATGGCTACCACCACCAGCTCAGAATGGAACAGGCCATTCCGGCCGCAGGTGCTCCAAGGACAGATATTCTCGTGTTGTACCTTATGACGACATCCGTGCGCAAGTGTAGTCTGAGTTCGGCCTGTCCCCAGGCAGCCTGCGCGTGAACGGCGAGGAGACGCTGGGGTCGCCCTCCCCGCCCGTGCAGTCGGCGGCCGCCCTGCCCGACCTGGGCGGCGCGCCCTACAGCGTGGGCGGCGCGGCGCCGGGACACGCGGCCCGCGCGCCCGCCCAGCCGCCGCCGCTGCTCGGCTGTCTCGGGGCGCTCACTGTCGACCGGGAGGGGTATGACCTGCTCGATACGCCGACGAGGCATGGGATCGAACCGAGGTGCGGAGGCAGGGTAAGTTGAAATAGTTTTATTCGTATAGTAAGTTGAAACATTGTATTCTAATCCAACAGACTACTTATTGTCCTTATCAAATAAACCCGATACGGATCAAGGTAAAAGAAACCGTTTGTAATTGCGATGAAAGTCACTGGGCTTTTGAAAATTGAATTTGTGTCCCCTGTCCCATAGGACTATTGGGGTGGAACAGTGTCAGTTGTCTCATCATAGGACTACACGACTAGCAGACCGACTAGACCGGTTATTACATCAGAATAAATTCTAAATAAAGCCTTCAGCTTCATTGGTGTTCGATACTCGCATATCTATGGCCCCGCAGACCTGAAATGTATTGAAGGTTTTTACAATAATCCTGTTTTTGCTAAATTACTCATGCCAAACTGATCGAAACATATCATTATCATTTCTCGCGCCAGATGCCTATACCACCGGCCACTTGGACTTCGCATTTACAAAATTTCGGCTAGAAATGCTAAGTCTAAGTGGCCGAGTGGTATAGGCTTCCGTCGCGAAATTGGAGGACGCGGGTTTGATTCCCGCCTTGGGCATAAAACTTGTACTCCAATAATTGGTAAAATATATCAATATAATCTTAGAAAAATGTGTAGTAAAAACCATTTGTGAAGAACTGTGTCTGTTATAGGCATTCGTAACCGATTCACACTAAGTCAAAGTCAAAATCATTTATTCAATTTAGACGTCTACGACGCTCTTATGAAGGTCAATTACACGGCTAAAGGGTTGGATGGACGCGGGTTCGAATCCCGCACATGACTATAATTTTTTCTCTCGTAAATTTGTAATTTTGTAATGTCAATTACAAATTTTAATATTGAAATATACTAAATTGTACTGCCACGTTCAGCAAACAAAAATTATAGAGCCACTGCGAGAAGAACGGGCAAGAAACTCGGGGCCATTCTTTTAAACGTTTTTTAACAATGTGTTAAGTACATACTATATAGAAAAATTATTACAATACTTAATTTACATTACGTAGGTGTTAGGCGCTAGCTTGGCAGAGGCGAACCAGTCCATGCATTTTTGTCGTTTAAGTAATCACAAACTGTGTAGTAAGATTTCTTTATCAAAATATTCTTCACATGCAACTTGAATTTTTGAAGTGGGCCTCGTACTTGTTCCATCACGATAACATTAAAAAAAATATCCATCAAAACTTTCACTGTATTTATTCCAGACCTTCCGTTCGGCTATTCTCGAAGGCGCCGGGTACATAGAGCTGCCGTCTCCGATATACCGTCGCAAGGCTGCCCTGGGCCTCTCCTTCAGGACGAGTGCTCCCGACGGCCTGCTGCTGTACCGGGCGCCTTCCGTCGCCGGAGATAACGAAGTGGACGATGAGGACGGAGACGATAAACATTACCTAGCTCTAGTGATGGTTGCTGGTAAGCCATGTTATTCTATTCGATTGAGCGAATAGATTCAATGATGACTCAGTGAACGATAGTAACGACTATCAGGAGGTTGTCCGTTCGATCCCAACCATGATACTGAGCTTAATAGCACAGTTGTATAGAGCAGTTTGCACATTCGCCAGGCTAGCTTATGTAAAAAGTCGGTTGCCATGCGCCTGACTGTGTTCCAGTAGTTGTCCTCGAAACCAGTTGTAGAACCAGTTTTGCTCTCATATTTTCCAAAATTTAACAGATTGTAGAGTTATTAACGAGCGTTTGGTCGATGCGACGCGTAATCAAAACGCTGGAACTTATTTCGTTCAACGAATAAACTTTGCAATCTAGCTCTAGTTTTGTATTTAGTTTGTAGTGAAATGTTTATAAAGGCACAAAAAATTATAAATATGAAATACATATTAATGTTATTTTTTCACCACAGTTTTTTTAATATAACTGATACAAAATTTACTTTTTATTGTCTGCTCTATCATCATAACGTTGAATACTAAACGTTTTAATAAATTGTGATATCAGAAACGCAAGAGTGATTGAAAGTGATTTATTTATTAGGACTAATTAGTAGTTATATCAGTTATATCTAATCATTTACAATTCTCATTGATAAAAGTAATTTTTATAGAACAGATTTATGAATGTAGAATGATTGCACTTTCAGGAGACCTGGAGCTGATAGCAGCGGCTGGTAAGGGAGAGCTTCGGCTGCGAACAAACGGAACAAGATTTGACGACGAGCGACTCCACACTGTCAGACTTGTACGAGCTCATAAACAGGTAACAACTAATATCGTAATGTGGTGTTTGAACTAATAAACGGTTATGTGTTTAAAGGTACAAAATATTTTACAAATGATTGGAGCACAAAATGTTATGCCCTGGCGGGCATTGAACCCGCGTCCTCCGATATCGCGTCGGATGCCTAAACCTCCTGATTCACTTGGACACGGCCATGGTCTAAGAAAACATTATTGTACCATGGACACTGCATTTCTAGACCATTTTTTTTTAAACTTCCATTCTACTGCCACGTTTAGCAAAAAAAAGTTAGAGCCACTGCGAGAAGAACGGGCGAGAAACTCGGTGCCATTCTTTTAAACTTCTTTCAACAATGTGTTACATACAATATAATACAATTATTACAATATTTGTTTATTATAATATATTAGAGATGGGAGGAATGTAAAAACACTAATATAGAAAAAAGAGTGAGTGTACAAATTTACAGTTAGGTATGTACTCTACTTCTGGATTGCTTTTAAAATGATTTACCGGTGTCTGACGGAATCATTGAGTTATCAGCTATAATACAGTAGGTACATCATCTGAATTTATGTTACCACCAACAACGTCATCTATAATCTTGTCCATTCAGGTTATACCACCCACACGTCTATTTATCTTACGCTTTGATCTGTATTTTTGGTCGATCAACACTGAGAATTATTTGACAAGTCTTAAAATAGCCTTAGAAAGTTTTTCTTTAAACTTTGACATTAGGTACCTATATTACTGGAAACGATCCTATGTTCTTGAATACATATAATGAATTCGTCACAATAGTGATTGAATATTGTTCCAGCTAGAAGTATGGGTGGACGAGCAGCAAGAGTGTAACGGTGCGCTCCCCGGCAACGCGTACCCGCAGCGCGGGGGGGGGATGTACCTCGGGGGGGTGGCGGAGGGCGCGCGGGGCGCCGCGCTGCGCAGGAAGATCCCACTGGTGGGCTTCAAGGGAACTGTCGCTGATCTCATCGTGGACTCGCAGTAAGATTACTTTTATCCTGTGTCAAGTCATCAAGTGTTTTATGACATTTATTTCACAATATGTAGTGGAATCCGATAGTTTGACTTATCGGATATATAGTTTATGGCTAGTAAATTTTACAACTGTTTTTTAAACATTAGGGATAACCTCCCTTATGAACCGTTGAAAAAAGTAACAGGTACGGTTATTCTGGTACTATTAAATTCGAGTAAGACCTCGATACCAGTCTTTCAATACCAAGTACATTTAGCATCGCAACATTATGCCGTTATCAATTTCGGTATCAAAAAAAGAACTTGTATAAATAGTAATAATTAAAAATGAAGAAAAATAATACATTGGTCATATCTTATCCAATATTTCAACTAAAATATTTCAAATCAGATCGTAAACGAATCAACCACGAGATTTAATTAATTCCATCCCAATATTTGCTACTATTCTCGAGCAACATGGATGCGATTGCGCCGACCGATTTCTCTTTCTTCTCTTGTAATACTAACTCTTTCTCACTCGCATGCACATTCATGACGCGTTCTTTAGATAGCGAAATTAGTTTTTTTTTTATTTATTTTTTTATTACTGATAGGTAAGCCTTTGACCACAATCTCACGTGATGGTAAGTGATGATGTGGTCGAAGGTGTTAACAGGCTTAACCTAGAATGACTGGCTCTCAAGGACAGCTGCCGGAACACACCGTTAGGTGCTTGGCGACAGATTTTCAACTTGAGGGTGGTCGCTAGCCAGGCGGGCATTCGCAAAAATGCCCTTCCACCATGCGGCGAAGCTCAAGCCCGCGGCGGAATTCGAACCATGAACCTGCTGCGCGGCAGTCCATAGCCAAAGCCACTGAGCTATCACTGCTTCAAAAATGAAATGTTTATAATATTAAAAAAATATGTATATAACAGAAATAGAAACCGTAGTGGTGTGTATCGCAAAAAAACGTCAGAGATCTCAACATCAACTCGTAGCTCATTCTGTTGTGTCATTTATGACATGTAATTCCAGTAGCCGAAACAGGGAAAAATATGTAAACAAAACCAATGGTCCCTTAAAATTAATTCATAATATATTGAGTACCCAAAAAAATTATGAATAAACTCTCTCTAAATCTGTGTTCTATTTATAATGTTGAACGTGCGCTCGAAGGTATGAGTAAAGTAATTTTGAATACCATTTTACTGCCCTTAGTATCTTCATAAGTATCAAGCGAAACGAGAGGCTTATAGAGAAGCACCTAGCATGCAAGTTGTCCTACCTCCATAGTTAATATTTTCGAGGTGTCTTGAATCAAGGTAATACTAAAAATCGTTATTCTTTGTTATTGCAGGCTAATAGGTCTAGAGACAGCAGTGAAATGGAACAAGGCTCAGTTGGGACGAGGAGAGATAACCCCGAGCGCTCCTCACCGAGCTGAGCCTAGAGCGCTTCAGACACTCGCTGACAAATCTGGATGTACCAAGGTAGAGAAAAACATTGTACTCTACATTTCTGCTAGAAAATCATTTTTTTTACATTATAAGTAAAATACGCACTACAGACACATGGTCCGTACTCATAACAGATTTGTTTAAGTTCAATATTCATTTTCTTTTTGTACATTATCACACTCCATGCATTATTTACTTATTTACGACTATGATGTTAATTGTTTCAACTTATGTTTCATCTTAAAAACTAAGCGAGTCCATTTTTTCCTTTTTGGTTTTACTTTTTTTTTATTGCAAGTGATTTGATCTATTCTTCTCGTATGTTATCATTCTAATGTTAGTGAGTTACATACTAAGTTATTCTAAGAAGTTAAAGCTAACTGCCATTTCATTTTCATTACGTCCCGGAAGGACCCTCTACAAAACTTTAGCAGTGCCAATAAGAAGTAACTTTTGCTCAGTTACTTCTTATTGTTCACTAATAAGTAAGTGAACATCAATATTCCAGACATCGTCATACACAGTGGAAGCGGGGGCCGTTAAGTTCGGGGACTCCCCCTGGGGGCACACTACACTGAAGACCGCTAAGCGATCCAAAGAGCTCTCCGTGACGCTTCAACTACGGACGTACGCTACTAACGGACTGTTGTTTCTTGTACCAGTGAGTATTAGATATCATATTGATATTATAGAAACGGAGTTATTATCTGCTTCATACTTACTTATTATCTTTCTAGTGTAAAGAGAATACACGAAATGTTATGAGGTCGCGTGAAATTGTATACCTCGTGATTAGTTTGAATATTGGCTGTTAGATTCACTGTGCAATGAGTTAACTTTAACTATAGTAAGGTTTAATTGATTCGCCGATAACTTTATACAATAAACCATTCCAATGTGAGACGTATTTTTTGTCCAAGAACGTCGAACCTGGCAGCAGATTTTAAACTCCAATCATTCTCCATCATCCAATCAATTTCTTTTGAAAACTGCATGGTTTGACTGTTATGAAATGTGACTGCAGCGCTGCAGCGGTGCACATATAATGTTCTTTTATCTGCAGTAGAAAAGTGGCCAAAATTATTATTAGTTTATCGAGCTATACCGTAACATTTGAAGCTGTCTGATACCTTGATCAGCCTGATGTCATAATATTTCTTAAAAGTCAAAACTAGTGCAAATTTAAAATACTGCAACATCATGGATATCTATGGTGACAAAGGATATCGCCTTTTTATGCTTTAAAGTATATAGTTATTATTCAAATCTTCATGACCTTCATTGGTAGAATCGGGCCTAAGAAGGATACATTATACTTACTAAAAGTACTCAGGTACGAGTACTTACATATTTATTTTAAAAAGACACTTGTTAAAGCCAACCAGAAGATAATGGTAAACATCATATATTCTTTGGAAAAGTCTGATTTTCACTAGTTAACATGTTGTGGCTACGTGAAGGCAATGAAACTGCATCATATTGGCAAAACATAATTAGATCTAATTATAATTATTTCAGGGCTCAAAGAATAAACCAAAACACTACACAGCGTTGCTAGTGCGGGATGGAAGACTAAGGCTGGTGGTGCGTGGGAAGAAGAGGAAAGAGCTTTCACTTGCTGCAAATGTTACTGATGGAATCTGGCGATCTGTGAGTTAAACTAACATACAATTTTTATTCTTACTTTGAAGGCTTGATAGTTTATAATGTTTTTTGTTTGGCTCAGCTATTAAATAGCTAGCTCATGACTGATGACTGTGGCAAGAAATGAAAAAAATACCCCGGTTTCAGCGGTAAATTTATGGAATTATGTGCAATTGTTGTTTAATATTAACAATAACTTTTCATAGCAATATGAGGTATTTTAAACTAGCGAATACCATGGTCATGTAGAATAGTTCGCAACACTAGGGAAGAGTGCGAAAAAAATTTTATATTTTAAATTTTCCGTCACAGTTAAAAGAATAATATAGGAGATAAAAGAAAACGTGTCAATATTGTTAATACGTTTCCCAGGTGACTATCCGCGTGTCCCGTAACCGCATGGCGCTGTCCAGCGGCGGGGCGGCGAACACCACGCGCGTGCCGCCCGCCGCCCGCGCGCAGCGGCTCTACGTCGGCGGCATCCCCGCCCCGCCCACGCTGCCCAACATACCCAACTCGGTAACTACACACCTTCTTTTTTACAAATGGCACCGGGATCTCCTGTGGAACGTATCACCGATGCCCTTTCGCATATCGCCTAAGTACTCCCCAGAAAAACTATACTCGCACGACAACACTCGCCACATAGTGTTGTCGCCCTCCCTAGGTCCGATTTTAGACAGTCAGGGCCCTCACCCTAACTGTTCACGGACCCAAAGTCATCTGTCATGAGGATGCCGCCCCCCTCTGGGACAGGCAGTCTGGAGTGCCCATTGCCAGTACCCCGCCGCCGCCTTCTGCGTGCTGGATCGGCCCTCTCCCGATCTCGCTCAGCCGTCACTTTATACAACATCACATTTTCACAAAAAGAGGCCACTGCCTTCCACTTTTCTTCACTTACCAGCATTGCCGCTACAACACTTGGCAAAGCGAAGTCATGCCCTATGTGGTGAGCCAGAGTTTGTCGCTCAATATGCCAAGCAGAGCACTCTTCCAGAGTGTGCTGGGCGTCCACACCTCTTCCGCAGTGGTGACATTGAGCATTAACCTCAAGTCCAATCCTGTTCAGGTACTCACCAAAACAACCATGCCCAGTGAGGACCTGAGTTAGCTGAAAGCTAATTTAACCGCCGTCCCTCCCGAGCCAAGCTTCAAAGTGAGGAAGAATAGCACCAACAGCGCGCTGGCGCAGGTTTCTTGGCTCTTTAAGCCGGTCGTGCCACATTTGCAGAGCATGCCGCTACTCTTGTGCCCGCACTTCACTCGACATTAGTCCACTAGCACTATTGCATCGAAGACGAGCATACACTCGTTCATCCATTTCAGCCAGTATGTCGAATGAAGGGAATCGTCCTAGTAGAGTTCCTCCTCAAATGATATCGTTCGATATCCCCTTGCGATTCGAATAGCTAGCAGACGCTGGAGGCTATTATAAATAGTTCTGTAGCGCTTCACGCCAGTCTTGTTGACCACACGGGCGCTCCGTAGAGAGCCATCGAATGTACGACCCCTGCGTAGAGGCGACGAACGTTCTCTCTTGGTCCCCCCAAATTCGGCAGCAATCCGTGAAGCGCTTTTACCACCCCCTGGATACAAGGGACGCAACGTTTGAAATGTTCCCCAAAGTCCTCTCAGGTCCAGTCTAGGTACTTAAGGAACTGGCCAACCTGGACGTCAAACTCACCCACGCGAACTGTTAAATTGGGTGGTTCCATTCTCGTTGACATCTTATGGAACCACAGTGCCTCGGTCTTATGTGGCGTTGTTTGCAGACCCAGTTCATGGATTTTCTCCACGACTAAAGCCCCTCTGACTTCGGCGAGCTCTTTTATATTCTCAAAGGAGTCCCCAACAGCTAACATGAGAGTGTCGTCTGCGTGACAGACAACATTTATTCCTTTAGGGAGTTCGACACGCAAGACTGCATCATATGCGAGGTTCCACAGTAGCGGACCCAAAACGGAACCTTGTTTTTTGGAACCCCACAACTCATTTTTCTCTGGTGCAGTGTTCCATCTCTGTCTATATACTGCACGTATCTGTCACACAGATACGAACCCACTATTCGCTGCAGATAAAGAGGTACTCGATGATATACGAGTGCCTCCCTGATTGTTCTCCAGGGTAAGGAATTAAAAGCATTGACGATGTCCAAAGATACTGCCAATTCCTTTCCCCCCCGGGAAACAGCCGCATCTGACATGGCACGAACATGAATTATCGCGTCCGTTGTCGACCTCGCATTTCGGAAACCATACTGTTCATCCGACAGGTTGGGACTAACCTGTAGCTAAATGTTCGCTTAGACGATCGGTAATAAGTCTTTCGAATAATTTGCCAGCCTCCTCTGGCAAGCAAATTGGCCGATAACTACACACCTACTTATTGTAACACCTATCTTAGTTAAGCTATTGTGGTTTTTCTTCCAACTATTAGTACAGGTATAGATAGTACGGCATTTTGCGAAGGCCCGCCTGGCTGGGTAGCTGCCAGCCTCATGGAGAAAGTATGTCGCTAAAGTCAAAATATTGTTATCAATTTAGACGTCTACGTTTTCATTTTAATGTTGTTATAAGTATTCTACATTATACTGCCACTTTCAGTGAAAAAATGTTGAGTACAGTCACTGCTAGAATAATGGGCAGAAAGAACTCCGGGCCATGTTAAATGTCTTACAGCAATATGCTACAAAAATCTATTTTGATTTCCAGATAGACTGTTTGCTCTAAGTACATGTGACATACAATTACATAAATATTGGATGTGATTCGCATTTGAAGCAATTACTTGTTTTATAATTGAAACCCTGATATAAAACCGCATACTTATCTGATTTCAATAGATAAGGGTTAGTTAGTCAATGTGGTTTTTGTCTTGTAGATAATCCGCCTGGGCAGCTACCGCGGGTGCATTCGCAAAGTGTCAGTGAACGGTCGCGCGGAGGACTTGGTGCGGGACGCGCAGGCGCATCATGGCGTCGGACAGTGCTTCCCCAGCATAGAACAGGGAGCATACTTTGGAGGTATGTATTTGTATGAGTTTTCAGAATGTTATTATGTTCAGTAGAATTATCATTATGAGGGTATATTAAGGAACTTAGGTCCTTAAGTAGGTACTTACTTAGTTGTAGAGTAGCCAGACGACGGCGCCAACTTTGTCGATAGAAGAAGTTTTTGAAGCAGTGTGTGATGGAAGGACATTTTACGAATGCTCGCCTTGCTAGCTACCACCCTCATGTAGATAATCTGTCGCCAAGCATTTAACAGTGTGTTCCAGTAGCAGTCCCTGGAATCAAAACCTCCTCGTTACTCAAGGACTTCAAGATTCTAAAACAACGCTCTTGCCACTCTACCGAGGAGGCAGTCATTGTAAATAGAGAACGTGCACCATACACAAATTTATTTGAATATTTCTATCTTTTATTATTGCCTCTTTGGTGTGGGAGCCGCTTTGGAATCATGAGGTTCTGGATTTGATCCCCGGGTTGGATGAAATATTGGTGTTTTTGGTCCAGGAAATTTTCAGCAACAGTCTGAACTATGTATGGTTGAGGAAAATAGGCTCACTTGAAGATTAACTTGAAGATTTTTTATATTTTTTTAACGATACTGTAATAAAATGCACTCATTTAATTTTTCAGGTGATGCCCATGCAACGTGGGCTAGTAACTGGCCGAGCGGCGGACCGGACACTGCAGTCGAAATATCTCTTCAGTTCCGTACCACGTCTCCTAGCGGAGTCATACTCGCTGCTAATGGACTCGTGCTGGAGGTCAAAGACGGGGCGGTAAGTGACCAAAACTTCACCATCAGCCTACATAATATTGTGTAAGTACTTCAGATTATACATGCGGTACGATTTGCGGAATTGTTATGGTGCACATGCTCACAGCTGGTTCAATATATACAAAGGTCACCAAACGTTTGGGTGCCTTATAATCCATGACGTCATCACTCAGCGGTAACAGTACTCAAGGCCCGACTGATGGGCACCGTGAGCACTCTGTGCCAATAGCATTCTGAGCCCATTTTGGACCAAGCGTTGGCTAGCTCTTAGTCTCTTAAGTCTTAACTCAACTGCTACAACAATTGAAAGGTAACCATTTGTGACATTTTAGACTTATTTTACAGCTCGTGATTCTCTCTCTTGAATAACTACTCTTTAACAGTTAAAATCCGTTACCTATTATTATGAGAAGGGTGAAGTTATGTAGGTATAGGTATATTTAGATAGATCGATGATTATCATAATAATGTTCTTGTTTGGTCCGAATTTATATTGATGAAAATGGCTGTGAGCGTGCATATATGCAAATCGGTCCAATGTATCCACTGTTAGCACCGTTAGTACTGTTGGCGCATTACGGGCCGCATCCTGGGTAAAACAGTAGGTCTCGGTACATTGGTATAGTGTAGGCACTTCGTATTAAGACTGAACAAGCTTGGACACAGCCTCAGACTCCGGACAGCTTACATATCAATTCGTTTTACTTGTTGATTCGTTGATCTTGACAGAATGAACATGAACACTTGTGCCGTGGTTTAGGTGGTGCTGACCCGACACTCGGTGTCCGGCGACGAGCGGGCGCGGGTGTCGTCCCGCGGCGACGGCGGCGTGTGCAGCGGCGCGTGGCACCGCGTGCGGGCGCGGGCGCACGCCGCCGCCTCGCTCGCGCTGCAGCTGGACGAGGGGCCGCTGCTCAAGGACCTGCCGACCAACACGCTCATAGAAGACGTCACGGACGCGCCAGTCTCACATACTCCGCTCTACGTTGGAGGGATTCCAGGTAAGAACCAACATCTTCATGTGTCTGTGACATATTTCCGAGGTTGGAAATGCGATTGTCAATACGTGTACAGTGGGAATTGGTACAATGTCCAGGATAGAGTAGATACACGTTACAATGCCACTGTCTCTTCAACTGAATAATGGATCGATTTTGATGAAGAATTCTGACTAGTAGGTACCTTCATAGAAGACGTGCCTATGTCCCGTACTACGCTCAATAGTTCAACTATGTAAGTACACTTGGAATCCCTAGTGTTACGTAATAATTCCCTGGTTGGTAGATACAGTCACACTGCAACGTCTCTCACCAACAGAATGAACAGGTTCTGTATGGGATTTAGACGAATACGCTGATAGAAAAGGTGACAGAAGCCCTCGTGTCTCATACTACGCTCTATGTAGGAAAATTTCCAATACCCAAGCCAGTGTCCGGTGTTATTCAGCAACACAGCTCCAATAGCGCTCGTTCCACTATGATTCCCCATTTCAGTCCCCCAGGGGACTGTACAACACTTACTATTCTACTACAGTACCCTATGCAGTGAAGATCGTACAATAACAAGGCGAGGTGTTCAACGGGAAGCGACGCTGAACAATGATTCTATAGGTAATGTATATGAGTACTAAGCATTTCTAACTTCGGGCCATTTATCGCTATTTGATACTTATTTTATTATACTAGATACCATATATGTATAATAGGGGGAAATACATTGCCGGACGTGATTACCATTAACTATCTAATAGTTACACGCGTGCAGGGCGTTTACTATTTTGTATTTGAGAGCGAGTTTCCATTTTAATTTAAAACATTATGCATCCTTTACCTCAACATTCTTAACCGTTAGGTGCATTTAGAGTCAAATAAAGGATGTTCTATCGGCAATATAAAAAAGCATGTTATATCTGACAACCAGTAACCTAACCCTTCTCAAATTTAAACTGGTACTTTTTCCAGAGGGTGTCATAGACACGACAGACGGCGGCAAAGCAAACTTCAAGGGCTGCATCCGTGACGTCATCATCGGAGGCCAAGCCAAGGACTGGACCCGCATGGAGTCTCTACACAACGTGCTGCTCGACTCGTGCCCTATACAGTGAATGGTAGCTTTCCAACTCGCACAGAGTTTGAAACTGCACCAACGACAACCAAGCTACAAGAATGACATGTTGATGCTCATCGACTATAAATTACTACGACCTGAGCGCAGGGGTTAGTCAATCTAATGATTAGATTGATCGAATATAATAGAGACTTTAATTGCAATTCCATCGACTTACATTCGAGATTGTGTGGATTTCCACAAATGCTTTTACGTTACTAGCGTACTCAGTTAGATATTTAACCTCGTTGCCCCTACTTGTAGGTATGAACCAGTGAAATGTAACGTAAATAGTCTGCACCGTGCCTTATTATGAACTATTAAGTATACCAACATAGTGCCATCTTTAATATGTCAGTTAATCTACAAATTAAAATTATGTTTCTATGCAATTTGAACTGTAAACATTGCATTTCTTACATCGTTATGTTTGCATAAACGCCTGTCACGGCCCCAGGAATGAATGGTCGCGGGCTCAAGTTCTGCTTGTAGTTATGTTTCTTTTCAGTTTTGTAACGTACACTTTGCAATTTTACAAAAAGCATTTGCTTCATTGCCTTGTGTGTAGGCAGTCAAATAGTCGCTAAAACACATGGCTTTAGTTTTACGACCAATTCCTGGCAATTCACGGTGATGTGATTTTAGCACCGTACGCACTAGACTAAATATTGTTTTCTGTGTCACGTATTTCTACTTCTTGTCCTATATGCCTTACAGACTACGTCCTAATCTGTGAGGCTTCTAAGAGGCTATGTAAATAAGTACTTAAATTTTTATAACATCACATTATTTTTAATATTACACTAATACTCATGTAAATAGAGTACCTACTTAGTTAGCTTAGGTTCTAAGTACTTAACTTTTCCACCAGTATTCGTTTTCTTTTACCATTTCATTTAACCTATGGAGGGACGTAACAAAAACGCTTACAATAATATTTTTTTACCTACTTGTATAACAAAGAGCTAGCAATAACTAGCTACTCAGTTGTTTTGGCCATATAGCTCGAAGACAACCAAGACAACTTGGATAAACTGGTGGTAGTGGGAACGGTCGAAGGGAGAAGACCACGAGACAGATCACCAGCCGCTGGTCTGACCAAAGTGAAAGATCTCACAGGCCTCCCTGTCTCGGCAGCTCTAAGAAAAGCTGAATTAATAGAACCGTAGAAGCTTATCAAGCCCTCGATTCAGGCCTTCTACGACGGGCATGACCTTCAGTAATGAAGAAAATTAATAAGAATTATTTTTACCCCTTATTCACTTCGAACTACGTCTGCTAAATGTATCGTAAGAACCATTCGTCATAATGGGCAAACCAACAAAAATACAAGATATAGATTGAGTGAAATGGTAAAATAGTGTTTGTTTACTATGTAAATAATAGTTGAATAGTTATATATAAGCGAACATGTTTAGTGACGGCACAGAAACCAGGCGCGGCCTGAGTACGGGGCGGATGCGGAGCATGCACGTTGTTATATTATGTACATTGTACATCGTCAATGTGTCATATCAACTGTACTTATATTATCTATATTTTCTTAAATATTTTAATTTGCTATCGTTGTTATCAATTGCTTATAAAATTATATACCACAATGACTAATTCAGTACTAGATATTTTTACAGCTATTTCTGCCCAGCAGGCTTAAAACATCAAGTGCCCGATTTGCATATAATCAATGATTACAATTAAATTATAAATCTGTACGAAATGTTAGTACTTACTTGCGTACCTAGTTGTTACTTTAAAGGCCTGTTTCAGAATGTTCGAGTAAATTCCGGTTATACTACCCAGAACATATTTAATATATAAAACACTATCTTTGCGTTTCACAGTCATCGATTTAACCTATCCATCGGTTAAAGCTTGAAACGCGCTGCGTGTTAACTGTAATTTTTATCATTCAGTTATTTTATGTGTTGCATAGCAACCCGAAACTTTATCATGACATTCTCAAACGGGCCCTAAAGATAATAAATTAAACAACTACTTAGGTACAAAAACGTTATTGATATTGGCCCTGGCCTTATTCCACAACTGCCGACACTGATCTGAATCTTGATTGAAGTCTAGATCGATTTTGGTAAATATTCTGGTTTCATTGCTTCAGATCTTTAGTCAAGATTCCAATGCAATATCTAGTGAAGAAGTAGTAAATCTAACACATTTAAGACTGTGGTCCGCGACCGTGGGAACTTGTGATAGAATACCCACATTGATATTTGCATATCACACAGACGCATAGCTTAGCATTAGTATACACACCCGGGAAACGAATAAATCTACTTTCGGTGCATCGCAAAATTTATATATTCATCACGCTTTCATCTTTGTAGGATGTTTATTCATGTCAAAAAAAAACCGCAATGTATTTAGCCATTAGCTTGTCACATCACGAAGCCTGCGCGCATGTAGTGCGAAGTCAAAACAAAGGGTGGGGTCATAGTGTATGCTTTCTGGCCATTACGTAAACTATTTTTAATGGAGAAATTTAAGTAATTGTTATGTCAATGTGCTTGTGTGATATTGGAAATGTGGATTGGAAACATTTTATAGATAACATATATCAGATTAAAACAATCACAGGGGTAAAGCAAAATAGTTTATTAACTTATTCTACTTGTTTTTGTATTTTTTTTTTTTTCTTAGAGATGGTTGTTTCGCATACATTTTCATTCTTTCGTTTTTTTGTATCGCGTATAGCTTCTCGTTTTTTTATCGCCTCCATTAAATAAACGGGTTCTCTTACCTCCATTTTCCTGTCTAATCTAGAATCGATTATTTCCGGGAGCATACAATCAAGATAAAACATTTCTAACTTTTTTTCCATATTATTTTTCCAGAACTCATCATCTTTTTTAATCATTTCAACTTTTATGTCCACGCTGGTCCAAACCATAAAAATGCATTCAATTTTTTTAGTGATGTGAAGCTGTCCTTGGACCTGATAATACCAGTCGTGATTGGTATTTAGCATCAGGTCTCCTTTTAGATTGCGTTTCCAGAAAGTGATCTTTTTCTTATTGACACCGTCGTCTATAGACATATTGGCACATGAATATGGACACTTTATTTCAACGATTTTATCGTTATCTAATAATCCGTCTGGGCTAGCTCCTAGGTAGGATATTTTAGAATCTACAAATAACCCACATTTTTTTATGCTACAAGGGGTTCCATCAATACTACCCAAAAAAACTGCTAACTGTTCTAGCGCAATAATTTCGTGGTCTTTGCCATGTTGTATCGATTTAACATTTTCTAAATTCACTCCACGAAGCAAACTTTTTACAAGAGGGCCGCATTTTATAAGACCTCTTTTGCAAACTTTCCCAAAACTTGATGCGGTCAGACGCAGTCGTCTTTCTTGCATCCATTCCATGGAGTCTGATTGCAAGACAGTCCTTCTTTCCAAATCATTCTTTTCTACTTCTGTAAGTTTAAGTTTTTTCATATGTTCATTTTTTGCAAATTCGTAGTCAATTTCGTTTAAGTCGGGTTTTTGGCAGAAATAACCATAGTCTCTGTCCGTATTATTGCCTGGTTTTGAAACATTGGTTTTGTGACTGAGTTTTGTTTTTGGACGCATTCTCTTCTTTTTTAACTCAAGACGACTTATAAATGTATTGGGTTTTTTAAGGATTACTTTAGTATACAAGTAGGTTAATGGCTTAAATGCGTGTTAAATGCCACAACGGACGTTGCACAACGCGCCGAATAAGATTGTCTGTTTGAAAAGTTGATCCGTTTTCCTCCTACAAATTTGGCTATTATACTGTTAAATACTTCCGCAATATTGCTGTTTACGTTGTAAATTAAACTTTTTGAGTTATTGACTAACCTTGAAATAAGTTTCATAACTGCATTGTATAATGTACAAGCTTTCATATATGGCACAAAATTTTTATCAGCACTGTTGTCATTATTTTTATCTGTGATATTCAGATGTTTGCAATAGTAAGGCTTACAAGCTGTGTGATTACCAAAAACGTGATTTGGTCCATTTATTAAATCTGTTTTGAGATCAGTGACTTTTTCATTGAAGGTTTTTTCGTTTTGTGAATTATTATGCTTCACAGCACCAGTTACTGAACACCTTAAACGTAAAATGTTTTTGGACAAAACTTTACGTAAGTGCAAGGGGTGGCTAGTATTTTTCGCCAGTTCATCCAGCTTTGTGCAATAGTTGCGAAGTAAGTGGTTAGTGCACTCTATTTTCTCTACAACTATACTACGATATGGATTAGCATCTAGTATACTTTTGTAGGTACTGGAATCTCCATCGGCGATTAATTTGGAATATATGATACCATACGTTTCTATGGAGCTTTTAAAACCTTCAGTTATTGCAAGAGCTTCCATTCCACTTGAAGAACCACTGTAATTTTTGAAACAAACGTGATCTGGACAAGGAATATTGCGATTAGCTGCTCTGGCACATATCATGCAGTACTTATTTTTTACTGCCATATACAGAACTTTCTTTGTTCTATATCCAATAATTACAGCAGCACCTGATAAAGCTGTATAGTTTTTTCTATAGGATCGTTTAGACCAGCACGCGTCTGCAACTACCGTGATCATTGGTACTCCGTTAACGTCTACGTCACCATTTTGTACGGCTAAATCGTATTCGTCCTTTGCAGCTTCTTCCATGCACTTCTGTTTTGCCAATTCCCACAATTCACAAACCTTTTTATGACATTTAGCGTAAAGATTTTTAGACATACATGGTACTCCGAGAGAAGCTGATACCTGTTCTAGACCAGCATAACCAGCTCCTATCGACATAAAACTGGACACTGCTGTCTCGTTAAGATTCAAGTCCCTACTATTTTTATTTTGATTACAATTCTTCACATGTAATTCGATATTACACATTTTGCATTGAAAAGTGAAATTGGAGTAGAACCCTTGTTTTCGCTCTTTTATAAGTTCTAAATAACTGAAATCACAACCCAGCGGTGAATCGTGTTTGGCAATTTTTTGCAATTCCTCATAAAAGTACATAAAATCAATTAGTCTGCAACCATTTACTTTAAACTTTTCGTTTTCTTGTTCTTTTTCAAAGATAAGTTGCGGAGTATTCTGTTCCGACGTTGTCTGAAATAATATAATTGTATTACTTGGTGATCTCTTAAGTATAATAACTGTGCAGTGCTTATGGTGAAATAAATGAACACTATTTACAGCTTCCGTGGACATAATATCTTGATGATTTTGAATTTCCTGAAATGGAACCCTCTTTACTTTTCCTGAATTGTTTTGCCCTGATGTTGCCTGAAATTTATGGAAGGTATAATACTCGTTAATGTCTTGAACAGTTCATTGTAGTGAGGTGAGTATTATGAACGACACTTACAACTACGGTGCAAGTATCCTGTTTCAAGTTTTTGTTTTTCTGAAATGGGATTCCTTGTTTTCTGAAACAAAAATCATTAAGGTTCATAAGTTATGCTTTTGTATACTGCGTTTTCAATAATTTTATCGATTTTTAACCACTTTCAAAAAATATCTCCGTCATTTATAAACCGACTTAGAAAATCGTTTTACTATTTGAAAAATATAATTTCAGATTAGTCGTATCTAAATTTGGTTCGTAAATCAAAATAACTGCAAAAAATATGCCATCTAAGTGACCGAATTTGAGTATTTCAAACTTTTCAGTGATGGAAACATATTTTATTTTTATTGAATATGGTTTGGAATTTCTGAAACCAACGCCACATACATAAAACAGTATATTCATTCAGTAGTTACGATTACAAAGCGACATAAAAACAGATATACATATCTGAGGAACTTGCACAAAAAACTGTCTGTAACTTGCCGTAAACAAAACAACATAATATTCTTTTTTGGGCTTTGCCACAGATGGATAAAAGATGAGTACACTATAGGAACTTACAGCTTTATTTGAAATCTTCCTTTATTTTTTTTGTGTTTATAATAATTTTCTTTACGTTTTCCCATAATCTACCTGAAATAGGTAGGAAAATAAATGACATAATCCTGCGATAATTAATCACATAACTAGTAGAAAAAACACATACCTAGTTTCTTGCCCGAAGATCACAAATCACCAGACTCACCAGTGTCCAACACTCGGGACCCACCTTTATGCTAGTTCAAACAATAGATATATGAATATCGCGGAGGTAAAATGTGGCGCGAAGAACGGACGTGCGTTCACCTTGAAAACTGAGACGGTACTGAACTTTTTGCGCTCGTACGTCACAATATATAGCTAATTATGTCAGGCTACCATTTCATACTAAAATGTATTGGCAGTGGGGAACGATTTTCGCTATAAATTGATTGATTTTTAATCTCACATTACTGCTTTTTAGTTTAAATTGGTAATAAAAAGTAATGGTGAATGTGTCGTTGATACTTTCAACCCACGATTCGCTCCAAAATATTTTCAAATATAACAACGACATAGCATAGATAGTCCGAATAGAAAAGATCGATTTCTATACTTTTCATCGAAGTTGACGATTTTTTTTCTCGAAATTCAAGCATAATTTTAGGAGTATCACACGGCATAAGTGTAGCCTCATCTATTATGTAATTGTGTCTTTTTTATTGTGCCATCAAATGAAGTCAAACCTTTAATTTTTTTAAAACTGCAACTGCCTTTTCACGCCTTTCTTAGGGACCGGCCTCTTAAGTAAGATCTTAATCACTCTTGGGTACTGGTTTCATTGTAGTCTACATTTCATTTACTCTTTTTGTCATCTAACGCCATGACTATCAATATAAAAGGAGACTTTCGGAACAAAATATTTGCAGAAAAGTACCCTCACCTTACAGCTACATTAATGTTTCAGTAGTATGGCAGACGTTTTGTTTTTTCACCAAAAATAAGTAAAAAATTTGAGGGTACATTTAGTCACAAAATACTTCTGGAATACAATCTCCTCTAGATCCTATAGGTCCTGGATTCTAATAAGGCTAGATTCATAAATAACTAAAAGTAACTTATCTTAAGGCATTCGAGGATCATACGCTGCTTCAGTGTCATTTGGAATACGCAGCATAAGGCCTTATGTGAAAATTGGTTGATGTATACCTCAAAGTTTGAACACTGTACATCAAGACAACTGCATTTACCTAAATAGTCATTAGAATAACAAATTTGTGTTGTGTCCTACTTGCCTTAATTAGAAATAGTAGATTTAGTTGTAACGTACGCACTGACAGCAAACGTCGCTATTATCACGGATTTTCTCTTCTAGAAATTAATATTTTCCTACTCTCCGAAGTACATAACTAAAGCCTAGTCACTACAAAAGTACTGTACCTAAATATTAACCAAACACGTAGGCACCATATCTGGTTAACGTTAAATCGTTCGTTAATTTATTCCCTCGAAATAAGGTTCAATATGGAACGGTTTCTCTGTCTTTTACCTTTGTTAAATTTAGTGCATTTACATCCTAATATGATAATAATTTGTTACTGACCAAATCTTTAATATATTAGGCCAGAACCGGAACTATTAACTTACTAAACTTCAGTTAGTTAATAGTTTTGGCTCCTGCAACTGAACCCGGTTTTTGGTAACTAAGAATATGTATGAATGATGTTTTAAAAATATATAACCAACCGCCACCATGCTGTTGTACTCTTATTAGCCGGCCAAAAAACAAAAATTGCCTAAAATCTGGTAAGCCGGTGGTGACTAAGATTATTACTTACTCTAAGTATTACTTAATAACAAAAATCTTAGTTATTAGTTATTACCTTCTTACCTTAATTAATCATTCGCATAGTGGTGGTTGGTTACATATAAACGCGCGCTAGCTTCTACGAATATTCGTGGCTCCCAGACATATACTGTAAAATATCTGAAATCAACGTTTCAAATGTCGGAACAATTCAGTAATTGTAAACTAAACAGAAGTCAGTTCATATATCTATTAAAAACAGTTGTATTTTGCTTTTTCTCTGACCTGGTACCCCTAACCTATCTCTATCACAATTGCGTGTATAATTTCAGACGCACTTAATAAAAGCAAACGTGATTTGTTTAGCTATATACCTTGCTATCTTAGGTTTCATACCAGTGAGGCATAATTTACAAAAACTACCAAGGCAAACTACCAAGATCATTTATATATTTCTAGTACCTACTTCTATTCCCTGTTTAAATTTGAGCTAAGAAGAATTTTCTTAGTATCCAGAGGCTGGCCCGCTATTACCCCTTAATGTGCATTGACAAATGCTTACATTTGAGCTCCTTTTAAATCAGTTTTGACGGCAGTGCGTACATTTAGATAAAATTGTAAATAAATAAAAAAACTAGGTTTACAGCTTTAATAGTTAACAATGTGCATTCTATACTGTCACAAAATATAGCTGGCGCAGTCATTAAATAATCTGCCAACTCGCTGCATGTGTCACCACCTGACATATGTCAAAAATGTTTAGTTCTGAGTGCTGCCGCAACATGGCGGGTTTTTTACACTGGTCAGTTTATAATTTATGTACTAAACTCGTGTTCAGTAGATTACGTGTACAAATATTTGTGTAGCTGTATATAATAATGTACGTATTTATTTTAATTGACTTTTGTAAAGAGAATAAAACAATATTATGGCAATAAAAACATTTATTTCTTTTCTTACGTCTCGCCTCTCAGGAAGAAAATGTGATACATGTCTGTCCAAAAACAATACTTAAGTTTTTTTATGTAATTGGATCGTTAATTGAAATGAATATCACATTTTCTTATTTCACTGTGTGGAACCATTCCAAATACATAAACCTTTGTTCGACTGGCCCGAGTTCACCGAGTCCTATCCATACAATACGTTAAAATATAAATAAAAACACTTTCAAACCAGTCGGCCAAGGAGCTCTCCCTACTATTCCTTACTCAATATCACCAATGCATTTCGAAGCTACGAATAAGCCTATATTGTCTTTATCAAGAGTAACGTTAATATTGTATACTATATTGCAGTTCAATTATTACGCCCGTAGCTGCAAAAATCATTGGTCATTACACTGGTCAACCCATTGCCAGTTTTTTTTATTATTAGATTATATTTAATCTGGCAATATTTTACTTAATTGCCAAAAACTACGTTTATGTGTAGGTAATGTAGGAAATGAGATTAAATCATGAAAACACAAGTTTCTACAAAATACCATCTATTTTTTATTCAATGTAATGAAAATTATAGCAAGGATATCGTCCAGCATACAACTTTTACTCTTATAATAGTTTTCAATGTTATCATAATATAGACACTAGTTGTATAACTGCTATCAAAGAAACTGGTGTCTTTAACAATCAAAATTATAAAATCAGATTTTATATAATGACATGGGATACAGGTATATATGTACCTTGTTATACATACATATAACGGACATTCATATTAATTCAGAATAATATCTTTGGACAATACAAAATTATTATAAAATACACAAAATTAACATAAAATATTTCAAATTATTAGAAAAAGAATATATCTAAGACTGCTCTACACTTTCAGTTGCATTTAATAACTTGCTACCCAAATGATATTACAATAACATCCATACCTAAATATGTTATTTTTATGGCCAATACTACTAAATAAAATGGCTAAAACACAACAGTGAATGTCTAAAATACTAAAATGCCAGCAATTCAATATTATTTTCTGGGCTGGCAATAATAGAAGAGCCAATATTGTTATGCAATTCGCTCAGATAAATTGACACCGACAAGAAAGTCTCCCGCGTTTTCAAATCGAATACTAAACGAAATAAATTAAAGATTCGGTACGTCATGGTGTTACCAGCGTTCAAAATCCTTGAGCAATTTGTTTTCCTATCTACCGTTCAAGAAATCATATTTTAACGATATTTAATCATCAAATTGGTTACAACTATGAATGGGAACAATAAAAATGGCCGATGGAATACGTGACTGATGGATGACGCAACTATTACCTGTTTCTATAATTTTATACTTCTACTAACCGTCGCCGCGGTTTGATACCTGTAATTGGAACAAAACATAATATATATTAATTTAATAAAGTAAGTATCAAACAGAAACAGAAAATATCCATAAAAAATGCAATACACAATCTAATACACATATTTTTTTATATTGTTAAGCTTGCAATAACGCCTGCTAGGCGAATTACATTATAAAATTACAAATTTACGAGAGAAAAAATTATAATCATGTGCGGGATTCGAACCCGCGTCCATTCACCCCTTTAGCCGGGGTATTCTCTAAAGAATGAGAGCAAGAATTACAGTTATGAGTCACTGGGTCATGTTAGCTAATTAGTTAGAGCATACCCCGGCTAAAGGGGTGGATGGACGCGGGTTCGAATCCCGCACATGACTATATTTTTTTCTCTCGTAAATTTGTAATCTAATACACGTTTTTTAGTTAATCGTATAATGACTTAAAAACGACTCAACCGAATTTGATGAACTTTAATTGGACTGAACAATACTTCGCACACTGTAACTTAGAGAGCTGACACAACTAGGTACTAGGCAAATTTCTAGGGTCCAACACCTATAGTTTAAACCGAATACAATAAAATGTATCCAGTAGCAAGTAGTTAAACAATATAAATAAATCAAAGATTCTTGTTATATCTGACAGAGTAGCGAGTGTTCACAATATCATCTGATTGTAAGTGATGATGTGGTCCAAGATGATAAACAGACAGGCTTGATCTATATTGTAATCTTAACCTTAATGGGTTGATCTCAACCTATATAGGGATAATCTAATTTTTTTAAGGAATAATCTTAACCTATATTGGGATAATTTTAACATATAGAAAATGAGATAATATTAACCTAATATGGGATGGTTAGTAATGAGGTGTGTAGTGCACTCACGTCTACATGGAGAGGTACCCCCGGGCGGCGCTGCGGCGACGTCCCACGAGGTAGGCGATGAGCACTACGAGCACGAGGCCGCCCAGCGCGCACCCCACCGCGATCGGCACCGCGTCCGGCACGTCGCCGCTGCTGCAGTCGCGCGCTAAACACGATATGTACGAGTACATCACCATGTATCAGGTGCTACAACTACAACACGGTGTGTCACAGGACAGGATGGAGTACTTCACTCAGCAATATGTCATTTATGACATATTAGTCGACTAGCGTACCACCCCGGCTGCGCACGGGTATTTAACAAAAATTTCAAAAAATATAAATTTTAACACATAAAAAGTAGTTATTGTGACATAATTGTGATAGTAACACTAGTAGTATTGCGGGCTTTTTAAAAGATATTGATGTCTTCTACTAAATTGTAGTACATCTCTTTGCTCTATTTTCAATTACTTCCGCAGCGTACGTGCATATAACAATATTTTATCGCAACTTGGTTTACATTATAGAAGTTTTATACGGATACCTAACTTTTTTTAATCTTCTATAGCCTATGTTCATCAGGAACAATGTTGGATTCTCATGGTGAAAGATTTTCTCAAATCGGTCCAGTAGTTTCAGAGCCTATTGAATTCCAAACAAACAAACAATCAAATCTTTCTTCTTTATTATATTAGTTAAAATATCCGAAAGCGATAGATATATATATATCATATAATCTAATAAAAAAAACCGGCCAAGTGCGAGTGGGACTCGCGCACGAAGGTTTCTGTACCAATACCTGTAACCTAATCTTGCAAGTTACAGACACTTTTTATTGTATAGGAGCCCCTTTTTTTATTAATTATATTTAAAGAGAACATAAAACTAAATATTATGTGAATAGTGAAAGCATCTACCTGTTATTAGTATCGAGCAAGAAACGGTAAAAAAAATCAAGTTTGTTATATGGTAGCCCCCGTTAAATATTAATGTTATTTTTAGTATTTGTTGTTATAGCGGCAATAGAAATACATCATCTGTGAATATTTCAACTGTCTAGCTATCACCGTTCTTGAGATACAGCCTGGTGACAGACGGACGGACGGACAGCGAAGTCTCAGTAGTCCCGTTTTTACCCTTTGGGTACGGAACCCTAAAAACTATAACTTGAGTAGAGGTTGCCGGTGTCTCTGGGCTATCTTAACTATTTATGTAACTAAATCATGCTCAAAGTGTGAACAAAGACACTCATTCCTGCATATAATATAAGTGTGACGGAACTGTATCAGCCGGATTGTCCACTGCCCGACTTCCGGTATATACCCTTAACCGCCTCTTACGACACCCACGGGAAGAGATAAGGGGGTTGAAATTCTATCCCGGCATCCCACGGGGTACACTATAGAGTTAATGCTTAACATATAATTGTAATATAATTCAGTTTGCGATATATTAACTAACAGACCCAGAGAGGATCAACGCCCATGCAATAAAACGTTCGCAAAACGTATACCTACCGACTCGTCCAATCAACATACCCGTTATCATGCTATTTCCGAACGTCACAAAATAAACACAGCAATGTACACAATGAAAAGGCAAACAGATAAATATCGGCACGGTATTTTTTTTCATGTTGTCGTATGTTATAAACTGTGCAACACTCATAGCCAGCTATGTTGCGCATCCTGTGTATTAACAAAGAAATATTGTCAACAGCGTAAATTTACTACGAATGCGGTAGGTGTCTATAGCTTACTTTAGATATATGTGACCTACATACCCCTAGTTATATAAAAAATCTACATCTATTAATATTATTTAAATACCACCTGTCCAAACAATAAAATAAGATTATAAGGGCAACAAAATGTTAGTGCATTTTAGTTAGGTACGTGTGAAGTAGTCTATGGCTGATATTCAGATACAGTCGATCGAGTTTTCACAAACTTGCTATCGGTGAACTCCAATATCGGCAAATATACTCTCCTTTTTGTATTTCAGAGTTGAAATTAAATTACGGCCGATTCCATGCTTACTCCGTCGAGTTCAATCAATAGGAGCTAATGAGATAGAAGTCACTCAGAAAAGGGGAACCGTTCAGCAGCCACTACTAGGATGGTGATAGCGATGAACTTCATTTTGACATTTAAACTCCAGTTTGGGCCTTGCTCTTCTTTGTCGTCCATAAGACGCTATGGAGGGTTCCTATTCTAGCCCAGCGGCACACGGAGACCTAATTTTAGTTTTCCTAAATGAATTAAAATAGCATCGCTTATACATTGATTGACTCATTCCAATATCTCTTATCAGTGACCTATAGAGTGAGTAATTACATTGATAGGTGGGAAAAAATATGTATTACTGAATACCGCTATAATTACAAATATTTTTAACCGTCTCCCTAAAGAATAAAGTAGGTTCTCAAGTCGACTCTTACTATTTCAGTTACGGAAATTACGGTATAATAAGTATGTACAATATACACTTTTAAACCAACAAATCCTAAAAACGCCGATTAATATTTTTTTTCTTGTAGCTATTACAACGCGGAACCCTGAAGGAGCGAGGCTTGACACGCACATGGCCAGTTTTTTAGTATAAAATTTGACTATCTTGATGTCCTCTGACTACCTGAAACGACTATCTTTAGGATAACCAAGGTTAAACAGTACCCCATTTACCAGAGAGATGAAATACTTAGAGTTGTTATATCCGAACACCACTGCTCTAAAAGCTTACTAGAATTTACCTATGTACATACCTACGCACATCTATAAGCAGTTTGTAATGACAAGGAAAGAACGTTCAAATATTATGCGTCATATCTGTTGTTAGAAAGAGATAAATAAGCAATTCGTGTTACCACCGAACCGCCACGAGACGTTCCGATCACCATTATGCTGCATCTCTTTCACTCTCTCACACCAAACGATACACATATCTCGCTCATCCATTTCATTGAAATTCGTTCCAAAGATAAAATAAAATAACGATATTTTCTATTTCAATAATAAAAGCAATAATTACGCGTGAAATGAAACAGTTTTCTTATCTCTCACAGTGCCTGTATAATTGGTGCAGAGTCTAAAGACACAAGAAAGGTGTATTGTCCACAGATTATTCCGAAAAACCACGATTAGCGGCGATGTATTCACCGGACGCTCGGAAGTGCTAGACTGGTAGTGACTCAGGCGATTACCCTGTATTCGTCTAGTATATACGGAGGGCAAACAACTGATCTACAGGTAAAAAAATCTTAGCCATTTACATGAATTTTCACATTAATATTAGTATTTAGTTTTATACAATAGCATATCCGCTTCCGCACATAGTCATTATTGCATAACTGATCAGGATTGTACCACGACGCGTCGGATTGTACGTCGCATGAGTTCCACATTAGCTCCTTTGACCTATCTATGAATTAACCGTTTAGATAATACACAATACTCATTATTGATAAGTGCCTTTATTCATTATAATAGACAGTAGCCAAGCATCAGGGCCAGGCTAGACCTGTTCGTCTTTATGAGATATCGTTTAATCGATTATTACTCTTAGAAGTATCACAGTCTTGTTTTGTAGGTTTCATATACGCTGGGCTCTATTAATGATAACCAGCTATCTTTAAAAAAAAGCCTACCCTCTTAGAGAGATTTGCAGTAATTCCGACGTTTGCCAGGCGTCTAGGGGATTGCAGTATAAGATGGGAGTTTTTCAGATGCCGCTCCTGGCCACCTTCTGGTATTTTTCCCCATGTCGCCTCGTGTAGACTAGCAAAGACAAATAAAAGGTCCTTTGTTGGTAATTTTGTGCGGTTTCAAAATCTTACTACACAGTTTGTAATTACTGAAACCACAAAAATGCTTGGACAATTCCGCCTCTGCCAAGCTAGCGCCAGTCACCTACGTAATTTAAACAAATTTTGAAATAATATAAAAATATTGTTAATATGTAATTTTTTTTTAAAAGAAGTTTAAGAGAATTTCCGCGAGTCTTGCCCGTTCTTCTCGCAGTGGCATTATATTTTTTTTTGCTGAACGTGGCAGTACTATGTAAAATTTTACAATATTAAAATTTGTACCTTGACCTTCATAACAGCTTCGTAGACGCCTAAATTGAATAAATGATTTTGAATTTGACTTCCACGGAAAGATATGGGGGGGGGGGGGGATTCTAGCCCAAGGGGGGCTATTCTAATTTTATCATTTATCAACCGGGCTCCGTTTTGCGCTTATGTTCCGGAACTACAAAACCCATACAATTTACTTTCAAATATACATTAGATAGAATTCCGTCCGGCAGCAGCGAGCACGAGTTACAAATTATACGTATTTATAAAACAAAAAACTCACGTTCCAGTGATAAAAGCTATTTAATAAACACCGTTATCTCCACGCCAGACGTGAGATAACAACAATCCGCGCGGCTGCGGCGCGGCGCGGGCGCAGCGCTCTGTGTAATGTCAGCTTATTGCGCACTTGGCGATCATTGGTACATGAGCTGCCGATCGCCGCTCGGTACACATGCAACACTTACTCTCTAAAATCTTGCAAAACTATATTTTGCATGGTGGTAGGGCATTTCGCGAATGCCCACCTGGCTAGCCACCTTGTAGATAATCTGTCACCAAGCACCTTAGAGTGTGTTACGGCAGCAGTCCTTGAGAGCTAGGCTAGCCTGAACAACATCTTCGACCCCGTCATCACTTACCATCAGGTGTGAAAGTGGTCAAAGGCAAGCCTATAAAAAAATGCATGTTCTATTGGTACACATGTCATCAGCGAGTGGTTTATAATGAATGTTTTTTAACCGACTTTAAAAAAGGGAGGTTCGTAAATTGCGTTTATTATTTCTTTATTTATTATTTATTTAATTAAACCCAATCTCGATGTTCAACGTTAGCTTTGTAAAGTAAAATTTAAAGACATCACGAAGGTTTTTTTGTTCATTGAACTTGTTTCGTTCCATCTAGAACCAGTTTAGTTATAATTTTATTTGCACGTTTATTAACTAGATACGTGGTCGATATCATCATATGTATGTACCGTCTAAGAGCATTCATTACATATACGACCTTCCGTGACTCACTTTGTACAAAATGCATACTATTTGCTGCTGATACAGTTAGTATCGGCTCGCATTTGGACAAACTTTTATAAAATGTTGCAAATAAGAATCTTATTTTTAGGCTAGCCTTTGACCACTATCTCACCTGATGGTAAGTGACGATGTGATCGAAGATGTTGTTCAGGCTAGCCTAGAATTACTGGCGTTGAGGGACAGCTGCCGGAACACGATGTTAGGTGCTTGGCGACAGATTTTCTACTTGAGGGTGGTAGCTGGCCAGGCATTCGCAAAATGCCCTACCACCAGGCTTTATCAACTGCCATCGTAAGACAACAACCGGGACCGACGGCTTAACGTGGCCGCCGCAGCAAGTGCACGCTCGGTAGTAATTTCATAGGCGATCATTGATCCAACTCATGACCGCGGCATTGCTGAACTTAGTTGATTGGTTAAGAACGCCTAAAGAAACTTAGCTATGGGAGCTTCCAAAAAAAATGTTTCGAAGAAAATTTCATATAAATCCATTGCAAGCATAGGTGAGATCCCTGAGGGGAGCCGAGCTAGAATTTCGTATTCGAATTTCGCCCCACATATCTTCATGTGGGAGTCGTTAGAGGCAACGAAGGGAGAAATACCTGAAGGTTGCCAGCAGAAGAACTGCCATCTTACACCGCAGTACCTAAGACGCCTGCCAAGCGGGGGGATTATGGCAATACTAGCTTAGTGGGGGAGGCTATTTTTCAACATTGGACAGTAGACAATGACGAAGACACATAAAAGAGAATAATGATTTAAATATCAATATTAATTTTTAAAACCCGGCCAAGTGCGAGTGGGACTCGCGCACGAAGGGTTCCGTACCATTTATCTGTAACCTAATCTTGCAAGTTATAGACACTTTTCGCAGTGTACGATTGAGCTGGGTAGGTACGTTCCTATCCTAGGAAGGTACCAAATCTAAATAGTGGAGTCACCAATTGTTTACTTTTTAAAGGAAATATACAGCTAAATATTCGGTGAATATTTCAAGTTTCAACCTGTTTTCATTATTATTATTTAAAGCAAATTAACGGCGATAACCTCTTTTATTGTATACTAAAGTAGTAGTGGTGAAAGAGACATGGAGTAAGAGACTCACGGGTGCTGAAGCCAGTTCCGTTGACGTTCCTGAATGCCTCCTCCCTGAGCTGCGACAGCGTGAGGTACGCGACGGAGGCGCTGGAGTCTCCGCCCAGCGACAGGCGGGCGGGGGACCAGCACCGGTAGGAGGTAGCCAGCGGGGTCTGCCACTGCGCGCCTCCGTACAGCACCATGGGGGCCTTCGACGCTGGAAACGACATCAACATATTGCATGTCCATACATCAAATTTTATTAAAACTGAATAAATTTGAAGCAATGATGGCCGAGCGGTTATAGCTAAGTTAAGCTAAGGACTGCCGTGCCGCAGGTGCCTGGTTCGATCCCCACCACCGGCTTGAGCTTCACAGATTTCTGTTTCGCAAAATGCCACCACCTGCATGGTGGTAGGACATGCCCGCCTGGCTAGCTATCAATCACCCTCAAGTAGAAAATCTGTCGCCAAACACTTAACCATGTGGAGTTGTTAAGTTTCATGTGCCTATTACAGGCACATAAGACTTAACAACTGTATGTCTCAGTGTGACGGGCGCAGTGCAAATCCTGACTTGTGACAAAATGCATCTGTCATAGGCAGTGGTTAGTCCACTTAACATCAGATGGGCCTCGCGCTTGTTCCGGCATAATCACATAAAAAAGAAAATAAAAAAGAAACTGACATTTCCTCAAAAGTAGGATATATAACCCATTTATTAGTGTGCATTTGAGAGGTGGTAGGTCCCTTTAGCAAGAACCCTCTTGGTGGGTACAATCGCACTGTCAGTTATTCTACTTTGAAGGATCGCGGCGGTCCACTGGACATGTCATATACACATGACATTTGTAAAATGCAAGAAATAGGAAGAAAATTCATGATAACGATGCTTCGTATGCCCGTATTTTCTCTTCCAAAACTGATTCATGATCAAGAAAACGTGACCTCTGAGTAAGTTCTACTATGGTTACTGATAAACTGATAGATCACTATTGCCATTCACGAGTAGTGTTTTCTCTTAAGAGTTTCGCGTCTTGAAAACATAATTAGACATATTTAACGGGATTCGCGTTGGTTGGTAGGCCACCCCTCTAAGTGGACTGATGATATCGTAAAGGTCGCGGGTAGTCAATGATTACAAGCGACTGAAAGCCGTTCTTTATGGCTTTCTATGGGGGAGACTTTCGTTGAATGGTTAAATATTAATATTAATCATGATCAAATAGAACTTAAACATGAAATCATGTTTCTACCGCGATTAAGGCCAGTTAAATATTTTTTAACCGACTTCCAAAAAAGGAGGAGGTTCTCAATTCGTCTGTATTTTTTTTTTAACTGTAATTATTACAAGCAATGTCTTGTTGAACATGATACTTACAAGCGTAGACGAACATGTGACGTGACGCCACCAAGTTTAAACTCTTCAATTCGTAGCTCTTGCACGGCACTAACGGCTAGTCTCTCGCACCGCGCAAGGGGGCCCTTGCAGTTGTTTGTAAGTAAATGTCGTAAGCGACAAAACTATAACTTATAATTTAGAGAGTACCGTTCTAGTAAACCCTTGTATGTCTTCGCGAAACTGTAGCACTATATTTGATATTTTTTCAACGTAAGTACCAAGTCAATAAGTCAAATTAGTTCAGAGTAGAAGGCAAATATATGTCAAAATTAAGATATTTTTGATACCTTTATTCATCGATCAAAGTTTAACAAATCAGTAGACGGTCTTGGCGCCTTTGTACAAAATGTAATGAAATAAATACGTCTGCGAGTTTATGAATCCTGGCTTTAATATTGTAAAAGCAGTAGGAGTCAAATATTCCGGAAATGTTGATATTTATGAGAGATCAGTCTTAAGATGTGACATTGCAACACTTTTTTAAGGCTAGAGTGCTCGTGGCGCTTTCCATAGAAACACAGATTCGTCATATTTTGAATATTAAGTGTTCAAACTCGGTGAGCCTTGAGCCTAATATCTATGCATCTGGTTAGCTAATTTCCGAAGTATTTTCAATAATAAATAGAAAAATCGATTTGTATATTTGTTATTTTGACATTGAGGGATAAAATATACAACAAATCGAAAAAACGGCCAAGTGCGAGTCGGACTCGCACACGAAGGGTTCCGTACGTAGCTATACAACATTACACTTCATATTTTAACCTTATTTTGTTTTTTAACGTGCGCGAGTCCGACTCGCACTAGGACAACTCTTTGTATATGTTGTTATAGCGGCAACAGACATACATCATCTGTGAAACCGTTCTTGAGAAATAGCCTGGTAACAGACGTACGGGCGGACAGACAGCGAAGTTATAGGGTCCCGTTTTTACCCTTTGGGTACGGAACCCTAAAAACTAGCAAACCAGAATCGTAGATATTAGGCTCAGCAATACGCATACAACATTTCACCGAGATTAAACATTTGGTATTTAAAATATGAAGAAAATAAATATTGTATGGAAAAGGGTCCGCGTACTCTACTCTGTGGCACTTACATGCATTGACGAACATGTCGGGCGACAGCGTGAAGTTGAGGCTCTCCAATCCGTAGCTCTTAGTGGTTACGTTCTTGGAGTAGGTAATCGTCATCGTGTTGGAGATGTTGCTGGAGCCGGCGGGCCAGCTGATGGTAATGAACTGTTGAGTCTCATCGCAGCTGCCGGCGATTGGCGTCGCGTCGCGGGGCACGTTGAACGTCACGTTGCCCAGTTCTGGCTCTGAAAAAGGACCTCAACATCAACATGTGTACACTCTTATACCATACTTGCTCCGACACGGATAAGATAGTTAATTATAGATGTTGCATATTGTAATTGTATACTAGCGAGTCCTATGTCGACCAGGCAATTAAAATGTATAAATTAGCAGATTTAGCCTTATAATAATTAGTCGTTAAGTGTGTATTCTGGCATCACTGGGCGATGTGGCATCACTTAGCGACAAAGCCCATTAAAAAAAAAACAAAAAATATCTTCCTATCCTTATCACACTGATGTAGGGGTCGGCACAGCATGTCTTACATAGGGCAAAATAAGACCTCTTGAGATCTCAATTCGGCTGTATTTTTAGGGTGTGTTACCTTATGACTTTTTAACAGGTTGTACCAATTTTGATGTTTTTTTATATTCGAAAGCTGTCATGTGGTCCCATTTTTTGAGTGAGATCTGACCAGTAATATTTGAGTATCCCTAATTATGGATATTTTTGTTTAAAATCGTTTTTTCTGCTTTTTTTTACCAAGAACACAAAAGGCTACTCAAAGACATGATTATAAAAAGTTTGGAATTCGATTTGATGGCCAGCCGCGCCTGGCTAACCCAACCCTACTTGGGAATGCTCTTGTTATTATTGGGTAAGTACTAGCTGCCCTCCACGGTACCGTTTCAGATAGTGGTCAAAGGCTAACCTATCAGGCATAAAAAAAACTTTCTCATATACGTAATATTAGTGTGATTAGTGAAATGTTTGTTACTGATTCACGCTGAAATGGCAGAACCGATTTGGATGAAATTTGGAATTTAAATAGGATTCTGGATTAGCAAATAGAATTTTCATCATTGTCTACACTGGTGAAACTGCAGGGCAAAACTAGTTTATCATATAATAGTGATACACCCACTACCTTCCGGTAAATGAGGGGCGTTAATATATTAAATAGCATTGTTGTTTGAAGTGAGTAATGGAATGCTGCTCATTCAGCGATTTAGGTGGACATGGAACAGTCCCTATATTGCTATACTCTTCACTCGGTCACTGAGCGGTATAATACGGTAAATTCACCAAACGTATTATCAATCACCAAATAAATACAGAGATAAGCCTATAAAAGGTCTCAGCACCTAAGAAATTTAAGCAAAAAGAAAACGATATTCGCTTTGGATAATTTCCGCTGCCACGCTTGCTCTTATATTCCAGAAAATATGACTCAGATTAGTTCTCAAGTTTATTATTTTTCAGTGACGAGTCACGACCGTGGTATATACTACGCTAAGGTCAACGGCATACTTTCCAATTTGTTATTCTAGATAACCTAACACTAACCGTTTAAATCGTGAGAGAGATAAGCTATATGATAACGAAACAGTATATCAGGAAACTGAAATTATTTCAATATCTACAATTAAGCATGAAAAGATAATTTTGTAATTGTTAGGTTATGTATTTACACCAGGAATGTGCGACATTTTATTTTAAATTTACTGTCTAGTCTTCGAACACTACCTCACCTGATAGTAAGTGCTGTGGTCGAAGATGTTGTTCAGGCTAAACTAGAATTACTGGCTTTCAAGGACAGCTGCTGGAAAACACAGTTAGGTTCTTGGCGACAGGTTTTCTACTTGAAGTTGGTAGCTAGCCAGGCAAGCATTCACAAAATGCCCTACCATCATGCTGTAACGACTGCCATCCTAAGGCAACAACCGGGACCGAGCGACGCGACAGCTTCCCATGCCCTCCGAAGCAAGGAAGCGCTCGGTAGTAATGCCACTAGCGGTCACCCATCCAACTCATAACCGCGAAGGACGTTGCTTAACTTACGAGAACTAGACGTTGCTAATCTCTTAAGAACGGCTAAGCAAACTCCGCTACGACCGCTTCAAGAATATTTAAGCAAGAAATAGATGTGCAGCTAATATTGCATATTCAATACCATTTATTAATTATTTATAATATGTATATTAATTTGGTGCTACACGCTGCCGGAAGTAGGTTATATTTCATTTCAAATCAATAATTTCCTGTGAAGGGTGCGCCTTCATGACTGAACAAGACAAATCGTTTAAGAAATCAAAAACCATACCAACATAAGAAAAGTTCAGCCCGGTAATACCTTTAAAAATCAATAAAACATCAAGTTTATCCGAAATCCATACTTTTGCATATAAATTATCCTCCAAACGACATTGGAGACGCGAGAAAAACAACGTTTCAACACAGACTTGTTATATTTAAATCAAGCTGGAAAAAGAAAAACAGAGAATAGCGAAACCCATCAGCAGCATACCGTGGCCAATACAAAAAGGCAACAATATTTCGCAATACATTAGTAAGGCAGCACATGTATCTACGCTCTTTATATAACAGACGAAGTATCGTTTAACTAACTAGGTCTTTTAAGTTTGGACACTTACTTAATATTTTGAAATCGTTTGAAGTAAACTGTGTGTAACTTTGCACAAGCAAAGTAGCTGAGCGTTCGTGATTTAAAAAAGATTTCAAATTTATACGTGATATTATTCTAGTTTAGATATTCTTATTGCGTCACAATATGACATTACGATAAAAGATAATTGAATCAGGCTCAAGAGATGTATACTCAATGTAATGTTGATAGGTACCGACTACCGTTTCAAAACTAAACTGAATGACGGTATTCAGTAATCAGAGCAACTTCTCCATATCCACCGTCATATTTTATGTGGTATGCATCTATAGATAGATAAACTATGTAGGTACCGTCTCTGCCAAAAACTGGCTCGCTTCGCACTTTACGTACAAATCTACAGGAGTACATCGACGTATCGGTCCGGACGGGATTATTGTACGGTGTGTGCCGTGTCAGAAGAGAACTGAGATATGCGGTAGGAAGAGAGACGCCTATAGTCTATTTTTTTAACAAACGAGTACTGAGTATGTCTCTCGCACATTTCCGATATTGAAAGAGTGAGATGGGTCATTGCCGTCATTGCTCAATGCCTCTGTTCTGGTTTTGAAATTGTTAAGGCCCGTTCATATTGCATACTTGTAAAATTTACTATAGAAAAAATTATGTTATTATTTTATGAATTAAACTTGCATACATAGCATATTCGTAACAAAATTTTCTATTCGCGTTTATGATATATAAAACAATATTGTAATAGTATATAATTATATTATGCACTAGAACATATAAATCAAATAATTCTACTACAATTCTTGTAATCTTAAAAATTATCGTCATCCTTCTGATGAACTCTCTGCAGATACGTCAATAATAAATTGCTCTAACATATACATTTTTGTTTCTATCTTGGTTATCACATGATTGAGACCTGACCACCATTTTTATCTATCCTTTTTAGCTACTCCTTGTAACAAAAGAGTTCGCACTTCATAAATTTTATAACTTTTGTAATTTCCTGCCATAGCCCTTCACTTAAAGCTAAACGAGTTCAATTGGATTGAGCTCACAGTGATACGTCGGCAAACGTATGACGAGAAGATTTGTTAACTTAGCTACAACATTGTTTTTAAAACTATCTTTGTTTTACTACTCTATTTCTACCCTAATTTAATAGTTGCAACTTTAGTATTCATTCGCTACAAGCAATATTTACCGACGCGCAGGCACTTGAAGATTCAACTGAATGTACATGTAACTACAGAGTTCGTGTGGAATGGACTTTATATTGGTTACGTTGGCCAATAGCAACCCAGTAAAATTTTCAGTACTCGTTTGTTAAAAAAAATAGACTATAGTAGGTGAATATCAATATTAGGTAAACAATGCTTCACGAGCTGAAGTGCACTTTATTGCTTCGCAGCTAGAGTCGCTTATTTCTTGGCCTAGCGGTGCGGAGTTATCCTTCTGATCCTTTTCTGTGCCAAAACTCAGATTGATTAGTATAGGAAATCACAGTGAACCAGACCAGTAGTTTGACTTCATAGTCATGCCCGAAAGCACGTGACAGCACGCACATTATGGCAAAAATATAGCGTGTCCAGAGTGCGTTAGAGATAATATAATTATTATCAATTAAAAAAATCGTGACTCTAGTTAGCTACGGATTGATTTGCTATAGTTTATCTATACTTATTAGGTACATAGATACGTATGAAACTTTAAGATATGGATGGACAACGTATGAATACAGATTTTATTAGAGTAGGCAATTAAATATCCTACACACCCTAGTCACATAATACAAAGGACCAGAAGGATCACTCTGCAAAGGCATTCCAATAAATAAGCGACTCTATCTACGAAGCAATAAAGTGCACTTCAGCTCGCAAAGCATGGAGTACCTAATATTTATATTCACCTACAAGACGTCTCTCTTTCTGACGCATAGCCACGCATAACTCTGATCTCTTCTGACGCCGCAAGCACCGGATAATAATCCCATACGGATCCTATGTGCCTGTAGCTTTGTACCTAAAGTGCCGAGTGAGCCAGGCCTGCTCCAATCAAACTTCTTTTCTCATTTTACTATGGTATAATCAACCTAATGGTCTAATGATTGTAAAAGACTTGACGATATGACTGATTTCAAGTTGACAGTTTAGCGCCGTCACACCTTTCTGAAACTAACGTGAGGGCAGCGCCTCGCCGCGGCTACTTCAGCAGAGCAACTCTTGCGGCGCCAGTGGGCTACCCTCGGTAGAGATTACACATTTGAGTCGTTCGGTGTAGAGACGTTGGGTCCGTGGGGACCGGGAGCTCATCATATATTCCAAAAGTTATCAGAACACTTGGTTGATGCGACCCGTGATCAAAATGCTTGCACTTATTTGGCACAACGAATAAGCAATGCAATCGTGATGCCCACCAGCGTAATGGACACGCTTTCTAATGGTAGTGGGCTGAGGTATTTGGACTACCTGTAGGCTTGCAATTGTCGTTGGGTTGCATAAATGCTTTCAATATTTGTGGAAAGCGAATAAGTCTACATTCTCCCTAAAAAACTACAAATGATATTTACAGCACGTATTGTAATAGACTGTCTATAAGACTTAGTAACTCTTACTTAAGCTGTGGCTCCTGTGGGTGAGTCATGCGTGCAAATGAATCACATATTAATATGTATGTGGATGTGGACATGCTTTTTGTTTAGGTACGTTCGTGCCCGAGACAGTAGGTAAATGTGTTGTATCTATGTTTGGTATATGAACGTCCAGTTAACTGATACCGATGATTCAAACTAAATCCGGTATTTTTAAATAAATTAAATATTAAAACCGGTTAAATGCGAGCGTCGTTCTATTGGGGTCCGCATCGCGACAACCGTTCAAAGAAAATTGTTTCTATGTTTCGGTCACACCTTACGAACTATATTATAGTAGTAACTGAAAACCCCCATTTATATATATAACCCCATTTATATTTATATATATAGTGTTGTACATATATATATACTAACATGCCAGATACAAATATATCTAAAATTTCTGTTTGGTGTAGTTTTTAAGATACTCTTAGAAAATGTAACACAAAAGATCCAATACCATTCTAAAACTGAACGCTCTAGTACTGCGGTCCTCAAGACGTCTGCCAAGCGTGGGCATTATGCCAAACCCTCCCCTGATGATGGGGACATTTATTCAACAGTGCACATTATGGCTATTAATGGAAAAGTGAATTTCTCAAGTGATAGGAAAAGGATCAACACAGTATATTAGAAAAAAAAATACCCTTTTCCAAATTACTAAAAACATATCTACGAGTATATTTCAGGTTACTTTTATTATGTTTACGAGCTAGACCGCTATGACAGTATTTGGTAAGGTAATTTGGGAGATTTCTTAACGTGACTATTGATAACTAAGCATGATTCGAGCTCGTCATTGACATGTTTTCTTTTAAATTCTGTAGAAGGGCCTAAACGCGAACATACTCCAAATTGACGACACACGAACCGCTACCAGACCTAGATGTTCAACATACGGTCAGACTGCAGAGTGACAGCAACAGTGTACCGATTCGCCTTCAGTGGGGAAAAAAAATTGTATCTTCCTACTCCTACCTCATAATATCATTACGCTTTAATATTATGTCCGAAGCGGTAGGTTTACATAGGTATGGACAATGTCCTCCCACGTTACGCCCTATTTGTTTCGGATTATGAAACTAGGGGCGTATATATTTCAAAGAAAATACGTTTAACACGTGGGAGTCAATTAGGGTGGCTTAAACGTATCGTATACTGTACTGTTTCAGCCGTATTGTCCACTGCTGACTACAGCCTCCTCCATTATGGAGGGTTTTGCTATAATCCCCACGCTTGGTAGGCGTTGTAGTAGGGGATCGAAGATATTGGTGACAATAATAGTTAACAAGACAATTCATTTGGTGTAGGGGATTGTATGCGTGTGTTTTTTACCTCTCACATTACCAACGTCTAACTAAACCGATATAGATTAGACCTGAGTCCATGGTTCAAATCCCGCCGCGGGCTTGAGCTTCATCGTATGGTGGAAGGGCATTTTGCGAATGCCCGCCTGGCTAGCGACCACCCTCAAGTAGAAAATCTGTCGCCAAACATCTAACGGTGTGTTCCGGCAACAGCGCTTGAGAGCCAGTGAAATATCAGACACACATGAGACTTGTATGTGGATGTGGACATGCTTTTTGTTTAGGTACGTTCGTGCCCGAGACAGTAGGTAAATGTGTTGTATCTATGTTTGGTATATGAACGTCCAGTTAACTGATACCGATGATTCAAACTAAATCCGGTATTTTTAAATAAATTAAATATTAAAACCGGTTAAATGCGAGCGTCGTTCTATTGGGGTCCGCATCGCGACAACCGTTCAAAGAAAATTGTTTCTATGTTTCGGTCACACCTTACGAACTATATTATAGTAGTAACTGAAAACCCCCATTTATATATATAACCCCATTTATATTTATATATATAGTGTTGTACATATATATATACTAACATGCCAGATACAAATATATCTAAAATTTCTGTTTGGTGTAGTTTTTAAGATACTCTTAGAAAATGTAACACAAAAGATCCAATACCATTCTAAAACTGAACGCTCTAGTACTGCGGTCCTCAAGACGTCTGCCAAGCGTGGGCATTATGCCATACCCTCCCCTGATGATGGGGACATTTATTCAACAGTGCACATTATGGCTATTAATGGAAAAAGTGAATTTCTCAAGTGATAGGAAAAGGATCAACACAGTATATTAGAAAAAAAAATACCCTTTTCCAAATTACTAAAAACATATCTACGAGTATATTTCAGGTTACTTTTATTATGTTTACGAGCTAGACCGCTATGACAGTATTTGGTAAGGTAATTTGGGAGATTTCTTAACGTGACTATTGATAACTAAGCATGATTCGAGCTCGTCATTGACATGTTTTCTTTTAAATTCTGTAGAAGGGCCTAAACGCGAACATACTCCAAATTGACGACACACGAACCGCTACCAGACCTAGATGTTCAACATACGGTCAGACTGCAGAGTGACAGCAACAGTGTACCGATTCGCCTTCAGTGGGGAAAAAAAATTGTATCTTCCTACTCCTACCTCATAATATCATTACGCTTTAATATTATGTCCGAAGCGGTAGGTTTACATAGGTATGGACAATGTCCTCCCACGTTACGCCCTATTTGTTTCGGATTATGAAACTAGGGGCGTATATATTTCAAAGAAAATACGTTTAACACGTGGGAGTCAATTAGGGTGGCTTAAACGTATCGTATACTGTACTGTTTCAGCCGTATTGTCCACTGCTGACTACAGCCTCCTCCATTATGGAGGGTTTTGCTATAATCCCCACGCTTGGTAGGCGTTGTAGTAGGGGATCGAAGATATTGGTGACAATAATAGTTAACAAGACAATTCATTTGGTGTAGGGGATTGTATGCGTGTGTTTTTTACCTCTCACATTACCAACGTCTAACTAAACCGATATAGATTAGACCTGAGTCCATGGTTCAAATCCCGCCGCGGGCTTGAGCTTCATCGTATGGTGGAAGGGCATTTTGCGAATGCCCGCCTGGCTAGCGACCACCCTCAAGTAGAAAATCTGTCGCCAAACATCTAACGGTGTGTTCCGGCAACAGCGCTTGAGAGCCAGTGAAATATCAGACACACATGAGACTTAAGAACTATGTCTCAAGGTGACGGGCGCAGTGCAATTCGTGAGTTGTGATGAAATGCATTTGTTATAGGCAGAGGTTAGTCCGCTTAACATCAAATGAGCCTCGAGCTTGTTCCGTCTCAATAACAAAAAAGATACTTAATATATCTTATGTAGGTATGTACTTTGTATTAATTGAGAATCTACTATAAGCCTTGTAATTTTTTAAAAATAATCCCTGCTAAGCGTATGGCCTTACAACAATTTTACGAGAAAACTTAAGGCGATCACCGTAGTGAAACGCGCACTTTTGGAATCTTCTTGTACTGAAACTATGAGTTCAAAATGTGCGAAAAAAATATATAATATTCTTTAATTCTTTATTGAGTGAATTAGTTGATTAGTTTTTATTAAAACTTATTAGTTCTTCTGTAATAAATTGTAATCGGCGACCCTTTTTAAATTGTTTTTAATTAATTTAAGGGGCATAGTTGAATTAAATGCAATGAGTCTTTTTTAAAAAAATAGCTAATACTATACTCTAATGAACTACTTACTAACTTGTGTTGAAAACATTTTTATGAATTTTTGCCACAAAATTCTCTGATCGCGAGAAGAAATCGCATCGAAAATCAGTCTGCCCGCAGCGCTCGGGCCGTTTGGACGTGGGATCTGTGCCGTTCGTTACGCCATCATTATTGTGCATTTATTTTACGAAATATTTAAATATTTTTTTACCATACGTTAATTTGGAAGTCATAAATTATTGAAACTCAAGTAAAACATTTATTGGGGAAGTACTTTTGTTTATATTGATTTATAAAATCTTTATAATCACTTTTTTGAGCGAGTTGATTAAAGTTCAGACACGGCATTGTTAATTCCTATTTTAGTAGTTATCTAGACTTTTAACCCTTGGTAAAATATTTCATTTTGTTATTATTAGGTTACTGTACAAGTAAATGAGAACCTATTCCCAATAACCTTAACACACTTTCCGAGACGACCAACTACTTTCTAGGTATTTATATATCCAATCATTCAAATAAAGGGAACTTACCTATATCTCTTTTATCTCTTTGACTTTAAAAGTTAAATACTTAGTATGTAGTTAGTCGGATTGAAATGTGTGTTACATCTGTATGACTCCGCTGTTCTTTCGTACTACCTCTGAAAGCATGTACCCGTAACTTTTGAACCGTTACTTCTGTAGATAGTTTCAATTTTCATAGCAAAAGTGATAATGTGTACTATTATTATCATTTTATTTTATTTTAATTAGTGGGGTTCCTTAGGAAAAGTGACCCGGTACAATTCTTCTCGTACAACTTTTAATGGCAGCAGTCGAATGAGACTTGACAAAAACCAAAATGACATATTCAAGATGGCAGGTAAAATTCAAGTTGCTCCGATCCGTCTGAAAATCAATATCTGGGTGGTTTTAGGCATCGTTATTCCGAATTTAGAATTTATTTTTCGATGACATCATTTTTTAAGATGGCCGCCATACATAGATGTTTTGAAACCATTGACTTAAATTGTTCTATGGGAAGGAGTCATGGGGAAAGAAAGTATTCTAAACTGAAAATAAGAAAGTGGTTTTTGTGATATGATAATAATGGGAAATCATAAAAATGACGCCTGCTAAGTGAAGATATATGACGTATCTGGTAAACAGTTACAGATAAGTAAAGGAGTTTTGAACAAATGACATAGGGAATCGAGAGAGCAGTCAAATGACACGCAAAAAAATCCAAAATAGCAGAATTCAAGATGGCTGCCATAAAAAATGCTGAAGTGCGATCCTCCTGAAGTAAAGCTGAGCTTCAGTGTGATCGGAGTACTTTGTATGGTGGCTATCTTGAATTCCATCATTCTGGATTTGCCCTACGAGCTCTTCTTCTTCATCATACTACATTTAGAGCACGGATAGTGCGTGAGTTCAAAGGGCGAGTGCAAGGCGAGACTGCAGTCCGATTCGTGTGAGTGACTTGCGAGGCCGAAGGCTGAGGTCTAACTTGGGAGTATTTTCCATATCTTCAACTGGTCTCTATGATGAATGGCCGCGATAACGGAAGCACCTACGAGTGGGGTTCTTTAACCAATGTGACTCAGAAACTTGGTACGATTCTGCCTGTAGCACTTTTAGTAGCGGTAGGGTGAATTATATATGGCGGTTTCATTACAGTTGTCTTTTATTATTTTTATTATCTTTTATTTATTTTTATTACTGAGCATTGCATTGGGATTATACTTCTATTACAATTTTGAACTTTTATTTTATTATTATTTGTATTTATTATGTTATCTCATAAATAAACTCTAAAATTGCAAAATGACTTTCTATAACTGAAATTATACCTATGCATAATATTTATTTATCTATAGATATATAGAAATATGATCAAGAGTAAAATTGCAAGTTTCTGTTTTAGAGTTGGTAAGTATATGACAGTAACCCAGTGGTTGGTGCGGATAACTTCCTATAAGTTCAAGTACATATTTAATATGACGAGTAGGATATGTTGTGCTGTTTTTGGTTGCATGAATTCGTCCAAACTAAACAAATTAATTGTAAAATAGCTGCAGGTATCTATAACCAAGTAAACTATATTCACTGTTCTCCACCTTGTCCATGTTTGCCAAAACAATTTTTGATTAAGCTTTATACTTTAAAATTCAATAATAAAGCATTTCATACGTTTCAGTCGAGGTGCAAATATTTTTTACTACCAATGAAAAACAACACGCATTTTTACACACTTCCTATTCAATTTACAAAGTATTTTATCTAAACTAATAGAGGAAAAATTTGATTGTGCATTTGTTTGTTTGCATTGAATAGGCTCTGAAACTAATAGACCGATTTGAAAAATTCTTTCACCATGAGAATCGAACATTATCCCTGATGAACATAGGCTATAGAAAATGTTCAAAAAGTTAAGTCGTATGTAAACTTCGATAACGTAACATAAAGTGCGAAAAAAATACCAAAAAAATCGTTAGGTATATCGCATACGCTACGGAAATCATTGAAAATAGAGCCAAGTGATATACTACAATTTTATAGAAGACATCTATAAAAAAGTCCGCAGTACAATAAGTCTAACTATTACAGTTATGTCACAATAACTGGTTTTTTATATGTTGAATTTATAAGTTTTGATTTTTTTGTTAAATACTCGTGTGAAGCCGGGGCGAATCACTAGTTTGCTTATATAAAACAAGTATATTTACAATCACAAAACAAAATGGAAATACAAAGTAGGCAAATGTAATTAAAATGCTGGAGGCGAGCAGCCCTATCGCATGTTTACGTACCGCGCGGCTGTAGGTAGTTATTTCGAGGACAGGGCCGGCTTAAAATTCTGTATAGATAATATTACCGTGTTTCGTACCGCTTCATGAAGTCAAAGTACTTTTTTGAGCACAATATTGAGATAACCTCGTTTTATGGACCCTATAATCTCAGCAAACCACAAACCAATTAAGCTCCTACAGGTTCTTACTTGCAAATTCTGTTGATATGCATAATAGGCACCTTTTTACCAAATTTCAAGAAGATCGACTAAGGCAATCGAAATTCATTGACGGGGAAATATAAACTGCTCAGACCTCCACCGAGACCTCGCTTCGCTTAGTCTATTAAAAAAATATCATTACCTACAAGTGAAAATATTTTTTTACCTTAGAGGTTTGCAGTAACTGCAGATAAAAATGTTGTTATCTACACTTCTGTTCTGCCGCTTCTAATAGCGCACGAAACTCTACAATTTTAGCGACGCTATCCGTGGTACGGTGACTAGTGCCGCCGTGCGACTGAATATTTTTATGAGTTAAAAGTTAACGCCTATTTCTATTAGCTCCGCCCGAATTAGAAATTATTTTGACTACGGTCTTGCCCTTAAACACGGCAGAAATTTCCATCCGCGAGCATCCGTCCGTGGAGCCTAAGCTACCGTGGTGAGGTGTCATTGTCCTTTTGTTGTTATTTAAATGCCGTTTGGGAGCGACATCTATAGGTCAAAGTGAGTTGACCTCCGTATATAATAAGTATATATAATACTATTTTTGCAATAAACTTTAAACTTGTTTACGATGACTCAACCCAATTACAAGTAAGATTTATCATTAGCGAATAATTGAATCACGGGAGCAAAACTTTTAATGGGTCCCCTTTTGCGACTTTGTAAACCTGACCTAACTTTATTTGGTGTTTAGGACCAATAATCCGCTTGATGGTAAGCTTCACGCTTATCCATTACAGATGCAGTGTCACTCTCGTCACTCCGAGACGTTAGTTATGTCAGGTGTCATACTGAATTTCGACAGTTCAATACTTCGACAAGTCGCTTCCTTCGAAAAAACATATGTCGACAAGTCATTGCTTCGAGGGAACATACTCGTATATTCGACAATAGTATATTCGTATATTCAAAACAATAGCTCCGACGACACTTACTTCGACCAACACTGCTTCGACATGCTCTTGTTCGGCAGATAATTATTAAGACAGACACGAAGGTTCGACGTCTCTCTCTCGTCCGCCCAGTGTTGCAGTGCTTTTCACGCCTAAACACAAAAGCGTTTGCACACGACTATATACTTTAAATCATGCCATTAGCCCGTGGGGTGTCAGGCAAGAATGTCATCCCCACATCTCTAACCGTGTCGCAAAAGGCGACTAATGGTAACGCACCAGAAGGTGGGCAACATCGCATTCTGAGGAACTGACATCTCCCACTGCGATACAAGCATGGGGATTATGGCAGACAATCCCGCTGATGCAGTACTTCAAATGAGAATATTTGGCGCTGCAGTGGTATTATTTTCGAATTCTAGTCAAGAAATCTATCACCTAGTGTCTCTACCTCTACTGAAACCTACGAAATAATGATAAAAGAAACCACCTTAGCTACAATAGAAATAAAATACTAAATGTGACCGTTAGATGTCACTTTCAAGTATTTTCTTTTATGTAGTTAGCAGGTAACCTTCTTCAGTTGAAAACTCTCAACGGCAATGACTAATCGTCACGTAATCTCCGTGAAAGGTAAACTGTCTTAACTCGCGTGCAAAAACTCTCGCGAAGACTGAATAAGGAAAATTTTATATTAAAATTATATTCGTTTGCCTACTCTTATCCTAGTCAGGTCGATAGGTTTTCTCTAAAACAAAGGACCAAACATGAACATATTCAAAAATATGCTTTCGGTAGCAACGAACAGGAATACACAAGGACTCGGTCAGGAAATAAATTGGTTTTGTTTACGGTTTTATGGCAAAACAGTTCAGTCTTCGCGAGAGTTATTGCACGCGAGTTAAGACAGTTTACCTTTCACGGAGATTATTATTTAACCAATATCTTGCTGCATTTATGTTCCCAGCAAAAGCCAGAAGATGTCCACCGATTAACAATGAGGGCTTTGCCGTATTTTCCAATCTTGGCAGACGTCTTAGGGATCGCAGTGTATGATGGCAGTTGTACAGAAGGTGTTGCTGCACACCTGCTGTATTTCCCTTGGGCCCTCACAGGAAGATATAGCGGGGTGACTGTAGTATACGAAAAATAATAAAAGGGCAGTAAATAGAAATAATACTTCTATTCCTGCACCCCACGGGGCTGTGGAATCCTTTAAATTTGTTGATATTGTACCACACAGGTACGATGGTATGAAATTTTAAATTTACTTTGATAAAACTGGTATATATTAAACATTAATTTAAGAGCCTTAAATAAATCATTATTTCACATGACATAGGTACTGTTTTTCTACGTTATAATAAGCAATATACATGTAACCAAATTCGAATGTTGCTTCGGAGGTCAATTATACGCCCTATAGTCTTCTACCCCAGACCGAACAGTTATTAGGTTTTTCTGTTAGGAAATTCTCAGCAGAAGTTCAGAGTCTGGATCCCCACCGAGCAGCCATCTGCTATAGGCTCACATACAAGGGCTCACACCTTTTCATGTGGGTCCGAGACATATCTCTGTTAATACACCTCTGCCGTGACCTTCGGGGATATACAAGTATAAACAAATTCCATGCAGGTGAAGACGCAAGCGGAAGCTATTTGGTGAATATGAAAAAGTTGATCGTTTTGTATCGAAACCTTGGATGTATCGGGTTGTACGTACCAGTTTATCAAGGTTCAGTGCTTGTAAATTAAGATGTTTATGGATAAGGAAAGATACGTATTTCATTAAAACTTACCAGGGGGGAAAACATATTATTCTAAAAAGTAATAAAGAATACATAAAAGGGGGATTCCCATATAAGAAGCGGTTGGTTTGTGCAAGGACTTATGTGTAGCATACACATACACCTTATCTTAAAGATACCAGTGTTAGACTCGATAAGTAAGTAAAACTCTACATAAACAACAAATAACAAGTATGTATAAATTAATTAAAAAACCAGACTGCGATTTTTTTTTGTTTAACGCTTTATCGTTTACTTGAATATGAAACTGAAAGTTATATAAATAATATTTATGGAATCGACTTTTCAAATTCTTCGTTTTGATACCCCACCCGGTGGGTTTGGAAGAAAAACTAAATTTTATCTTACAATATGGCGTCTAAAATCCGCCACTTTATAGTTTTATATTTTAAGTGCCTAGTGTCACTTGCGTCATCAAGACGAATCTAACGACATCTCACACATTAAAATCGATTAAGCCGATTAGAGGGTAAGTGCGGCAGACTAAAGAAATTCACAAACATACAATAACCCTGAAAACTTGACACTCTTTTTTTGGGCTGTGTAAAAACTGGCCCAGTGCGAGTATACTCCCGCTATCGTGTGTGAGAGGTCTCTCTCACACACACACACACACACACGTTTTCTGGTGGTACATAACTACAGAAAGCTGACATAATCCACCGTTAGGTGTTGGCGACACATTTTATTTGACAGTGGTAGCTCGCCAGGTGAGCATTCACTCTCTTGTCTACTAACTCACAGATTATCTGTGCTACTAACAAAGCTAATGCTCTCCGCAAGATTCGAATCAACGACCGTTTGAAGCTAACGCTCACTACCACGAAGCTACCATCGCTCTTATAACAAAAAATAAACACAGAAGTTTATCCAGACAAAACACCAACACCTTCTTACTTGTATCCACCTCTGAGGTGTGTTCTCGTTGTCTTAGTTGATCATTTAAAAAACAACTAACCAAGCTTCTCTTCGAGCGCTTCAGGGAAACGATACTTTACTACGCTGCATTTCTGTTAATAGAGCAGTTCAAGTACAAAACACTTTTGTTTTCGTAATGTGAAATCGCTTTTCATCGCTTTAAGCGATAAAACCGCTAATTGTTTAACTTAGGGTCCGTTTCAGAATGTCCAATAAAGTTTCGGGTTGCTAACCAATACATAAAATAACTAAATGATAAAAATGACAGTTAACATCGCGTTTCAAGCTTTAACCGATGGATAGGCTAATTCGATGACTGTGAAACCCAAAAAAAGTGTTTATTAAATAAATAAGTTCTGGGTAGTATAACCGGCACTTACTCGAATATTCTGAAACAGGTCCTTAGTTCAGTAATATATTTTTTTAATAAGATTGGTGTTACAATAAGGAGTTTATATATCTATCTAATGTGATAAAACAACCAACTCGCGTCGACAACATGGTCAACACGCTGGGCCGCCCCGCCGCAGCCGCTTCTGCTTATTAGGCACCATTTTACGATGTCAAACCATTTTCGACTTTGTCCTTATCACTACAACGCATATTATCGCTTGAAAGAGTTGCAAAAGACGCGCGGCCGCCGGCGACCCATCGCGATATAAATGTTATAGAGATGCCACTTCAGAATTAATTGAGCCCAATCGTTTAAGTTTCCTTTTAAATGAAATGATCTACATTTATGATCACTAATATAGCAAACATAATAATCTAGTCAATTGAATAAGCCAGTTCATTTATAAATTGACTGTTGACCTCTGCACTGAACGGGCGAAAAGATAGGTGTACCTATATAACGACGAGTACAATACCGTCAACGAGGTTGAATCGTGATATATGAGGGGCGCACTCTCCCCTCAACCGATTTCTATTACTATTTGAAAGCAGGTCATACGGCGAATGTTCTACTACGCCATGTTCATGTTTGACAAAATCGTCAGCCGTTTCAAAGATTTTCAGATTTAACCTTAGCCCGCGCTTCTTTTTTCTAATGATGTACTTAGCATGTCATTATATTACAATCTAGCCAAGAATATGGGACTAAGGACTATTAAACTGCTCAATAGAGTAATGTATAAGAATGTGTACATTAACACCTATCTTATTGTCTCTATTAAGGGGAAGACACTATGTGTTCTTGTGTTCTTTATATGTAGCACTCACTTCACTACTTATCACTGTCACTCAAGTACATTAAATCAAAAAGTTTTGCGCACCGTGATGCACGGATTTCGGAAATATTTATTACGCTCCATGCAGGGTTTGGGTTTATACGTCGGAGGTTTTTAAATGTGAATGCTTGTTTTTATTCAATTTACGTTTGACTATTATCTTACCTGATGTTAGGTTTAACGTCCAGATGGTGCTTATTATAAGATTCTAAATAAAGTAAAACCTGCCAAATGCGGGTCTGACTTCCACGCTGTGGGTTTAGATCGAACGGGCAATAAAGCAAATATCGTTATTTCAGCCTAAACTTGGTGGAAGTCCAACTCGCACTTAGCCTTATATGTAATAAGTCGTTCCGACAGACGGACAGTCGACGCTTAATAATAGGGTTGCAAAATTACGACGAGAGGAAAAGTTATAGACATGTGCGGGATTCGTACCCGCCCCATTACATACATAACTACCACCCTCAAGTAGAAAATCTGTCGCCAAGCACCTTACAGTGTGTTCCGGCAGCAGTCCTTCAGAGCCAGTAAAGTGATAGGCACATAAGACTTAACAACCGTATGTCTCAGGGCGAAAGGCGCAGTGCAAATCGTCACTTGTGACGAAATGTATTTGTATTAGGTAGAGGTAAGTCCGCTTAACATCAGAGAGGCCTCGTGTTTGATCCGTCACAATCACATAAAAAAAAGTTGCTGGGCGACAGATTTTAAAATGAGGGTGGAAGCTAGCCCAGCGAGCAAAGTTAAATTTCTTAATCTAAATTGCATTGAAGCTAAATTCCGCAGCGGGGTTCATACGATGGTCCCCCTGCCCAACAGTCCGTAGATATGGCCACCGGACCATCATTACTACATACAGATCGCGATGAAAAACTACTAATATGTCCCTATTTAGTAAGTGTGACAGGAGCGCGATAAATAGTTAATGCCAAATTCAAATCGGGGACGCCGCAGGTACAAGTTAGCTCAGCGTCATTATTGTGACGGAACAAGCTTGAGGCCCACCTGATGTTAAGCGGTATCCTCTGCCTATAACAGATGCATTTCGTAACAAGTCACGAAATGCACTGCACCCGTCACCTTGAGACATAGTTGTTAAGTCTCATGTGCCTGTAATTTCAATGGCTCTCAAGGACTGCTGCCAGAACACACCGTTAGGTGCTTGGCGACAGATTTTCTACTTGAGGGTGGTCGCTAGCCAGGTGGGTACTAAAATCGTACGCTCAGGTCTATTTTGGCTCGAAATTTTGGGGCCTGCATTTTAAAATACTTAAAAATCAAAATGTTATGGTTATTCATTATTATTTCTAACTACCATACTATATTTTTTTTCATTTCATTTTTATTATTTTTTCAATTCAAAGAGCAAGAATAGATCTATTCCAAATCTGAGTTGAATAATCGCTTGTAATCTCGTAGTTCAACAATATTAAACAAATTTTAAATGTGATAATTCGAATAGAATTTCCTGTTCCGCCCACCACATACGGATTCTCGTCATATTTCACGGAAGTGACATTTGATTTTTATAATTAAACCACTAATTGGATGAAGGAAATGTCTAGTTCAACTAAAAACTGGAAACGAAAATACTCAATGGTTCACAAAGAAACCTCAACTTTTTCACCGGAGCCTATGTTTTAAGGGTTACAACAAAACGTCTTACAAGATAAATTTTGAACATGTTTTAGGAAGACTGTAGGTACGCCGTACAGATATGTTTTAAAGTATATAATATTCTAGAGGAGACCAAATACTATGCCTAGACCCTAAACTTTGGCGTAATAAAGTCTCTCAGTCGTGTGTCTTTAGAGTATGAATACAAATTTTATTTAGAAATTATTATACCTAATTTTTTTTTTTTACAGTAGTACACGAAAGATTTATTCCGTTTTTAAAAATCTAACTTAAGTGACTTTGTTTTTAAAAATTCGGTCACTCTTTGTATAGTTTTGTTTCGCTCACTGGCATGCGAACGGGGCCTCTCTATCCAACGCCATTTTACAAACACCGCTTCATCCTAAATCATCCGTATTGTTTTACACAACAAGAAAGAAATAAAATGACAATATAATATTCTAATGTTATGCTTAATTTTAACAATTATCATATTTCACTATCGTGATCATCTGTCGGCTCGTGGGGAGCCGGGCTAAAATGTCGCCCCCCCCCCCCCCCATCTCTATGCATGCGGTTGTCGTAAAAGGCGACTAAGGGTAACATACCATAGACGGCCGGCAGCAGCTCTTTCTGAGGAACTGATATCTCACACTGCGATTCCCAAACCGCCTGCCAAGCGTGGGTATTATGGCAAACCCCCCATATTGGGGGAATGCTGTGTTCAGCAGTGGACTATCCAGCTGATACAGAACATCATCTCTCTGGCTAAAAGCTAGTAGGGAAAAGCAAATGCGTTGTAGAAAATGAAATTACTGATCGAAATAGACACAAGAACCAATTTCTCGGAGTGACGGGAACAGTGCAGTGTCACGCATTATGACTGAACTATAACTGTAATGGACAGTGGTGCTTACCATCAGGTGGGCGAATGGCCGTCTAGTACCTACTTCGTACTAGACACTGCATAAAAGAAGGCAAAAATGTGTCACGGAGGAGCCAATGATGTGAAGCGGAAGTGAACAGTGGTAAGGGGAAGACTACAAGGAAAGTATTCTGATCAGGAGCCTTATCGTCGTTGATATGACACTTATTTTCATTTTAAAATCTAGACTCCATAACGGGCACCGTATTCAAAGGAAAATTTCATTAATTAAATTCATCTTATCATTACCCTTTTGTCAGACAGTAAGGCCCCAGATTGGAGCAGACGGTCGTGTATGAAGAATGGTAATCTAAGAGAAACAAGCAAGTACGTCGAGGTCAAAAATCGTCGTACGTAGCAAGTGGAAATCCATGGTCTCCACCTACCCCTTGTGGATATGACAAGATATGTGTTAAATCGGGTATTCACTATTCAACGAGGTACCTATCCGCTCTGAGAGAATCATTTGTTATTCTAGTGAAGGTTGAACAATGCAATCATTTTCAGTATTTGCGTTGCAGCACGCTCATGGCCGTGAGATTTGTTTTTTAAGTATTGTTGTCAATTCTGAAGCAAGCCGAGTTCAATCTCGAACCGAGCTCGAAGGTCAGAAATGCGAATAATGCAGCGGCCGCCGCACCGCCCCACCGTCGCGTCGGCGACAATCACCGTTATTTTTACGTAGGTATTTCTCATTTTCCTTTGTTCGACTTCGTGTGATTCATACATCACTCATCAGTTTATCAAATAACATGGTTTACGAACTCTTTATACTTTTATATTCAAAAATACTATTATGCGAGAAAACGAGAGAGATACGAGAATATTACGCAGTTCATCATCTGCTTATCCTACTGGTGCGACGCTGATTTCCTGACGCTAACCCTCTTTGAGTATGCTTTCGTTGGATTACCCGCTGACGAGTAATAAGATAGTAAGGCTCTCCCGGATGTGAGCCCAATATGCAGCAACATAGGAATTGAGTGGTTGTAAGCTGCTCATGCGGCTCATTCTTTACCTCAGTCGCCTTTTACGAACGCGACGTCTAAAACGAGGATTTCGAACACTTTTTATATTTATAAGCAAAGGAAACATATGGATAACTTAATTATATCTTTATAAGAATTATAAGTCTATAATGTTCGTAAAGTGCCACCTTAACTGACTGAACTTAGTACATGCACTGTACTCAATTTTCTACATATTGACAATAGAACTATGATGTGCAATAAAAACTAAAAATAATTGTGATATTATGTATAAAGGACTTGTATGGCATACTAACTTAACCTATAGCCCTAACATTAAACGCTCTTTTCTTTTATCTCAGCAACCCTTCGAACAAGTTAGTCTGTATACTACCTTGCAAATTCTATTTACATAAGCTACTTTCAAACATTTTTTTTTTCTTTATATGCCTTATAGGTTAGCCTTTGACCACTATCTCACCTGATGGTAAGTGATGATGTGGTCGAAGATGTAATTCAGGCTAACCTAGAATTACTGGCTCTCAAGGACTGCTGTCGGAACACACTGTTCGGTGCTTGGCGACAGATTTTCTACTTGAGGGTGGTAGCTAGCCAGGCGGGCATTCGTAAAATGCCCTACCACCATGCTATAACAACTGCCATCCTAAGACAACAACCGGGACCGACGGGTTAACGTGCCCTCCGAAGCACGGAAGCGCTCAAGAGTAATGTCACCAGGGGTCACCCATCCAACTCCTGACCGAGGCGGATATTGTTTAACTTTGCTGATCGTTTCAGAATGACTAGACAAACTTCGCTACGAGCACTTCAAAATTATGAAGATCTGATTGATCTACGGGCTAGACGTTTGAAAGTAATTTCAGATACTACAAACAAGAAGACAGAACTGCATTAAGCACAAACATATACACATACAAATACACTCATCAATCCACATTATAATATATAGTGGGTTCTTTGTATCAACTTTTCCGAATTGTAATTTGATTGCTTGTAATGCAGATATAGTACATACATATATAGTATAGACATCAGATCATCAGAGCTATGAACTGTGATGTAGATATATTATATCACAGATAAGGAGTCCAGTGTCAAATGATAAGTGCTCAGAAATTCTCTGGCAATGGCGTTATAACCCAAAATCCAATATTACAAGATCCAATATGATAAGAATACTATAAGAATCTTAGCCTATGACCTTTAAACTACAAAAAATAGTATGCAAGGAGGTAATAACCAAAATATAGTCACAAAAACCATTAAAAAAGTTGATGATGCCATTTTACTTCTCTATGGATTGCATGTTTTGTAGAAGAAAAGTTCCAACCAGAACATGGTTTGTCCAATCATTTTGAATGAGTAAAAGTGGTAGCAAACATGTTCTAACTTTCATTAGTTTCCTGTCACAAATGTTTTATGTCCCAATAACCAATCGAAAACGAGAAGAAGCCATCTTTAAATTTGACAAAACACATTTTGAATAAACATTGTGTTCACAAAGAAGATTTTTCCAATACTGCAACCGTTGACGAAGAAATAACTGTGATGATGAGAAAATTGACAAAGAATGACAGACTAAAAAACATACTAAAACATATGGACGAATCATATTTTGGCTGCGACTTTGTACCATGTTTTGAACTCAAAACATGTTTTATACATTTGGTTCATGCATTATCTTTTTTTTTGACTATTTTTCTTGTCCATTTCACATCTACAGTATCAATTATTACAATTATTAATCTCACCTGATGGTAGGTATATAAGTGATGATTGAAGATGTTGTTCAGGCTAACCTATAATTACAAGCTCTCAAAGACTGGAACCAGCCAGAACACACCGTAGGGTGCTTGGCGACAGATGGCGTAAAGTGGCCTACCACCATGCAAATATTAAATACCTACTAGCTTATATACTAAATAGATATTAAATTAAACTTACTGCCATCCACAGTTTTAGGGTATGTCACGTCCAGTCTTGCGGCAAACTCCACCACAATGCAGACAACATTATTTGTTTCATTTACATATGTCCAGTTGCCTTGCTGTGGAGGGGGAATGGGTTCAGGAGCAGGAGTAGTAACTGGATGTGGAGCAGGAGTAGTAATTGGAGGTGGAGCAGGAGTGGTTGTGGTAGTAGTAGTGGTAGTGGAAGAGGTTGTGGTATCTTTAGTAGTATCTGGTATTGGTGATGTCTTTGTAGAAGGTAAGGCTGGTGTGATGTCTGTTTTCGTAGGCACCGGCTCTGTGCTTGTAGTCTGAGCAACTACATCTTTTGCTGGAGCAGAATTGGCTGGATCACTGTGCGGAACCGGTATGGTGATGATCTTAGGTGTTGTGACAGGGTCACTTAAACCTGTTGGAAAACAATTTGTTATGTGAAAAGAATGTTCAAGAATTTATAATCTTCTTTGTTTTATTTCTTATTTGTAAGGTTAGTACAAAAGGTTTTTTTAACAGAAATAATTTATATTTAAAAAATATTTATCACCAATCACTCAAAGGATATACAAACATTTTTGACTTTGGTTTTATGGCAATAATTAATAAGCACACCAACAAAATATAAATTTTAAGATTGTATTTATTGACTGCTCAGGTAGTGCTACAATCAGTTTCACAGATATACAGGGTGTATTCCATTATGCTCTTAAAATGTAAATGTGTGTTCGTAAGAATGAAACTGTTCCGAAATGCAAAGTGTACTGACAGTACTCACGCTCACAAGCAAATTGGAATAATTAAGAAGTGCCAGAGCGTGCAAGTGAAAAAATAGTTCATTTGTTTTCATGTTATCACATGATTTTGCATGTAGCTGTCTGTGCATCTCAGAACGATTTCGAGCACACTAACTGTGCTCAAAGTGCTTGAAGAGCAAAACTGATCACAAGCATATTTTCTAACCTCTGCTACACCTATATATCAAATTTGAAGCAGAAGCTTACATACAGTGTATGTAGTTTTGCCATTACCTGTGTAATGACTGTCACAATAAAAAAACTTTCATAGATGTTTACTTAAATTTTGGCTGGAGTAAATATGTGATGTGTGATATGACACTAATGCTGAGCAAATCTTAAGACATACCTATTTCAAAAATAGGCAATAACAGCCATAATTTATGAAATTATTGTTTTCTTGGAAAAGATTTTCATAATAGCTTCTTTCAATTTGTCTTGAATAAAACATTTAAAAGAAACTATACACAGGTACCTATATTGATTTATTCCTTATGTGAAAAATTAAAATGTTATATAAAACTTAGCACATAGTCCAATTATAGTCTAATAGGATATTTCTTAATGTTTTCCACATGTTATTCCACTAGATTTTAGATATGGTTTTAATACATACTAGAGATACAAGATACAAAACTAGATACAAAAATAATTAAAATAAAATGTAATTTCCCCTTACATACATTTTTGTACATGCTGATCATCTGGTAATTGACATGTTGATGACAAATGTTTAGATTTTTGTTGACTGAAGATTAGCCTTATTACTGGAGAGTAAGTCTTGATAGACTTTTACAACAAGTCTATTTAAATGATGTCGGTAATCGGTGATAGCCAGGCAGGGGCGGAATTGCGAAAGCAATTTTATAGTTTAGTAATCACAAACTGTATAGTAGGCTTTTTTGAATCAACTAAGAAGCAGCACTGTTTACATTGAATTATTTCAGATAGAAAGATAGAAATGCAACATAGCAGCATGATGAAAATGTACATGTTGTCTTCTGAAAAACTTGTTGCTAAAAATCTTATAGTCCGGCAGCTGTCCATAAGATCCAGGCCCCATTCTAGATTGAGCCTGCATACTCCCTTCAACCACATCATCACTTAACATCAGCTGAGATTGTGGTCTTACCAGATCACAAAAAAAATTATACTTTAAATTAGATTAAGGTTTTTGAATAAATACACACTGTCAATAATTTAATTTTCATAAATCACCTTATTCCTAAAGAGTAAAGATAAACTGCATAATCGTATAATATTACAGGTCTGACAGTATATGATTAGAACAATTTCAGACTTATCTTGTCCTCGCACATACAAAAATGTGTCATTCAAGGCCAGACATTACTTTCGGGTTGTTTTCTTATTTAGTTGTAACATTAAAAATAGCCATTATTAATTAAAATATTAGGCCTATTACCATGTGTTCGATACCTAACGTTATGTAGCCGTAATAGTGGGTAGACATATACGATTTAAAACGTTCTGGAACATTTACTGTTCTTTATGCGTTCAATTTTTTACAAAGAAATTGCGCAAACGTTTTTCACTAGTTACTACAATGCACTCGTTTAAGCTCCCTTTCGCACATAGTGAGATAAACTTAACATAGAAACAGATATCGACATTACAAGATTAACAAAACCTATTAACACAAAAAACGCAACTTACCTAGATCGCAGCAAGCGCAGAGCGCCGCTAATAGCAAACAAAACCTGAACTGAACCATTATTTAAATACTATTGCGTCGTGATTAGTAAAACTGGCTGTTTGAGGAACACTATCACAAACAAATTAACACTTAGCGAGTTTTGTCCAGTGCTAATCCGGCAGCAAAATTGTCGACGGCGAACTGAATCGTACGTTATATCAATTTTCTTTCTCTGCAGACATGCATGACATATGAAATTATGACATAGCATTGACAATTGACAGTTGAATCAATGACAGCTAATCAGCTGGGTGGAGTTGCAACAAAAAAAATCAAATGATTATAAAATCTTTAAAAAAATTACTGACTTCTTTCTAGCATTTCGCTTTCTTTTGTTGTACCTCATTCATATGATCAACATCAATTTTCGATTTAGCTACATATCCATAAACAAATATAAATTAGAACAGAAATAGCCACATGCAACAGAAAAGAGGTTGAAGATTGCTAACAACCCTACATAAGGAAGTTTCGGAAGTGTTTGTGTTTTTGAAAATCTAATTTCTAAGGATGTAACCCAGGATGTAACTAAATAATTCGATCACTTGTGTGAATTGAAGAATTCATTGAAGGTTTTGCACGCTCGCACAGTGTTTCGTTTAGTACAAGTTAGCGGGACAAAATTCATGACGTCATTTCCAGAAACTAGTGACAACACTGACAACCACTTGTAAACAACCCTACCCAGCCCAGGTAACGAATACCAAAAAATGATTATGTTAATCACTTCGATCGGGCAAGTTATCGGGGTTGAAAGTTGAGCGATAAGTGAGTTGAATTGCATTTAAAATCCGTTGTGTTTTTAGCAAACTTGTGATCACCTACATCTCTTAACATAGATAGCATAGTGATATAATTTTTTTGTGATGAAATATTCTGTTAAAGGATCGTTCACTATTATCTTATCACGTATTTTGTACAAAAAAATCATGTAATAATTTGGAGTAATATGAGTTTCAAAATCTATAACGAAATTATGCATGTTTCTTCTTAATTGTTAACTTTAAAGGATTGTAACTTTTTGTATCCACATGTATCCATCTAGATTATTCGGTATGTTATATTTACAACATTCAGGCAAATATTCATACATTTATTAGACCCCGAAAACACCCGCAAGTAAAATTACTGTCCTTATTCCAGAACGAGTCATAACTATGACGAAATCTGTATTTGTCGAAGAATGGCTGAAACATGAGAAAATTGAATGAAACACTCGGATTTTGAAGATTTTTGTGAAAAACATAGTATAACTGATGCTTCTGATGAATCTATGAGAAAACTTAAGACGAAAATCTCTAGCTTTTCCACAAAATTGAGTGAAAACTGGACTTCATCTAAATCTAACAAAGAAACATTTTAAGTAAACATAAAAAATGGTTAGAAGGGTCCAAAATAGAGATTAATGTGTGTGCCAGAAGTTTGGTCTCTAGGCCAACCCAATAAATAATGTATTGTATGTAATTATTTATACATAATCAAAAATAAAGAGATGAAGATTAGAAGATCTTTTAGAAACTCGATGTGCCAATGAGGTAACTACAGCTGCTCGTAAAGAAGGACATCGAAGGGTGACTAAAAATATTAAAAAAGACAGTTAGGCTAAGATTCAGGGACAAGTCGAAAGGTGAACCAATGCTTTAATCCGTCAAAATGTAGTGCTTAGCTTCATAATTGTATTCAGAGACGTCTGGTAAAGCGTTTAAACTTAGTTTAAAATTAGGTAAGAAAAAACAGTTAATTGTAATTCTAAAACAGATATTGTTAAATAAAACAGTCTTGTGAAGTTTCTGCCGCAAACCCAGCTTATTCCTTATGAGTTTCATTGTTTCTAATTTTGAATTATGAGTTAAACTAACATTAGGATATTTAGGAAATCCGAAATTGAAACAAAGTTATTTTAATAGAGAAAGGAATAAAATATATATAGGTATTTAATTTATTTGTTCTTGCACTATAATTGGATAGTCATGCATGGTCGACGTAATTCCTCACTAACAAATTATGTTTAAAACTATTACCTGTAAAAAAATAAACCACAATCAGGATAATACTCACTACCGCAAGCCTCCATGACACAAATTCTCCCCATTTTTACTAAAATTCTTCAAAAATATCACGAAATCAAAAAACACTCCACTATTAACGTCCGAGTCCGCAATTTCATGTGTATTGTCCGTATTTCATACAAATAAAAGAAAACCTTTACGCCAATCGCAAAATTATTGCGTTAGTATGGCTTTACAAGTAGCAACAAATAATATTGCTTTAACATGTTGGTACAAAATTATTATTTATGTTTAGAAACATTTTAGAAGCAAATGTTTTTACTTCATTACATTACATCAATCGCATATTTTTCGACAAACAACGAAAGGATTGAAATGACTTAGCTCTGGTAACTCTAGGTCACTGTTAGAACGAGACACAGGGTTCAGTGGTAGCCTTCTCACTCAGCTTCATTTTTATTTTGCGCGCAACAAGATTCTCATGACCTTACCATAAGGTTTTATTTTCTTTAGTTTAGCTGCATGATGCACAGATAGAGCTCATTCCTTATGTACGTACTTATTACTTCCATGCATTTTACATACCGTTGTTCTTGTTCTTTTCTTTTTATATCAGGATGCACAGATAAACAAGAACCAGTAAACGTTCCATAAGTGAAAAATGTGCCATAGATAAAAGAGTGTGATCTAAACAAAGAGCAAGGTAAGTAGGACTCAGAGTTGATCAGAGTTCAGACTATAATATCTGATTATGGAATTTAAAGATTGGCTTATCCGACGCTTGGCTAAGACTGGTATTTGACCGTCTTACACAATTATCTTTGAATCTCAGCCTGAAAGTTCAAGCGTTGGGAACAAAATAGGCAGTTAACTGCAAACGAAGCTTTAGGTTATTACCTATGTAGACTCCAAATCTATACATATCATTCATATAAACAAACTAAGAAATGGTCAATGAATGCGGGACATTAATTGTATACGTCATTCTACAGCTTAGGTAAATCCAAAGCGTTTTGTTGTCCTTCTGACGAACCCATTTCTGTAAATAAATCTCGAGCTGAAATCCAGTCTTATGTAGTTGAAGTTATATATTGTGGTTATTTTACTTACACGGGATACTTTAAATACTATTTTAAATCATTAAGTAGTATTTAAATGCTTGTTGTAGTTTTGGTATTGTTAAATTTATATTTGCAAATAAAGACTGTAAATAAATACCGACCCGAACAATTCTTTGCACATTTATGATTGGTTTTATTTTTCTATGACCTAACCTTTTTCACCAAAAAAAACCGTACTTTTCTGTATTGTTTTTTTTTATTTACTGGCATAAGGACACGGCAAACAGGTAATTTTAACTATGTTTCAACGACTGAACCGTGAAAAAACTTGTCAAATGAGATGAGTTACAGTACATACATAGATTTCCAATAATTTCCAAAATACATAAACAATTAAAATTCTCTATCGTGCGCTCGCAGAGTCAAGATCTCCTGAGGATGCTTCGTGTAGAATCGAAACGCGTCGAAAAAAATTCTTCCGGTTTGGCTGCGTGGCGTTTGTGACGTCACGTCGGCTTAGCAGGAAAATTAGGCGGAATTGTCACTAGATATATTTTTGTATTTTTTAAGTGTTTTATTAAAATATTAATTTCATGTTTTCTTAAAATATTTGTTATTATTAAATATGGATTTCCGCAAAGTAACGCCTGAATCTATTAATTATTTCAATTAAAATTAGTCAAAAAATAATTTTGTCTCGCTAGCTTGTACTAGACGAGACACTGTGGCTCGGTATAAATAACTGTTCTTGCGGTAGTTAGTAGTTACGAAGGAACATGAAACAGAGGACTATTACGAAAAGATCTGAAGGTTTGTGATTTCGTTAAGTAGCTCAGGAGAGTCAATGGTGGAGGTAACAATTTTTTTGAGAAATATCATGTCAGCATAATCGCGTCGCTGTATCAGAGGAAGAATGGTGCTTGACGCACTGTTTTAGGTAATCTTTTTCTTTGTAAAGCTCCGAAAATTAAAAAACCTTAGAAATTTACGTTGAACGCGTTCCAGACTGTCAATATAAATAGTTCCAGACCTGAGACGCGTACCTACTCAAGGTGACAGCGTACAAAATTGTACTAGGTATATACAATTTTAAAGCTTTTGAAGTCTTTAGATGCTCGTAATATAAATCCTAGACTTAAGATACTTGCGAACTATGAACGAAATATGGTTTTGAAATATAAGTTTGGAGTCATGTATCACGCACCCAAGTCCCTCATTTCAGTTCCGCGACTTAAGTGATGACTTTTTAAGGAATAGTTGAAAGTAATCGGACTCGGTTTAAGGGAAAAGACCTTAATTGTACATTTATTAACGTTTAGTATCTAGTAGTAATTTATTTATGCGACAGTAATTGTCATTAATTAAATCTTGTTGCAGAAGCAAGCAATCATGACGGTCGGTTATGGTTTTTAGAATTTTCATGTCGTCCGTAAAACTTATCAAACAGGAGTTCTCAAAACAAGGATCTATATCGGAAATAAATGACAGGTACAGGAGAGGTCCCAGAAGGGAACCCTGTGGGACGCCACTAGAGACACACATCCACTTAGACATATAGCTTTCCAGGACTAGCGCTTGTGAGCGGTTGTTGATGTATGAAGCAAACCACCTCAGTAAGTCCCCCTGATGCCAACGTTTTGTAATTTTGAAACTAAAATACTATGATCTATTTTATCAAAGCATTAACTTACAAGTATAAGTTGACTACATCAACTTGGTTCCCTTCTTCTAGGCCACCCGTACCAAAGTCGTTGAGCAGTCAAAAAAATAATCGGAGAAAAAACTAAAGTTTCACTACAGTGGTGTAAGTTGATAGCGTAGAGATCAATGATGATAAATACTTTTTCGAAATAAAAAGTAGCCTATGTGTTATTCCAGGCTATTATCTACCTACATACCAAATTTCATCAATATTGATTCAGCCGTTTGAAGCGTGAAGAAGCAACAAACATATAAACACACTCACAAACTTTCGCATTTAAGTATAATATTATAGGATATGATATATTAGGATAATGGATAGGTAGTATACCTACAGTAATTTGTTGTAATGTACGTGTACATTACAACAAATTACTGTAGGTCTAGGGTAGGACCGTGAGGTCGCGTCCTTCTAATATCGTTCTAAATGCCTTGCATGAGGGTGAGTAATATTTCTTTCGATATTCGGGAGAGATTCAGGAATCGGGAGAGATTTAGAAATGAGATTTTCTACTCTGAGGTTATGTTGTATGAGTCTATATTGATTGACTATAGTGAGTGCAATATTACATAGATTACGTTTACTGTCTAATTGTTGAGCTTATACTCTGTATCTATCATAACATCATATTATCAGGACTGTTATTTAACCATTTTACCTCTATATGTGGAGACTTGTAAATGACTTTTTCGTCTTATATATTTCTTTACCTTATTTAAACTATATAGTTGATGGTCTTCTTCATATATAATAAGTAAATAAATGAATATTTTCGTAGGCCGAAAATAAAACAAACACAATAGTTTTGAAGTCGCTCAAGTCTGTTAAGTTGGCCCTCGGTGAGAACAGGCTAGCTGGCGTCAGCATAGTCAATTGTTGGAAGAAAAAGTGATTATGCAAGAGCAGTTTTGGTAGCCTTGGTCAGGAAGTTCGATATGACCTTGAAGCAAAACACAGAGGCATTATCATCATCATCAGCGTTTGCCACCAGTGCGATAAAAACTGTGAAACTACCTAGCTTTAGCTTCAGTACTTTCTCGGAAACATGGCTATGAAGAACAAGTCATCTTCAATGATCAAGATCAGTATACCCATTATAATTTTTCAAGAAAGAGCAAATTACAATGATTTGGTGTGCAACAAAAACATGAATAAAAGATAGGTTATGGTTTATGTTGGTTGGTTAGTTAAGTTCGGTTTAAAAAATGAAGCCGACATGTTCTATTTCAGTCAACCTTTATATCATTTATGTAAAACAGTGGGTAACACCGCGGGGCACAGCTAGTATAGGATAATTGTTTTGGCTTATGTTAAATTCCTTTAAAGGAATATTTATATGCAGGTACTTAACTAAGTACAAAACTGTATTTCTGAACTATCGTTTAGACTACGAGTATAAAACTATAGTCCGTAACTAAAATGGCTTTTAAATCTTCTTCACAATTACATTTATACAACTTTTAATTTTGTTAGATAAATATTTTTTCACACGCACATCTCATCATGTTTGTTTATTGCTTCGGCAGGAGAAGAGAGAAAAAACAAACAGTAAAAAATTAACGACAGCCGTGATACAACAACTTAAAACGAAAACGACAACAGTAAAAATGATAAGAACCCTATAAAATAAACTTAACAAGCTGCACGCAAAATTCTATGGCACAAAAAAACAATCACAAAATACTCGAACTCCAAAAAATAATGAACATAAAAATAACATACATATTGAGTATGAGCCAACAAATAAAATGTCAGGACAATCAGCAAGCAATATAAAAAAGGCTAATAACCTGCCAAAATCGGTCAACTCGTGTTTAGCATGTGAGCAAAGAAACATACTGGAATTCTCTGAGAACTTAGGGCAGGGAATAGCGTCTAAAATAATGGACCGTACATATCAATATAATAAATTACTGTAAACCAGGACCAACTTTTCATAACATACCTACTTCAGAATTTCAACGAAAAAACGAAATCTCTCACAAAACATGACACAGTAGCCAACTTCATAAGCAAATACGAAGCAACACATCATTCGAGCAACGAAAAAATGTGTATTAAGCTCTTATATGACATCATTGATAGACCTAACAAAATATTCTGTGGTCGTAAGCGGTGTCAGTTATATAATAGTAGGAATGACAACAAAATTTACCAAATAAATAAAGCAACTTGGCAAATGTGACTGAAAATGTTAAACCACAAGAAAATATGACAACGGTATCACCGGCCACTTTTATACAATAAGAATGTTACGACTCAGGCAATAATAGCTGCCGCTAAACAACCATTTTATGGATCAGCTAATCTACAGTTTATAACATTAGAGACCAAAGCACAAAAAATCTATGAACAAGATCAAAATTTTCAAGAAAATGCGTATCTAGGAAGGAATGGATAATACTACATTCTAATAGGCAAAGTATCCATAGTAAATATCAAGACCTAGAAGACTTACTCAATGACTACAAGTGCGATGTGCTATGTCTATCAGAAACTTGGAGAAAAGACAACCAAGTTCAAGCGATGAACATTCAGAACTTTTAACTTGCGACGTACTTAAACAGAAAGTTTTTTGACCACGGAGGAACTGCGATTTATGTTCGAGATAATTTAGATTGTATGGTTAGACACGACTTAAATAAAGCATTCGAAATGAATTTTGAATTAACAGCCATCGAATTAAGAAGTAACAAATTAGTACTTCTTGCAGTTTATAGACTGGATAAAGATATTGATACATCTCTTTTTTTAAATACTTACAAAATTACTACACAAATTATGTCGGGAAGGGAAACGTTTTGTGATTGCGGGAGACTTTAACTTCAATACATTGAAAACAGATAAATATGTTACATAATTTCAATCAATACTGGATAACTTTAATTGTGATTGGGTACTTAATGAGCCTACTAGAGTGCCAGAGCAAAGTGCCACTTGTATTGATAATTTCGTAGTTAACTTCGAGTGCTACGAGGGTTATACAGGGTGGAAACTTTCAACGGGTCAGTGAGGGGAAGTACCTTATCCGTTGTAGCTACTCGGAAATGGTCTTAGGAGACTATCGATATTTTTTTATGGCATTTTGATCCCAATTCACAGATTTTCAAAAAAAATTACAGTTAGCTAGAAAATAACCATTTGACACAAAAAAAAATTTTGATGCTAATCGATCCTGTTTTTAATACTGATCAAAATCTTCTATGGAACCCACCATCGTTGGAGTACTCAAAAAGTCACAAATAGCAAAAAACGTTTCCCTTACATTTTGTTAAGAAGTTGTGTAACTGATATACAAAAAATAAAATAAAAGACAAATGATCACGTAGAATTTTACACATATCAAAAAGAAGGCAAGGTTCAATTTTCTTTTTTTATTAACGAACATAACTTGATGGTGTATTTTTATTATTTACGTAATATGCTTCTAGCAAGTCTAAACGTTCGAAATCGGAGATTATTTTTCTGTTATCGATAGCTGTCCAATTATGCACATAGTTTAAAATTCACAACACACTCAGAGCTTTTCTGGCGCAACAAACTTTTAAGATTGTTTTTTATTTAGTAATAACGAGTTCGAAATTTGAATTGTTTTTTAACTTATCTTTTTATTCAGTCAACAAAAAGATCTCAACCGACACAAAAAGCTTTTGCATAAAATTTTCATACAAAAGTACAGGAAAAGTTTTTTTGCAATTTGTGTCTTTTTGAGTACTCCAGCGATGGTTGGTTCCATAGACGATTTTGATCAGTATTAGAAACAGGATCGATTGGCATCAAAAAATGTGATTATGTAAAATGGCTATTTTCTAGCTAACTGTATTTTTTTTTCAAAATCTGTGAATGGGGATCAAAATTATATAAAAAAATATGGATAGTCTCCTAAGACGATTTCCGAGTAGCTACAACGGATAAGGTACTTACCCTTACTGCCCCGCCCAAAGTTTCCACCCTGTATATTAGACCGAAAGCTATCTGATCATAACGTTATAAAACTAACTATTGCTAACGTAACGATGTAGAATGGTTCACTGAAAATAAATATTACTTTAATAGAGTTATGTCTTCCAATAATTATAACTATTTTCATTTTTTATTACAAAAAGATTATGTTGATTTAAAGAATCATTAGCTACGTATTAGGATACAAATACATGAATGAATATTTTACAAGGCGCAATCAAGTTTTATTACAATATTGCTTTTACAAGGAAAAAGCAACGCATGATATGCAAAGTAAACAAAAAATTTACATCGCAAGGTATAGCATTATCAAAAAAAAAACCTGCAACAAATGGAACTTATGCAAGAACTTGCACCTTTTGATCAGCGAAAGTTAAAAATCCGAAAATATAGAAAAAAATTAAGAAAGGTTTTATATTCGGCAAAAAAATTACAATATGAACATAGAAGACTCAAAAAATAAGATAAAGGAAACGTGGAGTATTATTAATGAACAAGTGAGATATAATTAGAAAATGAAAAATAAGAAAATTATTGACCTAATAAATGAGCAAACCACTGACAGATTGTAAAATTATCGCAGATTCATTTAGTAATTTCTTCACGAATATTGCACACAATTTGACTTGTAAATCTGAAACACACATTGACAAATATACGAAATACTTAGACATAAAAATGGACAAAAACCATTTTACCCCCATAAGTTACAAAGAATTACAGACTATTGTTAGGAACATGAAGCAAAAAACCTCACCAGATGCTAATGACATGAACACTAGGAAACTCAATGAATTAATTTTGAAAAATAAATACTAAATAGAATTACTGAATATTGTATTCAATGACTGCTTGAACAAAGCAATATTTCCAGATTGTCTTCGGCCGATTTGTACCATTACACAAAAAAGGAGACATCTCTGTACTTGGAAACTACCGACCTATTTGCATTCTACCTGTTATTTCAAAAATTCTTGAAACTGCTCTAAAACTGAGAATACTTAGTTGATTATTTTGAAAAAAAATAAGCTTTTCACTGTGGCACAATTTGAATTCCGTAAAGGTCGATCAACTGAAATGGCCACTAGAAAAGTTATTTATTATATCCTTGACTCCTTAAACAAATCACAAAAATGCGCTAGTATTTACTGTGATTTGTCTAAAGCGTTTGATTGTTTGCGACACGATATATTAATTTGAAAGCTTCAGTACTATGGGTTTGATGTACGGAGCTGAGCATGATGCATTCTTACTTAAATAATAGAAAACAAATTATAACAGTAAATGACGTTAATTCATCAGTATATATACTAAATGTAGGAATACCTCAAGGGTCAATACTCGGGCCAGTACTATATTGATATACGTTAATGACATTATTAATGCTATGCCAAGTTGGGCATATGCTAGTTTGTTTGCAGATGATACTCATGTAGGAGTATGTGACATCAATGAATGTAATTTAAATATTAAACTTAATGACGCAATGAGTATACTAAAAGAATGGTTTAACGCAAACCGAATTATCCTTAATACAGATAAGAGTGTTATATTGAATTATAAAATACGAAAGGAGTTAAAAGATAAAATCGATTTGACAGAGAATGTATTCCTTGGATATACCGTGGACACATACGATAACACATTCAGTCCATATTGAAAAACTGTGCAAAAAATTGACAAGTGCTAATTACGCTCTGTTCAAACTAAAGCTTTTGCTTGATAAAGCTTCTTTGATGTCAATTTATTATGCTTATATTCAGTCACTCACAATATATGCCATCACTATTTGGGGGAATGGTGCAAGCATAAGTAAGGTTCTAAAGTCTCAAAATAGGGCAATTAGGATCATTTTTGGACTGCTTGTTACTTTCTCCCAGTCCAATTGTGGTATTTGACCACAAGTTATAACTATATATGTTGCTATTTTAAAAAATATCTTTACATTCCTGCCAATACCCAAAACATACAAGCATATAAGTTATTACCACCTGCGTAAGAAATAAAACAATACTTATTTTTCAATTTTATTCATGAAAAGAATTTATTAGACATAAAAATATTGTGTAGGTCAGTAGTTAGTGCTCCACTTTTTATTTTTCTTGCAATTTATACCAACATTCAAACCCCACACGAAGATCAATTGAAAACTACATACAATACACTATGACACATGCGAGCAGTATACCTAATGCGGTCTTTGCACTCGAGAATTGCAGACTGTAGCCCAAGCCTTTCACAAAATTTCGAAGACATTACACTATTAAATAAGACATTTAGATACGAATACTTGATAAATTTTGCCAGATTGTATTATATGTTTATGTTTTCAAGCATCATGACTTAACCTTAAAATTAATATTACAATTATTATATGATTAAATTTATAGTACATAATTGTATTGTAAACTTATGAATTCAGAACCTTATCAGATACTTTCTTAAAACCTACATAAATTAATAATTGTACGTGTACATACCTAACTATCGAAAACATTTGTGATTCCATTCCCAATCAGTCACATCCCAATGAGTAGCAGTGTTACTCGTTGGGAAAACTTTCCCATACTTAGAAACTTTCCAAATACCCCTCGAGTCTATTTATTATTTCTAATTTTTGTTAATATGTTTTAATTCGTTAGGAGTAATTAAAAGTTAAGCGGAAGTAAATTTTAATCTCTGTATTTGAATCGCACTGTGACGCAAATAATGTTACTCGTTGGGAGTATGTGACTGGTTGGGAGTTCACTAAAACATCTAATAACGACTTTAATGAAGTTATTACATTTTGACAACAACACATATTACAAAAAGCTTACACATTAGCACACTGGGTTCGTTCACGGTCCGAGTTGGTTTCAATATTCTTCAGATTAATTACATATGCTAGATAAAATCTCATCACCTAAAGCTACCCAGAAGCTTGTAATCGAGTAACACTAAACGGATTCGTAAAACTAAAGCAGTTTCCAAAAATTCTCATCCTACCCAAAGGAATATTTAGTCTATCTCTCATATTGATCTCACCCAATAAGTCCCACATAGGTACATATTTTCGAAATGTTACACTTTTGTAGACAATGATATCTTTAAAATTCAAAAAAAAGGTTCTAGCGGCATTGTTGGTTGTTTTATTATTTGATTTTGATTGTGTTTCGAGGGGAATGGTAAATATTATTTTTTGGGTTCAGTTGCAAGAAATATTTAGAGGATCGGATCCAATACAAGGGTAGCTCGGAAGCTACCCTTGTATATGGAGACTTTTACTGGGCCGAAACAAAAACAGCTATGGCACATAGTGTTAAGCATGGTAGCCAGTATGGGCTGGTGATTGGGCAGATTATCTTCCACACACTAATGAAGATAATATGTGTCGCTTAACTTCAAACTTGGATAAATCCACTCTACACTGTTCGGAGATATTTAAGAAAAAGTGATAAAAAAGTTAATTCGATTATTCAAAAGGCATTATATATTTTATTACCTTAACAGCATTGAAGAAAACGACTCTGTTCAGCAAATACAGCAATAAAACCATTAATTATTGCAAAAATTAAATATTTAGATTGGATTTATCTTCATTTCATAAAATGGAATGCAATTTATCTATCATTGAAAAAACTCAGTGTGGATTTATAGATTATTGATTTATTAGGTCTGGATTTATGTATTATTGATAAAATACAATTAGAACTAGGGATGTGGTAGTAGCAAAATCATGGCATACCATCAACAGTAAAATTTGTAGTAAGTAACTGAATGAAACTAAAAATAATACAAAGAAAATAAGGAAATGTAGTTTTATTTTAGAAATAGTAACTAATTTAATAATATTCAATAATTAAATAAAATTCAATATTTCTTCTGTTTCATCTTCAACAATTTCTTCTTCGTGCATTGGCCGCCTTATCACATTCTCACCGTTAAGCACTTTTTTATAATAATTTAATTGCACCGTTGTTTAATTAACGTTGCCTAGTCTTGGCCACAGTGCGTTTTTAGCAATTTGCGAACATCAATTAGTTTAAAAAAAGTCGGTCAAAAAAATAGTTTTAGTTCATGAACTGGAACTCCAATTAGCGACCGCGTTTTTTGTTGTTTTAGCTACATCTAAAATTATATCAATGAAATAGAATTGTTTAAAAAAAAGATCAGCATAATTACAAACGTAAAACCTAGTTGGTAAAATTCCATTAATTTCTTGTGAAGTAGATATAAATTTTCATATAATAAATAAATGAGAATGTCAATTTCGTATACATCAGAATACCTATATCAGAATAGTAAGACATCTCACATAAAAGTAGGTTTTGCCCTATTCCGGCCATTATATTACGATTTAAATTTTAGCCAAATCGGTTTCGTGGTTATCGAGTTATAGAGGAACAAACATCCAAACATCCAGACATTCGCATTTATTATAATACTAGCTTTCTGGGCGCGGCTCCGCCCGCGCGTATGTCGGTTATCGCGCGAAAACATTAACCTCTTTTTGCGCAGTCAGATAAAAACTATCCTATGTTTTTTCCCGGGTCTCAAACTATCTCCATACCAAATTTCATTCAAATCGGTCCAGTAGTTTTGGCGTGAAAGCGTAACAGACAAATCTGATCGGAAAGTTCCTGTACTATGGAATAATATCCTTTCATACATTTATATCTAAATTATTCTGTAACAGTAGAAATACAAAATAATATTAATCAATGATGGTGAGCACAACACTAGGGCCAACTCAGGATTCCTAACGATACATAGGTATAGGAATTTCATACTTACAAATTTTCGCTCTTTCCTCTTTCTTATTTCGAAGTTTTATGTAAGGTCGCTTGCGGGCTTTACTTTGTAACACAATTTTAATGAAATCATCCATGGAAACTGTCTAAATAACAAAAAGAAACGATAAAACGCGGGAGTGTACTGTGCCATTGTATCAGATTTTAAGTCGACTGACAGCCATGTTGAAAAAACTCAATTCGCTGATTGGCTCCCATGGACTTAACTACATTTGAAAAAAACTGTCTCATGGATCTATCTCACTTTAATAAAATATCATGCTTTTGATGTTTTATTTCTCAAGTACCATGCGGATTTATGCACAACTGATAAATCAGTTTTGAAGCTTTTTTTTTCCCTTTCATTTGATACCAAAATCTTAAAAATTTACAATATTGGATTTATCCGAGTTTGAAGTTAAGCGACACATATATACTCGCAAATATTTTCGCACCTATTACATTTAAGGCTGGCGTATATTTATATAGAACATAGAATGCATCTCAGTACAGACATACCTACACCAGCAGCTATTTTAACACACAATTATAACATGTAAGTACCTACCTATGCTTATGTTATACTCTCCTTCATATTTATAGTAGCAATAATAACACGAACAATACCATAGCCAAGGCATAACGAATGCACAACATCTTCTCCTTATTGCCAAAATTAATAATTAAAGGTAAGTTATTTATATATATTAAATAGGTTAGGTTACCTGTACAGAATAGGATTATCCAATCACCTGCAATCTGAATATTATTTATATGCAGATTGCATATATATAAACTAACTTCGACCTTGATTGGTATCTTTTTGTTGAACTATAATTTAAAAATATTGAAGATAAATGTTAAAATTTAAGAGGTATGTAATAACTTTTTTTGTAGGTATAAGAAGAATCTTGAACTGTTTAAAAATACATATAATTAGAATTAGCATTATGAATACAAAATATATATATATGTATATATATATATATGATGTACCTCAGTAAACCTATCACCAGTACAAAAATCAATGAAATCAAATATAGAGAACGCATAAACTCCTAAAACTTTTATCAAATTGACAGTGACAGACAATATGTAACCTAATATCAATAGGTTTAGAATAAAAACGAAAATCACCGAACCGAATAGGTGCAGTTCAGATAAACCACTAAAAACTGATATATTATCAAACACTTTCAGAAGTGGAATTAAAAGCGGGTAGATTCGATCTAACCGACGAAGAGCTCAAACCGAGCGCGGCCCACGCGGCTCGAGCGGTCGTAGTAGAGGTCGCGGGACCACACGCGGCACTCCACGTTGATCACCAGCCCTCCTGGAACAAATTTTAAAATGGGGCCGTAACTATAAACATAATTTATTATTTGGTTAACTATCTTCGGGTTGCGATAAGTATAACATACTAGCTTTCCGGGCGCGGCTCCGCCCGCGCGTATGTCGGTTATCGCGCAAAAACATTAACCTCTTTTTGCGCAGTTGGATAAAAACTATCCTATGTTTTTTCCCGGGTCTCAAACTATTTCCATACCAAATTTCATTCAAATCGGTCCAGAAGTTTTGGCGTGAAAGCGTAACAGACAGACAGACAGACAGACAGACAGACAGACAGAGTTACTTTCGCATTTATAATATTAGTACTGATTATGTTACACACATGTTTAAAACTATGCCTCAAAGTCAAAGTCAAAATCATTTATCTAATTCAGGAGAAAACAACGCTCTTATTGTGTTACATTATTTAAATAACAAAATTTTACTAAGAAAATATTCTACTGCCGCGTTCAGCAAAAAGGGTACCTATAGAACCACTTTGAGCAGAACGGGATAGAACTGGGAGTCTTTCTTTTTTGACAATTTGTAACAAACGTCTTTAATAAATTATTATTAATTTGTTGCATCAGCTGCCCCGACAAGAGTCTTTATAATAATAATATTTGATTTACGGTGGCTAGGCTGAAGTACAATATAGCAGGCATTTTTGTTTCCTAAGTAATCACCAATTTATGATTGGCTTTTTTAATAAAAGTACTTTTCATTCTGCTATTCTGCTTACCCTCTTTGGAACTGTACCTATCTTATAATCACACACAATTACCTAAGAAAGACTTTATTTGACTTTGTTGTTATTGTTATAACAACTGGCATATATGGCAGCGTTATTTTATTTTTATAGTGTATTGTAGTGGTCCCTGTTTAATTTAAAGAATCATGTCAACATTTGACCTGTCAAACATTTTGACAGTTCGTGTCGTGTATATTGATAAAGGTTTTGTAAAAAGAATGTTTATTTTTTCGTTATTATTTATCACGAACTTAAATCAAAATCGGTAATCTGAATAAAAAGATATTGATATTTTAACTTATTACATAAATCTGTCAGTTACATCACTCAGAACGCAGCCATTATAATACAAGTTACGAACGTTTCGTTTTCTGCTACAATTAATTGGTTTTCCCATACCGAATTGATTCATTGTTTCGGAAATTACATTCACAATTATTTTACAGACTGAATTAAATATGTTTTGGTATAACTCAAGTGTTAAATGGGAATTTTCGCATACAATTATCTCATTAGAAGCTGTGTTCACGAAAAATGAAACGTTTTTTGTTGTTGTATGTCAATGTCAGCCGCTGCAACTGTCAAACAAATTGCGTCCTATTTATTTTCGTTGCAATCAATAATCAAGCACATGACTGTATTTTTTCTCTCTCAAGGACGCTGCCACAAACACACTTTTAGGTGCTTCATAGATTTTCTACTTGAAGGTGTTAACTAGCCAGGGCAGCATACGCAAAATGCCCTTCCACCATGCGGTGAAGCTCAAGCCGGCCCATTCATAAAATATAAGACAAAACTTCATACAATTTATTTATTGTTAGTGTAAACTTGTTATCTTCTGGTATTGTCAGTGAAGACATTATATTTACCTACCAACCCCGCGTAAGTGTGATAAGATATGCACTTAGTGACGTAAAACTTGGTTCATGCACTGTTCTTTTGTAATCTGATATTCTCAAATATCACTTGCTCAGTGATTCTAGGACCGTTTATATCATTTTGACAGTTACATAACCTCAAAACTTGTTTTCACTATAACATATTTTCTTTATTGACAAGTTGAAAAATATCTAGACAGGTGTTATAAGAATAACTGAAGTTTAATTTAGAACCATTACCATCATTATACAAAGCCAACATAAAAATCAGAATGACAGGTCGCGGCATGTATGGGATGTGGGCATGATTCTTTAGTTACCTTAGTTCTTTCGAGCATACTATAATACTTATGTTTTTAAGAATATAAAGACTTAGTAATGTTAATATTTAATTTTAAAAAATACCCTCAGTGGTTGAATGCCCGCTTTTGCAAGATAAAGATAGTATCTATATCAGGTGCTGCTTCCTACAACAATACACCATACACCATCATGCTGTGGAAATACGCGAAATAAATCAGCTGAGCTGTAGCTACATCCAGTCACTGCTTTATCTTACGAACGACAAATGCAGCAGATAAAGTTTCCAAGATAGATAAGACAGTTATTAACAGTTTATACAAATAAACATTTGACATTCTCAACTTACGGCGTGGGTTCTCGAAGACCACAGCAACCACCGGCGCTGGGATCTGATCAGGCAGGTTCCGGCTGGAGTAAGGGATACGGTCGGCGGTATGCAACCGGGACGTGGGGAATCCTGGCGGAAACCCAGCAGGAATGTACTGAATGGGACCAATGTTCTCTTGGTCAGCGTTGAACTCTCCCTGGCATGACACCCATACGAAGTCACCGAACTGGTTTGCTGGCCTTTGCATCTAGAACAATCATAAATTAATTTTAATCTGGAACCTAGTAGGTACACAACCTAGTATTATACACCACCGTCATTTATCATGGCTAAATTTCTCTCCATCCAAAGGTTGTCTGGAAGAGATCGCTTTTTAGCGATAAGACCGCCAATTGTACAACATTACTTAAGTTTATGTTATTGTTTATAATGATATTGTTATTTTGGTGTACAATAAAGAGTTATCTATCTATCTATCTATCTACACACTATTAAAGAAAATCTCTAGGTATCAAAGAGGTATCAAGCTGAAATTCATACCAAATACTGTAGTCTACTGTCCCTTGGACATGTATAAATCATACTTCTGAGACAACGTAATCAAAAGATACAGCCGTTTATGCCGCAAATTATCGACACTAGACCTGTAAGTAAAGTATATCTCGATGACACTAGCAAAGGAATCAAAACCTATAGGGTCCCGTGAACTCAGAATCTTGAAATTTGTTATGAAGCAACGTCTTATATCTTATAGCACAATTAAATGAAAAATTATGAAAAGCATACATTTTTAGTTACATCAATATTACAAAAAAAATGTTTTACGGAACCCTCCTCGGTGCGCGAGTCCAACTCGCACTTGGCCGGTTTTTTACTTTTATTATAGTGACAGGACAGTCATTTAACCCGTATGATGTAGGCACACGAATAGAAGGTAGGTATGTAGATACAGATCAGAGCGAGGATATTAGTTGTAGGTGGGTTAGTTAACAATCTGATTAGTTAATAATTACTGAACGTACCAATGAGCACAAGTTCTTATAAGCAATAGGTAATAGATATATTTTTAACTCACCATGAATTGTTTAATGTGATCCGGCATATCAGATGGTAATGGCAATGCTGAAGTCATGTTGTAGGGGTGAGGAACCCAATAGTGGATCTGTCAATAAAAATAATAATTTTAACCAATAATTCCATTTCATACGGAAATGTGCCAGAAACTTACTCTAAATATCGTCTCTAATACATAACCATGCCAAGAACATATTATAAAGGACTTATCAAGCAAGCAGCGTTGTATAGCCTAGTTCGTTAACAAAAATTTGTCATAATAAAAGAGATGGATAGATAACAAAAATTGAGCAGTATAATAGCAAAACGGGCAGTGACGTGTCAGTGAGAAGTCGGTAAGAAATGTCATTCTAAACAGTATAATAGAAACAGGTCTTTCTAGCGCTCGCCGCGCGCCGGCCTACAAGACAAGACTAAAAGACTGAACACCTTCCGATATTTTGAAAAACATAACACTTGGTAAAAATGAAACTTGAAATGAGTGCAATAGGTGTGCCTAAAATGAAGTAAAAAATCGATTTTATAACCTGCCCCGGCATCTCAGGGGTTCAATGCTGATACTAAATATAATACAGAATGTATTTATTACATAAAACATTTACAGCTTTCTTGTCATTAGATAATACAAACATGTTTTCTTTAGAGATTACTCTAGAAAGTTGTAAGATAACTCTTGACTTCACATTAGAAACCTAAAAAATTTACAGTGTTTCTCTAGTATGTTATGCATGTTTTATACAAATAAATCTTCCTTTTGAATTACTCTATCTATTAAAAAACCAGATCAAAGTTCGTTGCGTAGTTTCAAAGATCTAAACATACATAGGGACAGAGAGCGGGAAGCGACTTTGTTTTATACTATGTAGTGATAGCCGCTGAACCCTTCTCCACAAGATGCAGTAAGTAGTCTGGCACCGTGGCTTACGAATTAGACTTATCAAGACTAGACCTTACGTTGTTCAGCCTGAGGAAGATGCAAGGTCTTCCTTCAGGGTAACCGTAGTAACTGTCAGCAGTGCAAGGTGTCCACATCCGCATTGCTATGTCGCACGTGTCGGACCGGAAGTGAGCTTCTCGCCTGTTGTGAGTGGAACACGGGGCGCGGGGAGGGTCTTCCGGCACCGAGGTCTCATATGCTGTAGGAAAAAGATGTAACTGTAGTTTCCATTCTGGATATCGTAAAATAATTGGCTCGGTGGTCAGCTTCAGAATCTCGGGGTCATTGGACTCCAGGTCAGACGTTCCTATGGACTACATGAATTCGACTACAAAATTCTTAGCTGCAGCGTGGAGTACAGAACTGTACGAGACATTTAAAAAAATACTGGGTACTGGCTGTTATTTCTCTGGCTGCTCCTTTGGGAATATTATATAGTATGTAAAAAGAGATAATATATATAAAAATATTTTACTTCTTTCTATTTCTTCACTTAAATTAATAAATTAATTTTATTTTTTTAATTAATTAATTTCCAAGATAAGTGGGGTTGGAACAACAAATGTTTTTTTTATGTGGTTAGGGCCCGGAACAAGCACGAAGCGGTAACCTTTTGCCTGTATATCGGATGTATTTTGTCAAAAGTGATGAATCTGCGCCCATCACCCCGAGACATTGTGCATGTCATTTCACCGGCGCGCATTCCCTTCAAATCGGGAAACAGTAATTCAAACATTTCTGCTTGGCAGTAGAAATAGGTATCGTGGTAATACTTCCCCAAGCGAAATCATTGACAAAAACAAAGAGTTCTACTGTTGTCAGTTCTTCTCCCAACCCGCACTCTATCAGTTGTTACCTCAGTACACACAAAAAAATATCAGGTAGATATATTGTATATCATTCAGGCAGTTCATACATACGAACGTTCAGTTTCCAAACCTATATATTATTCCTCTAGTAGGTAATGTTTTTCGTTCCTCCTCATGACATGCTCATAATACGGTAGTCTAAGAATGGTTCTTTAATTGTCTGGTCAGCATATTCCCATTCTTGTCACAAAATATACATCCACCTTAACATTGATATAGGAAACCCTTTACCTCTGAGGAAATCGTTGATGCGCGTGTACCAGATTTGCCAGCTGCCAGCATCTTCGGGTCTGAACTGGATCACAGGCTGGTCCCAGTTGTACTCATCCGAGCGAGGCCAAACTTCCAGCTCTACAACACAATGTGACAAAATTTATCATATAGTCAGTTTCAGCTTAACGGATAGCATTTTGTAAATGCTCATCGGACTAGTTACCACTCTCAAGCATATAAACTATCGATCGACAAGCTCCTAATGCTGTGTTCTTGCGCCTGCGATTGAGAACCTGGTCACATTCTAGATCTGCTTATATCTTGGACAACATCACTTACACGAACTGTGACTTCACGATGACTAAAGTTTTATGAGTTGGTGGTATGGCTTTAGGCTTATAATTAAATATAAACCTTTTACTGTTGTAGCTCCTCGTTTCCAGGACACCACTAAATATTTTGGAAAGGATTGGGATTATGGGATTATGGGTGTTGACATTTCTGTGACTGTGCAATTCCGAGACCAAATCGCACGTAAAAAGTAACCTAGGACCTAGGTAGCTTTGTGTCATAAATAATCCCATAGTTTCACAGTACGCAAGAGTCAGCTTGAGCTCCTTGATGTACTACAGGTACCAGAATTCTCAACGACCCCAAGCTTCCCGAAGACCTACAACCACAGCATGCGCAGAGATATTGGATCTTTTTGTACATTTTATCACATATTCAACGGGGAGGTTTCTGAAGAACTATTTAACTAATGTCGGCGTTGTAATTTTATCGCCAACTGGCCATTTTGCCAGAAAGCTCACTTACGTATTAACTTGTAGAAATCTCATACCGTGACCTTTATTTTACGTACAGAATTTGGAATAACCTAGGGAGCTATTTTCCCGGTATTCCCGAATGGCTTCAACGTCGGGCTCTTCAAGGCGAGTAAATGTTGAAAACGTATTTCTGATGCCCCCAGTGTTACACATAAACATAGACAACTGTGATCGCTTTCCATCAGGCGACCCGTCTGCTAAAAATAAACCCGAGATCAGCAGGTGGTGGCTGATAAAAATAAACCGTTGTGACCAGTAATTGTTCACTACCACCTAGACCGAAGATCATCAACATCATCATATAAATGAACAGCCATGACGTCGACCGTTGAATATAGATCTTAACCATTAGGGGTAGTTTTCCACAATCTCCACGATGGCAGTTCTTCAAATAGCGCAGCTGCCCATCTTCTGATATATTTTCCTTCGTCTCCCCTTCCACATTAATACAAGTGGTAGGTAAGGATATGGAAGAAATCATGTTAGCTTTACGAAGAGGATTATATTCATATAACAGCTTACCAACATATCTATATGGCAACAGTAGACCCAGTAGTAACCCGACTATGGTTCCTGGAAAAATAAAAAAAAAACATTTAAGAATAATAAAGTTATATTATAATCATAGAGAAAGGACTTATCTCTATGTTATAAGTAATTGATTTCCGAATGTTGGGGGCGTTACAAAACGTGCGGCGTACGGTTTGACCACGACAAATAGTAGAACCGGAACCCAGTGTGAAGAACATAAAGCATTTTCAATTAAGCCACGGTGTGAATTATGCACGGTTTTTACAGACGTATTTCAGGCCACCATGAAATATTTAAACATGCAGTGAAAAAAGTTTTTTTCGGCTATCTATTTACGTGCCAAACCCACCGTTTTTTTTTTAATGCCTGATAGGTTAGCCTTTGTCCACTATCTCCTCCTCCTATCTCACCACCTGATGGTAAGTCATGATGTGGTCGAGGATGTTGTTCAGACTAACCACCGTACCCCTGGCCACACCCCTGGTGGTACGAGAGGTGTTTTATTTACTAGCTTTCCGGCCGCAGCTCCGCGCGCGCGTTTGTCGTGGCAGTTGGATAAATCCCATGTCCTTTTCCAGGTCTCAAACTATTTCCATACCAAATTTCATCCAAATCGGTCCAGTATTGTTTAAGTTTATTCATTGCATACAAAAATACAAATCTTTGGTTTTTAGTGTAGATTGGTGCCCCACAAAAATAATATTCAGGCACACAACGTTGAAATTCAAGTGCTACCTAAGCAACTTCAACACTTTTTCACGAAATATCGCTTGGAATAGTGACATTAAAGGAAATGTCAATCTTTATATATATAAAAATTACGTGTGACGTTGTTTGTCCGCGATGGACTGCTAAACTACTGAACCAATTTAATTTTTGATTTGCACACCGTGGGTTATTTGATCCAAATTGAAAGATAGGATAGCATACATCTCAATTTATAGTCGTAATTACCCGTGCGAAGCCGAGGCGGGCCGCTAGTATACTTATACAAAGTTAGTAGTAAACTGCTAACAACCTCTTGGGGTTGACTTCTGCTAGTCCTTACAAACATTTTGAGTTTTTTTCTTTTTTTTTTTAATGTAGCTTTGTGTTATTTGAAATATTTTTGACCGAATAAATACGGTCCTCGTACTTATTCCTTACCTGATGTTAAAAGTCTCTAGTGTAGTCTCTAGTCATACTTTTTATTACTTTGCTCGATGTAAATATTCAAAGGGTGCTCGGCGAGGTCCAGTGTTGCCGCGGCGGGCGCTCTTGGCTTAGAGTAAGCATTAAAACAAAAAAATATAAAACTATCTCAAAAAGTTTGTTAGGACTAGCAGCAGTAGTCAACCCTAAGAGATTGTTAGCATATTACCAATAACCCTGTATAAAAAATAATGTGGCTATTTTTACCTGACATCAATACCTCAATTATTTTTACAGTCAAACTAGACAGAAAAATTACGTAATGATGTAAATACTTCGCTACATATAAAAGCACTGAGCCACACGCGGTTCATCGACCTTCCTTACTCTGCATGCACACTAAGTCACAGAAACCGTAGTAATCACTTAGTCTCTCGACAAAAGCTCATGTACTGACGATAAATAGGGTTAGTTGCCTTTACGATCTAATCCTATGAACAATCTACATTAGAAGAGCTAGAAGAAAAAAGCCGTCACGAAAAATGATGAGTCTAAGCCATTTTCTGTACATTCCAATTAGTTAATCGTATATATGTATGAGTTGAACTTATCAATTGCACTCAACACTAGTATGGTCCACTCTGTCTAGGTTTAGCGTTGCTAGTAGGTATCTTAGGTTTGAGTCCAATCTAACTAAAATGTATCTAAAGATATCGAATGGAAGATTCTGCCCTGGTTACATAGACCTACTTGCGCCAACGAGGAAACGCGAGTTAAACTCGAAACAAAAATGTAAATTGTCAAACAAAAATCATGTTAACCCGATATTAACTCTATACGTTGGCGCAATAAGCACTTTGATATTTTATTCCTAAAATTCCCAAACCCATTTGCCACAGGTTCAGGGTTCGATCCCCATCGCCAGCTTAAGTTTCACCGCATGGTGGAAGGGAATTTTAAGAATGCTCGCCTGGCTTGTAGAAAATATGTCGCTAAGCACCTATCAGTGTGTTCCGGCAGCAGTCCTTGAGAGCTAGTAAGTAACATGTCTCAAGGTGACGGGCGTAGTTCGTGTACTTGTGACGAAATGCACATTTTATAGGCAGAGGTTGCCTCGTGCGTGTGCCATCATAACTCCATAAAAATTTATCTAAATTCAAAAAGTCAGTAAGTTAAAAAGTACAGTTAGTACACAAATATATTACAGAAACTACTGATTACAAAGTACAAAATGTTGCTCAGGTTATTAAAGAAAATAACACCAACTACTACTATGTACTTGCATCACAACCCATTTAAGGTAATAAATTTTGGCGTTTATATAAAGTGAAATCAAATAGTTTTATTTTCATAAAAAATGGATATGTAGTTACGACTTCTAACCCTGAAAGTATGAAATAACCATAGTTATTATTAGAACCGGGACATTTACCGTGTTTTTGATTATTTATGACCTCTCAATATGTGGGCACTGTTGCAAGCGCCATTATCACGGTACACTGAAGTCTCTGCGAGTGGTTGGTCGGCACTAAGAGCAGACCAAACAGTCTATCTACCCTCTTTCTTGTACGTTTTTTCGGCAAGGCGATGTTATTATTGTCACAAAACTAACTAACAATATGAGATCGGTTCTTGGTATAGGTTAACCACTGGATTCCCTGTTCTCGACAGTCGAAACCCATCTTCCCCATCGAAGTTTCAATACTTTGTTATTTTGATCGCTTCGCTTACAGCGGCGTTCTGTCGAGAGTACCTATAGGTTATGTAACTCAATCAGTGGTTAGAAGTTAGAACCAGACTCCAGAAGGTGTTGAGTTATGGCAGATATTTTAATATCATTATGACAAGATATTGTTCGCTTTGTCTGACCGATGTAGGACTCACCACAGCTACAATTGACTTTGTACACACCACGCTTTCCCAAAGGAAAGTTATCTCTCAGTGAACGCAGCAAAATACGGTTAATATCCAGATTCTAATAATTACCCTACTTTAAATGGCCGTGACAGTTTAAAAACTTTAAAGTCCATTATGAAAGTAACAAATATACAAAAATAATCACACTGTCGAATTTTATTGAGAACCTCCCTTTGAAATAATCTACTAAATTCGTAAAAATCTACTAAATTGAACGTTGCATTATATATTTATTTCAGGTAAGTTGTACCAATATGTTTTACATTAAAATTACTTTAAAAATAATATTACAGTCAACTTTTTCATTTAAATTCAACTGCAGAGTAATATAATAATAATCGATTTTAATTTGACAATCAAATTCAAAGTACAATTCACAATTTCTATCAAAGTAAATTATTATCCAATATAATTTCCTAATATTAGCCAAACGAAAAGCAAATGTACATAATTAGAATAAATTTATTGATGTCAAATCGATTCATATCGAACTATACAGCCGCATTCAACAAATAAGTACATGTGCATGTACATAAGCATGTTCAATGTGGTAGAACTTCTGCGAGAACAAAGGACCTAGGTTCAGTCTTATGTGTTCATGACAGTATACTTGTCATTTTACATAACATATGTAGGTGGCGGCTTGATATACATAGGTGGAATTTTCCAAGCAGCTTTATTAACAATACACAACAAAATGTAGGCAGCACTACAGCTACTACAACGAAAGTATTTAGGCAAGCTAAAGGTCATCGTAGGTCTACTGGTGGTCCAAATGCTGCTACCCGTTGGCAGCGTGCCCAGCTTGCTGGCCCGTTAGATTGCAATGCTTATTGGTTGAGCCAAATAATGCCAACATTTTAATCACGCGACGCTTCACGTCGACCAAGTGTTCTGATAACTTTTGGAAACAAAACAAAGATTTGAAAAGCATAATCACACTCTCTGTACTCTGTCTTTTTAATAACATAATGCTTCGCATTTAAATCTTAGACCGCATCATCACGTAAATTAAAAAAAAAACAATTGACAGATGTTAAGATCTTCGCGCTATAAAAAAAGGTTAGTTAATTAACTCACCTATGACAAGCACGACGACACCAACTATCACCACGATTTTAATAGTCCTCTTTTCCATGCCCATGTTTATGTTTTTTATCACGAGACCACGGATGTTCTAGCTACGCAGCCAAGAGTCGAACACTGAATAACGCTACGGACTGCCTCGGGGTGGGAGTTAGCTTGGGAGGAATCGGGAGAAGGAGGATGGGATAGATATTGCACCTAATGTATTTGACGTAACGATGTACATTGCTGCTCGGCGGTTTTGAGCTGTTTGTTTGTTATTTTGTTTCTTGTGGTGATATGATTAATTTAAGTATTAACGATTGAGCGTAGCAGGCAGAGATTCCTTATAAAAGCTTTCAGCTTGTGGTCACATTGCCACGTTGAAAAGCAATAAGTACTGAAAAATATGCGAAAATCATTTATATTTTTGGATTTCTGACCCACAAATATATTTGCAGATTCTAATGGCTTGCAGACCTACGAAGGTGAAAGGAATGATATATTAATAATAAAATCAATTTGCCTTCTTCTTTGAACTTTTTTAAAGTAGTAACAAACTAGCGGCCCGCCCCGGCTTCGCATGGGTAATTACGACTATAAATTGAGATGTAAGCTATCCTATCCATCAATTTGTATCAAATTGCACACGGTCTGCAAATCAAATTTAAAATTTGTTCAGTAATTGGCGAGTCCATCGCGGACACACACCTTAATTTTATATATAAAGATTATTCCTTTAGGTTAGGCTCTTTGTAGATTTTAAGTAAGGCTGACCCGCCTATCCCGCGAGCATTGCATAGCGATAAAACATAATATTTTGGTTTGCGCGATAACTTATTTATACAAAACTATCACCAAGAACGAAACGTTCATTGCAAAAATAACATTATAATCTGAAGAACTGATCTTACACTGCGGTCACCAAGACGCCTGCCACGCGATGTTGTTTCGATTTACGTACCTTTTTAATTATATTTAGCTCTTTACTTCTGGTGACTTGATCTCCCTATACCTGATTGTATGCATATTCAATGTGTGCTGCTATAAACCCTTACCAAAGGTTCTATGCTAAAATATGTAAGAAACAAAAGCCAAGACTTTTATCTGGAATAGTTATTCGCTTATACTATACCCAAGCTCAAATTGAATTGACGTCGTATTGTCTACCAAAGATCACTAATAAGTCCTAATAATAAGTATTTATTATATTGGGTAGACATCATGACGCCGAACCTAGACTTTCACTTGTGACATCTAGTACTGAGCCAGCAATGTACGATGATACGATCCTCCCTTAGCAGACGGCGTCGGCCGGACTGGCGCCCTTCTCGCCGTGACGTCGCGTCCTCATGGCGCCACAGGCACCCTGCTGCCTCCATGGAGCATTGACATACTAGATTTAAATACATAACACATAGTTACTCCATATATAGGTTCTATACTTATGTTATTTGATCACAAAATGATTGGCATGTGACCACCATGTAACCTTTCCAACGCAATTGATGATGTGATTGAAGATATTACCTGGCCAATCTTATTTACTTCTTCGTGATGTGCCATGGTAGATTTACATCCCCCCCAAATATATATTCCTGTGGGAGTAATGTGGTCAAGGATGTTAGGCTAACCTAGAAATACTGGCTCTCAAGGACAGCTGCTGGAACACTGGGCGAGAGATTTCATACCTAAGAGTGCTCGCGGAGATTTGCAAAATGTCCGACCACCATATTTTAACCTCTGCCACCCAATGATGACAACCGAGAGCGACGCGACGGCTCAATGTGCCCTCCGAAGCATTCAGTAGTGAATTCCACTGGCGGTCACCCATCGTCTTGGCCGCAGCGGACGTTGATTATATAACTTAGACCTGCGTTTTCAATCATCAGATAAAAATATGAGACTGATAAACTATTTACTAACCAATTTAAAATAAAGGTACATTTCTTTTAAGCAACCAACATTCACTCTTTTAATATTGGTTGTGTATAAGTAGTATTTATTCTATGGAATATTTACTGTCTGATAATTGTTAAACCGCGCCTTTAAAAGTCAAAACGATCTAAGGCCGTTCTTTCTAAAAGGCCCAAAATATATGAAATTTAAGCTAAGGTGGATAAATTTAAGTTATTATCTTCCAAAAAATAATTCTACATCTATAAGATGTCAGAAGTAATTTGTCTTTCTTTCTATATTTAACCTCTACCTATAACAGATGCATTTGTGACGAATTGCACTGCACCGGCAACCCTAAGACATTTGAGGGCGGTAGCTAGCCAGGGGAGCATTTGCAAAATACCTTTCTACCATGCGGTGAAGCTCAAGCCGTCGCGTCGACGTCGTCGTTGGGTATCGTACCATGCACCTGCGGCATGGCAGTTCTATTACCGCTCGGTTATCATTGCTTCAAATTAATATTTTCAACGTCGCTTTTTTTAATATCGATTTGTATTTGTAATAAATTCAAAATGCGTCTGTTTTTAATAATTTAAACTAAATCATGTTGCGCTCGCCATACAATTTTAGGCCTCAAGGTTATAGGCGTGATCAAGCTACGCTACGCTACGAGCGCTTCATGTGACCTAAAACATAAATGTCCTATCGACAGCCACTAAAAACCCTGTACTATATACAAATCTGTAAACAGTGTAGGTGCGTTGCATCGGTGAGTGATGTCACCCACCCCACACCCACTTACTCGTGACAGCAAAATTGTATTTGCTAAGTGTTTTACTACAAAACGTAGTGAACATCTAGCAGTTATATAGACACCTGCAATAAGCAACTTTGGTGCTAAGTTCTCTAAGAGGTTAGGTATTCACGTTTCGTCAGAAATCACTACACTAGTACACACACACGTCTATTGATATTTACCGGGCACAGTCCAAGATTATGGACAGTAATGGTTTTTGAGGGTTCCATACCTCAAAAAGAAGCACCCTTATATATGATCACTTTGTTGTCCGTCTGTCTGTCTATCAAGATCTTTTATTTCAGGAACGCGTAAAAGTATCAAGTTGAAATTTATATAAAATATTCGGTTAGTAAGGGTCAAGTCACAAGGCTTTGCTAGTAGTTCAAAATATAGAATTTTGAGCGTCTCAAAGGTACGAGACGCAAAGTAACTTTGCAGCCGAGAGCAACACTCAATTTTTCACCTCAGTAGCGAGGAAAATGTTAAGTGCATCAAAAACACTTTATTAACTGTAGTAAAATTGAGTTAATTAAAAGCAAAATTACTAAATTCCTTTGTCTGGAGCTTTTATAGAGCTAGCGGGTAATAAGCACTTTTCCGCGCATTTCGAATGATAAACGACACTTTTCTTGTGAAAAAGATAATATTACCGTCTATGTACCGTGCTTTCACTCATGAAATGGGAATTTCAATCAAAGAAATAATATCTTACATTAGGTACATGTAAAAGAAAAAAATCTGAAATAATTAGTTTGACAAGTTAAGCTAATGTCGAAGGGCAAACAAAAAGTCTTGTTGTCTCGGAGGTAATTTTAAAATGAACTGAGCCTCAAAAAAGCATTTATTTTAAAATACGATTCCGATTAATCTCGATAGTAAATGGTATCAATACAAATTTGATTTCTACTTATTATGTAGCAATCATGTAGGAGGAACGCATGCGAGTGTGCGAAACAGAACTACGCAGTATTTAAATAGAGTGAGCGATATTATTTTATAAATTACTAGCTTTCTGGGCGCGGCTCCGCCCGCGCGTATGTCGGTTATCGCGCAAAAACATTGACCTCTTTTTGCGCAGCTGGATAAAAACTATCCTATGTTTTTTTCCCGGGTCTCAAACTATTTCCATACCAAATTTCATTCAAATCGGTCCAGTAGTTTTGGCGTGAAAGCGTAACAGACAGACAGACTGACAGAGTTACTTTCGCATTTATAATATTAGTACTGAAGTACTGATTATTCATTTCATAGTTATACCACAGGGTAAGAATATTTAGGCTGTGGTAATATACTTACTATATTACAAATACCATACAGTTCAGGGCAAATGTATCAAAATCTGCGGTCTTCCTTACCGTTTTCAAAATAGCTCCTCTGTTTTTACGTACATCCTACAACCTATCCTCCAAGGACAGACTGTCATTAGAAGCCAGATTCGACGGTTGAGTTTGATTTACTTTTTCTACCAAGCCTACTGTTGTATTGTTACACTGCAGATGTGTACATAATCACTGTATGTGATGAGTACCTACGAACACTAAGGGCCCGTTTCAGAATGTCATGATAAAGTTTCGGGTTGCTATGCAACACATAAAATAACTGAATGATAAAAATGACAGTTAACATGCAGCGCGTTTTAAGCTTTCACCGATGGATAGGCTAAATCGATGACTGTGAAACGCAAAGATAGTGTTTTGTTTAATAAATATGTTCTGGGTAGTAAAACCGGAACTTACTCGAACATTCTGAAACAGGCCCTAAGGAAAGGTAATGTAGGAAACAAACCCGATGATAATCTTTCTAACTCTGTTTTATTGTAAATAAATATTTGTACAGAAGGTACAAATATGCGGATATAACATTATTATTAAGTGACCCCAATTAGCGAGTCATTGACATTGCATTCTGTGTGGTAACCCGTACACTACCACTGATTAAATAATGAGTAATAAATAAATAAAATATATTTATTGCAGGCAATAAGTACCCAAATGGTACACAGTAAAATTAAATTAGAAATAAATAAAATTGTATAATTTAACTATTACAAAAATAGATATAATAAATAATATTGCAATAATACATTTCTTTTTTTATTTTCGTTCTGGTGGACGGAGATCTAGTGTCTATAAATAAAAAAACACAAATCTTCACCGAGACACTGACGAGATTAAAAATCATAGCAAGTAATGCGATGCATCTATTACTATGAAGCTTGACTCCATCGTGGCAGGATTTGAAACAGACACCTGGGCCACCAGCGCTTCAAATCCATTTAGTCTTGTTATTACGTCACAAAGACAAGGAACTCCAAGTGGGTCAGTAAGGGCAGGGTGTTGAGGGGTGAGGGTACATAGACAACTATTAAATAACCTGTGGCGAGTGCGCCGCGCTGGCGCCGGGGGTGGCGATGCGAAAATATCAACCCTCGCGAAATTGCCGAGGGGGCAACAAGGGATGTTTGTGTGCCATTTATTTATAGGTTATCTTCTTTGTTTTGCAACACTGTTTTTTTTTTATTAGGTATCAGACGGAATCTCTCTGATGTAATGACAGTGATGATGTCTTTAAAGATGTTGATCAGATTATAGCATTGATATATACACGGTTGGTGGTAACTGGTAGCCGACAGAAGTCACCTGAGTTACCAAACAGCGTCTGAGATTACAGCATCGAAACACTATTTACGAGACTTTCTGTCTGTGTGTCTATCAGTCCTTCCTTCCGTCCGTATATCATAGCTCGTAAACTGAATGAGTCACACAACGAAAATTTAATATATGTTGTAAAACGTTGGCTCTAAGATGAATTTGAAGCAGTGATGGCTCAGTGGCATTGGCTGTGGACTGCCGCGCAGCAGGTCCATGGTTTGAAACCTGCCACGGGCTTAAGCGTCATCGCCTGGCAAGTGACCACCCTCAAGTAAAAAATCTGTCGCCAAGGACCTAATGGTGTGTTCCGGCAGCTGTCCTTGAGAGCCAGTAATTTTAGTAACACCTTCGACTGCATCATCACTTACCATAAGGTGTGATTGTGGTCAAAGGGTTACCTAACAGCAAAAAAAGAATAATTGACTAGAACTACATAATTTTTTTTTTTTTTGGCACGCATACATATATTAAATTTAAAAATATAATAATTAATAGATTCATGCATTACTATGCGGAAATCTATATTTAAAAATAAAAATATTCAATAAATTAATAATTAAATTAATATTAGTAAAACGCGTCGAAAATTCTTGCAGTTTGGCTGCGTGGGGATTGTGACGTCACCAGGAAAATTGGGCGCAATTGAGACTAAATTTTTAAAAATATTTTACAGGTTATTTACTATACTATTAATTCAACGATTTTTTTTAAATATTTCACAATATTAGTTATGAGCAAAAAATTATAATTATTTGCTCCCTAGAGTGTAGGATGGCATCATCTAGAGCTCATTGAGTGAAATACGGATACTATCAAATATTTTAAGTAAACATTTCATTAATACATTAGAAAAACACCTAAAAATGTATCTATTAATTGTTACTTACTTATTTTTCTAAATATTAATAGTTTTCTTCAAATATTTTTATGTCTATTATTATATTATAATTATATAGATTTCCGCATAGTAACGCCTGAATCTATGTTTTTTATTTTTTATTTATTGAAATAAAATAAATAGGCTTAAATTGTAAACCATTACGGGGTCTATCTCAAAATAAAACTAGTAGTAAACACCTCGCTTTTTATACAAATAAAAGATATATCACAAATCGATAGCCGTTTGACATACGTGTACAAAAACTACAAAACAATCATTTTGACCCGCAGTTTCTAAAAATATTTTGCTTAGAAGGGGAGGTGTGACGTAATATTTTACTTGTATGCAAAAAAACATCTGAAAATTATCTTGTGGGACTTATTATAGGGACGTTAAATATTGAGAATAAACAATTCTAAATATATAATACATCATTACAATTCAACCACTTGTTCTGAATAACCACTAGTGGCTCTCCGAGCTGTAGACCTCGCGAGTCTGCTCTTGCACACCTTACTATTGAATAAAGGTTCACTGCACATGCTAATGGCAGAATGAGTCACACAATCCAAAAAAAAAAATTTTTAACAAAAAATGGAACCGTCTTCTACACCCAAAAGTGTGAAATAACTTGTTGAAGTCGGTACCATGATGGTTCGAAAGTACCTATTATCACAATATTGTGGGCATGGTACCGACTTCGACAAGTTATTTCACACTTTTGGGTGTTGAAGTCGGTTCCATTTTTTGTTAAAAATTTTTTTTCAATCTTTTTAGTGTAACTCAAAAACGGCCTGACCGATTTTGATGAAATTCAAAATGGGACCAAACGACAAGCATCAGCTTTCAAACAAAAAAAGAATTTTCAAAATCGGTTCACTCAGTCAAGAGATATGAGGTAATAAACATAAAAAAAAAAAAAAAAAAAATACAGACGAACTGAGAACCTCCTCCTTTTTTGGAAGTCGGTTAAAAATCTAAATATGTAACGTAAATAATGAAAGATTTTCTTGGACGTCCAAGAAAATCAATGACATTGCACGCGGGCCACACGAATAATATCTGGGGAAGTCCATAGGCACGAAGCTTCGGAAGAAGTGATTTATTGTACACCTGTGCATCACAGTTAACGCATACAATTAGAAATTCGTTCATAGATAGACTTTTCATCCATGTGATTGATATATAAGATACTAGAAGATTATCAGGAGAGCGATCTTGCCAAAACCGTACGATGACGTGACGATCTTTAATCAGCTGATGTTCCTCTAGCTAGATAGTGCAACAGCTGGTTGTTGATAATGCATTATATTATCTTGGATAACAAAGACGTTACGGCTATAAGGCTTGTAGTTGGATGTATCTGAGTGGGCACCTTTTTTGAGAATTGGGTGCACCAAATCCGTCTTCCATATGTTTGCGACAGCACAGTTATATTTGAAATGAGTGGTAGTGCCGAATAAAATGCGTTAGAAACGTTGTCAAATCGGAGGGATGCCATCAGCTCTACTCGATTTGTTAGCTTAGCAGAAGGAAATGCAATAATTGCAATGTAACAATTAATATATTCTTTATCTACAATCGCAACGTAATATTCCAAATATGAATTCAAAAGAGATTGTATAAACACGAGCGTTCGAGTTTTCGAGAATAGGTAAAATTAATAAAAAAAATTATTACAGTGCAATATTACTTTCGATTTTCAAACAACTGCATCATAATCTTTATATCACATTTAACTTTGAATTTATTGGCGCGTATGGGTTCATTACCTACCTTATTGTAGAAAAATAGTGTCATTGTCTATGGATGAGCGCGCTGCGCAGTCATGCGCAATGAGAATCTAAATTTCCCGCCATAATACATATCTTTTCCGTGGCTGTTATTTATGAATATTTATTTAAAAATATATGGATTATCTTGAAAATAGTAGCAGTGATGATATGTGTATGTATCCAGCTTACTCAATTGAAATTTCTTAATTCTGAATATGCCAATATTTAGAGCCGATTTAGTGCAATTATGAATACCAACTCAAAATTTAGGTGCCAAATAAACTGCGATGCTACACGTGATTATTAGTGTGTTAGCTGGCGTTATGGTCTCCAGCTGACACATGCTGTATATACGAAACGGCTGAAGATGTGATTATATACTATAGCCAGAGATTTAGCGCATAATTTGTGCCAGTGGCACAAAAAAAATTAAACGCCCTACTTGAAAACTGTAGTAGTAATGACCCGATTACAACGTGTAAGCTGGAGACCACGTGTCTACAGCTGCTCATCTGTATCTTCTGAACGAATGGGCCTACGACTTTGTTTAATATGTCAAAATTTTGCGACACATTTGTGCCATCGGCACTAAAATTTTCAAGTCTGTGGCTATTAAGGTTTTGGAGCTACAAGCTCAAATAAACGTGTAAGCTGGAGACACATGTCCCCAGCTAGCACATGCTGCACAGCTCAAACGGGAAAGGCTAGACTACTGTTTAATAGTTAAAAATGTTGGGTAGAATTTGTGCCATCGGCACCAAAATTTTCAAAACAATGGGCCTCATAGTTTTTGCGTAATAAGCAAAAACATTTCTTCCCGCCTAAATATTTAAATATTTCGTTGAAAACGTTACTGAACGCGGCGTTGCCGTCCCGTTCGCTGTAACTGCAATCTGTTTTGAACCTTATTTCTATAGGGTTAGAACTTACTTTTTGCTTTCACGTTAAGGATATGTGGAAGAAGTTACAAAGAAACAGTAAATGTATAGACTAGGATAAGGTGTTGTGTAGTTTGACAACCATATAATGCCAATATTTACAAGATATGTAGGTAGGTATTTTTTCTCTCAGAATGTTGACCTATTTACTAGATCTTTATTACATCCTCTTTGTTTGACCAAGATATTGCATTCTAATCTAATCCTACACTCTACATCTATCAGTGATAACTGGTTACGAATAAACTGTAATTTTATAACTAATTATAATAAAAAAGAAAATAAAAAAGTTAATTGTTCGTAATTCTGTTATGGAAAACCAACTAAAATTAAGTGATATATAAAAGTTCTTAGTTTGTTTGCAAAAGTCCAAATTGGTATAGCATTTACAAATCATGATCTAGAAAGACAGTAGTTCTGCAATCGCAAAAAAAATAACAGGCCACGTTTGAAATGATTGTATATGTATCACACACACAACAGTATGCGAAGCTACTATTGTTTTTAGAAGCGGAGTGCATCACTGATGGTAAAGACGTGATACCAGTAATTAAAAGCTTTTTCATAAAAGTAGGTGAAATTTATGTTTTGATTTTGGGGTACCAATGAATTATCTTAAATTGATTTAAACATCTTCTTTAAATAGTAGCTTGTGCAATTCTTTTATACCTGATAGGTTAGCCTTTTACCACTATCTCATCTGATCGTAAGTGACGATTTGATCGAAGATGTTGTTCAGGCTTACTCAAAATTACTGGCTCTCAAAGACAGCTGACGGAACACACCATTAGGTGCTTGGCGACAGATTTTCTACTTGAGGGTGTACGCACATTTTTTTTCGCGAGAAACGCACGCGGCGTGCCAATGTATACCGTTTTCAAAACAGCGGCTGTTTTGTGTGTGATTGTGTTCGGTGCGGTCATCGTTATTTTGGGCGTCGGACGTTCATTGGGAGTAAGGGAGCAACGGTTTTCTGTCTGCGGGCCTCTACGTTACCATCGGGCTCAAGGGACGATTGATGAAATTAAAATTCCTTAATCTACGACTATTTAACTTCAGTTAACGTAGGTTAGGGTGTTTTGCATTAAGCCCCCTTCGACGGAGCGACTAGCGAACCGTTAAGGGGTAAGTTATATATATCGGCTTGTGTCTTCTTGTGACATTCTAGGAAACCAGTCGAATACGCCACGACTTCTTGGTAAAGTGTGGGACTACGGGACATTGAAAAAGGGCCCCCCGCCCATACAGTAAGCCCTCGTAGCGAAGTTTGCTTAGCCATTCTGAATCGATCAGTAAAGTTAAGCAACGTCCGCCGCGGTCATGAGTTGGATGGGTGACCGCTGGTGACATTACTTCTGTGCGCTTCCGTGCTTCGGAGGGCACGTTAAGCCGACGGTCCCGGTTGTTGTCTTAGGATGGCAGTCGTTACAGCATGGTGGTAGGGCACTTTGCGAGTGCCCGCCTGGCTAGCTACCACCCTCAAGTTGAAAATCTGTCGCCAAGCACCTAACGGTGTGTTTCGGCAGCTGTCCATGAGAGCCAGTAATTCTAGGTTAGCCTGTACAACATCTTCGACCACATCTTCACTTACCATCAGGTGAGATAGTGGTCAAAAGCTAACCTATCAGGCATAAAAAAAAACAGTTAAATTGCTAAGAAAAGTCTCGAAATATATACTTTTTGGATTATATTTTCATTTATTTTTAGTTGCTAATGCTTACGTATGCAATTTTTAATCCAAAGAATAGGGAAACCCATTAAATTTTGGTTCCATCCAGATGTTCACCATAACTGATGCCACCGGACTGACCAAGGCAACGCCATGCACTTGGAAGTAGTGTTTGTTATGATAGACGAAATAATTTACAGCCAAACGGTGTCGTAGTAGAACGTTGGAGTTCTCTGGAAGGTGGTTACTAGCCAACTTTACGTTAATAACCTCAAGACACTATTTTACCGGAACATTAGTAAAAATAAACTCACCATAATCTCGTCTGGTTCAAGAGTAAGTTTTTCGATAATTTAGATGATATGGCGAGAATCTTTTACATAAGACGGGGTTTTACGTACGAGCGTAAAATACTTATAACTATGTGTTCAAGTTGCGAAATTCCAAAGGTTACTGTTCCATTTGATGTTTTCTTATCCTTCATCAGATCTCAGAATGCCATGTCCATAAAGTGAATGAGCCCAATCAAATACACCTAAACACAGTGTACTTGCTGTATGCATGCACAGGTCCCTACGATCTAGTTCTTTTCCGTCATTAGACCTCAGGAGTTTATTTAGGTACAGAATATGCTCACCGAGTCTAATCAAATAAGCTTAAACACGGAGTAAACATATTCAATAACAGATGCCGTTAAAGTGATGGCAGCCCTAGGGCTGCCATCACTTTAACCACCGAAGCCGGACAAAATCTTAAAAAACCCGGACATTTGGGTGAAAGTGAGATTTTTTCTCGGACACCCATGAAAACTAAGTTCATATATTTTTTCATTTATACAGCTTTTTTAAAATAAATATGATTACATCAAGCACTTTCGCGTACTGTGCGATTTTATGGTGGCCGAGGTGGTTTAGGCATCCAACACGATATCGGAGGACGCGGGTTCGATTCCCGCCTTGGGCATAACATTTTGTAAATAATGTCTCCAATAATCTGTTAAAAAGAATAAATTAAAATTTTTGTTTTAATATATAATCTTCACTTTGAAAACTATCGCGAGTTTTTTTCCATATTAACTTATTTTTTTAGCCATTTTCAAATAAGTTAATAAATAATCAATAAATTAATACCTAGTCAGAAACTATAAACTACATAGGTAGTATCAATTTTTTTTAAGCCATCTTGATGTGTTGCGTAGATTAGGTACCCAAAACCGTAATACTTCTTTATTTAAATTAAAAATTGGGAATTTGGAAAAGTAAAAGCAACTCATGATCAGATAAACCATGTGCCTTTTCTCCTTCGTCCATTGCCGTGAGACTAGCGAACATAATAAACTCACAATGTAACTTGAGTTGCCAGCTAATATCAAGATAATCTTGTTTGTAATGTATGTAAAGTTTTCCGCCAGATTTTTAGCGTACGTTTTTAGCGTATGGTAATGAGAAAAAAGCGCTAAAGACCTTGAGAGAAATATTCTAGACCTAGCACCAAATGCGCCAAAACGGTAACAAAGTGAGTGAATGACCGGAGCCGGCGGCAGCCCTGAATGGTGGGGGCCGATGCGGACGTTCTGTTGTTGTAGAATTTGCAATTATGATACATATATATAATACAATCTAGTAGGATACCGATTGCGGCATGAAGAGTGCTGCCGGGCTAAGAATTCAGTCAGTCATTGAATCTCATTTCGAGTTTCAAGGTGGATCCACGGTGCAACGTTGATCGAAAGCAATATGGTAAGTTCAGTTCTCTTATATTTACTAATCAAGACCAGGGATTACCTACTAATATATATAACACTGTCCTTTCAAAGAGAAAAAATACCCACAAATTTAATCGCTACCACTCTCAGATCAGTAAACGCAAATACGTGTCTAATGCGCTAGACTTAGTGTTACTTTCGCTATGTAGCCCGCGATGATAGCAGCATTCACCATTGACCATCATAAGACTGATGCGCTTTCTTAGGGCTGACTTACCGAATCAAAAATAAAAGATTCATAAAGCAGCCGCAAGCAAGAGACGCGCGGACGTGCAGCGAATTTATGTATCGCTATATCATATAATTTTATAGAACATATAATAATACGTTAAGCATATATTTCTTCTAGTAAAACATTAGTCAACATAGGTGTCATGTTTTCTGTTGCCGCTTGATAGTAAGTGTCTGTCACGTCGCTATTGACAAATGTTTTATTATATGTTTATTTAATATTGTAATTTATTTTGATTAATTATTGTAAATGGTATGTCCGTAATAATTAATAATAAATAAATAAATAAATAGTTACAACTTTCCGCTTTGATTTCTGGTCTGTGTGTATGGAATGTGTGTGTGGAACACACTTTTTCTCGTTTGGTAGAAAAACACGGAAAGCGGGTTAACAGGACAACAAAATACCGAATGTGTAAACGAAATAAGAATCGCATTAACAGAAGAAGAGAATACCGATTTATCCAGTAAAACAGGAAACGAGTTAAGAGAAGGACATAATAATGATTAACCAAGCTTAACAGGAGAGTAAAAACTCCGTCTTACCGCCGGAAATAAGATACAGGAAATTAAATTATATAAACATAATACTGACCAAAATCCTAGCACTAGTAATGGCTGCAAAATATATCTGGAAATCAGTTCAAAGAAGCAATGAAAGAAGACAGTTTGAAGAAACGTTTCAAATTGGCAATTAAAAAAAGATAAAAGCTTTCTTAAAAGATACATACAATATCATGACATGCAAACACAAATGCACTATTAAAATAATTGATGACATTTAATACGTTCCTTTGGGAATATTGGACGACCTTCAGGATATGAATATATAAGAAATTATCAGTCCAGTCGAAGAAAATATATATACAAATTTTTTTTTATTGCTTATTGGTATGCCTTTGACCACAATCTCACCTGATGGTAAGTGATGATCTGGTCGAAGGTGTTAACAGGCTTAACCTAGAATTACTGGCTCTCAAGGACAGCTGCCGGTACACACCGTTAGGTGCTTGGCGACAGATTTTATACTTGAGGGTGGTCTCTAGCCGGGCGGGCATTCGCAAAATGCCGTACCATCATGCGGTGAAGCTCAAGCTCGCGGTGGGATTCGAATCATGGACCTGCTGCGCGGCAGTCCATATCCAATGCCACTGAGCCATATATCTTTTTCTAATACGCTACGCGCAACGGCTGCCTGGTGAAACACCGTAATGCTTATTTTCACAGAATATGTTGACGACACAGAATTGTTGAATATGTTGTTAGTATGGCAGATTGCCATACTAACACATTCACACACATTCTGTGAAAATTTCATCCGGTTACCTATTACCGTTCCAAAGATACAGACCTATAATGTCAGCTATCCATGCTGCTTTGTAATAGGTTCCTGTTTTCTAGTACGGAACCCTAAAATCTGTTATTTAGCTACTAAAATATGTAGGTATTTACACTTACTAAGTAGGTATCTATAAACTAATATTTAACATTTTATTTGTTCACATTAACGAAATACACTACGACCTTCCCTACCTAAATTTAAAAACAGACTGCAAAAACATCGCGCTTTATCAAATAATACAAACAACAGCAAGCTAGTGAGATAGGTACATACCTGCTATACATACGAGTAGGTACGCATGCATGTAGCGACTAGCGAGTTAGCGACCCGACGAAACTCGAGTGTGTTTGAGTACTATGGTACCGAATGTTTCCGAAACCGATGGGAGCTTTTTTATACTTATACAGCCGAATGAAATAGGCGCTAACTAGCTACAAACGTGGACTTCCGCGTAATATAGCCTTATTCAATACGTCGGATTTTCAAAACTCTAAATATATCTGATATCCGGAAAGCATGCATAGTATAAAATATTTGTCAGATTATATTTAAACCTTCATGCTCCTAGCCTATGTCTCAACGGCGTTTATTTTGTATGAAAGCGATAATAGGTTCCAACCCTTAAGAAATAAGGTTCAAGACAGATTGTAGCTACAGTTATCGGAACGGCAACGCCGCGTTCAGTAACGTTTTCAACGAAATATTTAAATATTTAGGCGGGAAGAAATGTTTTTGCTTATTACGCAAAAACTATGAAGCCCATTGTTTTGAAAATTTTGGTGCCGATGGCACATATTCTACCCAACATTTTAAGCTATTAAACAGTGGTCTAGCCTTTCCCGTTTGAGCTGTACAGCATGTGCTAGCTGGGGACATGTGTCTCCAGCTTACACGTTTATTTGAGCTTGTAGCTCCAAAACCTTAATAGCCACAGACTTGAAAATTTTAGTGCCGATGGCACAAATTTGGCGCTAAATTTTGACATATTAAACAAAGTCGTAGGCCCATTCGTTCAGAAGATACAGATGAGCAGCTGTAGACACGTGGTCTCCAGCTTACACGTTGTAATCGGGTCATTACTACTACAGTTTTCAAGTAGGGCGTTTCAATTTTTTTGTGCCACTGGCACAAATTATGCGCTAAATCTCTGGCTATAGTATATAATCACATCTTCAGCCGTTTCGTATATACAGCATGTGTCAGCTGGAGACCATAACGCCAGCTAACACACTAATAATCACGTGTAGCATCGAAGTTTATTTGGCACCTAAATTTTGAGTTGGTATTCATAATTGCACTAAATCGGCTCTAAATATTGGCATATTCAGAATTAAGAAATTTCAATTGAGTAAGCTGGAGACATACACATGTGATGATGAGAATTGTACTCCACCCGACATTCTTGATACGTCAACAGCACTAACTCACAACCTAAATCTAGAAAATTATATGAAAAAACTTAAAAATTTCTGGCATGGAAAACGGATAAGAAGGCAATTTTCAGCATGATATAATGGTCGTAAACGTTGATGTGACTACTTAAATATTAAAAACTCATTGCATTCTTGAAACGCAAATCTGATGGCTACAAGGCGAAAGAGTCTAACACATTTTCACCAGCTCAGTTAAATAACTTCTTAAATGAAGCACTTGATAAGCGATGTCTTTTTAGGTACAAAGGTAAATACTGTGTGAAAGTTGTAGACCGTATTCCACTTGACGCCAATATCGTTATTTTCGATAATTTTGACCACACTTTGCGTCTATGGTACATATAATTACAATGTAATTATAACATACATTTAATATAACCTTAGACACAAGGAGTGGTCAAAATTATCTAAAATAACGATAGTGGCGTCAAGCGGAATAGCAGTAGGTATGTTATATTTTGATTGTATTGTATAATGTAGCAGTAGGTACTTAATAACTCATTATTTGTTGCAGGTTGCAGTAATTTTTGGCTTAATGGGTGCATGCAGTCGACAACAATTATATAATATACAATTTCAGGATGTGGAAGTATTTGAGACAACCATTATAGTGAACATTTTCAAGGCTAAAATAAATTTGATAATTTTGGAATAATATAGTTGTTAAAAAGGTACATAAAAATCTTCCTAACGCCGCGCGCCGGTTCATATTACTGGACACTGTTTCCGAAGAACTTTGGCCACATTACTAGGTAGTGTATGGTGGTGGAGATATTTCAGCGATCTAAAGACACGATGGATTCTACGGCAGTGACGGAATCACACATAGATGAGTCCGTAAATAGTAAGATTCAAGTATCAAACACAATCATGAATAGGTAATATAGAAAACAAGGCAAAAGAAATAAACATAAATATTCCACCCAACTCTGAGTGACAATAATACCTCTGCCAGCTCCATAATTATTAATTTATATTCAATTTCATAATTTCAACATTCAAAATTTGAACAATTATTATAGTTATAATTATTATTACCAACGGGATATTTACCGTGTTTTTGGTTAGTTTTGAGCTTCCGATATTTCGGCACTGTTGCAAGCGCCATGGTGGCGGCGCGCGGCGGCGCGCCTTGATCACGAGTAAACTGAAGTCTATGCGAGTGGATGGTAGGCACTAAGAGCAGACGAACCGGTCTACCCTCTTTCTAGTACGTTTTTTCGGCAAGGCGATACTATTATTGTCATTGTCACTCACACCACTATTTAAATTTTGACATACAAAACTAACGGTATCAAGTCGTGAACTATTATATAATCACATCTTCAGCCGTTTCGTATATACAGCATGTGTCAGCTGGAGACCATAACGCCAGCTAACACACTAATAATCACGTGTAGCATCGAAGTTTATTTGGCACCTAAATTTTGAGTTGGTATTCATAATTGCACTAAATCGGCTCTAAATATTGGCATATTCAGAATTAAGAAATTTCAATTGAGTAAGCTGGAGACATACACATGTGATGATGAGAATTGTACTCCACCCGACATTCTTGATACGTCAACAGCACTAACTCACAACCTAAATCTAGAAAATTATATGAAAAAACTTAAAAATTTCTGGCATGGAAAACGGATAAGAAGGCAATTTTCAGCATGATATAATGGTCGTAAACGTTGATGTGACTACTTAAATATTAAAAACTCATTGCATTCTTGAAACGCAAATCTGATGGCTACAAGGCGAAAGAGTCTAACACATTTTCACCAGCTCAGTTAAATAACTTCTTAAATGAAGCACTTGATAAGCGATGTCTTTTTAGGTACAAAGGTAAATACTGTGTGAAAGTTGTAGACCGTATTCCACTTGACGCCAATATCGTTATTTTCGATAATTTTGACCACACTTTGCGTCTATGGTACATGTAATTACAATGTAATTATAACATACATTTAATATAACCTTAGACACAAGGAGTGGTCAAAATTATCTAAAATAACGATAGTGGCGTCAAGCGGAATAGCAGTAGGTATGTTATATTTTGATTGTATTGTATAATGTAGCAGTAGGTACTTAATAACTCATTATTTGTTGCAGGTTGCAGTAATTTTTGGCTTAATGGGTGCATGCAGTCGACAACAATTATATAATATACAATTTCAGGATGTGGAAGTATTTGAGACAACCATTATAGTGAACATTTTCAACGCCAAAACTAGTCAATCGCTCCTTCACTATTACGGGAACATATTTTGAAATATGTAAGAAATACATGGAACTACGTCCGAATCCTTATTCAACACTCAGTTTTTACCAAATGTAGGTACTCGTAGTACAAACGACAAATCGGCTAAAATAAATTTGATAATTTTGGAATAATATAGTTGTTAAAAAGGTACATAAAAATCTTCCTAACGCCGCGCGCCGGTTCATATTACTGGACACTGTTTCCGAAGAACTTTGGCCACATTACTAGGTAGTGTATGGTGGTGGAGATATTTCAGCGATCTAAAGACACGATGGATTCTACGGCAGTGACGGAATCACACATAGATGAGTCCGTAAATAGTAAGATTCAAGTATCAAACACAATCATGAATAGGTAATATAGAAAACAAGGCAAAAGAAATAAACATAAATATTCCACCCAACTCTGAGTGACAATAATACCTCTGCCAGCTCCATAATTATTAATTTATATTCAATTTCATAATTTCAACATTCAAAATTTGAACAATTATTATAGTTATAATTATTATTACCAACGGGATATTTACCGTGTTTTTGGTTAGTTTTGAGCTTCCGATATTTCGGCACTGTTGCAAGCGCCATGGTGGCGGCGCGCGGCGGCGCGCCTTGATCACGAGTAAACTGAAGTCTATGCGAGTGGATGGTAGGCACTAAGAGCAGACGAACCGGTCTACCCTCTTTCTAGTACGTTTTTTCGGCAAGGCGATACTATTATTGTCATTGTCACTCACACCACTATTTAAATTTTGACATACAAAACTAACGGTATCAAGTCGTGAACTATTTGTAACATTTCTTCGGCTCTTGCATACGTTAACCACTGACATGGCGCTTGCAACAGTGCCGAAATATCGAGAGCTCAAAACTAACCAAAAACACAGTAAATATCCCGTTGGTAATAATAATTACTTATAATTTTAATTACCGTGACAGTTTAAAAACCCAAATTATTGTAATAATTAAATACTACACTCATTTTCCGCTTTTGTTTTATTTCAACTTTATGAGTGAAGATAAAATAGTAGGTATATGCAATGGCATATAATTAGGCATATATGCCATTGCATATGCACACGAGTGTAGTAACACGTGTTTTAATAGCCCCTACTTAAACCTTAAACTACTATTAATAGTTGTATGTACCAACTTAGCTATTTCTATTAGATTAAGTTACGGCTCCAAAGTGTAGTTGCACCTAATTTTAGTCGTCTACAACTTGGTAGACCAGTAGCAGATGGTTAAACGTGAAACATTTTGGAATTAAACTTCATTTATTCACGGCTAGTACTAGATGTAGCTAGGTGCACTAGGATGAATATAGCTCTTAATTTTCTGCACATCGTCGGCGGCTACCGCACCAAGCTCGCTTCGCTCGGTCAGCTCGCCCTGTAACATTACTCTAACGATCCTTCTCGCTTCGCTCGTCACCGCACCCATTTCTTTTTGCTCTAAATAGACCTAGGTTTAACCACGTCCTACTGGCCATATCTAGTCGTAGGTGGCAAAAACTGGGTAAAATTGCACATTTCGGATATTAGCCGTTACAATTTATACACATAAAGAAAAAGTACAGGTTTTTTTTTGTATTTAGATAAAGAGGAAATAGGTTATGGAAGACATTGGATTATGAATTTGAAATGAAACACCCCACATCCTAAAGTTGAACCAACTATTGCGTGTTTATTGACTTTCCGTCCGAAAAAACATTACATTTAATAATAAATATCAATAATTTAAAATTTCAACTTCGAAGCGTGAAACGGAACTTAATCTTACGCCCTGGGGCTTATTCTAAAACGAATACAAAGAAACTCCGCCGACTATGTGGCTATTGCTAACGGCGTGGCTGGCAGCCGGCTGGCGATGGTGCCTCGACCGTGGCCTCGGCGACTTTGACGAACAATTGGCGACTTGCGACCTGCGACCCGCTCCCACCTGGCGACTAGCTGAGAATCTCTGAAACACAACTAACATGCCTATACCTACCCGTATCTTCATACATTCTCACTCCTATACACACTTCATCAGAACAATGGATTAAAATTACTCTCAGTCTCGTTCACACTCACAGTCACTCTATATATAAGCAGAGAAGTATGTCGCCATAACAACCGGTGACCACCAATTGAAATGTTGTGATTAGATCAGCTAACAACTATTTGGCAGTAAGTTGATGACGCTATCGGCCAATTGGTGGTCAATCATGACCTGGCCGGCCAGGTGATCTCGTGGCGGAGGTCAGCTGGCTGTGTGGCCTGGCTGGCTGCTTAGTTGCGGTCCACCATCAGCTCGAAGTGGACAGAGCCACGCCGCTCGTAACGGTCGTAGAAGATGTTCTTTGCCCACGCTTTGCACTCGATGTTGATCAGAACACCCGCTGAAAATGTACAGAAATTAACCATTAGAGTTTGGGTTTTGGTCCAATGAAAGTGGGCGGAAGTTGGGGCAGTTGAAGGTCGAAGAACTTTTGCAGTGTAAGTATCTCGTGAAGATGGATAATTTAATATAAAGTGAGTGTCTGTGGTACCAACTAACAGAACAGAGTGGAAGGCGAAAGGATAGAAAGGAGAAGATAAGGCTTTTGAAGCGGGTGATAGCCGCACCGTAATTAGCTATGGACTGCCGTGCCGCAGGTACGATTTCCACCAGCGGCTTGGGCTGCACCGCATGGTATTCTGTCGCCAAGCACCTAACAGTGTGTTCCGGCAGTAGTCCTTGAGAGCCAGTAATTAGGTAATTACGAAAGTTATTAACACTCATTACTTAAGCTATTTGTTGCACCTAGCATCTTCGCTCGGCAACAGAGTTATTGCGTTTCGTTCCATTAAAACCTTTCATCTCTCAGAATTCTATTTTGAACCAATTGCTTCGCTCGTGGTTCGTAGAGTTTTTCGTTTCCTCAGGTTTTATATAACGAATAACTTTTACAAACATCCTTAGGCAACAATAACTTACTCCTGGGCTTTTCAAAGAGCACAGCGACCAGGGGGCTGAGGTAGCCCTCCTTGTTGGTGAAGGGGTAGTAGTACGCAGGGAATCCTCGCCTGGGGATATACTGCACGGGGCCGATGTTCTCTACGTCAGCTGGATTCTCGCCCTCGCAGGACACCCACACGGTGTTCGCTTCCGGTTTGCCGGACTGAAACATAGTAAGTACAGGATTAGGCTTTCACTAGGGAAGACTATCTTTAGCGGTTATATTTTATTAGTTTTATACCTCCTGTAAAAGTAGATATATATTTTTTTCCTTCCATGCTCGAAAATTTGTTGCTTGTGCCCGGTGTAAGCGGACTAAAAGGGCATTTTATGATCTAAGTCTGATTAAGCACATGTGCATATAAATTATTATTTTATTAAAAAAAATTTAAAGACTTTCAGTTTGTAATATAGTTCATGCACAAAATATGCCTAGGTCTTTCATAATACTCATAGATTGGATTATTCAAGACCAGATACACTTTTTTGTTAAGACAATAACTCTAAAAATATAACATTGTTATATTAAAATTTAAATTATTTACAATTTCATTATTTCATTTCCTCGCAATTGAAGTGAAAATCTGAGTATAAAATTCGTGCATAAAAACCATTTTAGCCTCGACTTAAAGTTTTAGTCATGGCTAAAATAGCTTGCTTTATGCACTGTGTATAAATACAATCAACTTTTTAGTCTCAAGGAATGCCTCTCCAATAGATGGAGACATCTTTACCTAGGTTTTATAATATTAGCAGGAGAAAAATTGCGTTGAGTACTTATTGACTGTACTACAAATAGTCTAACCCAAAAAAGAGGCGTAGGGAGAACATGGCACACAAATTTCTGGCTACCATATTAAGAATGATTTTTGGACTCTTAATAATCAAACGATTTTATTTTAAATAAAATAAATACATTTTAATTAATTTTAGGTATACTTACGACCGTCTTGATGTATTGCTTGAGGTCCTCTGGCATTAGTGCTGGAAGCTCTTCGGTGTTGTTGTATGGCTGGGGTCGCCAGTTGAAGATCTGCAAGTTGATAATTAATGTTGATAGTAAATAAAAACATGTATTAATAGAAAGATTTGTCTAATTTGCCAATAGAGTCGAACGTGAGGCGTCTTGACTCAGACTCATCGAGCTTGATAACCAGAGGCCATGTTCCCTATCACTTGAGAAGGAGTGCCTAACTTGTTTATAATCAAATCCCAAACCATCAACAATTGTGAGGAGGGTCTATCTAAATCAGGTGGAAGAAAGCGAAGGGCAAAATATGTTGTTGATATTTTCATAGACGCAATATCTTATGACATTTTCAGAAGTACACCAGGGTTAGAAGTTAGTTATGCTGTTATAGATGTCAAGTAAGAAGATTAGAAAGAGGTAAGTTTTGCATCAAATATTCTATAGAGGCAATGAGAAATACTCCGCACAATCTGATATCTCAACACAAAATACTTTTGATGACAGAAAAAAAATGATGCAGCTCTGAAATTTTCCGACCAAATTTTGAGTTTATTTTGTTCTAATTTTGTTCTTAGTGTTAATTTTGTTTTCATGGTTATTTGTTTATTTTTATTTATTTTTATTTTAATGTAGTAACAGTAGTACATTTCAGGCGCTTTTATATCCGTTTTCAAAAAGCATTTTCATACGAATTTATTTGAAATTCGTCGCTCACGCTGAAAGAAGTATCTATCCCGTGCTCAAATTTAGCACTCAGGTTAATATTTTCCCTACCCAAATATAGCTTTCCGGGCGCGGCTCCGCCCGCGCGTATCTCGGTTATCGCGCAAAAACATTCTATCCTATTTTTTTCCATTTTTCTTCATCCTATGTTTTTTCCCGGATCGCAAACTATTTCCATACCGAATTTCATTCGTACCAGTAGTTTAGGCGTGAAAGCGTAACAGACAGACAGACAGAGTTACTTTCGCATTTATAATATTAGTACTGAAGTACTGATGGCTTCACCTTAAGTATTTACCTTGAGAAAATTTGTCGATATACACAAAGATAACTCTCCTGTGATTCATGTTTGTGTGTGTGATATGATGCACCTAATCATACACTGCGAAGCGTTATATAGTAACAGATCTTTCCTACTGTCTTTTCCAAGGACGAATATTAGTGAAATTCTATATATACCTTTTTTGCTTTTAGAAAGGCTTTATCACAGCACAGAATTTATATTCTATGGGGAGTTTTAACAAGGTATATATTTAAATATTACCGTGGTTTTACTGCTTGCATATGAGGAGCTGGCGGAGCTTGCAGTGACGTATCGCACGCATGCCTCTCAACCAAAGGACCAGTGAACTTATAATGAAACTCGAGTTACCTTATTGAGCTTGAGGAAGACGCAGGGCCCGGCTTCCTCGTAGTTATACTGGTTGGCAGGTGTGCAGGGATGGAAGTCGTCCACGGGCACGTCGCAGACCTGCTTCTCCCCGAGTGGGCCCGACGTGGGGGAGCAGGGCACGCGGTTCTCGGCGCCGGGGTTCTCGCCGCTGCCGCTACCCCTCTTGCGGTACTCTACAAGTTATATGAAGGCGTAATGCCTTAACTTATTATAGTTCAAAATTAAAGTTTAACATAACTTAAGACTTTTGGTGTTGTAACCCATAAAGTCTCAAACATGGAATGAAATCATTGCACCTTTTATTTCTTGGGACCTAAACAATGCAAATCAGTTGACCTGTCCTAACCCTTCCGGGATATACAGGCGTCGATGTAATATTAACAAAAAAAAACTGTATACAATGGTTTGAATGATTTACTTTTGAATGCATTGATGTCGTTTTTTTGTAGGTTTTTTGCGAAAATTTTATGTGAGTATGTGTTCAGCTTTCATAAGAAAAAAAAACAAATAAACAGTAAAACCGTCTTCATTACAAAAAAGTAGTAAGTAAGAACAACTACATTGAAGTCGAAGTAGAACTTTTAGCGGTTTTAGTAAAGGAAAAAAAACGAGCGGGCCTTATTGTGTAACTACAATGGAGATGAACTAATCATGACATAATATAGCCATTTTTCTTTGAAAAACTTTGCCCATTAACAAGTTCTAATTTTGAAAATGAAGATGATTTTCATTTTTATTGGACTTAGACAATAAGGCCTCGGTTTGTACACTCACGGTTCAAATATTCGTCAATGATGCTGGCCCACTTGAGCACGGATCCCTTGTCGTTAGCCCTGTAGTAAATGAGGGTGCTCTCCACGTTGGCGGACTCCGGCATCGGCCTAAAGCCCAAACCTGAAAGCGGAAGACACTTTATCTATTACATATTATTACATTATCTATTCATTCATTATTATTACATTATCTAATGTAGTTCTTTACAACATATTTTTATGTTAGTACAACGTAGGTTGAACTATAGGTGTCACTCCATCCGCATACGATGGTTAAGAACGAAAGGATAAATTAGAGTCATGCGTCATATTTCATGTTGTCTTAGCGGTTAAAGCATACCCCGGCTATAGGAGTGGATGGCGTGGGTACGAATCCCGCACATGATTATAATGTTTCCTCTATTTGTAATTTTGCAACATTTTTTTTATGTAATTGTACGGAACAAGCGCGAGTCCCACCTGATGCTAAGTGGACTAACCTCTGCCTATAACAGATGCATTTCAACACAAGTGGCGAACTGCGCCAGTTGTTAAGTCTAATGTGCCTGTAATATTGTTGGCTCTCAAGGACTGCTGCCGGAAAACACTGTTAAATGCTTGGCGTTATGAATGGTGTTCATCAAGCATCTTCCTAATCATTTTTGCCCATTAATATTATATTTTGTAAAAAGGTTTGTGTGTGTGTACTACTGTGTACCAGTTACCATGATGACGTCATAGTATGAAGAATCCTTGGATGTGTAACAATACAAGATGATTACAAGATTTTTGTGAGCAGAAACCGTCGCGTCGTGTAAAAATAGTATATATATATCTAGTATAAACCAAAAATTTTAGGAGGTGGTATGCTATAGCGCCATCTATGATACAATTATGTGCGAAATTTGTATTACAGATGGTACTATACCATAGTATTGAACAGATATGTAGGTATATCTTATTTGTTTTGTTCCAGGGCTTAAAACGTATTAAACACCCTATATCATTTATATTAGGCTAATGGTCAATAGCCGTAAATATTGCCTTTGTTCGAAGGATGCCTATGTTTAACGGCGGTCGTCTTCCAGGCGATGACAATAATATAAGTAACACGAACTAATAAAAAATATATTATTCATGAAGCTTAAAATTAAACAAGACATCGTACCTGGGTTGTTTCCGATCAGAGAGGCATCCAGCTGCCATTTGGGCGTCTTACTGTCCAAGGTCTGATAGAAGACTGCCAGCAAGGCCGCGAAGAAGCCCACCAGGATGGCATAGAATATCACGTAGAACAGTAGGATTTTTGCTATGGACAAAGAATGTCATTAGATTGACATAATATATTAAACGGAGTTTAACAAAATTATTCCTTTTAAAAGTGAATATTTTAGCAGTTCAGCATTGCATGAACATGTTTAGGCACTAACTTCATGACTACCTCATCCAAATATGCCCATATCCAAATCACTTTGAGCCTGACCAATTCTAGGTCTACTCATGTTCTCCTGACATCAACTTCACTTACTGCCTGACTTATGTGAGTCAAAACCTTTGCCAATCTTAGAGTAAAAATTGAATTAATGTTACTAGTCTTACCTAGCCTAAATAAACAAATCAAGGTACCGCCTATAATCAATAGCGAACCGTGCAAAACATGAAATGTTCTCCTATGTGACCTAAGTATCCACATCTAAGTATACTCAATCGAGTCGCGTCCATCAGTATAATTGATGGCAAGTGGCAACAATAAGAGCTTCCTATCAAATTGCAAGAACACTCACTGACCGGCTTTTGTCTATTGATGAAAGACGAGAGATCTGTAACATCCCGCAAAGATTAAAGGTAAAACACAGCTGTCATATTTTTAAAGGTCGCGTGCACTAAAATTTGTATGTAAGAAATGATTTTGCTTATTTTATATTATACTCAATTATTTTATATCATGGACGAAGAGAACAACAACATAACATCAAACTATTGTATTTGATCGCGTAATACGCGAGAACCGAGACTTTTGCAGCACTCGTAGCGAAGTTTGCTTAGCCGTTCTTAATGTATCAGCTAACGTCCGCCGCGGTGAGGAGTTATATGGGTGACCGCTAGTGACATTACTACTGAGCGCTTCCGTGCTTCGGAGGGCACGTTAAGCCGTCGATCCCGGTTGTTATCTTACGATAGCAGTAGTTACAGCATGGTGGTAGGGCATTTTTCCAATGTCCACCTGGCTAGCTACCACACTCAAGTAGAAAATCTGTCGTCAAGCACCTAACGGTGTGTTCTGGCAGTTGTCCTTGAGAGCCAGTAATTCTAGGCTAGCCTGAACAATATCTTCGACCACATCATCACTTACCATCAGAGGAGAGAGTGGTCAAAGGCTAGTCTATAAGCTATAAAAAATATATACTTATCGAAAAATATTTTATACACTGTCTATTGTTTTAGTGCATATTGAATTGATTACAGTTAATAATATAAAATAATATAATAGCATTTATTTTTCATCACATATATTTTTATTTAGTTGTTACAGGTCAACGTATTTTATTAATATTTTGCGATTGTGGGGATAATTATATTATGCATTGGAGTTCAATAACTTTGCAAGATAATATGAGCTATATTACTTTATACACGCGAATACTATGATCATGTAGAATGGTTACCAAACCCAGATACAAGCTCTAAAAATGTTATTTTTTTTTATGTGGGAAATATATTAAAGCGAACCTTAAGACACAGCATCGATACCTAATTAAAGCTTGGCCTAGACACATTTCATATGACCTAATGAGCGGCATCTACTTATGGATGTCACGTAACAATTGTCGACAATTAGTGTTGCGGCGCGAATCAAGACACTTAACGTTGCGGTGCGGTGCTTCGGATTCAGGGCGAGGCCTTGGCATGGCAACCCTGGAAATTATCTTAGTGCTGCACAATGATTGATTTGTAACTACTTTCAGGTTGAGGAGTGATTCTTTCCCCGGATAGGTCAAGTGTTGCTATAGAAAATTCCTGATTACAACCCAAAATGCTTCTAGCTGAGCTTGCCTAGTCGTTCCCTCAGCTGCGGTCATGACTTGGATGACCCCTAGTGGCATTTACTACTGAGCGTTTCCGTGCTTCGAAGGGCACGTTAATCCGGTCCTGGTTGTTGTCCTATGATGGCAATCATTATAGCATGGTTGTAGGGCAATTTGCGAATGCCCACCATGCTTTAACGACTGCCATCCTATGACAACAACCGGGACCGACGACGGCTTAACGTGCTCTCCGAAGCATGGAAGCGCTCAATAGTAATGTAAACTAGCGGTCACCCATCTAACTCATGACCGCGGCGGACGTTGTTTAAATTTGCTGATCGATTAAGAACAGCTAAGCAAACTTCGCTACGAGCGCTTCAAAAGTTAAGTAGGTATGCTTGTTACTTAGCAGCAGTAATTGCTACTCCTTTTGAAGGAATCCTACGACCAAGTGAGACAGTTATGTAGGTAACACATGTAGGAAAAACGTTTAAAAAAAATAGAGAGCATAATGACCTTTTGAAATCAGTCAATTTCACACACAACCCTTCCTAGAATAGCTTAAAATACCATTAAACACAGGCGGCGCCATGTTGGTGCAGTATTGCATAATTGAGCGACCTAGCCTAGATGCCCTAGGACTGGGTCATGGAGTCTGCGCAGTGGAGCCTACAGCACGCATGCGTACGGGAAATAGCTTAGATTTTTATATAGTTATACGTTTTTAATAGCGACTTACTTTGGTGCATAGTTTCTTGCCCAATAGTTAACGCTGTGTGCTTGCATTTCTTTGTTTAATAATCAGGACTCTTCATTATGTTCTCATATCTTTTATATACTGTAGGTACTATATTTTCTGGATGGTCCACTGCTGAACAATCATTAACGGGGAGGCTGTTTTGCCATGGGGATCGCAGTGTAAGACAGTAGGTCCTCAGAAGGCGCTGCTGCCTAATTTCCCTTAGTCGCCTCTGACGACACTGCGAGAAGATATGTGGAGTGAAATTCAAGCCCGATCACCCACGGGGCAATATTTCTTTTATAGAGCTAAACTTAGTATTACTGATTCACAAGGATACCTGCCGAAGTACAGCCTTTAACTGCTTAGCGACATATATTCTACTTGAGGGTAGTATGCAAAATGCCCTATCCACCATGAGGTGAAGGTCAAGTCCGCGGTGTGGTTTGAACCATGGACTTACAACGTGGCAGTCTATAGGCATTGCCAGTGGGCTATCACTGCTTCACTATTTTCAGTACTTCATTCTGTTCAGAATACGTTTGAAGAGGACTTCCCCAAACCGCCTGTTCCATCCCAATTGCCTTGTGTACTGGCTTTGCCAATATCCGTTCATCTATCCTTACTACATGTCCAAACAATCTACATTTACTCCACATTGCTTTTCGACGCTGTCATATGAAGTCATACCACAAAATCCGTCTCATCTTAAGTGCATTTGTTCGGCGTCGATGCTTCTTCTGCCATATTATACACAACCTTCACTACCATACCACAATGTTGACACTGACAATACTCTTTGCGGTTTTCTGTAGTGTTTGGTGACGTTTCGTTTTACGAATTACAAACTAATATAACATAGTATACACGTGTTCATCGTACAGTTATTTTTGGGGCTGTCTTTTCACACTACTCCCAATTAGCCTAATTAATAGTGACATCTAAGTATGTTGTTATTGTTAACTAATATACCTATTGATATATACCTGTTTGTGTATTATCAGGTACTTATTTATGGATGTACTGACTACTGTTAGAGAAAGTACTATTTATGGGTACGAACATTTCTATAATTACGGACATCAACATCAAAATGTTGTTTTAATGTAAGTTTTTTTTACTTCAATAATATTTTGTTCTATAATTGTTTGTTACGGTATTTCCTAAATAATACTCACATCATTTGTTTATTTTTAATTTCGTGTCTATCATGGCTAACTGTTGCGGCCGTTTACCATGTAATCTACTAAATTTTAGAAATATTTTTTAAATACAATATTTAACGAAGATTTTGATTTAATTTGTGACGAGTAGGCGTGTTTTATTTTATTACTCTCAACGGCTTTAGGGGTAAATAACTTATTTAATAAATTCATTAGTATTCAATTACTTTTCAAGATAATATTATGAGTTTTTCTATATTTAGGTAAGTATATATTTTCCTATGAAAATAAGTCTATTAAGTTTATGCTTTATTTATAGTACACGAGGACAATGACTATTTATTAATCAGTAATTGTACTGCAGAATAGATTCAAAAAAGAGAAGATTCATTATTTGAATGATCTGAACGCTGACCATATTTCGCTATACCAGTCCCCGATAGATGGCAATAGTCTCGTGCCCTATTTATGTAAACTAGAAACATTATTAGCGGAATTCATGTGCTTCGACAGTTTTAATTGCTTTGTCACATTGCCGGAAAGTACCAATCGACTACGGGCATGTATCTTAGTGATGGATGACCCTACAAGTAGCGCACCAAGCGGTGAGTTATAGAAAGTTTTGTTATGTAATTTATTTGAAGGGTTTGTCTCAGAGTGACCACACTGCCCTGTTAAAACCATATACATAATAAATATATCTTAATATCTACTAGAAAAGGCAAATTCTTCAAGTTTGTACAATGAACCCCATTAAGATATAATTTAGAAGTGTTTGCGGGGTTCATACTGCATATGAGTTAATATAGTAATATTCAATATTAAGTTTCTTCTATGTACAGCTCTGACGCGTATCCATCAGGATTAGATCGAAGCTCCTTCGGATATTTCCGTCGCCCTTGGGTTGTCCTTGGATCGATCGGCCGAAGGACGGGGCGCGCGCAGCCATCACGGCGCGGCGGCAGCGGGGGCGGCGCAGAACCGCGTTCCAATTTTAACTTCTTTGTGAAACTACCTTCAATATCCGACATATTTTACCACTTTCCCTATTAAAACCTTTTAAAGCCTCTGTGACTTAAATAAGGTTCCTATAAAATCTAGGTCATGCTATTCGTTACTCATATTATTCACCATAGATTTATCTATGTTCCGTTGTTCCGAGCGCTTTAATTAAATGCTTTGAAACAATTCATTGTCACATTATGAACGCGATAATGTTGCGGATGACAGATTATTTAACAGCAATTTTAAGGTCAATGACTCTGATAAAAAAATAATTTGCATTATGTAGTATTACAGTGAAAATTATATAAAACTTTATCAGTCGAGCAATTTGCCCCAACTTTAATGAAATGAATCGATTTTAGTTCACAAAAGATCTTAAGACTTTGGCATTTATTCCTGAAGTTAAGTTACGTAACTGAGTATATCTAAAAAAATGGAAATTAATGACTAAAAACGCAACAAAATACCACAATTTACAATTGAAAAGCTATACCGGAAGTGAGGAACTATCGATATTTCCCTCCAAAAGAAAACCCCTTAACAGAAATCATTGATTAAAACTTACCCCAGCTGGATCCCGTGCGGCCTAGGAATTGTCCTGTCTCGGAGTTCCACAGGAAGATCCTGAAGGATTCCCATTTTCCTAGATCCGGTGGTGGGGCGTAGTACTGTTCAACAACCTTTGTCTTGTCTGCCATGGTCGAGCGCCGCACCGGACTGCGGCTGAGAATCGATTGGAAGCGACTTCTGCCCGTTTCTCCCCTCTCACCTCCGCACCCCCCGCACTCGCCTGCGTACCCCTGCAACCCCTATTCCTTCCTTACGTAACGATTACACAACTCGGCGCGCGCATGATTCGGTCCTACATCGCGGCGACCGCTTTTCTTTGATCCCCGCGCTTGCACGGAAAACCGGGCGTGGAAAGCTTTCAGCTGTTTTAGGACGGAACGAGGAAGGTCAAACTTTACTGGGCAAGAAATGGGGCTGCAAAAATGACTTCCAAAATATGCAATACGTAACTCTATTTATCCAAATGCATGACTTAAATTTCTTTAGCAGATATTACGGTACGTTGATCATATCAGGTTGTTGGTCTCAATGAAAATTGATTTCATGTGTTCTGTTTGATGCGCAATCTAGACTTGTGATTTACATAAGTGGTCGCTTGCCTACTCGTTTAATGATGTAGTATTGGCAATAATTAGATGGATGATTATTAATATGTCGATTGGATACTCCATGTAGAAAGGCGCGCGATCTATATTTCTTAATGCAGGTGCCGTGCCTGCCCATCCATAATTAATAGTGCTATAAAGATGATTTTTTTGACATAATGAGTTGATATACATACATACAAAGGGGGTATCCCCTTTGTATGTATGTCAACTCATTGCTGTTCTGGCACATGGGTACTTAATGTCAAAACAATCATATTGACCAGCAGTTCTTAAATATATTTCCCCCTCGATGATGTTACGAAGTCGTATTTTTTTAATGAAAATATACTGAAACTCTGTTCGTGTCGCGCATCAAATAAAATGGATTTGTATGAAATATACATGACATTAAATATCAGCCACTTGATTGAATAAAGACAAAAAACATTTTCAAAAGATACTAAGTTTGTGTTTCCAGATATGATAAAACTTAATCTCTCAATTTTTTGTAAAAAATACCTCAAATGACGTATCATTTCAAACATCATCAAATCTAACCTCATTTTTTTTTCTTATGATGTACTTAGTACCTCATTATATTACAATCTTGCCACTAATACGGACTAATGAGTAATTTTAGTTTGACTTAAACTGCTAAATAGAGTAAAGTTAAGAATGTGTCCATTAACACCTATCTTATTGTCTCTATTAAGGGGAAGACACTATGTGTTCTTGTGTTCTTTATATGTAGCACTCACTTCACTACTTATCACTGTCACTTAACTACACTAACTCAAAAGGTTTTGTCCTTTTTAGCCTTCTCACTATGTCTGTGTTGTCAAGGAGCTGGATTGCCTCAACATTCACGTGGTGGTGAAGTCTATGTTCATGAGCTTCTGCATGTTTTTTATTATATCCACAACGACATCCATTTTCAGGTCTCGATGGAGGTCGACAGTTCTAATGTACCATGGTGCATTGGCTATAACTTTGAGTACTTTATTTTGGAATCTATGGATTATCTGGATGTTGCTTTGTTTGGTACAGCCCCATAGCTGAGCTCCATAAGTCCATACTGGCATAAGGACTTGCTTGTACAAGACAATTTTATTATGTACAGACAACGAGGAATGCTTCCCAAGTAGCCAGTACATCTTCTTGTAACGAAGTTCTAACTCTTCGCGTTTCTTTTTCACATGAGCTTTCCAGCGAAGCTTTGCATCAAGTGTTATTCCAAGGTACTTGGCAGTATTTTCGTATGGTAAATCTAACCTCATGAAAAGAATTTTGTAAATATTTACACCTGAGATTTTATTTATATATATTTCCTTATTACTATGTGAGGCAGTTTTATAAACTTCAGTATAAGTATATTTATTTATAATAGTAATAATTGCCAACTATCACACACATCGCACTGGGACATGAACGAGAGAAAGTGGGGTTTATGAGGTTTATAATGAAAGGGATATTTAACGCATTTTTAACAGTTTTTATAAAAAAGCGTTCAAAGCTCAAAATTTGATAAAAATGCGTCGTTTGCATTTGTTTTCTTCAATAAGTGTTGTAATTTACGGTATTAATATGCCTTACTCACTGTCTTGGAATTTAAAACTAAAAATGTAACAATTGCTGCAGATAAAACTGCGTTATGCTTTAATAAAGTCCATTAACTATACTTACTCAAAATGGATAAAATTATAAATTAGAGATATGGCAACTATCGAGGCCAATTTTGAAGACTGTACCCGGGCCTTGGTTCCCCAGAAAGGTTGTTCCTTCTCTGGGTTCACATTCAAACCGATCGACATCCACTCATAACCAGCTCCTTAACTGCTTGCCATATCCATTCTAAAGAATTTTCAGGTCTTTCTCTTATCTCCACTGCTTCGTAGTTGGTCGATTTTCCACGTCATGATCTGGAGCACGTCTCTGAAATTTCTCAACTCTGATATTTAGCCCTATTTATATGCTCAAGGGCAAGGAAGGCAGCAACAGTAGCAGGGATTAACGACAGGGTTTCTCATCGGTCACAAACATTTGGTATCGAGCTTCATTCACGTGTGGTAAATCGGATGACATAATTCATTTTATTTGTGAATATATACAACGTAAAGTGGAGTGTTCAGAAGCTATTTATGGTATCCAGATTTGGTGTGTTATTCAACAATACGTTTTGCGTAATTGTTGATATCTAGGAAACAGCTTTTTTTACCGCCGTTATGGCTTTATTAACAAAATACTACAAGCTGTAGTGTTGTAGTGTTGTATATACAGCTACTACAATAAAAGCATTTAGACAACCTATAAGTCATTGCAGACTCACAGGCTGTCCAAATGCTCCAGCCCACTACCAGTTGGCAGCGTTCCCGGCATGCTGGCAGCATTGCCCCGTTTGAAACTGCTTCCCTTTCTAATATTTATTTATTTTTATAATACTTTTATTAATAAAGACATCTAGTATCTTTTCAGAAACAAGAGAGGCGGAGAATGGGAATGCACTGTTCATTTTGTAATCGTTAATGAACAAAAACAGTACAGTACAGTTCCATTGGTGTCGTTAAATGCTGAAGTTTTAAGAACTGATACCCTTTATAATAGTGAAATTAAAAAATGTATGAATATAGTTACCTAGGCATATATTTTTGAAATAGATTCCATTAGGTTCGATATGAGAATGTAAAGTATCATTAAGAGATATATATCATAAAAAATAATTCAGACATATCGTATCTCGAGGAGCATAAACTTGGTACGTTAGGAAAACGTTGTTTTTATTTAAAACTAGCTTTGCCGCTATCCGGTTAACGCGCATAATCATTTACCTCCTTTTGCGCAGTTGGATAAAAACTATCCCATGTCCTTTCCCGGGTCTCAAACTATTTCCATACCAAATTTCATCCAAATCGGTCCAGTAGTTTTTAAGTTTAATCGTTGCATACAAAAATACAAATCTTTCCTCTTTATAATATTAGTATAGCTAGATATAGACGAGTGGCTGAAAAAAAGAAAGTAACTCCTAAGGAAAATCATTTAACCCCTTCACTCAGGTCTAGGTCTATAGGTAGGGTTAGAACTACGGGTCAAAATGATAATGATTTTTCGTTAATTTTTTGTGGATAATAGGCTCGTACGCCGACAATAATTCCGTATTATCTCGATGCGTCGGCCAATATTCGGATGGTGCCATAATATTAACATTGAGAAATTAAAATAACTTAATGGCTTTAATTTATATCTATTGTTAAATTTATGTCCTTTTTTTAATTCTACACTATCCGTCCTCCTATCAAGGGCATTACGGTGTAAATATATCATCCGTTTATTCCCAGCAGTTTGACATTATCAAAGATTTTTTTTTTAAATATTTTTATTTTTACAATGAAGCATGCTCTGCGAATTACTCGTACATTACATAATTATAAATTTACTTGAGGAAAAAATGCGCGGGAATGAACCCGCGTCATCCATCCCTATAGCCTATGCTCTAACTGACTGACTATAACATGACAATGACTCATGACTCTAATTTTTCCTCTCGTTCTTTATAGCTATATTTTTATTTCGTTGTGTGGGGTACACACACAACGAAGTTAGGCATGTTGCTCAATAGATAAATTTTTCCTAAATGCAATCCATTCAATAAGAGAATTTGGAACAGTCCTTATATTTTGCCGGGAGCTGTATGGTTACGGGAGTTTATTAAACATGTAATCTTTTACGCTTTCTGAAGAACTGCCATCTTACACTGCAATCGACAAGACGCCTGCCAAGGCCCCCAATGGGGTAGGTATTTGTTCAACGGCGGGATCGATGAGCTGTATCAAAACCGTCCTACGTTAGTATATTTAATATAGTTTCGTGAAACGTCGGTGTTTAGTTAGATACATCTTCTTACTTACCTTTCTTTAATAATTTTAATAACTTGTTTTTAAATCTTTTTTTATAATTATATCATCACTTCAACCGGAACCCTTGAACAAGGACTCCCTCATTTGGGGGATTTGCCATAATTCCTCACGCTTGTCAGGCGTCTTGGGGATCGCAGTAGAAGAAGAAGTTGTTTGGTCTTCAGAATATTTTTCCTTTAGTCTCCTTTTATGACACCCACGGAAAGAAAAGGGGCTGACATTCTAACCCGCTCCTTGGGATGCCGGATTTTATTATTATTAAAATCATGTGAAAATTTCTGAGTGATAATCTTGGTTTGTTTTATTTGCAATCTTGTTGGTACTTAAAACTTTAGATTTAATGAAACAACATTTTTATTATTCTAGCCGCCGTGAGTTTCACACATTTTTATAAGAACTGTCTCATCTACCTATATACATCATACATTCTAGCATCAGTGTCAGCTGCAAGGGCAGGCTGCGGAATTATATATTTGATTTGATTTCGATTTGATTGTACTGTACTGTACGTACGGTCATTAAAAGCAAACAACAAAATCACAGTAGTATGTAAATTTTATTAAAAATACAATAAATAAATAAAATGCATTTGTATTGTGTCTATTATATACCTACTTCATTTAAATTATAGAGATCTAATCTAATGTAACTATTGAGTAAGCGCCTACCGATATTTCAGAGCAACGCACCCAACATTCTTGCTACAACGCCTTTGTTCGTTAAGCAGCAGGCGCCTGCGTAGCCTCGTCATTCTTCTTTTGAATCTTCTCGGTTGTTGGTAGCTCATCACTCAGGACTTGTGGCCCTGGAGGCTTCGTCCATGACTGGCACACGCAAGATTGCCCAGATCCTCCACTTTGATGACTACTGGAAGTCTGGAACCCGGATTGGGAGCCTCCGAAACTTCCTGTTTGCGATCCTTGACTCTGCCCAGTCTGACTGACAGTTTGCTGGCTTCCACCCTGATAATAACCAGATTGCTGATTCTGTCCTGACGGTTGGACGTATTGACCACCTTGCTGACCGAACTGACCATTCAGATTCCCTTGATACTGCCCGGTCTGAGTGTTTTGATAGTTCCCAGTAGTTTGAACATTTTGTCCTGGATAATGCCCACTACTACCTTGCCCTACATTTTGATTTTGATAGTTACCACCTTGAGCTTGCCCTACGTTTTGACCTTGATAATTTCCACCTGATTGTCCGACGAATTGCTCTGTCGGTTGGTAGTTGCCATACTGACCTGATTGGTACAGGCCGTTTTGATTTTGGTTCTGTACTTGAGACTGTCCTTGATAGTTGCCTTGTTGATTTTGATTTTGAGACTGTCCTTGATAGTTGCCTTGTTGATTTTGATTTTGATACTGTCCTTGATTTTGAAAGTTTTGGTACTGACCCTGATTTTGAGACTGAGTAAACCCTTGTTGTTGAACTGGTTGTGGTATATAAGGTCCAGAAGTTACAGGGTATGTGACTGTTGGGGCTGGAGATGCGTTAACTGGATACACAGTGGCAGTCGGAGCGGTTGGATAGTTTCCGCTAGTTCCATAATTTACATTGTTGCTCCCGAATTGTCCTTGAGCTTGGAACTGTGCTTGTCCCTGCAAGCTGGCTCCTTGATTGGTGGGTCCTGTCCATGGTTGTTGGGGTGTGTTCCCTTGAGAATTTCCTTGAAGATTTCCAGCTGCGCTGAAGGTAGTTTGCGTCTGAACGCTTTGCTGAAAGGTGGACTGCTGCGTAGGCTTGTTTTTGTGGCTCTGCACGATATCTATCACACCTCCGATAATCTTTTCTGGAATATTTAGCATCTTGTATGCATCTATAGCTGTGATGGACGGTGCTTGATGAAGTGTTCCGATGATGATCAGCTAGAAATATCAAGTTCAGTTCAGTGCGTTTCGCGTCAATTCAGTTATAATAATAGTGATGATATTGATTTGAAATCAGTAAGGGCACAGACATAATATACCTATCTATACGGCGTGAAAATCTATGTAGCGGCACTGTGCCACTTTACAGTGCGGCTACGCGCCGTCTGAGGCCAACGGCTTTTGGTGGAATGTAAATCGCTCTAAGCAGGATATGAAGAATAACACTTCAAACTTCTGTTTTTCTATATAGGACATTTTATTTAATAGTAACAACTTTCAAAAAAAATTTAAAGGTTCTCAGGTGGACACGTAAGTATTTATTTATATTTTAAATTCAAAATAATGATTTCTTTCTGACCTTGTTGTTACCAAAATTATTATTACCTATATCACTTTCTTGTTTGTCTGTCTGTTTGTTGTTCCTGTTGGAATCTTACAACATAAATTTGATTACTTTCGGATTAGTTTTATACTTTTTAAGGCATAAAATCATGGTTTTTAGATAAAGTTTTTAATCTACATTAATTCATGTGTTTTTTAGTAAAATGTGCTTATATTAAAATATTAAATTAATCGCTCTTTTGACTGTTTAATATATTTTATAAACTCACAAATGCAAACGTCCTCCGAAGTCCTTCCATGTTAGTGTGATGATGGTCAACGAATGATGCTGCTGAATTCAAGGACACGCTTATATACTGCGACTGGATTCGGACCACACAGCCGCCGCCGATTTCGGCACCTGTATTATAGGGTTGCCTCCCTCCCGTCGTTCCCAAACGGTGAATCAAGTCGATCATGAATAAAAAAAGACAATATAAATTAAATATATTATGAATAAAGCAATGATAGCCGAGCGGTAAATGCTATGTGGACTGCCATTCCGCAGGACCATGGTTCGATTCCGCCGGCTTGAGCTTGACTGCATGGTGGAGGGGCATTTTCCGAATGCTCGCCTGGCTAGCTACCACCCTCAACTGTATGTCTCAGGGTGCCGGGCGCTGTGCAGTTCGTCACTTGTGGTGAAGTGCATCTGTACTATAGGCAGAAGTTATCACTTAACATCAGGTGGGGTTCGCGCTTGCTCCGTCACAATAACGAAACAAAAGAATATTGTGACAAGACAGAGGACATTTATTCATATACTGTCGTATATCGTATGTACTAACATGACACCAAGAAGGCAATATGTTGATTACAACTTGAAAATAGCACTAATAATTATATATCTGTTATAGTTTTATTTTATATACATGTATATACGTATATGTATATTTGCTCTAGGGATGGGCCGAATATTCGTTTTATATTCGGTATTCGGCATATTCGGCAGGTTTGCCGAATATTCGTATTCGGCCGAATATTCGGTCAAATCACCGAATATTTGATAAAAGGGTAGGTACTCAAAGTTAATACGGTATTAAACCGATTGATCATGAGTTGAGTGTTAAATGTGTCCTATTATTATGTACACTGTAGTTTTATTTCCAATAACAGCAGTTAAAAATATGGTTATTAAAAACAATTTATAAGTATGTAGCTGTTTTGGGGTTAAACTACTGTACGGTGCAACTGCATATTCGCCCGCGTAATCATTTTTGGCATCGTTCTAAGTAAATTACCAGTTCGTAATTAGCATCGATTTGATCGTATCTCACGCGGCTCACTATCATTAAATCACTATATTTATATAACATATCAAATAAACATTTATATCAACTAGCAAATCAAGGATTTATTTCTCATTTTATATCATCTTTAGAATACGGTCTCGGACCGTACAACTACTGTGAACTCTTTATAATAAATAACGTTATTATAATCAGATCTTAATTGTGAGAAAAGTTTTTTTTTATTTATAAATTTTAAATATAAAAATTCCCATACCAAACTTATGCGGTGAAGTTTTACTGTTTACTAGATGATGCAATAATAACATCGGCGGTACAACGGGGGAGCGCGAGGGAGTGTCCGGCGCATTATTTAAGTAAGGTAAACAATTGTGCCGAACATTTTGAAGCGCTCGTAGCGAAGTTTGCTTAGCCATTCTGAATCGATCAGCAAAGTTAAGCAACGTCCGCCGCGGTCAGGAGTTGGATGGGTGACCGCTGGTGACATTACTACTGAGCGCTTCCGTGCTTCGGAGGGCACGTTAAGCCGTCGGTCCCGGTTGTTATCTTAGGATGGCAGTCGTTATAGCATGGTGGTAGGGCTCTTTGCGAATGCCCGCCTGGCTAGCTACCACCCTCAAGTTGAAAATCTGTTGCCAAGCACCTAACGGTGTGTTCCGGCAGCCATCCTTGAGAGCCAGTAATTCTAGGTTAGCCTGAACAACATCTTCGACCACATCATCACTTACCATCAGGTGAGATAGTGGTCAAAGGCTTACCTTATCAGGCATAAAAAAAAAAACCATTGGGCCGAATATTCGGTTTGGTATGAGTTTTACCGAACATTCGGCTGAATGTTCGTATTCGGTGAAACCCATGTTCGGCCCATCTCTAATTTGCTCTCTGTACACTTAAAATAATGTAATAGTTGCTCTTTGAATGTACCTAAGTGTCTTTAAAATATTTTATACTTAGATTGTTATTTTAGAACTCCTAGTAAGCAAAGTTTGTCTCGTTCACCTAGAAAATTTACTGGCTAGTGCTCCTCAAACCAAACACAATAGTGTTTGCACACTGTTATTTTTGTATTTAATTTATTAATAATTTCAAAGGATTTATTATTTCTAAGAAGTGGTAACCCTAGTACACGCATCATCAATCGCATGTAATCGAAGACGATGCACGAGTTATCTCACCCCTTGTTGAAGTACCGCTATAATATTGATAGTAGAGATGTGCTTTACCTGCAAATTCGAATGTCGATATAATTTTTAGTAACAAATATTAAATTTTAATTACATAATAATTATGATACTACATTACGAATATAATACTTTGCAGTTTATATTTGATAAAACCAAAGTACGAATTCTGTCCGTCAGTCAAATTACATTGAAAAAATATTAAATCGTTTATAAACTGACTTCAAGCCAAAAGTGTAAAAATATATTCCAAAAATCCCCTTGAAATAAAAGAAAGGTTAGAAACAAAATCAATTTTAGAGGCCCGTAGCAATGACGTTCCTCTGTCAGAGCAATAATACCCAATTGGGTATCTTAAGGTAACGACTGTGGTATTCTATCTATCTATGTTCACATCTATTGCAATGATCTCTACTTACGTTCTAAGGTTGTCAATGTTTGGATAATGACAACCCTGAGGATCACCTTGCCAACTTCAGATGGTGAACCCGGTGGGGCTGCAAGGGAAGAGGAGTGCCGTTATAGCGTTGGCCTCTTTCCCTATCCTCTATGGTTGAAGTAGCAGGTGATGAGCCCACTATTCTGTCTCTTCCTAGGGGATTTTTTCCTAGACGTCAGAGACGGGGCCAGCCGAGTGGCTATTAGCGAGCTTGGTCTGCGGATGGTAGCACGGCGACATGTGTTCTGGCGCATCGTGAGGAGGTTGCACACAAACGACTTTGGCGAGACCACGGTTGTGTGTGAAAACGGCCCCGTTTTCACACCGAGAGAAGTGGTAAAGGATGAACACAGGCTGTTTTTAGTCGATATGGGCAATTGCTGCTGTGCGAGTAGTTGGTGCCGAAACTAACATATCCCAGCCACATCCTTCAGGTAGACGGAAAGCGTGCATTCTGTTTCTACTAAATGCACTAGGTCACTTAAGACAACAAAAGAATTTCAGTATTGAACTTTGTAACTACATATTTATACAGGGAACGATAAAGTGTGTGCTTTTATAGACTCTAACACTGTGTGATTTGGTCTATCTCATGTGGACAAGATTATTCCTGATTGACATTTGCTTAATGTATTAAAGTTATAAAAATATAACTACTTTTTTGTTGATTTGTGTGAGTCAAGTCTATACTTAACAAATATTTTAGCCAAATTAAATTCGATCAAGCTTAAAAAATAAAAGAATATAATACCAAAAATAATCATATATTTAAATGTTTAATAAGTACCTTTGATTGTTATAGGTATTCTGTAGAAATATCGAGTTTGTAAAAAAACATCGATATCTTCCCATCCCTATCAATTCCGATCAAAATATATGATTGACCCTGCGCTTGCGCATGATTCTTTTTGTATTTTTTGCAACAAATTATTGGTCGACCATCATTGGTCAGCGAGTCAAATCAGTGCCGAATATCATCGATGATGTACGATTTATAACGCTGACCCCCTTTCCAACGTATTCAAGGAAATGATTGAGCGAAAACAAAATGGAACTACTAATTAATCTGTGGTATGAGTAGGTGGTCAAGGAAGTAACAAATGATTACGGTTCGTAAATAAAATTCAGATAATGTTTGTTTTTTGTAATAGCGTAAAAAAATATAAGTAGAATTTACCTACCTAATATGAAGCTGCTGACGCACCAACTGTCACCTCTCAAGTCATTCTTGACATCTTTAAAATTGCCTCCATAGGGACGCAATTCAAATACATCATAAGATGTTGTTCAGACTAAACATAGTTACTAAACTATGTTTAGTCTGAACAACATCCTGGACCTCACCATCACTTACCATCAGTCGAGATAGTGGTCAAATGCTAGCCTTTAAACTATATAGTATATACCAATTCTATCAAATTATAGTAATTTATTTAATTTTATTTTAAAGCAATGATAGCGAAGCGCCATAGTTATCCACTATGGACTGCCGTGCCACAGCTCCGTCGTTCAATCCCCACCGCCAGCTTGAGCTTCACCCCAAGGTGGAAGAGCATTTGTGAATGCTCGCTTGGCTACCCCATCAAGTAGAAAATCTGTGCCAAGCACCTAATTTTGTTCAACCAGCAGTCCTTAAGAGCTATTAAAAATGCAAGCACTTGTATATATAAGACTTCACAACTGTATTTTACAGGGTGATGGGCGCAGTGCAGATCGTTACTTGTGACGATATGCATTTGTTATAAGCAGGGGTTACCGCGCATTGGGTGGGCGGGCATACTTGTTTCGTCACAATCCCAAAAAAAACCCTTGAATAAATTCAAAATGTATGTAGTCAGGCATTGAACTCATAAAAAACAGGAGAAACGGCACCCTTACCTCGAGCATGGCAATGTCAAATCAGGCGACGTCTCCTGATTGAGTCTCAGTAGTGTGCGTATGTGCGTCTATTGCATGCTTGTCATTGTCATACAATGACAATGTGCATTATTTGACTGTAGGTATTAAAATTTCTCCACATTTTATTGTCGATATTTCAGAGCGTACCCTAAATCAGTGCTTAAATATATGAAATAAATAAAACTTAAAATTATTAAACTCAATCAATAGAACAGTAACAATAGACGATCACAAGCCTAAGCAGTAGTAATGATGGGATTCTTTTGTTTGAACTAAAACTTTATACATAATAAATAGAATATTATAATTTTGTTATATTTAATTTAATACATAACAGTCGGGTTCACATTATTAATCTACAGTTAGAGAACGTAGTAAACTAAAGTAGGGTTATTTTAATATTGTTAAGCTTGCAATGACGCCTGCTAAGCGAATTGCATTACAAAATTACAAATTTATGAGAGAAAAAATTATAGTCATGTGCGGGATTCGAACCCATGTCATGTTAGCTCAATTGATTAGAGCATACCCCGGCTAAAGGGGTGGATGGACGCGGGTTCGAATCCCGCACATGACTATAATTTTTTCTCTCGTAAATTTGTAATTTTGTAATAAAGTAGGGTTAATTATTAATCTTTAAATGTTATAGCCCATTGATGTAATAAAGGAGAAAATAACATGCCTATCTATAAATTACATACATCCATCTCGCTAGAGTGAATCATACATACATGGGGAATTTTAAAACCTACTTCACAAAAAAGTAAAAGATAGATAGATAGATAGATAGATAACACTTTATTGCACTTTTAAAATTATTAAAACTAGTTACAAAAAATATTAAAATAACTTAAAAATAGTACAATCGGCGGCCTTATTGCTAGGCAGCAATCTCTTCCAGGCAACCGTAGGCTCAACAGATACTTGCATGTTAATTTAGATGGAGGTATAGACTAAAGTGCGTTATGTATGTAATCAGAATAATTAATACTCAAAATATATATATACGTAAGTAAATTTAATATTAAACTATAATAGATAAAATAGATACATTAAAATACAATCAAAATAAAAACTAAAATAATTTTAAAATAGATACATAATACATAATAATTATAATAATATATATATATATATATATATATATATATATATCTATATATAATGTATATATATATATATATATATATATATATATACATTTATATAAATATAAACAACAATAATATAAATAAAAATTGGATAGTTAATCATGATGAATTGAAGAAAGGTAAAATTTCTTAACTCCTTTTTTAAATGAAAAAAGCGATGTGGCCTTTCTAATTTCTACTGGTAAAGAGTTCCAAAGCCGAGCAGCTTGCACAGTAAAAGACTTATCATAAAAGGAACTTGTGTGTGTAGGTAACTTCAATAGTAAATTTTCTGATGACAAAAAGATTATCAAATAGATACGTATCTCAAGGCCCCAAGGGACATGGTGTGTGTCTGAACGTCAGGTCGTTTGTCAGGAGTCTGTAGCTCGTTAACGGAAGGTATAACTGGCTTGAAATTTACATATTTTGTGTAAAACGATCCGAAGACGACTCCTGAACTAGAAATTCAGTTATTTTTAAGGGAAGTTTAAATGCAAAAGTAGGTAATAGAAAAAAATACTTTTTTACACCCTACTATGTGAGGAGCATTCATCTAGACTAGAACTTAGCTTATATATTAAAAGGAAGTTTTTTTATTCAACAAAAAAAATATTACGAGGTCTATCTCGAATCTCGGTAAACTAAACTAGTGTACTATATCTAACAAATACTAAAAATGCCAATATATTAAGTAGTTACTTTTTTTATGATTGTGACGAAGCAAGTACGAGGCCCACCTAATGTTAAGCGACCTAACCTCTACCTATAGGTATTTGTGACGAAATGTCTGTTTTAGGCAAAGGTTACCACTTAACATAAAGTGTGCCCCGTGCCTGTTCCGTCACAATTAAATTTAAAAAAAAAATCGGCCAAGTGCGAGGCGGACTCGCGCACGATGGGTTCGATACCAGTAGCTATAGAACATTAGACTTCATATTTTAACCTTTTTTTGTTTTAACGCGCGCGAGTCCAACTCGCACTTGGCCAACTTTTTGTATTTGTTGTTATAGCGGCAACAGAAATACATCGTCTGTGAAAATTTCATATGTCTAGCTATCACCGTTCTTGAGATACAGCCTGGTGACAGACGGACGGACGGACAGCGAAGTCTCAGTAATAGTATGGTATCAGCTGGATCGTCCACTGCTGAACACAGCCTCCCCTATAAAGGGGGTATTTACCGTAATCCCCGCGGAGGGCAGGCGTCTTGGGTATCACAGTGTAAGTTGGCAGTTCTCTAGAAGGTGCTGCTGCCCACCTTGCAGTATTTTTCCCTTAGTCGCCTCTTACGACACCTATGGGATGATATGGTGAGGTGCAATTCTAACCCGGCACCCCACGGGTCCTTAAAGTTACCCTTTGGGTACGGAACCCTAAAAATCAAGAAGAAAATACAACAACAAGCGTGTTCCGATATAATACATGGGCTCTGAGAAGATGTACCTGCCGTTTAAAGTAGGTCCTACGAATATCTGTTGATGGCTGGTTCAGAGGGGAGACAGAAACAACTGTTTCCCCTCTGAAGCCCCACTTCATGATATGTTTTCATCTGTTTCGTTTATTTTTGGAGCTCGTTGAGCACCGCCTCAAAATAAAGATTTTTTTATGCCTGATAGGTTATCCTTTGACCACTATCTCACCTGATGGTAAGTGAAGATGTGGTCAAAGATGTTGTTCAGGGTAACCTAGAATTACTGGCTCTCAAGGACAGCTGCCGGAACACACCGTTAAGTGCTTGGCGACAGATTTTCAACTTGAGGGTGGTAGCTAGCCAGGCGGGCATTTGCAAAGTGCCCTACCACCATGCTGTAACGACTGCTATCCTAAGACAACAACCGGGACCGACGGCTTAACGTGCCCTCCGAAGCACGTGCACGCTCAGTAGTAATGTCACCAGCGGTCACCCATCCAACTCATGACCGCGGTGGACATTGCTTAGCAAAGCTAACCAGCAAAGTCCACCGCGGTTCAGAATGGCTAAGCTAACTTCGCTACGAGCGCTTCAAAAAGTTACATTATAAATCAGCGTTTTAAGTATATTCACAACTTAAAATGAGGATATGGTAAGTACATGGTATTTACTGTCGTATAGTGTAAACTTCATTTTAAATATTGTTTATATACATAACAGATATTTTAATATGTTGAATGTAATTTCTTACCTTTATAAAATGTTAGTCCGTTTTTGGCTGTAAGTGTAAGTATTTTTGTAATGTGCACATAATTTTAAGAGCTGTGGATTAATAAAATAAATAAATAAATTAAATAAATAATACCAACCATAATTTCTGGTTTTTATATAATTAGTTTAGTTTTTGAGATATAACCCATTACAAAGATAAACTAAAATAAATCTGCTTCCGTCAAATGTTTTGATTTATTAATATTTTAGAGAAAAAATAGTAAATAAATAAGGCATCCAACGCGATATCGGAGGACGCGGGTTCGATTCCTGTTTTGGGCATAAAATTTTGTACTCCAATAATTTGTTTGAAAAGGAATATATTTTACAATGTAGGTACTGAATGAGTTCTAGACGAGGACACCAACACAAAACTTTTTCGACTTCCTTCAACTGTATAGCAAAGAAAAATACCCCCTGAAAAATAATGTAATCGTAGTACTAGGCTCAGTTTTGTATTTTGAGTACAAACCGATAAGCACGTTGAATCACTGGGTGCGACTTGTTGAATCCCAACTGATTCTCTCAGTACACCATCAAGAATCCCTTCAGTGTTTAGTGCAATTAGTTCACTATGTTGTTACATACACATACCTACTAACACCTATAATGTTCTGTAGATATAGTCCGGTAGAGGTCTCTACAAAGAGGTCCCTCTATGTAGTTATGATGTACCTAAGGTGACGCCAGGATGATTGCATTGATATGTGGGGGCGAAGGGACCGCGCTATGCTAAGCAGCGCAATTCTAGTACTGCCTACTAGCTTCCACCCGCGGTTATTTCGTACTTCTTCTTTTATTTTTGTTTTTTATATGAGATTATGACGGACTAAGCACGCCCATCTGATGTTAAGCGATCACTTCTGCCTATAATAGAGGTAGCAATGGGGGAGCGGGGGACATTCTAGCCCGGCACCCCACGGGGCATATATTCCTGTAGGAATCGTAAAAGGCGACGAAAGGCAAAATACTAGAAGGTTTGCAGCGACACCTTTTGAAGAACTAACATCTTACACTGCGATCACCATGCATGCGATAAATGCAAACAATCCCAAGTAGAAAATCTGTTGCGAAACACCTACTGTGTGTTCCGACAGCTGTCCCTGAGAGCCAGTTAATCTAGGATACCCAGATCAAAATCTTAGGCCACAAATTATCTTTGTTGGACACTGTCGATGATGAGTATACTTCCCAATACACAAAAAAGTTTTTAAGGGCTAAAACTTATGAAAACTTTTCTCATAGGCACTCTAATCGCAGCTAATCAAGTTGATAATTTCACAGAGTAACCTCTAAAGATCGAGCATGCGATTTTAAAGAGGTTATAGCTTGGTATACGAAGGCCATTTAGAAACAAGTATAAATTAATTTAAAAAGTAAAAACCCGACTGCAAATTACTTATTTTCGTTGAGCGAATTATCGTTCCATTGCAATTAAAACTACAAATTATACATATTTATGGAATCGTTTTTTAAAGTCCTTCATTTTGATACCCCACTCGATGGGTTTGGAAGAAAAATATTTTTTTTTACCTCACAATATGGGGTCTAAAATCCGCCAGTTTGTTTTTCTATTTATTTTATGTACCTAGTGTTACTTTGCTTATCAAGACGAATCTAACTTAACAAATATACTTTTTTATGCATACCCTCTTAAATTAACTAAAGCAAATGTCCTAACATCCTGCAATTTGAAATTTTCATAGGCGATATCAAAATTGCCTGTTGTTGGTTTGCTTGCCGCCTAGTTTGGGCTCCAGCTCCACATAATGTGTAAAATAGGACTCATAGGTTCTGATTCTGTCTCTTCTCCGACTATCGTCTTCGAAAGGCATAATGTATAACCAATTTAATTTAATTCTTGTTTGCTGCATTGTTCATTGAAGCATGCAACCGTCCCATTATCCTGCGAGGCGGCCGCGTGCGCCGGCGCAGTCTCACAGCCGCACGCGCATCGGCTTCGCTCCCGGTCAGGACTTGAACAGGTGTGTACCCTATCATCTATGTAGCTAACCATATTATACAAAATCTTAATGGAAGGAAAAATGTTCAACAGTTTAAAAAACATTTCTTTGTGATTTTGTATGCTTATTCAATTAGCTTGAGTTACAGTAAAAAAATATATATGAACATAAGTAGGTACTTACTATTAGAAAGAGTTGCTGAGAAGTGAAAATATAAAGTGTTTTATAAGTAATTAAATTTGATGAATTAATTATCTTTTGGAAACCTGCAGTACTTGTTTATGTATTATTACAAGAAAAAGTATATTCAGTCAGTAGGTATATATTACGTTACTCGTAAAAATTTATTATTCAATTTCTTTGGTGCAATATGCTGCAATTTAAGTTAATTAGGTACTTTAAGCTCCTACGAACAACTATATCAGTAATTCAATAAACAGTACTAAGAAATTAATAATAACATTTATTATGTGGTATTTTTTATATTAAAAAAATATTTTAGAAAAATATATATAAATAAAGTTATCTAATGACAATTGCCGCAAATTTTCCTACTAAGCTCACGTGACGTGAGAAGTGCAACGTAACCCAACCGGAACAGTTTTCGACGTGTTTTGATTCTACATGAAATATCACCAGAAGTCAGCGTCACCATCATGAGATCGATCTCTAGCCCACGATTGAGTTCGAACTCAATTGGGCTGACTACGTGGTATTTAATACCTCACTTCGGCTTAGCAGGAAAATTAGGCTGCGTTGTCACGAATTATAATTTTTTTACATAAAAAAAATATTTCAATTTTTGTTTTTGTAGTTGTTTAATATCTATTGATTTCCACAAAGTACGACTGAATCTATTTACATTTTTTTACTAACTGACCTGTAATTGAATACAAATCTAATCATCACATCTTTCGTCCGTCTTTTCCGCAGCAGTAGACCACATCCAAAATGACGGTGAAGAAGCGCGCGTCAGACCTGACGAGCCTGGAGAGGTTCAACATGTACTACAAGCAGAAGGAACCGGAGCTGACAGGAGCGCAGAAAGTCAAGCGCTTCTTGTGGAACCCGAAGACCAGGCAGTTTTGTGGCAGGACGGCATCTAGCTGGTGTAAGTACCTACTCTTTCTCATACTTACGAAGTTTACATTTTGTACTAAGAAGCCTTTTTAATTCTTCAGAATAGTTGTATGATATTGTGTGAATGATCTTGCTGATTACCATCCTCAAGTAGGTACCTAGAAGGCTCCAGCAGTGAAGCTTGAGATCTTGGTAATATTTACCGTTTTCGATTACATATACATTACTTACTTTCTGGTGAGATTGAGACTAAAGGATAGCATGTCACCATTGAATAAGTAACTAATACATTTTAGTCTAAGAGCCGGTAAAGAGTTACATAGTAGTTAGTTAGTTTAGTTAGTCACTTGATGACGCATATTTTTTATCAAATATAATTTATTAACAAACATGCCTATGATAACTTGCCTATCGAAAAGTTTAACTATTGTTATTTGATTTAATTGCAACCTATTACGATTTTTGCAAGCAAGCCTATACGATTGGTTGTGTATTTAAAATATCTTACTTATGATATAAATTTCGATTGGTTAACATATCGGTGTAGTTACCTTTTTTTTTTATTCATGAGGGGGAAATCTTCAAAAAGATGTTCCATTGTATTGAGGGTACAACAGAGTTATGTGAGGTTTGAGTGTGTGAGGTTCACTAACCCCCCCCCCCCCCCCGGTGGCCGGCCTCGATACAAATACAATCGGTGTAGTTACCTATATTAACTTACCTGTTCACATCTGCTTGCCAGGTAGCCGATGCGCAGAAATACTTAAGTAGGCAAGCCTACCTAGGCATATCCTAGGCGAATGCTCGGCTATCCACCAACCTCAAGTAGAAAATCTGTCGCCAAGCACCTGACTGTGTCTTCCGGCAGTAGTCCTTAAGAGTTAGTATGTAATGATAAAATAACAGGCACATCGCATCGTAACAACTATAAACAAACAAAAAGGATCTACTCACCCTTAAAAGGGGTAATATGAAAGTAATTAATGAATACTGCCACTATAGCCTCTTTCAACCGTACACCAAACTTCTATTCGTTACGAAATTATAAGCATATTATAATGTATTCGTATATTTCAATAAAACAGGAAAATTAGTAAAACGAAAAAAATATTCACCGCTTACTCGTACATACAAAATCAGTACCAGTTCTGGGCGGCGTAAATTACATGTGTCACCCGCTCTTTTATCATTTTAGATGATTTTTTATTGCTGTGATGTGAGCCTGTGACCGCAACTTAACCTGATGGTGAGTGATGATGCGAACAAAGATGATAAACAGGTAAATAGCTCTCAATAAGATTCGAATATGAATATATGCGATATAATAGTTGAGATCGAATATATCATGTAAAGAAAACAATTTTGGTGGTAGGGGATTTAGCGAATGGCTGCTTAGCTAACTACCACTCTCAAGTAGGAAATCCGTCGCCAAGCATCTGACTGTGTGAGTTAACCTGAGTTTACTGAACCTGAATTTGAGTTAACCTGAACAAAATCTTCGCACACATCATCACTTACCATCAGCATAGTGGTGAACACTGCAAAATATATACACTCACGTGTTATATGCAGTTATATTCCCACCTCAAAGGCCGGCAACGCATCCTCGAGACCTCTGGTGTTGCGGATGTTTGTGGGCGACGGTGATCACTTACCACCACGTGAGCCGCCTGCTCGTTTGCCCTCCTATCCCATAAACAAAATATATAGGTAGTTAAACTTGCGGCTCGACCAAACTACGCACAGGCATTTAAAAAAAAACCGGCCAACTGCGAGTGGGACTCGCGCACGAAGTGTTCCGTACCATTATCTGTAAAAAATCAAGTTTGTTGTATGGGGCTCTCCATATTTTTTTTTAGTATTTGTTGTTATAGCGGCAATAGAAATACATCATCTGTGAAAATTTTAACTGTTTAGCTATCACCGTTCTTGAGATACAGCCTGGTGACAGACGGACGGACGGACAGCGAAGTCTCAGTAATAGGGTCCGATTTTTACTCTTTGGGTACGGAACCCTAAAAAACAAAATTTTTGATAATATTCTATAGCCTATTTTATATATTATATATGAGAATTCTAATGGTGAAATAATTCTACAAATCACTACAGTAGTTTTTTAATTTATTCGTTACATACAAAATTTGAAGCTCTCGTAGCGAAGTTTGCTTAGCCATTCTGAATCGATCAGCAAAGTTAAGCAACGTCCGCCACGGTCATGACTTGGATGGGTGACCGCTGGTGACATTACTACTGAGCGCTTCCGTGCTTCGGAGGGCACGTTAAGCCGTCGGTCCCGGTTGTTGTCTTAGGATAGCAGTCGTTACAGCATGGTGGTAGGGCACTTTGCAAATGCCCGCCTGGCTAGCTACCACCCTCAAGTTGAAAATCGGTCGCCAAGCACCTAACGGTGTGTTCCGGCAGCTGTCCTTGAGAGCCAGTAACTCTAGGTTAGTCTGAATAACATCCTCGACCACATCATCACTTACCATCAGGTGAGATAGTGGTTAAAGGCTAACCTATCAGGCATAAAAAAAAAATAACACATACAAAATACATATATTTCCTATTTATAATATTAGTGTAGATGTTGATTATTATTCTATCATCATTATTAATTTTAATGTGTAGATGAAGAGATATGGGGAGATGACCATTTAGCCTCTTCAATGATGCCTATAATCTGGTTCTTCATATATTAACTTTGAGTGATTCCTAATTCCTATTCATGTTGGTCACCTCGACTATAGAATAAACTCCAGTCCTCAACCTTCGGCACAATCAGACAAGGCGTACAGTCGCGAACGGAAGTCGCCACGGGCGCAATTGGCGCAATGAGATCATGGGCGACATCCTGCGCGTGCGACGGTACTCCGCCGAGCTCCCGTTTCAACTAGACAAGACAATGTCCACTGACGGCTAACGTAATCACAAATGTTGGGATTTGGGGCTTCGTTAAGTTGTGCATAACCAAAGTCTGGAGTGTTGATTCACGACATCCTTTTATTACATTAAATGAGTGTGTAAGAGGTTGAGCTTATAGCTTGAACCTGTTCTTGCCGCAATATTATTAATAATATATGCCATATTAGTACGATACATTGCTAATATTTACACTACTGGTTTAATTACTTTAATTACATGATGTAAGGGTGATTCAAGGGAGGTCCAATCTCATTACGAGAACTTATTAGTTGATCACTAACTAACCGGTAATAAGGAAAATACCGGAAGGTGAGCTTCTCATCTGTCCAAGACGCCTGTCAGGGGTTTATGGCAAACCCCCTCTAAATGAGAAAGGCTGTGTTCAGCAGTGGACAATCGAGCTGATACAGACTACTAATATTTGCCAAAACTATGGTGAAATAATTGACATATTATCGTGTCAGATTTGATAAAATAAGAGTATCTCAAAAAATTCAAATAAGTTTCCACTTACTTGCTTTTACCAGTACCTATCTCTTAGCGACAGTTGCCATCATAGAGGGTGCCATCGTAGGGTTTAGCTCGCTTACATCTTTGATCAAACATCAATCATTTTTAGGGTTCGGCAAAAACATACGGGATCCTTTATCTTATACTGGACCGTGTGCGCGTTCTTCCATTTTCCTGGTTCTTCCGAATCTTTATGCCTTCATTTTGTATATAATTGTATTAGAGAGCCTGATGAAACGTCCAAAGGAGACTGTTGAAATTTTCACCTAATGCGTTATGAAGGCGGCCAGCCTAAGAATAAATATATTGTGAAAGGGGACAAATAACTATTTTTATACTACACCTGCTCGGAAAGTACCTTGATACTTTATCAAATTTACGGTAGAAAGTACGTTCAAAAGCCAAAAAGTTTTTGACAGTGAGTTTTTATCTCAAGTTCGCAAAATGATTTCTTTTGCTCTATCGCTAATATCGCTATACGCTAAACGGCTCGGTTAGACTTGGTGGGATTATGAAGAAATCTCAAGTAGAACAGTAAGTAACAACTCAAAAAACCATTCGAACCCAAAAATCTCAAAGAAGTTGTCGAATGCAAAAGTAGCACTATAATACTTCTGGTATTTTTACAAGGCACTGCTGTAAACTTTCTGCTATTTTTCTTTTCTTCGTCTTTTACGATTCCCACAGGATATGGATGCATGCAAGTCTAAGCAACCTCCAAGCACAGTAACTTTATATTTGAATAACCAAGTAGTAGTAGAAGAAACTCTATTATAGGCAACATCAGCTCGCTTAACATCAGGTGGGCCTCGTGCTTGCTCCGTCACAATCACAAAAAAGACTAGTTTTGCTCTGGTAAACTGTTCAGGTACATTGATAAAGATACTTATACCCGTCTCAGAGTCTGCTAGGCCTGGATAGCTACTATGCTTAGGCAAAAGATCTGTCGCGCAGCACCTAACGGCCTACCTGAGGATTGTAACTACTAGCTAGCAAGGCGAGCATTACAAAATATCTTTCCACCATGCAAACTGTAATATACCTATAAAACTACATCGTCTCTGTACTAGACAAACCTGAATCCTACTAATCCTACTTCCTACTAATATTATAAATGCGAAAGTTTGTGAGTGTGTATGGATGTATGGATGTATGGATGTATGGATGTTTGTTACTCTTTCACGCAAAAACTACTGAACGGATTTGAATGAAACTTTACAATAATATAGCTTATACATCAGAATAACACATAGGCCATAATTTATAAAGATATACTGTGTAAATTGACGAAAATACCAAAAAAACTGTTAATAAGCCACACTAGAAATTTTTGCGACGTCTCAACCCGGATGAAGGCTCGCGTCAACAACGTCGTCCGAAGTGCGCGCGCCGGTGTCGCGGGCAGCGTTGCCATGGAAACAAAAAACGGGCAGCGTTGCCATGGAAACAAAAAACAACTGATTAGAAATTAGCTCGACAAGAAATGTCAAAGAGCAATTGTATAAATAAGCTAGATCATGGTCTAAGAAAACAAGGTCTTCTAATCACAGGCTTGCGTCACTACCAAATTGGCTCTTTATTAAAACGTGATTGCAGCAGAATACAAGTTCATGGTTCTTTTTCATGCGAATGTTTTGTTATAAAATATCAATACAATATTTCAAACGTCTAATAGAAAGTCACACATGAATCAATGTTCATCTCAGTAAATGGTAAGAAAAAAGTTGTCTCCCTATGGTTCCACCATTTTGACAACTACCGCCGTCTCTGTCTCACGTATATGATTTGCATCTGTTTCGCTCTCGCTCATGCACATATGCGCAGTGATTCGCAAACTTTGTGGTCGGCCCATTTCCGGAAGCTACGAGTATAATAAAAAACATGTAATTTTTTTCTATTGTGACGGAACAAGCTAACAAGCTCGAGGCCCACCTGATGTTAAGCAGACTAACCTCTGCCTATAACAGATGCATTTCGTCACAAGTCTCACGAATTGCACTGCGCCTGTCCCCAGGAGACATAGATGTTAAGTCTCTGTACCTGTAATTTCACTTGCTCTCAAGGACTGCTGCCGCAACACACCGTTAGGTGCTTGGCGACAGATTTTCTACTTGAGGGGATCGCTAGCCAGGCGGGCATTCGCAAAATGCCATTCCACCATGTAAAAAGTAACTGTAAGAGTAAAAGTAGAAAAAGCAGTGATTTGAAGTTTTTTCATTTCCTGCAAAATTGTTTCATTCTTACTGCGACTCCTAAATATGGTATTTAATGTAAAATTTCTTTGGTTATATAACGTATCTACCTAATTGGTTTTACGTCCGATATTTTTGAGCTTTCTTTGAAACTAAATTGTACACCAAAATACAGATAACTGGCTTTTTCTTCGGCATAGAAAATAATAAGGTACTTGATTTCAATCTGCGAAAAATTTAGGCCTATTAGCATCGACGGTACCCATTATAACAAAACTACGAACATACACTGTACGAACTTGATAACCATAATTTATTCAAGAATCATTAATCTGTTTAACTTAAATCAATTTGACGTGATTTTCTTTATTAAAAAAAAAAGGTGAAATCTATTAACTGTTATTTTACTGCCCCCCAATTTCCTCAAATTAGGTATAAAGTTTGATGACGGTATGCTTGACAAGCTTGTGTCCCGGTCACGTGACAACCGGTCTCGGAGTGTAATATCTGGCGTAGTATATTATTGTACCATGAGCTAGGTTAACACATTTTATCATCATCCATCAACCCGCGGGTGAAACCGCGGGGCGCAGCTATGTAGGAGATAACATTGATCACAGGTAATGGGCATAGTAGGTAAAGGCAATAATATTGGTTTACGTCTTCTATAGTATGGGTCAACGAAAACCATTACACAAATATACCTATTCCAAAAACTAATTAAATTCTCTTGTGAATTGATATGAAACGAGCGCTTTTTTTCATTCTTTTCCATCTCGGCCTCCTTAATTTGATCGGATAAGCTATTTTTACAAAAAGTTGCTTCTTGATAAGGTAACAAAAAAATATGTAACATGTTAGAATTTTTTTCGATACAAGAAAAAAAACTATGGTATTATTAAACCTGTTCACAAAATTACACGAGAATCGGTTGAGAAAGGCGACTTGTAAAGGAGAACAACCGGGCATACGAAAGCATTTTTGTGTAAGCTAAACGCTTCGATCGAATTGCATTTAATTTTAACGTTTTCCTCTCTGTAATAAGATGAAAAACTTTATGTGGGTAGCAAAATTATTTTGTGCCTATTACACCTTTGTACCTTGGATACACTCAGGATTATATTTCAGTAGGGTAGGGGAACCGGTCCACCGGCCGGCACCTATCCATCGGTCATTCCTGATCCTCTTGCAGTATTATTTAGTTTAGATCAGTGATTTGAAATATATAGATTAGTTATATCCGAACACCACTGCTCTAAAAGCTTACTAGAATTTACCTATATACATACCTACGCACATGTATATGCAGTTTGTAATGACAAGGAAAGAACGTTCAAATATTATGCGTCATATCTGTTGTTAGAAAGAGATAAATAAGCAATTCGTGTTACCACCGAACCGCCACGAGATGTTCCGATCACCATTATGCTGCGATCTCTTTCACTCTCTCACACCAAACGATACAAATATCTCGCTCATCCATTTCATTGAGATTAGTTCCTAAGATAAAACAAAATTACGAAATTTTCTATTTCATCAATAAAAGCAATAATTACGCGTGAAATGAAACAGTTTTCTTATCTCTCACAGTGCCTGTATAATTGGTGCAGAGTCTAAAGACACAAGAAAGGCATATTGTCCACAGATTATTCCTAAAAAACACGATTAGCGGCGATGTATTCACCGGACGCTTGGAAGTGCAAGACTGGTAGTGACTCAGGTGATTACCCTGAATTCGTCTAGTAAATATGGAGGCCATACAACACATCTACCGGTAAAAAAATCTTAGGTTTAGATATTAGCTATGTACTAATCGCTTTGATCGTGGTTCAATCCTATGCCTGCTTAGTTCCTCTTGTATCAATTCAAGTAGTTACTCGCGCCGCATAACAACTTTACAACCCTCCATAACAAACTAGACAACATATATTCAAGCACTATGGCAATCTCTGCATTCGGTGAGTTGAACGGGAGACACCGCGCCACGCCGCTGCAATCAACATACATATTCGTAACATATAAATAAAACTTCATAAATTAACCTTTTGAAGACGCCATAGGACGTTTAGGAAGGCGATGGTTGCGACACCCAAGCCATCCATGATTAGGTACAACCTCAAAATGGCGATCAAAGATCGAGACAGCGTGGTAAAGGAGACCCTGTTAAAATGTGACGTGGCAGAATGACAAAAAAAAAACTGTATATTATTTTATTGTAGTCCCAAATTATAAATCTGTATTATAATTGTAATCGTTGGCACTGGTATCCGGAGCGCTCATGCTCACAGAAAGGTGTTGTCTAGCGGCGGTGCTGTGTGGCGGGTCGCTATTTTCCCTCGAAAATGGTTGAGGAAGGCGATGGCTGGCACATGCATCAACTCGTGAACTGCTAGAAGACACTATTTACTCTGGATGATATTGCTAATAATAAGACTTTACCGAAAAAACTTCTGTTAACACTGTTCCCTCTAAGAATGTTGCATTTTTCCTATTTCTTGTTTTTAGTTTTAAATAAAAAATTACATGATTTAAAAAAAGTCACGGAGTCTGTGGAGTGTAGATTTATGAAAAAAAACCTTTATATCCCCGTATACGGAAAGCGTTACACCACCCAGCCAACGAGGCGATTTGCAATCGGTGTATGAGTATAGGTCACACATTTATTATATATACAATACGAAATTAGTAATTATTTAATTATCCGGTGGTCATTGCTCGAAAAAAAAACTATAACCTCAACCAAATTTGGTGGTCTGGAGTTATCGTTTCACGTTATTTTTTTAATAATATTTCATAAAAATTATGTTCCAGCTAAGATCTGCCTGTTCTACTTCATATTCTACTTGGCGCTGGCCATCCTTGTGGCCATCTGCATGTGGACGTTCCTGCAGCTCCTGGATGCGCGGCAGCCAAAGTGGCAGCTAGAGTCCAGCATCATCGGCACCAACCCCGGGCTCGGCTTCCGGCCCACGCCGCCAGAGGTCGCCAGCAGTGTCGTCTGGTACAAGGGCAACGACCCAGGCAGCTACAAGTACTGGGTGATGGCGGTTACCAAGTTTTTGAACGGTCAGTACCTAAATAACACACATTAATAATATTTAAGAACCTGGCCATTGAAGCGTTCGAAGTGGAGCTAACCTAGTCGTTGACATTCAGCAACGTTCTCTGCTGTAACTACTTGGATGGGTATAACCACTAGAGATAATACTATTGAGCGCTTCCGAGGTTCCCATGGTGGTTCGAAGAGCACAGTAAGCCGTAGGTGGCCCCGGTAGTTGTCATAGAATGGCAGTTGTTAGGCTGTGTCCCAGGCCTGATAATTCTGACACTGTATGGTGTATCCACGTTTTAGTCCCATGTACCTTATAAAGGCTGTCTCCTCTACTAGGTAGGTACTTTTTAAACTTATTATCTTCTTTCTTTGTTAGGATCGAATCTTGGAATTGATATTCCAAAGAAACCTTTTCCTATACGCCTGTCGAGGTATTATGTTCCTATAACAACCCTATAAAAAAACCCTCCTATGTTTCGTGCAGTGTTATTTAATTTTGTAAGACAATTCCACATTTGTGCGCCATTTTGATACCCGTTTATACAAGATCTAGCATCCACCCTCGCCTTCGCCCGTCTAGAAGTTGGTTATAATATCGTCCCTCAGAATTAAATAGCAACAATTAATATACCAGTTTCATCAAAATCTGTCCAGTCGCTTCGAATATGAGTGCCAAAAATCACATACATACCTCCACATACCTATTTTCATTGGTATAATATTAGAATGGTGTGATTCTAGAGAGGATTACATGTGCTCGTATATAAAATATAGGTAATGCAATTAAGACTTATTGCATTTTTAAATCTTTGCACAAAATTGTTACTTAGTAAAAAAATATCGTATCCAAACCTAACTCCTCCAATATATTCCCAAAACAGTATACAAACGCGACGGGAAGATGGCCGGCGCAGGTCAAAACATCCACAACTGCGACTTCAGACACCCCGCACCGGCCGGCAAGGTCTGCGACGTGGACATCAGTGCTTGGGGCCCTTGCACCGAAGACAACCAGTACGGCTACCACTCGTCCACCCCCTGCATTTTCCTCAAGCTCAACAAAATCTTCGGCTGGAAACCGAACTTTTACAACAGCTCGGACCACCTCCCGACGGCGATGCCTGAAGATTTGAAGGAGCATATCAGGAATATGACGGCTTTTGATAAGAATTATGTAAGTGCTCTCCACTGCTCTTAATCATTGTTGTTTCATGTCTAACTCGACACGGCGTTCGGTGTTTGTATTTTTTGAAGTATACCTAAATCTAAAGGTTGAAAGACTTATATATTTAATATATATAATAATTTACCTTTATTGATAGTAAAATCTTTCTGTTGGAGTACCCCTATGAAGTTCAGTGCATTTTTGGAATTTTATTACACAACAAAAAAAGGAGTGTTGTGTTTTCAAGATTCAGGGTATGCATGTTTATGAGTTTCTTTATTCCACCATACATTCTTAACCACTTAATTGATTTTGATTTATTATATATCATTGGATTTGTCTTGATAACCCAAGTGACACTAGGTACATAAAATTATAAAAAATCACCTGGCGGATTCAAAATGTTATATTTCAAGATTTTTTTTCTTCCAAAGCCATTGACTTGGGTATTAAAATGAAGGGCTCACATCGGCAACACGTAAGTGTTAAATATCACGTGAATAAAATGTTTTAATCAATTAATCAAAATGAAGGGCTTTAAAAGCGACTTAATAAATTTAATAAAAGAAATTTAAAAATGCAGTCGTGTTTTTTACTTTTTTAATTAATATATACTTGTACAATTATTATACGAGAGGGAATCATGACGAGCGCAAACCTGGATCACACTATTATTTGTAATTAACTGACTGCCTGTTTGTAATTAACTGCCTGCCATTATAATTATGGCAAATTGGACTATGTAAAGATCTCTAACACAATACAATTTTGCTATAATACTAAAGATTTTCAAAATTCAACTTCGAAACGATAAGCTCTTGTGTCAATTAAAATTTAAAATCATTCTTCATTAAATTTCATGCCTTATTATTCGACCTTTGTTATTTTCAGCTAAACATGGTGTGGGTGTCCTGTCACGGCGAGAATCCAGCAGACAACGAGAACATAGGGCCGATCCAATACCTGCCTTACCGAGGGTTCCCCGGTTATTACTTCCCATACACCAACCAGGAGGGCTACCTCAGCCCGCTAGTAGCTGTGCATTTGCAAAGGCCTAAGAGTAAGTACCATCAAGAGTCAACCTCATTTGGGTGATTAAGGTAATGTCAATGTGTTACGGCTGTGTCCGTTTCCACTCATCACAATCTGGGACAACGGGCTTTCTTTTAAGAACTCTTTCTAGGGAATCAGTAATCTAGCACGTAGACGTGACGAAGAACATTAGATAGCCCGAAGGTCTCCATAATATGCCACAGGATGGCAGTCGTCATCCTAAGACATCGACCGGGATCGACGGCACAATTAAGTCATCGATTCCAGCCATACGAAGCATGGAAACACTTAAGTGACAGTTGTACCTCTCGATATCGTGTACCTATTTCGTCTAGAAAGAGAGCTATATGATCTTATATCAGCCGTTAGTCATATTTCATTATAGTCTTGTTATTACAGTTATCCTGCCCACCTTAAACAGATACCTATAGGGTAACACATTATCCTTGTGGGATGGAGTGGCGCATTACACGTAGCATAGCTTTCTGAAGAACTGCCATCTTATCTAACACTGCGTTTCCGAATGCAAGATTCCCTGCCAAGCAAAAACATTCAAAGCTTTGCTATATTCAAAGGGTTATGCTTATGGCAAAATAGCCTACAATATAAGGTGTCTCTTGTATTCCAGCTGGCATGCTGATCAACATAGAGTGCCGCGCGTGGGCGAACAACATCGTGTACGACCGACACGAGGGCATGGGCAGTGTGCACATCGAGATTATGATCGAGTAGACCATCACCTGGATTTAGTCAGTTGGAGGAAAGAAAAGAATATGGTTGTGGAACGTTTCTTCCTAAATTTCCAAATTATTTATAGTACGACTGTTTTGTTTATTTTAATTTATTGCCTTCGAACATATCAATTCTTGATCGAAGTTACATTTCAGTTTCTTTTTTAAAATATTGTGAGTTAATTTCCCTACCTCGAAAGTCTCTCGTCTTTGGTTGCTTGAAGGCCAATATGCTAAATTTATAGAAGATCCTGTGTAAATAGAGTAGATATAATTAGTTTAAATCGTGCCAAAGAGTTGTTATTTTAGTCTAACGTACACAGTTTCAAGTTTAAACTATAAGTTAGTAAAAATCAACAGTTTATTTTCTTTATAAAAACTGGAGTTGCTTTTGTAATTTCTTTATCACTCTTTCCCGTGTACCTACATGCAAACTTATTTTTAAATGTGTTATTTGTCTATTTGTTTGTTCGTGCTGAGTGGGATTGCAGTCATAATTTATTGAATTAAACATTGTGTCAATTATAAACTTTTTTATTCTAAACTCTGAACAAATACATGCAGGGCTACCGGTATGTAATATAACTCGCATTCTTACGTCTTTTCAAGTAGAAATGGTGATAGAGTCAAGGAAGGAGAAACGCTGTGCAATATGCACACTAACGCCAATTGAGTGGAGTTGCTACACCTTGGTTGCATGATAGGTTTCTATATTTTTAACACCCCGATTACCTGACATTTTTATAATATGTTCTAAATAAAGCAGGCGCTAAGTGGCTTGTCATAAAACCAAAGTATCTCGCTTTTAACTTGGTCCCCAAGAGAAGATAGTGAGCTTTATTCTGCACCAAATGTGCATATATCTCTCTACTATTATGACTGTACTAGTAGTAACTAGATGCTGCTCATTTTGTGTAAATAATGAGTAGGAGCGGTAAAATAAAATAACGATAAAACATTCAAAATGTATTGAAAATCTATTTGATCTATTACAAAAGAATCACACGTTGGTTCTTTTTTATATTCTGTGATGTAAGTACATACATTTATCTTAATCATAACTAGGTACAATAGTATAGCTTAGTTACCTACACATTTATCTACCAGGTTGATGAATTGCATAACATCAACTCGGATGTCTGTTTTTCTGATTCAAATACATTGGATTAATAAAAAATACATAGGTACTGATTTGAAGGTTATTAAATCAATTAACGAGTTGAAATTGAATCCTGTGCAAGATGCGGAATTATCTTTGTAAAAATGTATAGGAAGCATACTCGTATTAGGATATAGTTGTGCTTCTTATTTTTATTAAGACATTTTATATATTACAGTTATATAGGTAGAAACCTATTTCAATCTCCTTAATTTTTGTCATCCATATTTCGGTATTATATAGACTTTGATTGTGATAGACAAATGTCTATTTGTTGTAAATTGATTTTGACATAAAATCCAATGATCAATAACCTCTGAACGATTGATACATTTTATATACACATTAAGGCACAACGACTAAACATCAATAAGTTCTAAAATCTACGATATAGTTTCTAAAAAACTCATGGTTTCTGATAAGTAAATCAGTTGCGCTGCACACGCGCAGTTTATGTGATAAACCAATCGGTTTTTTAAACTCACTGTCGACAACTTCAACTTCACCGAACTTTATATAAGAATAATATGTTTTCATAATACAGCTATAATATATGTATAACGCCTCATTCATTTCCTTATATAATTGATATAGTACGAAAAACTACATTTACTGCGAAGTCCATCATTATAGATAAACATAATTACAAACTGTATATAATTGTGATTATGTAGACTATTCAATTATTAGAATATCAAGTGAAATGTAAGCCCTGAATGGAGGATGGAATGGACAGAAAATTTAAAAATAAAACGATTGTTTACATTGAAGTCGAGAGCGGAAGTTGTCGTTCAGAAACCATGAGTGAGGAGTATTGTTGGTCCCAGATTCAGTCGATCATGATCTCGAGGTGCGTGGAGCCGAAGCGGTCCTTGAGGCTCTCCGTGTAGATGATGTTGCGTGCCCACGCGCGGCAACGGATGTTTATGATTTGATGCACTGAAACAATGTTGCCATTAAATTCAAAAAAAGTATTTTTAAATAGATAGAGATAGATCATTTTTAGAAAACCATTTATTCATTTTTTTATGTTATTATGACGGAACAAGCTCGAGGCTTACCTGATGTTAAGCGGACTATCCTCTGCCTATAACAGATGCGTTTCATCGCAAGTAGCGAATTGCACTGCACCCGTCACCTTGAGACAAAGTTGTTAAGTCTTGTGTGCCTGTAATTTCACTGGCACTCAAGGACGGCTGCCGGAACACGCAGTTAGATGCTTGGCGACAGATTTTCTACTCGAGGGTGGTAGCTAGCCAGGCAGGCAATCGCAAAATGCCCTTCAACCATGCGGTTTCATACCATTTCTTCTTCCTTGATGATAATCATCAATGCGGGTACTCTGATGACTTTTATCGCATTGCATTATAAAAAAATATCTTTTAAGTTCGCGTAATTGCATTTAACATAATATTTGGCAAGTATAAAAATAACAAAACAGGCTATTTGCGAGTAGGTCCTCGCTTTTTTAAGCTTCCGCGTTGCCACAGCCCATAAAAGAAAATGTATTTTAGCACATGACGAGGCTGCGGAAAAAATACTCTCATTCGACTAGATTTTTTAAGCAACTTAAATATGCAATCGACACGATAACTCAAATATTTGATTTTTCAAACCTTTTTCTATCCGTTGTCCAGACAGGAACACATTTGAAATAAATTTACTCGATAGTTTTAATTTTTTAAAATGAAGCCTTTTCTTTAAATTATTGGATTTTTCTGGGAAACTACATCAGTTACATATCAATAATAAATACACATAGAAAGGAAATGTAGTTTATTATCCGCTGTATAAGTAAAATTTACCTAGAGTAATTAGTATTCTCATAAAAAATTAAACTGTGTTTTAAACTTACGACCTTTAGTTCTGTGCAGGATTACGGTCAATCGGAAGATTCGATATTCAACCTTATTGGCTTACGATTACGAAATAAAATCAATGCGTAAGAGCCAGTGTTGCCGTTCTAGCGACTTAGTCGCTAGATATAGCGAATTTTATGAATGTTTAGCGGGAAAAAAAATGGTTTTAGCGACAAAAAAAAAATTAGCTACTACTAGCGACTTTTGAACCGATGGGCTGGTGACTTAAAAACAGCTTAAACACCTATCTACAACTTACTTTAATTTTTTTATCTAAACAAAAAGTAAATAATTTCAATTGTGTCGCTGGGTTTCAACTCTTCTGTGTTGGCAACATTCGCGTAGAGTTAGATAACAAAGGAATTCCCCTGTTAAAAACACACTGTGGGTGGAGTCAGAAGTCCTTGGGAGTAAAAGAGAAGAAGCTATACAGATGTATAGTTGCTTTCTATTTACGCTAGCTGACAGTCCTAATTAAAAGTTCATTAGTTTACATTGAGTTCGAAAGTCGCTGTTCATATATCAAGATACATGAAAAGCAAGAATGGAAATTCCTTCAAAGAAAAAATATTACCAGCAGCATTACAGGACAGAATGGGAAAACAATGAAGACTACAAGTATTGGTTGAAACCCGTGCCAGGTGACTCTAGCAAAGCATTTTGTAGTTTTTGCCGCTCTGAAATGTTTGCAAAACTTAGTGATTTAAAAAAGCATTCAGAAACAAAAAAACATAAAAAACAATGTGAATTAATTTCTCAAAATAAACAACTGTCATTTTCTTCGGTACCAACGAAAATATGCAAACATTGTTCAAGAGCCGAATGTGCATTAGCTTTATATATCGCTGAGCACAGTTCCATTCGCAATATTGACCACTTGACTGATGTGTGTAAAAAATGCTTCAAGGACTCGAAATCGACAAGCGATATGAAATTGCATAGAACCAAATGCACGCAAATTATTAATGACATTCTGGCACCTCATTTTAAAGCTGAACTCCGGAGTGACATAGGTGATCAAAAATATAGTTTAATATTAGACGAATCTACAGATATAAGTGTCATAAAATACCTTGGAATTGTCGTAAGGTATTTTAGTTTAAAACATAAAAGAGTAGTGTCTGCGTTTTTAGCTTTGCAATCACTGGATTGTTCTGATGCTGTTGGAATAGTTAGTTCCCTGGTGACATGTTTGAGAGATCATGATCTGGACTTAAACAATTTAATTGGCATTGGAACTGACAACGCAGCTGTCATGACTGGATCTAGACACAGCGTTTATATGATTCTCAAAACGCAGTATAATCTTCCACATCTCGTATTGATACCATGTGTCTGCCATTCCTTACAACTGGCGGTAACTCATGCATCAGAAAACACATTACCCAGGAATATTGAATTTTTGATTCGTGAAACTTACAATTGGTTTTCACATTCAACAAAACGTCAAATTGAGTACAAGAAAATTTTTGAATTGATAAATTGTGGAGAATCACCGCTTAAAGTCTTGAAGGTCTGTGATACGCGGTGGCTCTCGATTGAACCGGCAATAGTAAGAATTCTATCCCAGTGGGACGAACTAAAACTACATTTTTTTACAACAAAGGACCGTTGTTACAGTGCTGAAATGTTACACTCTATGTACTCTGACGAACAAAACCGACTCTACGTGACCTTTTTGAAAAGTATTCTGGGCGAAGTACAACAGACAATCAAAATATTTGAAAGCGAAAAAGCAAACACCGTCAAACTGTTAAGTTCTTTGATGGCATTGCTACGTTCTGTCTGCCAAAGAATTATATTACCAACGGCAGCAACAACCGACAAAGATTTCATTCATCTGAAAATTAAAAATCACCTCAACCCTGTGCCTTATCTCGGATATCTTTTCGAGTCACAAGTGCAAAAACTTCCTCCAACCCATAGTGTCGATATTTCTTTAATAAGATTACGATGTATTGACTTTAACGTGAAATTAGGAGAAGAAATTCAAAAACGACTTCCAACTAATTTTGAAGTCCTGGAAAAAATGGCTCTATTGTGTGAGGAAGAGTCACTAAAACAATGTAAAGACACATCGCTAATAGTTCTTGCAAAAGAAATAGGAATTTCCGAAGAGAAGATTGACAGAATCTTGCGCCAATGGCAAACTATTCACTTCGTCGATTGGAGCCCGCTAAATGGAGATCCTATTAGCTTTTGGGCCAAAGTAGCGGCATATAAAAATGCAATAGGAGTTAACACATTTCAGGATTTATGTGATTTTGCAATCGCCATCTTATCATTGCCACATTCTAATGCAGAAGTTGAACGAGTATTCAGCGCTATGAATATCGTTAAAAATAAACTTCGGAATAAACTTTCAGAAAAAACATTGAATTCTATTCTTCTCATCAGAAACCAACTCAGAATTAAAAACAAGAATTGCTCGACGTATGATCTCCCAGATGAAGTGATAAGCCAAGTCGGTAAAGGAGAATCTAAAGTGTCTAGAGACCTTGGAGAGGCTTCAACTTCCGCTGCCGTTATAATTGAAAATCTGGATGACTACGTTTTCAATTTTGATATTTAGATATAAATACATAATAAATAATTGGCCTAATTTTTATAGTAATGTGATTTTTTACTCCTTGATTAAAGTACTTATTTCTATCGAAATTGTTTAATTTCTCAATTACTTTGTTCCAAGTTTTTTTTCTTCCAGCCCGCAACAGGCTTAACATAATATATTTGAAATATCGACGACAGCGATATACCTACTCGTCTAGACGAGGAAAGTTCTAGAGACATCTAGCGGTTTTTAAGAATTTGTTTTTTCCTATATCTAGCGGATTTGGTCAGACTATCTAGGGACATTTAAATTTTCAGAACGGCAACCCTGGTAAGAGCTGTCCTTCAGTGCCGCGCTGTGCGCCGTTGGACGTGGACCTATCGCTCGCGCGCTATCACCTCTGCATTATAAATACGTATCTTGGTAGGTACGAGTATATCAATATGGGAAATAAAGATAACTAACAAAATAAAAAAGGATGCAGAAGAGTCGATACAAAGACTTTGCAAGAATTATGAGAGAGGCAAAAGCGTAAGTATTTTTCGTTACTAATATTTCAGTTTTATTTTACCTATTGTACCTATGCAAATTTAATAATCGTTTGTGTTTTGGTGTTTATTCTATTCATGAAACATAGGTACTATCTCTACCGAACTAAGAGATTCTATACCAACTAGGTTCCTTTAGTACTGTAATGGAGCTATAAAATAACTATATGTCGTACTAATCTAAGTATGATTAGTAGGGTACTATAATAATATCTGGTATATGTATAATTATGGTTTCACCTGATGGTAAGTGATGTGGTTGAAGGTGCCGAACAGGTATAAAGTAAAATTATCTGGCTCTAAAGTACAGCTGCCGTTCAACCGTAAATGGAGTTGAGCGTTGCTAAATAATAATAACACAAGCGTAGCAAATCAAAGCATTTAGTTTGGTGGGTAGGTACCTATATCGCAATAAAACATCAAACATTGTTTATGTCCCTCAAGACTAGATGTAGATTTATATCAATGAAAGAATATTCAGAATCAGGCAAGTAGGTATATATTCAAGATATTATATACAAAGTCACCTGCATAGGTACTTATAAATATACATTTTATCACTTAGACATGTACATATAAGTATCGATTTATACATAAATAGAGTTGAATAATTGACTGTGCTCATAAAATGCACCTTCTTTCTCATGAAAAAAATAACAAATCAGTCGAAGTCTGAGATCACTCGGACAGGGAAAACTGTCGGAGTCGCCATCTCATATAATAAGTTTAGACTGTGTTCTTCCACTACATGAAAATAAGTGAGTAATTCTTTGAATAAAGTATTGCTAAATTTGCACATTTTATTCACAGGAAATTTCGTAAAGGAAATATTTTATATACTACCTATATTAGGCTAAAAATTATTTTGACCTATCCATAGCAGAGCAACAGGTAAAATTAAATAAAAAAAAGTTATAAATACATTTAAATTTTCTTTTTACACTGAAAAATAACACTTTACATTATTATCGCCCTGCACTTGTCACACCTCTGTAGGGTCGGTTTAAACAATATATTTTTTCTGAGTACCTACACAAAAGACAACGCATTGACATAATTGTGCGGAGCAAGACTTAAATTTTATGCCCGGCCTCCTATCTGAAGCAATACCCTTTTGGGAATGCCATCGCTGATATGTATTATACTTGCCTTCGCCCCCTTTTCGGTTATTAGGGTATTAGATAGATGGTAAAGAGCGATGTTGTACTCTTGACGTGCAAATTATCTGAATATATGTATTTAAATTCATTTATTCATATTCCCAACACCCCCTTTCTGAAGGCCGAACTTCAGCAGGGGCGGAGCAATTTGTATGGTGGCCGTCTTGAAATCGCCATTTTGGATTTTTGACAGGTGTCATTCGACTGCTCTCTCGACATTTATCCTTACTTGGCACTCGTATACGAACTAACAAATTCTATCTACACATTCTAACAAATTGTGCGAAATTGATTGTCGGACAAACAGATATGTACAGTTGCTTTTCTGAAGGCTTCAGGTAACTGAATGTCTGTAAAATGTATAATTATATTTTTTGCAGGTATATATCAATCAAAAATCTGATTGGTATCATCAAAGTCGGCTAAATGCACATTTGTAATATAACTAATGCTTATTTGCCGTGTAGTATGGAGACAACAAATCAAAAATAGAAATTCTACAAAAAGAAGAAAAATTTTGGAGGGAAAAAATTGAGACAAAACTAATCACATTCTATATGGACTGCCTTCTGCCCGAGCTGGTCAATCCCCGCCACTCAAAGAAAAGAATGATCCGGGATCAAGAATATGTGGAAACTTCTATAAAAAGAAAAAATCAAGAGGAGGCTGTCGAGGGAGACTTGCAACATCAAAGTGCAAATGCTGAAGCATTTGCACTTCTTTTTACGGTGGGAGGAGGTACTGAAGTACCTCCTCCCACCGTAAAAAGAAGACTTAACTTAATATTGTCTTAGGTTTTAGTGTTTGTTACGCATAGTAATTAAACAACATTAAACGGTTTAAATCGCGTATATTTATCATTATTTTTGTCATGACGTTTCAAACACTTTGCAGTGATCGTGGTCACGAGGTGACGATCGGGGGGACTGCAAACTTGACTTTCCGTTTCCGATACTCGTTATTTCTCACGCACACTTTTGCATTTCATTAAAATTGTATAAAATTCTATATATTTTTATTTCATAAATGATTTTTTTGTTAATTCATATACATCTTAACTTAATGTGTCTATAACCTCTGTAGACTATCCACGAATATCTGTATTATGATAGTCCACTTACTAACAATCTAAGAATCCACTGTTTTTATTTTAATGTCTAATTTAGTCACCTGTTCCAGTGCCACTCACTGTCTCACTTGTCTGCTATGTTGCATTAAAAGAAGCCTGTATAACATGTTCTCTACAATGTTTCTGCAGTCGTGTGTTTTTTATTAAATATCCAAATAATTAAACCCCTTACAATTGCATATATACACTCTTCTGTAAGTTTGGTAAAAAAAATCTTATCCTGCTGTTTAGAAGTGGCTAGATCTACTTATATCTGGTTGGTCTTATTTTTACCATAGTTGGTATCTAAAAGCAGAGTGGTAGTAAAATAAAACCATTCTGTTTACCACTGTAACTGAAAAATAAAAAGTACAAGGATGTATACGAACATATTTTCAACATTAGTAATTAATAGTTAAAAATTATATGATAGCAATAAAAAAAAAACAACCTACTTTATTTTATTATGGAAACGTGTACAGTAGCACAGTTATGAAAAACTATAATTCATATTTGTATGACGAGTCATGGTATTATGAATGGTCATATTTAATCAAATCAAATCCATTTATTTCAGGTCAATCGTACCCATATTCACCGAATATAATATAATATTATGCTCATTCAATTTGATGATATTTTACTTTATTCTAATGATGTGTAATCTGATTAATCGCATTCCAAGATACTGAGAACAATGTTCATTCATTCATAAATTATCGTCCACGCGGATGCCAAGGGGTAATGAAATTTTTATAGGTAGTTTAATCAGTAGAAATCACTTTCGTTACTACGGAGAATTTAAAAACACCCCATTTATCAATATATATCGTGCCGTTTGGGCTGTTATGTACCATCATCATATTCCGACCCACGTCTCACTTTATAGTGGTTTGGTGCAATACGTTTTCTCTATAAACACAGAAACTGCGACACAACAACATAGCAAAGAAAATTAAAAATAAACAACTTGAAAACATTTTTTTAAATGTAAAAGACTGGAATAACTCATTGATATCGGTTCAATATGATCTCAATTTTGTGCTTATGACGTCGACAGGTTATTTGATATACTGATGACTACAGACTTTTCAAGATTGTATTATTCACATATTATTTATAGATTTTATCACTGGTTAACAATAACTTTCATCTATATTCACAGTTGCCACTTACATTAGTTGCTAGAAGCACTGCGATCGTCAAGGCATTTTGGCAAATTACTTTTAGTAAGTTGACTGTAACTGGCAAACCGTTCGACCGATGTTGATGAAATTAAAATGAAACCAATTAAGAGTTAAACTGTACTAGCAAAAAAATAATCTTCAAGATTGTAAGGTTCAGTAAAAAAGTTATGTGTGGTCAAACATAAAATAAATAATAGACAAGTCAATTTAGGAACCATCTTTCTTTTGGGAAGTCAGTTAAATATGTATAATATATATACCAATACATACATAATAATATATGCCAATAAAGTCGAGCAGACATTATCATATTGTAAAAAGTAAAACTTTTGGCTTTAGTTTTATGAGCTACTGTCGACCGTAAGGATAATTTTGAAAAGTAAATCAAATAATCAATTTCTTACTAAGAAATATTAGTAATGTTGATAAAAAAAATTTATATTGGATACTTTAGCGCCGTCACATCTTTCTGAAACCAACGTGAGGGCTGGCGCTGCGGCTACTTCGGCGGAGCAACTCAAGCGGCGCAAATATGCTAACCTCGGTATGGGTTACATATTTGAGCCGTTTGGTGTAGAGACGTTGGGTCCGTGGGGACCGGGAGCTCATCGTATTTTCCAAAACCTATCTGAGCGCTTGGTCGATGCGACGCGTGATCAAAATGCTGGCACATATTTGGCTCAACGAATAAGCATTGCAATTCAACGGGGCAATGCTGCCAGCATGCTGGGCACGCTGCCAACTGGGAGTGGGCTGGAGCATTTGGACTGCCTATGAGTCTGCTATGACTTATAGGTGTCTAAATGCTTTTATTGTAGTAGCTGTAGTGTTGTATATAGTTCATAGTATTTTGTTTATTATTAAATTTTAAATGATAAAAATAAAAACGTGACATCAATGGCAGTATATACAAAGTTACTTTATGTATCGAAATTCGTCACGTGAATAAGATTATAAAAAAAGTTGAAATCGTCTCAATGGTATCTGTGTTCGCGAATCTAATATGAAGTACACAAAATGTTTTTTTAAGCGAGACGCGTGCGCCGCTGCACATCGCGTCGTTCGGTGCAGCGGGGATCGTTGCCCCGCATGGGCGGAGCTAGCGTGGGAATTATTTTTGACTGCCTCGACTTAATCAGTAGAAATCACTTTCATTACTACGGAGAATTTAAAAACACCCCCCATTTATCAATATATATCGTGCCGTTTAGGCTGTTATGTTCCATCATCATATTCCGACCTTTTTTTGTTATACCTATTGTTGGTTTGGTGCAATATGTTTTCTCTATAAACACAGAGACAGCGACACAACAACATAGCAAAGAAAAAGAAAAGACTTGAAAAAACTTTTTTTAGTTAAAAAGTCTCAAATAACTGGTTGATACCGGTGCAATATGATCTCAATTTTGTGCTCATGTAACTGACTTTGACAGGTTATTTGATATACTGATGACTACAGACTTTACTAGAGAGATTATTATTCACATATTATTTATAGATTGTATCACTATTTAACAATAACTTTCATCTATATTCATAGTTGCCACTTACATTAGTTGCTAGAAGCACTGCGATCGTCAAGGCATTTTGGCAAATTACTTTTAGTAAGTTGACTGTGACTGGCAGACCGTTCGACCGATGTTGATGAAATTAAAATGAAACCAATTAAGAGTTAAACTGTACTAGCAAATAAATAGTCTTCAAGATTGTAAGGTTCAGTAAAAAAGTTAAACATAAATTAAATAATAGACAAAACTATTTAAGAACCCTCTTTCTTTTGAGTAGTCAGTTAAATATGTATAATATATATACCAATACATACGTACATAATAACATATACCGATAAAGTCGAGCAGACATGATCATATTGTAAAAAGTAAAACTTTTGACTTTAGTTTTATGAGCTACTGTCGATCGTAAGAATAATTTCTTACTAAGAAATATTAGTAATGTAGTTAAAAATAAAAACATGACATCAATTGCAGTATAATATACAAATTTACTTTATGTATCGAAATTCGTCACGTGAATAAGATTATAAAAAAAGTTGAAATCGTCTCCATGGTATCTGTGTTCGCGAATCTAATATCAAGTACACAAATATTTTTATAAGCGAGACGCGTGCGCCGCTGCACATCGCGTCGGTCGGTGCAGCGGGGATCGTTCCGCCGCCGCATAGGCGGAGCTAGCGTGGGAATTATTTTTGACTGCCCCCACTCTAAATTACTTACATTATACAATAGCGTTTTTAGTATTTTGTATGTATTAGTTAAATAGATATGGTACATAAGAATAATAATATTTTTTTTTTATTTCACAATATACAGTTACATCTTGTTATTCTTAACTTTTTTACAATTGGTACACTAAATTGTATTGTTTTTTTTAACAGTAAAAAAATTCAGATCCCACACTAAGAAAAAAAAATCTTGTGTCGTGGGAGTCTGCTTCCTTCAATAATACATTAAGATTGAGGTTTGCTTACTAAATGATATGGCTGTATAAAATTTCATATATGTTTGAGTTAATATAATATGATTGTGTGTGAGAGGGTGTGTAAGGATGTGTGTGAGGGGGTGTGTTTGTGTGTACGCAAGAAGTGCAATGAATAAGTAACATAATATACCTACCGGAATTTAAAATTCCTAACTAATTCAGTTTTTAAGAAATGGCGCGTTAAAAATGGTCTTAGTTGACTAATATGACGACCCCTCATTAATAATTTTTAGAAATGGTCGTTAATGGTAGATACAAAAATTATAACATACTCAATGAGCTCTAGATCACCACATGCTACAGTGAAATTAAGTTTTTTCCGGCTGCCTTCTCATGTATTGTGGCCCCCCAGTCCAAACTGTCGTCTTGGGTTCAATGTCTTAGATTTTTTAAAAATATTATTGTCATGGGACTAGCTCGAGGCCCACCTGACGTTAAGCGGACTAACCTCTACCTATAACAGATGCATTTCGTCACAAGTGAAATAACAGATTTTGTACTTGAGGATGGTCGCTAGCCAGGTGGGCATTCGCAAAATGCCCTTCCACCATGGGGTGAAGCTCAAGCCCGCAGCGGGATTCGAACCATGAACCTGCCAATGCCACTGAGCCATCACTGCTTGACAAGATATCATAAAGGTAGTAAGGTAGCATATATTTTATCTACAGTCAACATTGTACAAACTTCATAAAAATGTCAGGTTTGTAACTTATTTCGTTTACGAGCAAGCTTCGAGACATACGCACCAACAGACCGACAGCGGAGTCTCATTAAGGGAAGTGTATTAATAGCCCTTTTCTTACAATGTATTTTCTCCATATTTTAAATACTAGGGTTCAAGCTCACTGGAACTTTGCAAGCGTGTCTTTGAGTCTAACATCTAAGCTTCTAGATTGCCAGTTTTTCTTTATGTAGGTATTTTATCACACTTAGAATAAAATAAATCATAAAACTAAAAAAATCGGCCAAGTGCGAGTCGGACTCGCGCACTAATGGTACCATTAGGTATACAACATTAGACTTCATATTTTAACATTCTTTTTGTTTTAACGTGCGCGAGTCCGACTCGCATTTGGCCTACTTTCTGTATTTGTTTTTATAGCGGCAACAGAAATACATCATCTGTGTACATTTCAACTGTCTAGCTATCACCGTTCTTGAGATACAGCCTGGTGACAGACGGACGGACGGATGGACGGACGGACGGACGGACAGCGAAGTCTCAGTAATAGGGTCCCGTTTTTACCCTTTGGGTACGGAACCTTAAAAATTGGCAGACCAGAAGCATTGATATTAAGCTTGAGGACATGTATACAAAGTTTCACCGAGTTTCCACTCTTGATATTTAATATATGACGAAATTACCTTTGTATACAAACCGCTATAAATACTATTTTCCTAAATAGGGTTGCCCTTTGGGTGCGGTACCCTAAAGATGAAATGATTAATTAAAAACAATAATATTGTAAGATTGCAATCCGTGAATTTTACTCTTATACATATGATTATTATCCCGATTAGGGCATGCAATTATCCGACCAAATTTACTATTCGGATATTTCGGATATACCCTAAACACTATTCGGATATATCCGGATAATACGGATATTTCGGATACTAATGATATAGATTTAAATCAAACTAACAATACTGTTTAATCAAGTTTTTTTCACTGTATCGTTTTTATACACTGTAGTTTTGAAGCAAAATCAATTTTTTGCCGTCTCGGGTGTAAAAATGTTGTGGTAAACTAGTGTAATTTTATTGTTTAGTAGTGGTGCGCTTCCGGAAACGCAACTTTTCATATATTAAGCACGTCGTGTATTTAACTTTGTTAATTTTTAAATGTATGGAGTGGTTATACGTAAGGATAATTTTAGTATATGAAAAATTTTGTATTTTGTTAACATTAACAAAGTTTTAGCAAAATACTAAAAGTGTCATAATCGTCATCAGCCGGAAGACGTCCACTGTTGAACAAATGGGGGAGGCCCCAAAGAACGCCACAAAGAACGGCTATTAGCCGCTTGAGGCTACCCGCGACTTTAACGATGTCGTCAGTTCACCTGGTGGGGGCTTACCAACTCTACATCTTCCGGTGTAGTGTGGTAACCACTCGAGAACCTTTCTTCCCCATCGGTTATCAGTTTGTCGAGCAATGTGGCCCGCCCATTGCCACTTCAACTTGTAAATTTTGAGAGCAATGTCGGTGACTTTGGTTCTTTGACGAATATTCACGTTCCGGATTTTATCGCGCAAAGAAACTTCGAGCATAGCTCTCTCCATAGCTCGTTGAGTTACTCTGAGCTTGTCCATAAGGGCCACAGTTAAGGACCACGTTTCAGTGCCATATGTCATCACTGGCAACACACACTGGTTGAAGACTTTAGTCTTCAGGCTCTACGGGATGTTCGAAGAGAAAATGTCGCGTAACTTCCCGGGCAGCGTTCGGGAGTATCCGAGTTGGATTCTTCGGGCGACCTCTTGGTCGAAATTGGACCTACCTAACTGGACAGTGTGTCCCAGGTAAATGGAATGGTCAACAACTTCGAGCGTATCGTTCACAACAACGACTGGTACGGGTGAAACATGCACATTAGACATAATTTTCGTCTCATCCATGTTAATTTTAAGATCCACCTGCTGGGAAACTCTACTGAGGTCGTTGGGCATTGTACTGAGTTCCTCAAGCGATTCTGCCATTATGACTATGTCATCGGCGAAACAAAGGTGAGTGATGTATTCGCCATAAATGTTGATGCCAAATTCTTTCCAGTTCAAGAGCTTAAAAACGTCCTCTAACGCATTCGTGAACAGTTTCGGAGAAATAACGTCTCCCTGTCTCACGCCTCGTTGCAGTTGGATTGGTTCCGTGCTTTTGTCCTGTAGTCGAATCAACATGGTGGCGTTCTTAAACAAACACTTCAGCGCTTCGATGTACCTATAGTCAATTTAGCATCGCCGAAGACACTGCAGTACGGCCCAGGTTTCGATTAAATCGAAGGCTTTTTCATAGTCCACAAACGATAACACAATGGCAGATTATACTCCTCAGTCTTCTGTATAATCTGGCGAAAAGTATGTATGTGGTCTATGGTATTAAAGCCTTTTAGGAACCCGGCTTGTTCGGGAGGCTGGAAGTCATCAAACCTACGAGTAAGACGATTCGTAATGACTCTCGAGAACAGCTTATACACATGGCTCAGAAGTGAAATGGGCCCGTAGTTCTTCAAAAAGGTCTTGTCACCTTTATTGAAGAACAGTACCACTACACTTCTGCTCCATGCTTCTGGCGTTTTACCTTCAAGGATGACCGAATCAAATAACTTCTGGAGGACTGAGAGTACCGGTTTTCCACCCGCTCTCAGAAGTTCTGTCGTGATTCCGTCATCACCTGGCGCCTTGTTGTTCTTAAGCTGTTTGAGAGCCATTCATATCTCGTATGGGCTGATGTCCGGGATATCTTCGGTATAGTGTCGGGTCAGTTTAGCTCTCTTGTCTTGAGCTGCACTGACAACGGGTTCTCGTGTCGAGGTGTATAGCTGTCCATAAAACTCTCAAGTTCTCTCAGAATCTCCGGTTTTGATGAGATGATTCTGCCATCGTCGATCTTTAGCTTAGTCATTTGGCTTTGCCCTATAGACGATTTTTTTGCGAACACTTCGAAGCCTTGGTTACGCTCGATTGCGGCCTTATAGGTTTGTATTGAAGGCGCGCAAGTCGTGTCGCAGTGCCTTCGAAATTCGTCTATGAAGCTTGCCGTAGTTCGACATATCAGCTGAAGATTGCAGTCTCATCTCATTCCGGTCTTCCATCAACTTGATGGTTTCTTCTGAGACTTTCTTTGTTTTATTTCGGCGAGGGTTCTTAAAGAACTGAGACCCCACCGCGTGGACAGCTTCCACCAACCCGTTGTTGATCTCGTCCACTGTTTCGCATTCAGCTAGGCACTGGAAACGGTTATGTATAGTTCGAGTTGAAAGTTCTCGGGGTTTTGGATTTGGGCAACGCTAGGACGGAGCGTGGAGTTTATCTGACGCGACTTTTCAAGCTTAACATTGATATTCAATGTGCCTCTAACAATACGGTGATCACTATCGGTTTTCACCTTATGGATCACAGAGACATCATCGAATATTTGCTTCTTGGTCGTCATGATAAACTCAATCTAATTTTTTACGACATACAAATATAATTTATCAAATTTCATTAGACTAGTAGTCATTTAATAAAGTAATATATCGTAAAAAGCATGAGTAAAATTAACAATAAACCATAAAATAATTAGAAAATAAATATCCGAATTATCCGTTTTATCCGAATAATAACATCAAAGATATTCGGATAATTATATGCAACGGATATCCGGATAATTCGGATATTCGGATATCCGAATAGCATGCCCTAATCCCGATTCAACGTAACATTTCAAATCAGTACTTCAATGATTGTGACAGTTAAACAAATAAAAAGATCATACAAATTACGATCTACCCTTATTGATTTAGATACTTATTTATTGGTGCCATCTCATATATTGTTCTGCGTAAGCTCAGAATGGGTATGTGCTGGCAGCTTTTTAAGTGTTTCTCTCAGATTTGAATCTAGAGGGTAGTAGCCAGCCAGGTGACCATTCGCAAAATGCCCTCTCACCTTGCGGTTGACCTCAAACTCGCGGCGGGATTCGAACTATAGACCCTATGCATGGCAGTCCAAAACACCTAAAGGTAAGTTCTGGCAGCTAAGAACTAGTTCCCATTTACTGCGACATCTACCTAAGAAATTATCTTCTTAGTCTGGTAGGTAGGTAGATATTCGATCAACTCTCAATACCAACTCGATGACGCCAAATTCAAATTGACTCATAATTCTTCTTAATGCTAATTTTGGCTTATATCTGTGGTATTCAACGCTAAAATAAGACTCACAGGCAGGTTTAAGAAGTTGCACGGCGACTAAAGGGCTGAGGTATCCCGGAGTGTTATCGTACGGGAAGTAGGTGTCCTTAAGGCCAGGGTAAGGCCAGTACATCAGCGGGCCTAGGGCTTCTGTGTCAGCCGGACGCTCACCCATGCATGATACCCACACTTTGCGACGCTGAAATCAAACAAGTGGTATATAATGTGCTGATATAGCAGCAGCTTCTTCCACAATGTATTCTGAATCCTTGATGTAGGGCTTAGAAGAAAATACGTAACTTGTTATGCCTACTTGTAAATTACCATATCCAACGCATACACTGTGGCGGGGTAAATGGGATACGTAAGTGAATATAAATGTTACATAAATTAGATTTTTTGAAATAATTACTCACTTCCTGTGGAGTTTTGGTCGTATTGATGTATTTAATTATGTCAGGTGGCATGTCCAGAGGCAAGTCGGCAGGATCATCAAAGAACTCAGGATTCCAGTCGTATAACTAGAAAAAAATGTTAATCAATAAAATCTCCAACACTGTTAAAAATAATCCGATTTGTACAACAGATGACTAACCTCAACTAATGATTGTAATCAAATTGTATATTAATGAGGTAACAAATATTTTGAGAAAATATTAAATTTATGTTTTTGAAAAATACTTAATACTTAAATATATTTAATGACATTTCCCCCTAATTTTCAATAAACATATATTGACTGGAAGAATTTTCGAGGCCTTTCGCTTCTATGATGAAGAATCCTCAAGAGGTTTTGACTGTTCCTGAAACCTTAGATTTTTGAGGCAATATTTGAGACAAATTAATGCCATACAAGGAGAATGTGAAAACAATTTCGAAGTTTTCCTTTGTAACTTACTCTATTGAGTTTGATGATGAGACAAGGCGTCTTGTTGGCGTACCCGTAGTTGTTCTCCCGAGAGCAGGGCCCGAACTGGCTGGTGTCGAAGGCACACACTTCGTTCCGCGGAGGCTTCACGTCTCCACACTCGTGCTGGTTCTCTCCACCCGTCACCAGCAGTGATCTGTTGTTGTATGCTGAAATATTATAAATTATAAAATTATAAATGTAATGTTCTATGGGTACCTTTGGATTGTCTCAAAAAGTGTGGGATAAATAATAACCTCTGACGAACACCAAAATTGGCATTACCATTGCAGCGTTGCCCAAAAATGCATGACCTAGACGTGCCTTACCCAGTTTTGGTCTTGGTCAAAGCAAGGACTCGCAAGCCTTGCAATCACCTTAATAAATATCTTGTAAACACAATAGTTTAGTTATTAGAACAACGAATCAGAGTATACAGATTTTGAACTTAAATAGGCATTAAAGTGAAGTATGGAAATAAGTAACGAGGTTTTTTAGGTTAGGAAATATTTTTAAACATGAAAATGTCGTCTGCTAAGTTAAAATGGATGGCTTATCCCGAGCGGCTCTCGCTTAAGACCATTTGGGCCTCGTGAGTATTCCGTGACAAAAAAATACATGGAGTATCGTTACAGATCGAATTACACCTGTAAAACGAGCCCATATGCTGAATGCTGAATATGAATCAACATTTTACTGTATGAACATTTTATACGGATATAGGGTAATCTGTCCAGTTTACCGGCCTCCACCAATGTCCCTCCGCACGACACATTTTTAAAGTAATTAAGAATTATTATAGATTTTGACTTTCAAACCAAATTCCTTAAATACTTTGATGTTGTATCTATAACTTAAACGTAGCGGCATCTTCCGTAAGTAATCAGCGGAGTTTTAGTTTTCATTTAAACGGCGAGGTGAGTACAAGCATGTCGAAAAGACAAGATTAATAAAAAAAAATAGTGGACTGGTGTTTTCAAATGGTTAGTTCATGCTCTTTTAATCATTATATCAAAAGAGGTTTATGTTATATACCATATACATACGTCTATTTACTCAATTTAGGTGTAAAGTGTGCGTTATTTTGTACAGTAATTTAAAAAAGTCGGGGACCGGTGCACTGGAGGAAAAAAGGCTACTTTTAGTGTCCGGCCTACCCCGGCCGGTCACTAGCTTTGATGGGTGGAAGTATTTATTATATTTTATTGTAATCAGCTTGCTGTGATATATAAATTTATTAGTAATGTCGTTCTTAATATTTAGCTAACCTTACGTCCAGTCTCCGGCCGCAAAAATATGCTGTATAAATATTATACTTAAAAGACTTTGTGTGAGAATATGGTGGCCGGACTACTAGTAGTATTGTCTAGTTCGCCGGCCTGAAAAAGACTTAGTGGCCGAAAAACTGGCTCTAACTCCAGTCTCCGGCCACTATATATACCTAAATCTGTTGTATCAGCGTGTTTGTCTGCACATTGAATATATTTATAAAAGTGATTGGTTGAATTTCAATAAAATTCTTGGATATACGCCACGTTAACCTCGCCAACGCAAAAAAGCCCTTTATATAATAATATTTTAACTTCAATAGAGCTAAAATAGTATAATATGTATATACTTATAAATATTCGGTTTTATTTGATTCTTTGGAAATGGCTCTTTCATATAGTTATGAATCAGTAAAAAAAAATTATTAATATTCAAAACCAGTTCTTATTTCAATATAGCGAGAGTCCTATGGCCATTCACTAGCCATTTAGAGATATTAGTGCCCTGTGGCCAGCCTCTAGGTTTTTTTTAGGAGGCCGGCCACTAGGCATAAGGTGGTCGGGCACTAGATTGGGACGGCCGGATACTGGAGAAAACATACTTTTCCAAAAAACTATTTTCTATATAAAAACTGACTGTCTAATGTCTATGTATTTTTAATCAGTATTAAATGTGTTATATTTATGACTTTATAAAAATATACTTATTCACTTATGCCTCTAAAGAACTTAGTTAAAAGTGAAATAAGTTACCTAACATCTTAAGAGGCCGGACACCGGGCATGTTACCCTATATATAACGAATATGGAGTATATGCCTCATAACATAAGTCATACCAGTTAGTGTAGCCCTGAACTGATCATACTAATAAAAATATTTGAACACTAATGCAAGTGTGCAAGTTAAAATAATATTATGGGGCGTGTACCCGAATCAATTCAGTTGATTGTAATTTAGTATATACACACGAAACAAATCATAAAAATTTTGGCAAAAATCTTATACTTAAAGTTAGAAAAAAGGCGTTAACACAGTAGAGCGACCTACTATAACCGCCATTTTGGTTTCACCCTACTAACACAAAAAGGTATCACCAGCAGAATTGTATAAAGCTTCTGAGTCACTTTGACTATGGAACCCTATATATACCCTACATCTCCCAAGAGGCTAATAAAGGTTAGGGATACTCCAAAGCCATGGATAACTAGCAACATAAAGTTTATGATGGCCCTGAGAGATGAAACTTTAAGGAAGTCGCATATAAAGAAAACAGACTCATCAAAAAATTATTATAAATGCTTAAGAAATCTAGCAACTAGTGCAACGGAAATCGAAAAATCTGCCTTTTTTACACATTATATTAATAAAATCTTGCACCAGCCCAAAAAATATGGAATTTCTTAAAAAAAAACAAATACTATAAATAACAATACACCTGTAGCCATACCAGAACACCTTATAGATCCTGATGCAATCAATAAACACTTTTTAAATATTCCAGCTAGTACGCAAAATTGTGATGCTATAATTAGTTTTTTTAGTTCAAATCAAAAATGCCTTAGTACTTTTGATTTGAATCCAGTATCGCAGGAGAAGGTCTGTAAAGTTATTTTGAACATAAACACAAGCGCAACAGGACACGATGGGCTGATGTCTTATTATTCTGATGATTTATTATCAGCTTCAGATGCTGGGCTCAGCAGTGTTCTTGTTTTATTGGATTTTTCGAGAGCATTTGAATGCTTAGATCCTAAATTACTTATCGCTAAGCTTTCGTATAAAGGTTTTTCACTCAATACATGCAAATGGTTTGAAACTTACCCGAACAGTAGAAAACAGTACGTAGAGGTCGGAATCGGGACGGTAGTTCAAATATTTCCAATGTTGAGAACGTACCTAGAGGAACGCCGCAGGGATCAGTACTTAGTCCCACCCTTTTCTCAATTTATACGGCAGATATGCCGCATCACATTAAAATGTGCAAATACCTATACGCAGATGATACACAAGTCTATTATAGTTTTAAGCCAGAAGATACATTAGAAGCATTAGAAAAAGTTAATCATGATTTGGCCGAGGTTTATAAGTGGGGTAGTATGAACTCCCTGATCGTCAATCCATTAAAATCAAAGATGTTGGTACTACATAAACTCAAGTAAGCAAGGTCATGGGGTATAACCCAAAACTTACTATAAATGCGAGTGATATACCAATAGAAATGGATGCACGAAATTTGGGTCTGATTTTTGATAGTGAATTAAGGTTTGTTAAACACACCAATGAAAAAATTAGGAACGCTTTCTATAACCTTAAAATATTATACACTATAAGGAAACACATTTCGGAAAAGGTACGTATTCTGCTATGTGATATATTGGTGCTCTCTCCTTTCAATTACTGTTGTGCGATATATGGACCTAGATTACGGGCCAAAACAGATCTTGCAATCCAACGAGTTCAAAACACGTGTGCATGGTTATGTTTTACCATACCCAGAAGAGAGCACGTCACGCCTTTTCTAGTCAAACACAATGTGTTGAATATGAAGACAAGACGAGAGCTTCACCTAGCTTGTCTGACTCAGAAAGTTATTTGGGGCAAAAGCCTGAATATCTTTTTGAAAAATTTACATGGGCCAAGGACATTCACACATTAAACACCCGCTCTAAACACACTAATTGTTTGTGGATACCAAAACACACTTCTGTGCGATTTAAAGTACTGTAAGTTAAGTTGCAGGTAAGTTGCTTCTATCGTTTTGTTCAATTTGTACTAACGGTTTATATTTATGTGTAGCTGTTTTGTAATTATAAAGACACTCTGCGTAGTGTGATCGCTCATATTCATCCTCATTCACTATACACATGTTTCTCGGCGAACACCAGCCTAAAAAACAGCATCGCGTGTGCATGAAAATGTCACGCGGCTTAAAGTCAAAGTCAAAGTCAAAGTGGTTTATTGCATTCATGAGTACATAAGGTGACACAGACATTATAAGAGCATACATGAAACCCATTTGGGTGTAGCAATATTACCATGAGCGACATGGTGTCATTGATAGGTACATATTTGAAGATGTATTTTTATTCAGCGTGTAACAGACATTGATTTTTAAACAGTTATGATGGAAAAATATTATTATTATATAATTGTATATATTATATCATTATTATTATCAGGAAGTACTAGAATAAAATCTTATTAATAATCATGTCAATTTATAATTCAAAATTCAATCATGGGTCAAGTTATCATTAAAATATTCATCCAAATGATAATAACATTTGTTAATAAGCATGCATTTTATTTTGTTCACAAATTTATTCATATTTTCTTCACTTCGAATATCATTTGGTAAATGATTATATACTTTAATTGCAGAGACATAAGAACTTTTACTATATAATTTTAAGCGACTTTTTGGTAAGGACTTTATTTTGTTTGTATGGTCTGTTCTTGCAGCATAACGTCTAGTAGTGCTGGGTTGAGCACTTTCAAATATTTTATTATTCTTTCGAACAAATTTGCATATATCCAAAATATACATACATGTTAGGGTCAATATTTTATGTTTAATAAGTTGTGGCCTGCACGAGTCCATATTATCAATGTTGGAAATTATTCTTATTAGTTTTTTCTGTTTTTTAAATAAGTCATCCACATCCGTGCCGTTACCCCATAAGATAATACCATAGCTTAGCCAGGAATATGCATATGCATAGTACGCTGTTATTGCTGTGCTCTGGTCCGTGCTGATCTTAAGTTCGTATAGAGCATAAGTAAATCTAGAAATATTGGATTTTAGTTTTTCAATATGTGCCTTCCAATTTAAACCCGCATCCACTTCTATACCTAACAATGTACAAACTACAATTATTAACAGATTCGATTTTGAAGTTATTACTTTTCAGTTTTACATTTAGTTTAGATTTTTGGTAATGTAGAAATTCGATTAGCTTTGTTTTCTCATAGTTAACTAATAAGTTATGCCCATTTAGCCAATCCACAACTTTATTGAAAGTGTCTTTTATAACTTCGTTAAAGTTGGAAGTCTTTTCGAATTCGAACAGCAGAGACACGTCGTCAGCGAATAGGACACATGTTGTGTTTATTATTTTAGGCAGCTGATTTATATAGACTAAAAACAGCAAACATCCTAATACGCTACCTTGTGGAATAGAGCCATTTAGAGTTAATGGCTGGGATAGCCATCTTTCTATTTCACATGACACCGAGTTATAATTTTCAATTTTTACATATTGTATTCTATTATTTAAGTATGATTTCAGCCATTCATAATATGCATTCATAATTATACCCCTTATTCCTGCGTCATTTAATTTTGATAAAAGAATGTCAAATCGTACTCTGTCATACGCCTTCGTCATGTCGAGTAGTATACCTATAGAATATTTTTTATCATTTATGTGTTTGAGAGCTTGTTGTATGTATTCAAATACAGCTAGAGTAGTAGACCTATTTTTTCGAAAGCCGTACTGGTTGTCATCCAAAATATTGTTTTTCTCTAGATATGAGTATAATCTATTTGACATAGCTCGTTCAAAAATTTTTGATATTGAGGGCAATGCTGACTGTAACCCTATTGCCCGCAAAAATTTACATACCACCTCATTTTTTTTAGTTTAATTTCATTCTGTATATGTTATTTGTGTGGCAATAAATAGATATTTCATTTCATTTCAAATGGATATTTCATTTCATTTCAAATAGATATTTCATTTCATTTCAAATAGATATTTCATTTCATTTCAAATAGATATTTCATTTCATTTCATATAAGTACTTTACTTATAGCCGGCAGTTACCATTGAGATCACTTGAAATTGTGGAAAATACTGCTTAGTCGGAACTTGGCTTATGGCCTTGCATAAAACTGGCACGGCTCAGCCTACGGTCTCGCAGATCCGGAGCTTGGCCATGCCAGAAGTTCGTCACTTGGGCATATACATATCATAATACTACGCTTTGGGCTCGTACAACACTGAGGGGACAATTGAATTGCGTGGCGTTATCAGCGTTCAACCATATAAGAGAACCATTCAAGAAGACCTAGAGTCTGTTTCTGCGGCACATGCCAAGACTGTTCAACTTACGTGCAAGGAACTGGTCGATATTGTCCACGTACTTCTTGACCTGTGAGGCGTTGTCAGCGTTGTACCAGATTAGGGCACCTTCCTCGAAGAGCAGGGGTCTATGACCCATGCCAGGGTTGTTTCCTGAAAAATATGAAAAATTATTTGTATATTTTTTTATACTCTGTACTCAGTGATAGTCAAGATAAGGAACACATTGTTAGGTACATGGCGACTGATTTTTTTTATTGAGTGTGAAAGCTAGTCAAGCGAGCATCAGCAAAATGCCCTTGCCATACGGTGAAGCCGGCGGTGGGGACGGTGGACCTACGTCACGACAGACCATAGTTGCGATCGCTTGCTGTCACTGTTAAAAAAATCTTAAAAAATCTAATAAACATACTGAATGTTTATGTCGTTTGAGCGTGGACTTGCGTTTCCAGGGCCAGTTCATATTCCGTTATACCTACCGGTTCGGCCAATTCATAATTTTTATTATCAGCCAGCTGCGCTGTCGTGAGAGGTTGATGTTTAAAGAGTTCATGAGACACGGACGAGGGTCAATTTATAAGGCATTTTTTTTATGGTTTGAAAATAAAAGAAATGCTCTTAAATACTATAATATTTATGATTTTTAAGATGCGTAACAATGGGCTTCTCTTGCTTCTCGGTTAGGGCCTTGTCTCCACCTTCGCCGGCTGGCAGTTTACTTACCGGTTTTTTACGGGGCAGAATCGGCGTGTGTGAGGTGAGCAGTACATATTGTATTGGATTATACCTACAGTTAGCCTGATTCTTAATGAGAATCAGTCTGGACCGAAAGGCAGTAGACCTTTTACCGTATCTATGGTGGTTGTCCGGTTGATAATCATGTATGATATTACAATGATACCATGACGCCTTAATTACAAATAATGGTACTTACCAATAATGGAGTCAGCAAGCGTGAAATACGGTATCCGGTCGTCCATGGTGGCGAGCAGGCCGCACATGCAGATGGAAAAGAAGATGATGATGCAGATGTACATCACGAGGTAGATCAGGCCGATCACACCTGGAAACAAAGAAGAACAAATAAATGAAATCATCTGCAGCGTAGTGAAATCGTATCTCTTGGGAGTGTCTGTCGTCTTTGCTACACTGCGCACTGAAGTCATTTGGAAGTATAATACGAGTAGAGAGTAGTAGATAATAATATCAATGGTAGATTAATGTATTTTTTCATTGAAGTACCTACCTAGCTATTGATACTTTTACTTAATTCATGTATTTATTGCAAATTTGTAACTTCTTAATGACATGTCTTAATATTTACTCTCGTCTCAATTTTAGAATTGTAATATATTTTTAAATATGAATACATGTTTGCTTATTTAAGGAAAATTATATATTATGAACAAGGGCCTTAACTAAATAACGCGACAGATAATAAGTTCTAAAAGTTATAAACACATAGATGACTACATTTTTTCCTCTCGTACTTTAGTCAATTTTGTAATGTAATCCGCGGAGCATGCGTTATTTCAAAAATAATAATATTGAATTATATCAACACTGGCTTGCAGAAACAAAGCAGAATCAAGATGTATAGTCTAACTTCTAAAAGAAGCCTCAACACAGCTCGCAGCCATTTATCGTCGTGATAATACAGCTAGTTATGTGCTGTTCAACGTATATACTTACGTGTAGTGATTGCACATTCACTACACAGCAACGTAAAACTTTTGAGTATTGGCGCAGGCAACGTATGCAGCGAATGAAAAAAGTTTGAAAATGCACTATATTTTCGTTCAACCCGTCCTATACTTTCTTCGGAATGAAAAAAACCTCACATTACGAGTAGGTATATTTTTAGTTATTCAATTATAATACATGGATGGATTCTAAAACACTCGCGGCCAAGTTTCACAGCATTTCTTCACTCCTAAGTCATTAATCATTTCACTTCAAATGTGAAAATCCATGGTCTTCCTTTTATTTCTGTCACTATGTTATTTATTAAAAACTAATCCTTATGTTCACCTTTCGATTTTTTGTTTCATGTTTGATTATTTCGGGTTCGATTCCCGGTTCAACCATGTAATTATTTAAATCTCTATGAATGCGTTTTAAACAGTTTATTTTAATTAAAATAATGTCTTCTTTCAGTAATATGTACCATCTACAATATTCAAGGTACTTTCCCTACATGTGGCATATCTGTGGGACGCCCTGTATATATTGAAATGAATTATTATAACCAAACGATTTTCTATACAAATAAAAATATACAATAGAAGGCCATGAAACAGGCTGACGAAACTCTTGTGGCTCGGAAATATTTCGTCGCAAGTGGCCCCGTGAACTAAGGAACATTCGAAGAAAAAACAAAGAAAAAAACACTTTCCCTTCATGTGGCGTATCCGCGGGACGCCTTGTAGATATATAATATATAATGATTTATTATAATTAATCCTCCAAAATCTAATAACAGAATAATTAGGCTTATGCACTTGTATGAAAAAATATACAATACGGCTGCATAAACCAAATACAACATTTCTGCACCTTATATATTTTTTTACCACAAATCACTAAAATTGGTACATAGTGTGTATTATATTATTATTTATATACTATATAACTAATGAATATTGTAGTAAAGATTCCTCTTCCTTATGAGTCCCGTAGTAGACCGGTTTTTAAATAAATAGTATTTTATTTTTAGGGTTCCATACGTCGCAAGAAAAAACGGAACGCTGTAATTTGTTGTCTATCTCTCTGTCAAGGGTTATTTTCTCAAGAACGCGTGGAGGTATAGTACTAATATTACTTAGGTCTACTGCCCCTTAGAGCTGTGAAAAATCTAACTTCTAAGGCAATGCAATCAAAAGATACAGCAATTTTCGACACTTGCAAAGGAATCAAAACCTACAGAGTACTCACAGAAGCAACGTCTTATAGCACAGATAAAGGAAAAATTGCGAAAGCAAACATTTTTAGTAACATGACATATTAAAAATATTTTTAATAATATTGAAATGTTATGGATTTCGTTTAGCAATAATAATACCATTACTTTACCTACAAGTTTGTACCTGTAGGTATATAAGGTGCGCGAGTCCGACTCGCACTTGGCCGGTTTTTTTACTTGAGACCTGTATGGGCAAAGCTGCGGGCAGAAGACATTAATAGCATACCATGTAAATGTAACACATTTACAAGAGATGTAGGTACATTGTCCGAGAAGAATAACCTGAAAGTATTTGACTATCATCTATTTACTTACGAATTAACACTTACCCAGCTATGATACCTATTCACTGATATGCTAAACGAAATCACAGTTGAAGTAATAATTGATTTCATAACATTATAATATCTATATTAACACTCGGGAGGCTTTGAACACGACATAATATCGGTGATAATTGAATTGGAATGAAATATTTGTTCGAGATTAGCTTAAACATTGTACCTACTCACACAATCTGTATTGGTCATATTATGTTACAATAAAATAACAGATGCCGTATTTTTTACATTTATCTTTTGTGCATATGGTCAAATCGACTATAAGTACGAAGTGTTTTTATAAGAAAGCCACGATGTCGATTAGACTACAGGACAAGAGCACGGAACCAATAATCGAGTGCTGCTTGAGGACACTGGTCCGTTCGGAATGCCTGTGCAAATCTGTTTGCTACTATTTAGTAGTAGTATATTCCTTGAAACTGTGTTCCCCCATTTAGTATGTAAGAATGCTCCCCATAGTAATGTAATTACTTAACAAATTTCTCGGTTAACTTAAAAAATGGCACGGACCCCGGAGTCTGTGGAAAATGAACAAAAACAAATAAAACAAAAAAAAAAGGAACCGATAATCCAACTGCAGCGAGGAGTGGGACAGGGAGACGTTATTTCTCCGAAACTGTTCACAAATGCGTTGGAGGACGTTTTTAAGCTCTTGAACTGGGATGAATTCGGCATCAACATCTATGGCAAATACATCACTCACCTTCCTTTTGCCGATGACATAGTCACTTCAGGAACTCAGTACAATGCTCAGCGACCTCAGTAGAGTTTCCCAGCAGGTGGGTCTTAAAATGAACAAGGACACGACGAAAATGAAGTCTAATGTCCATGTTGCACCCGTACCAGTAGTTGTTGGGAACGATACGCCCGAAGTTGTTGACCATTACCAATGGCTACAATCGGCTAATAGCCGAACTATGCCTTCTATGGGTGAGGCACCTAACAGGCATAAAAAAGTTAACACTAACAGCACTAACACTAACCATGGCATCGTGGTACAATACTAAGCTATGGACTAAATGTGGGGACACTCTGTTCATATCGATAGATTTTTTTAAAAAACAGAATCGTTGTGCCCTCGTCATAAACAGTGTCTGGTATCTAGATAGGTGTAGACCACTGTTCAAAGCAAACAATATTCTCCCTCTACCATGAATATATAAGCGAGACGTTTGTTTGTTTGTTGAAGATCCAGAACATTTTAAAATGCGATGTGAGGTATTTACTCTACAAAAACAAGCAAAGTTCAAAAACTATTTTTCTTTCTGTGGTATCTCTCGTGGTCCAACATTTATGTAGATGCGTATCAAAGTCATAATTGTTGGTCTTATGTGTGGTAGTAGAGAGCTTTATAATCAAATCAAGGGAACCACTCAGTGTTGATTTTAGAAAAGTAAACTCAGCTTTATCCAATCTGAAACGCTTTTATATCATCAAACGCGTATTTAGTCCGAAATAAATAAAACTGTACAGCTAGTAAATTTACTATACGATCTACCGCACAAGATTACGTGAACTCCGAGCAATCAATTATGTCATCGCCTTGCACGCAAAAACGGCTCTGTAGGAAAAAGGTTACTTATAATGAATAATCTTTTTGAACCCATATAGCTCAACTTTGGTTCGCGGGGTGGTAGTGAGGATGGTGTACATTTAGTTTGTACTTTTCTAGATCAAAATTGTGGAGAGGCCCTTTTGATGTCAGAAATATCTTTAAATCGGTAGATAGAGGCACTCCTTAGATATAATTCCGGATTGATACCCTTTTCTTTGACAATGCTACGGCAAACCGTCAAAATGAACATACCAAAATAACGTTACATTATCTTCCCTAGGATGTCAACAAGGCGACCCTTTTGATCCTGATATCTTCAGCCTTGCCATCCTATTATATATTGCTATCCACTTAATACTTCAACGTCTCCAATCAAAACTTTACATTTGTTATTTAGATGTGGGGTCCTTAGGAGGCGATACGACCACTGTATTTAATAACTAAGCATTACAATTCAACGGGGCAATGCTGCCAGCATGCTGGGCACGCTGCCAAGCCAACTGGTACAGGGCTGGAGCATTTGGACTGCCTATGAGTCTGCTATGACTTATAGGTTGTCTAAATGCTTTTATTGTAGTAGCTGTAGTGTTGTATATAGTTCATAGTATTTTGTTTAATAAAGATACATTGAAAAAAAAAGAATAATAATAACTTGTGAGTAACTATTTATGGATGATTTATTTATCTCAATTCTCAAAATGTGAACTTTATTGCGATACTTGTCCGGTTAAAGTTTCATTTCAATTATTGAAAAATTCAATTTTCTTGCGCTTGATATATAATCGGTACAACATTGTTCGCTTCGTTTTAGGTTAACCAAAACTAGACGAATCATTATCCTCTTATATTATATCGAAAAACTAACTCAAAAATTCAGACTTTATTCCAGTAGTGGTTACATATTTGAGCCGTTTGGAGTAAAGACATTGGGTTTGTGAGGACCGGGAGCTCATCTTATTTTCCAAAACTTTTCAGAGCGCTCGGTCGATGCGAAGCGTGATCAAAATGCTGACATTTACATATTTAGCTCAACGAATAAGCCAACTAGTAGTGGGCTGGAGCATTTGGCTGCCTTTCGGCCTTCTATGGCCTTTATGTTGGCTCAATGCTTTCTTTGCAGTAGCTTTAGTGTTTTATATTAGTAGGCAGTGATTGGTTAATAATTAAGTCGCAAAGATATACATCACAAGATTGGATGGTGATTTGGTAATTCAATTCTCGTGCATATACAATATTTTAGTTATAATCTAAAAATACCGACGCCATTTCTGCGAATCTGTCTTTACAATAAATAAACAAACATGAACCAGAAACATTACTGATATACATTTTACGATTCAAATCATTCGTATGTTGAAAGGTATAGATATTAATAAAATTTATATATAGATTATTATATATTTTGCATGATGGCTGCTCAGACCGACTAAAGATATAAATCTGAGGGTAGCAGAGCATATTTTTTTTATCGCAGTGCTTTGCCGATATTTCATTCAGAACCAGTATGTCTAGGATCTCTTTTTGAAACATTTTTATTTGTATTTTTTTTTAAACATTGGTACTTATTTTTTTATAGGAAGCTGGAGCTACAAGTTCAAATCTGTTTCAGGTACAGAAAAGTTTAAGATCTAAATGAACTCGTTGAATACATGAATCTAAACTAGCCTATCTAATATTGTCTAGACTAGCCTGAGAAGTGACACTGGATGGCAACAATATTTACCTACAAAATGACACTGCAAATTAATAAAATATGGTACATTTAAGTACCTCCTCACACTAATTAGTGTAATTTTTCAGGTAAAATATTCTTGCCTTAATAGAAATGAAGTTGAATGCCATAAAATGTGTAGTATATGTGGGTAGGCTACCTATTTGTGTAGGTAGGATAATAATAAGAAACTTGTTCATTGAGGTTGCTTTTGTGATTACACCTCTGCTCCATAGCGGTCATCGTTTTATTTATTCTACGCACCCTTCGTAACATTATAAAATGGTATATACATAAGTATTTACCTAGTAGTAACGTCATGCAGTAAAGTTTACACGTTCCATAAATAGGATACGGGCCTCGGTAACAGCGGTACTACTCTACATCATAGTTTATATGTACCACGTTTTAAGCGTCTTACTATATTGTGATCTCGTTTATTTTCAGGGTATAAGACAAATATGAAGAGAACGGTTGGGAAGAGAATAAGTGAAAGTATTCTGCCCAGAAGACGCTATGGTAAAAGCTTGGTAGGTTATTAGAAAACTAAAGAAGGGCGTGTTTGAAGAATGTGATCAGTCAGAACTTCCTTCACTAGCAAGCACGAGCAATACTAAGATCGTAGCGTAAGTGAAATCTGTGGTATCTGTCTATACTCCTTCAGGAAACAGAAGTGAAGAAAGTTATGTATTGTACGTAATTATATTTACCGAACGGAAGACCTAACTACTTCGCAGAGTGGAATATTGACTTTCTAACTATATCTGAAGCGCTTATAGCGTAGCTTATCGTTCTTAACCGATCAACTAGGTTAGGCAACGTGCGCTGCGGTCATCACTTGGCGCTAATGCCATGTATACTGAGCGCTTGGAGCGCGATAAGTCGTCGGTGCCGGTTGTTGTCTTATGATGGTAGTCATTATAGCGTGGTGGCCCTGCAATCATTTACCTTTTGGTGATAGAAACTTGTTACGTAAAATGCGGCAAATTGCCCATCTATCGTGTCTCCTGTGACAGAGTGAGCGCCTGTATACGCGACGCGCTACCAGAGCGCTTAGTAAAAGGATCGTCCAGCCCGAGACATTTTTTTATATAGCTGATAACTATATACCTTTGACCACTATCTAACTTTCATAGAAGTTGTTCAGGCTAAACAAGAATGAGTGGCTCTCAAGGACTGCTAAAAACACAATGTTAGGTGGTGACAGATTAAGGTAAACTTTAACAAAATGCCTGTCCATCATAAGATGAAGCTCAAGTAGCTGGTGGGTATTGAACCATGGATCAGCGGCACGGCAATCCATAGCTTATTTATCGCTCAGCTATCATTGCTTCATCAAAAAATAATGACCAACACATAAAACTTTTCAGATAATTTGATGCCGATGCCCTCAATTAACTACGTAGACGAATTGGCAACACTAGTTGATTGACACGAAGCCCACAGATAAGATAATACTTACATAGTGACGATGTAAACGAAGCCGGCGCTATTACTGCCTACAGCCCCCTGGGGGTGGCTATAACCGGTCTCATCACCCTGCGATACAAGCCTGCCCTTCGAGGGTGTTATTCAATTACTTTAATTAGCACCTACCTATGTAGCTGTTTTTCCTTATTGCGATATCAGGAAAAGATATAACAGTCATGTGACGGAAAATTGTCTTTGACTCTTCGTTGACATTTAACATGAGGATCAGTTTATGAGTTCGCTGCGTTCATTTTGAAGTCACAATTTCATGACAAAAGTCCGTGAAACTTTCTATTAATTTTTCCACACAATTTTTTTTTTAATTATTCGAGTAACTTTTACTAAATTGTAGTGTACTATGTTAGAATTCGACAGTCGCATCGATGTGAAAAGTCTTCTAAAAGTCTAAAAGTCAGGTATTTATTATTGAAAAATATTTTAAGAAAACATTAAAATAATATTTTAATAAAACTTTTATAAAGTATAAAAATATAAATGAAAATTCCGCCTAAATCGTGACGTATCAAACACCACGCAGCCAAACCGGAAGAATTTTCGATCTTTCTCGATCGTTTGCTCTTAGAGTAAAGACCTCGTGAGGATGCTTCGTGTAGAAGCTAATGCGTCAAAAATTCTTCCGGTTTGGCTGCGTGGCGTTTGTGACGTCATGACGGCTTAACAGAAAAATTAGGCGGAATTGTCACTAGATAAATGTTCATATTTTTTAAGTGTTTTATTAAAATATTATTTGAATGTTTCTTAAAATATATTTGAAATATTTTTTATAATTAAATTTCCGCCAAGTAACGTATGAATCTAATTCCTCTAAATTTCGAGTATTTCGGAGAAAGATTTTTCGTACAGCGCGTAATTGATATTGAACCTCATTTCAGTACTGTTTTTTTTTCGTTACGATCTCCTTATTGATTCATCAGTACCCAGAAATATCCCCCGTGAAGAATCTTTAACCAGGGTGACAAGTATATTTAGCAACATTCTTAGTGGGTGGGTCTCACCCATTGACTTTCATAAGAGCGTCGTAGACGCCTAAATTGAATAAATGATTTTGTCTTTGACACCGCAGTGTCAGATATTCTGCCTTAAAAAAGTAGTGTGCAAACACTGTGTTTGGGCGAGAAGGGCACTTCTAGAAAGTTAAATTACAATGACATTTCTTACCGACTGATTCCGATTTGGTAATTGCTCACACGTACCTAACTGGTCGTTTAACTATTTTACAGGTTGATATTAATTTAATTACCCATTTCATTATTTTTATGACAAATTTTTGTTTACTGTATTATTTAATATGCAATCTTAGTCGACTATAAATAAAGAAGGTTCTCAATTGACTAAGTTTTCTGAGTAACTTTTTACAGAGTACATACCGATAATTATATTTATTTTAAATTCGTAAGCTGGTGGTTGTCATGCGGTCCAATTGAAATTTGAGAGATATCTGACGAGTAGAATTTGAATTATATTTTATGTTTGAAGTCGATTCTTTTTTTCTATAGTTTTTGTAATTTTAAACTCACTAAAAGTACAATATACAACTACGATTTAATGATATCAAGATTTAAAAAGTTTTTAGTTGGAAATAAAATATTATCTCTGTATGGACAACACATTTTTTGGTGCGTTTAAACTGCATAACAGTTTGAAACTTCACCAAACCCTTTTAAGTTCTATAAAAGCTCGCTAGCAGCCAATTCATGGCCAGCTTTTTACGACGATGGGTGCTTTTCCATAGAAGCACTTTCTATAATGGGTAGTAAACGTAGTATGTGCAGATGACGTCATCGCACAGTAAACAGTCCCTGACCGGCTTGCAGAGCTATTTCAGCCGTGGCGGAGCTGGAAGGAATCGATTTGCGGAGTTACTACCCAACTACGCTAGCCATGGTAATAACCACCAATTGCTATAAGTAAACTATGACTTAGTGCACAGGAAATAGCTTTAACGTATCCCGTTGGAGAATAAGCCGTCTGCAGTCGGCTTGAGCTCGTTATATGCACTGAAGCTAAATCAAAAGTGTATTATTTTGTTATATACTCGTATATACTATTAGAAGAGATAATATAAGGTGGTGTTTTTAGAATAGGTGTTTAGGTTTTCTAACAAAAGTATACTTAAGTACTTTTTATATAGCTTATAGGCTAACCTTTGACCGCAGCAGATGGTAAGTGATGATGTGGTCAAAGGTGTTGTTCGGGCTAACCTAGAATTACTGGCTTTCAAGGACAGCTGCCGGAATACACCGTTAGGTGCTTGGCGACATATTTTCTACTTGCAGGTGGTAGCTAGCCAGGCGGGCTTTCGCAAAATGCCCTACCACCTTGCTGTAATGATTGCCATCGTAAGACATCAACCGGGACCGACGGCTTAATATGCCCTGCGAAGCACGTGCACCCTCAGTAGTAATGTCACTAACGGTCACCCATCCAAATCCTTACCGGGGCGGAGGTTGCGTAGCTGATCGTTTAAAAAGACTAAGGAAACTTCGCTACAAGCGCTTGAAACTTATTTGTTTGATATATTGTTGTATATGCTGTTTTTATTTTTAATGATAAGTGAGTGAGGAAACTAATATGTCGCCCGCCTGATGTTAAACGACAAGCCTATCCTATCCTACCTACAGCAGTTATTTACTTGCAGTGTGACATCCTCGATGTGCTTGACACTGCACTGCGCACTATAAAGTTTATAAAATTAGATGATAGCGGCATGTGCGGCTCTTCCGATGCGTCTAACTAGGTGCACGTATGCCTTTAACATAAATATCTTAATCTACTAATTAGTAATTACCCACCTTAAATAATTTTCTAAGGTTCTCCAAAAATATGATTGTTTATGTCTATTTAATTTAGGAGTAACCCTTCATTACGTCCTCGACTTTTTGACTCTCTCTTTGACTATTTTTATCAAAAAATTATAAAACAAAATATAAAAAATCCAGATTGCTAGATATCCGATTGATCTTACTCTACAGGTCGCATTTCACAACCGATTCACGTGAATTATTTTGTCGATTCAGTTTTTGGAAAGGTTTCAAAACGGTGGAGATATCGGAGTTGAAGTCGTAAAAAAATGTACTTCACACGCGAGGTCTTCTGCTCGCAGAGCCCCGAGATATTAGGCAGGTATATAATAGAAACTATGTATTCTTCTGTGCCTTACCAATAACACAGTAGCGAGTAGTATTGCGTTGGGCCGATGATGGAAGTATTGGACGCAGTTTTATGGGCTATTTGGTGAGTCGGTGAGCCACTCGTTTCCCGATATTGCACCATTACTAGTGGCACAGATTACTTACTAGTGTGTAGGTTATTACGCGGTTTCTTAGAATCTCATGCTGGGATGAATTACCCAGTGAAAATATGCAGGTGGAACCTAAGAATAATGTTATTTATTCCTAGGTATACAGCTTTAGGTTTTTGCTGACACGACTGACCATTTCAATTGCAGTCACCGTCCTTTTTCTGAAGTAACAAAAAAAAAAAAACCTTTTTGTAACGTGCAAAAATAAGCCACGATGGCCACGTGACAATAACTATAATATGGACCAGCACGCATGTAATCCATGATGCGAATCCTAGTCAAGGGTTTGAGCATCGTGTGGTGGTACGCATTTCCATTTTGCGAATTTCTTTTATTTTTCTATGTTATTGTGACGGTACAAGCTCGAGGCCCACCTGATGTTAAGCGGACTAACCTCTGCCTATAACAGACGCATTTCGTCACAATTCACAAATTGCACTGCACCCGTTACCTTGAGACATAGTTGTGCGTGTAATTTCACTGGCTCTCAAGGACTGCTGCCGGAACACAACGTTAGGTGCTTGCCAAAAGATTTTCTACTTGAGGGTGCTCGCTGGCCAGGCGGGTATTCGCAAAATGCTCTTCCACCATGCGGTAAAGCTCAAGTCCGCGGCGGGATTCGAACCAAGGGCCTGCTGCGCGGCAGTCCAAAGACATCGCCACTGAGCCATCACTGCTTCCAAAATTATCTTCAAGGTACTCAGGCTTCTTTAACATAGATTCTCCACCAAAGAGAGAACGTGGCTTCCACATGACGCTTTGAGATTCTTGTACAGTTATCGCGATGTATTCTGGCCACCGTGTTGGAGAGCCAATAAGTAATTCTAGGTTTATTTAGCCAATTTTAATTTATTTGTCAATACCTTCAATCACATCAGCATTTACCAACAGTAGATATAGTGGTCAAACGGTAATCTATGAACACAATAAGGCCAAGAATGTTTAGCACTATTTTAGTTGTAAGTCGTTTTCACGCATCTACAAATGAGACGGTGGGTATAGTATTTATATAACGAAGGTACATATGTATATACTATGTAATCCCGCTGCCCCAACGATGGAAACAACGAGAATAAAGTTTTCATCCTTCCCGTAGTATGATGAGACGGTCAAGTCGACCGACTGATGGTAAGTGTCACCGATCCCGTTCTGTTTGAAACTACAGGGCAGATTATCTGACAATACAGTGTCACCTACCAAACACGAAAAAAAAGACGGAGCATTCCCAAAGAAACATTATATTCATTAATAACAAATACTTTTAAAAGTATCTTAAAGTCGGGTATTCTTCCGGTTAGGCTGCGTGATGTTTGTGACGTCACTTAGATAACAGGAAAGTTAGGCGGAATTGTCACTAGATATATAATTTTATGCTTTTTTAAGTGTTTTATTTAAATATTATTTAATTTTTTTAAGATACTTTTAAATGTATTTGTTGTTATTAAATATGGATTTCCGCAAAGTAACGCCTGAATCTATTCATTAGACATAAAATTATTATGTCTCTTTAAGAAAGCTCCGTATTTTATATATTATATCACTTGGTATCCTCATCGTCCCGACCCATTGATTTAGACAGCAAAACGTCAAATATTTATTTGGAATAGAATCTATTTCACTGGCTGACGTAGAAAGTTTCTGAATAAATCTATCTGAGTAACTACAGCGGGTACATGCCACAGACGTACATCGTACAGTTAGAACAGTAATTCCTAGGCTGTTCCTTTATCCAACATCCAACATCATCCCTCACCTATTGAAAAAGATTTCCTCATCACAAATAACTATTACATAAGTATGATAGTCACGTTAAAGAAAATCAAAATGGTTCTCCGACGATTCTAGAATCTATCCAGGTTCCCAGTAGCTTCAAACACAACAGTAGTTATAGGCCAAAAAGTTAAGTAGTTGTAAAGGCTAGCCCAGCACATACAGTGGTATCGAGCCAGTGATTTGAAATATATAGATTAGTTATATCCGAACACCACTGCTCTAAAAACTTACTAGAATTTACCTATATGCATACCTACGCACATGTATATGCAGTTTGTAATGACAAGGAAAGAACGTTCAAATATTATGCGTCATATCTGTTGTTAGAAAGAGATAAATAAGCAATTCGTGTTACCACCGAACCGCCACGAGACGTTCCGATCACCATTGTGCTGCGATCTCTTTCACTCTCTCACACCAAACGATACACATATCTCGCTCATCCATTTCATTGAGATTAGTTCCTAAGATAAAACAAAATGATGATATTTTCTATTACATCAATAAAAGCAATAATTACGCGTGAAATGAAACAGTTTTCTTATCTCTCACAGTGCCTGTATAATTGGTGCAGAGTCCAAAGACACAAGAAAGGCATATTGTCCACAGATTATTCCTAAAAACACGATTAGCGGCGATGTATTCACCGGACGCTTGGAAGTGCAAGACTGGTAGTGACTCAGGTGATTACCCTGAATTCGTCTAGTAAATATGGAGGCCATACAACACATCTACAGGTAAAAAAATCTTAGTATCGAGCACCTACTGCTGCTGGATCAAACCATTAGATGCTTGTCTACTTAGTTTCTATATGAGAGCTAGCCTAGCTAAGCAAGCAGATGAAGAATACCATACCGCCATGCTGTGAATCTCAAACTTTGAGAGACGTCTTTATATTGATATTATTATTTAATGTATATGATTATTGATATTATTATTTAGTGTATGTTATTTTAATGGTTGAGACTCTCATATTTGTTTATTTTATCATTGAATACTTTTTTATTTTATTTTATGTTTATGTTATATTATATAATGTGTATCAATATGACTATCACTGGTCGAAATAAATGAAATTATTATTATTCACGTTATTTATTTAATAACATAATTTTAAATTTTTTACAACATTCATATATAGAAAATAAATATTATAAAAAACTTAAAACTAGGATGCCGCCAGCAGCGGGGCAGGGCCTAAGCTACCAGCGGTTAGGACTGCAGAGAAAGGAACCTTCGGACAATGCGTGTCGTGTCGAGTATCACTGCCTTCTGTATCTGACCCTTGATCCAACCGTCTAGTGAGAGCCTCTTGAGGTGTTGGTCGAGGCTCTTCGCTATTAGGCCGTTCGCCGAAACGACTATCGGGACAATGATCGTCGAGTCAACATCCCACATGGCGGTTACCTCGTGAGCTAAGTCAAGGTACTTGCTGACTTTGTCCTTCTCGGCCTTCACGAGGTTCTCGTCATGTGGGATGGTGATGTCGACAAGCACTGCCCGGCGCTGGGATCGGTCGACCACCACGATATCAGGCTTATTGCAAGCAATAGTCCTGTCCGTGATGATAGAGCGGTCCCAGTAGAGCAGTGCACGACCATTCTCGAGAACTGGCGCCGGTGCGTACTGGTAGTACGGCACCTCTGACTCGACAAGGCCATATTGAAGGGCAAGTTGCTGGTGGATGATCCTGGCTACTTGGTTGTGCCTGTGTAAATACTCGCCGTTAGCAAGATGCGAACAACCGGAAATGATATGCCTGAGTGACTCTCCGGGACGGCGGCATGCTCGACAAATGTCGACCGTACCGTCCTTCAGGATATATTTCCGATAGTTGTTCGTCATCATTACTTCGTCTGCAATTGCACAGGCAAAACCCTCGGTTTCTCCAAAGAGGTCTCCGAAGCGTAGCCAGTTCACCGAAGCGAGTAAGTCCACATCAGGCCCTGTAAGGGCCCGAAAGAACCTCCCGTGCAGCTCCTTGCCTTTCCATACTGCCTTGCGGTCATCAGTGCTCAGCACCGTTGGTTTGCGCCAGTTATCGTTCGCCAAGGAGAGCGGTGTGAAGCCTTTGTCAACCGTCATGACATCACAATGCATCCCGCACTCGTGGTTACGGAAATAATCCCTGAGACTGCACACTTCACGGTTGTGAAGGCTCTTGGCATTTAAAAAGCCACGACCTCCCCATTTCCGTGGAATGTACAGTCTCATAACTGACGAGCGCGGGTGTAGCATGCGATGCAAAGTGAGCAGTTGACGGACTTTTCTATCCAGGGCGTCCAGCTCAGTCTGCGTCCACTTCAGGATGCCAAAGGAGTATATCAGTAGAGGCATCACCCAACCGTTAAAGGCGCGCGTCTTGTTGCCACCAGACAAAAAGCTTTTAAGTACTTTTGTCAGGCGGTAAAAGAAGCGTTCCTTTACCGATTCCTTGATGTCATCTACCGAAATACCCAACGACTCTGACATACCGAGGTACTTGTAGTATTCGACTTCGGAGAGAGATCTGAAAGTTATTGTCTCAGAAAGCTGCAAATTCGGAGAATTTACAACTTTCCCCTGCTGTACATGCAAGACCGCACACTTATCTACACCGAAATCCATCCTAATGGCGCTGCTAAAAATCTGTGTAATTTTTAGCATTTCCATCAAGTCTTGGCGTTTTGGAGTAAACAGCTTGAGATCGTCCATGTACAGCAGATGACTAATGACCTCACCTCCTCTACGAAGTCGAAAGCCTAGCCCTGAATCCTTCAGCAAAGTGCTAAGAGGATTTAGTGCTAGGCAGAACCACAATGGACTCAGACTATCACCCTGGAAGATGCCTCGCTCAATCCTTATAAAGTCCTGCGGGCCAGAGGGGGTATCGCTACCACCTGGTTGACGAAGTACTGTGGTCCATTGTCTCATACATGCAGATAAAAAGGATTTCAGAGTTGTATCAATTTTATACAATTCTAATATCCTTTCCAGCCATGAATGAGGCACTGAATCATAGGCCTTTTTATAGTCAATCCAGGCAACAGAGAGAGCCCCCCTGTTCCGCCGAACTTGTTGGCTAATGGTCATGTCTATGAGGAGGAGCTCCTTAGTACCACGGGACCCAACCCTACATCCATTCTGAGCGGGGGCCAAAACATTGTTCGCAACTATGTGCGTGTTAATTTTTGTAGTCAGAATGGATGTAAGGAGCTTGTAGATGGTAGGTAAGCACGTGATGGGTCTATAGTTTTTCGGGTCCGTGGTACTACCGGACTTGTGGAGCAGAAAGGTGACACCGGTGGTCATGAAACGGGGAAGATAACCAAGCTCGAGGGCTTCTTGAAATTGTGTCGCCAATCGGTCGTGTGAGCATCGAATCCATTTTATCCAAAAGTTGTGCAATCCGTCTGGACCAGGACTTTTCCAGTTCTGGGTCGTACGAATTGCACAACTAACATCTACGGGGTCTATATTAACAGACCCCATGGATTCGATAGACTCACATTCCCGCTGGATAACACGAATCCAATCACCCTCTGTATGCTCGACGGGCATCGACCAGACGCCACGCCAGAAATCATTCATGGTACTGGCATCAGGCAGTTGCCCGTCGATCACACGCTGATCGGTCCCTTCCCATTTCCGGTACACCTTTCTTTGATCACTTTGAAAGAGGCGATTAAGCCAGTATCTATCCACACGCTCTCTATAGCGGCAAATACGACTCGCCCACGCATAGACCTTCTGCTTCAGGTAGTCAATGCGATCAGTGACACAGGCCATGTAGTCTCGGGGTAAGACACCGGTTCCGGCAAAGGCCTGGGTCACGAAACGCATGACTCGAGGGCGGTTATTCCCTCGACTGAAGCAGATAAGTTTAGCAATGAGAGTCCGGAATGAGTTGATACGCCGCTCGATCCGTACTTGCCATGCGGGCGCACACCCGGCGGGACGTGATGCACGGTCGGTGTCCGGGAACTTGACATGAGCAACACGACACGCCGCAATGGCGCCACAGTACAAAATCGAGTGGGTATCAACTAAATCTTCGCTAGCCCGCAAATACGGGGCCAGCAAAGTATTCAGGGCTCCCATTAACGCTAGATTGCGTCTATGAGTAGGCAAACGTGGTAGTCGCGGCCTAGAGTCAGGTGTGAATCGATACTGGCTAATTGCGTCCTCCAAAGCCCTCCTCAGTTGCTCACTCACCTGGCTAGTCACGCTCATATTCGCGCAATCTCCCTCATCGACTTCAAGATCCACCATTGCCACTGGTGTCATACCCGACGATGGCATCATAGTCTGGGCCGGGGTCGACGAAGCGGCGGGCAGATCCTGTGCCATGGAAGGAGTCGCGCGAGTAGTAAGCGCCTCCAGGCGGAGCCGATCAAGCACAGACTGGTCTAACAGCTTGCACCGGTGGATAGCCCGCACTTGATCTGATAGGCGTTGGGCGGATACGGCGACAGTCGGTTCAAGGGTCAGAAACAGAGGCAGCATACGATCACGATACGCGGTCAGAATTGTTCCTCCCTCCGTAGCCCCATAGTAGGCGCGCATGCAGTTTTCATTGATTGATGGAGTCCATCGCATGCGGCGCACTATACCACCGGTAGCGGGGGCCGGGCGCGGAGCAGATTGCCCCACAGGCTCCAAGCGTGCCGGTAGCGGGGGACGTCCCCGTCGCACAGGTCTCGGCGGCGGCGGCGGCGTCGGTGGCCCACCCTCATCACTCGATGCACTCGATTCGCGGGGAGTGTGGAACTCGTCTCCCGACGAAGAGCTCGGAGCTGACGGGGTAGGCGGTGATGGGATATGTGCGCAGGTGGTCGCCGCTGTGGTATTCTGTCTCGCCTTTAATCTTGTGATCATATTTATGATATCTATTGGTTTAATTCCATATTGTAATTTGTTGTTGTTTTCTTTGTTCTTTGACATAAAGTGTCAGTATAGCAATTTGTAGTCATTTTAATTGTTTCTTCTATAATTTTATAAAATATTGTCTGCTTATATTATGGAAGGTTTTATTATACACTCAGAATATAATATAGTAGGAAATATCAGCCATAAAGTGTAAAAATTCAATTTTAAAATTGTTTTGTGAAAAAAGGCGACGTATGTCAGCGGTGCTTTTTTTTTTTTTTTTTTTTTTTTTTTTTTTTTTTTTTTTTTTTTTTTTTTTTTATTATTATTATTATTATTATTATATTATTGGGACCTAAGCTGACTGATGCCAACATTGACTGATGGCATCCTGACATAATCACGATTTCAAAATTTACGTCACCAGCTGTAACCACTAGGTAAACTTCTTTTTGCTCATTTCGTTGTAACATCATATTGTGATGCTAAGAAATATGGTATACACATCAACATCATCAACAGTCGGAGGACATACCTCCTATTCTCATTTGACGAGGTGGGGATCGAGGTGTGTGGAAACAGTTCTTCAAGGCAGTGCTGTCTACCTTCTGTTATTTTTCCCTTAGACGTTTCTTAAAACTCCCACGGGAATATATAAGGGGGTGCAATTAAGCCGAAAATACTTTATAAGCCCCGTGGGATGCTGGGCTAGAATATCAACCAATGCTACCTGTGGGTGTCGTATGAAGCCACTTAAGTAAAATAGCGGAAGGTGGGCAACAGCACGTTCTGAGAAACTTATATCTTAAGCTGCGATCCCCAAGGCGCCTGCTAAGCTTGAGAATTATGGTAAACACTTCCTTAGTTGGGGAGGCTGTGCACAATCCAGCTGATACAGAACAGCATTACTGCTCTCACACCGAACCTTTAACTGGTCAAGACGGCTGCGGCGGGATTCTAACCATGGATTCCTGATCAGCGACCTATGTTCATTATCACTGGACTATCACTGCTTCAAGTTCTATTGTTCTAGGTGTGAAACTGTCTTCATTATTTCATTACAGTTCCGTCGCAAAATAGTTTTCCGCACTTCCGTAGTGTCGACCAACTGTCGCAAAATTGTTAATCGCAGTAGAGTCATGTTGAGCTTCAGTGTGTCGCCCAAGTTTTTTTTTGGTTTATGTTATTGTGACGGAACAAGCTCGAGGCCCACCTGATGTTAAGCGGACTAACCTCTGCCTATAACAGATGCATTTCGTCACAGTCACGAAGTGCACTGCGCCCGTCACCTTGAGACATAGTTGTTAAGTCTCACGTGCCTGGAATTTATATAAGCGATCTTTGGTGAGTCGCAGAACAGTTTTGTCGCTCAACTGTGAATCGCACATCCATTTGTCGAGCTCACATAGTACTCTCCTTTTAGCCCGGCATCCACGGGGTCCCGGCATCCCACAGGGCTATATCTGATATAATATAAGTTATAGAAAAATTCCATTCACCCTGAGTTTCTGGAATTCTTACACAGTTATGATTGACGGAGGTTTAATAATAACCCGCGTTGAAACCGTGAATCACTGCCATCACTCACGGATATATGATTACCTAATACTTACGTACCTACCGCATATATATATGCCTTTATATTTAGGTTAACGTGCTATATTGAATATGAGAAATCGTAGTAAATCTCGTGAAGGGCCAAAGATACATGGAGATCCAAAAAAGCATTCGACGCATTAGTCTAGAAGAGTTTTTATAGAAGTGATCTTATCGTCGCTTGCTTTATCGTTCTTAACCGATCAATAAAGTTAACGTCTGCTGCGGTCATTACTTGATGCTTGTGGCATTAATACTGCTGCGCGCTTCCATGCTGCGGAGGGCACGGTTCCGGCTGTTTCTTAGAATGGCATCGTTATAGCATGTATATAGTATAGTACGGCATTTTGCGAATTCTCGCCTGGCTAGCTAACACCCTCAAGTAGAACATCCGTTGCCTGGCACATATCGGTATATTCCAGCACCGATCCGTGAGAGCCAGAAATTCTAGGTCAGCCTGAACAACATCCTCGACCATTAGTAAAGATAGTGGTCAAAAGTTAGTCAATATGGTATATCTATAAAATCTGTAGGATAAATCTTACATACAAAATTACAATATTACGAAAAGAAAAATTATACTCATGTGCGGGATTCTAACACGCGCCATCAACTCCTATAGTCGGGGCTTGTACTGACCGTTTAAGCTAACATGACATATGATTCATAACTCAATTTGTCCTCTCGTTCATTAACGTACTCGTATGGGAACGGAGCGATACCTACCTATAGCTCAACTTACGTTGTACAGAAAAGGCTAATTTTTGCAATGAACTTTAAACTTGTTACCCATGACGCAACCCTATAATATTAATATTTATAAATTTTCAATAACACATGATCTGCGGATTACATTACAAAAATTAAATGGCAAAATTACGAAAGTCAAATTATAGTGATGTGCGGTATTCGAACCTTCACCATCCACCCATCAAAACTACAACTCACAAAATGTACCCTCTTGTTCTTTAACCATCGTATAGGAATGGAGTGATGGTATTTCTGTCAAAAAGTTAAAATTATAACTAAAAAAACCGACTTGAAACATAAAAACGCATTGTTAGGGATACCTCAAATACAACTCGTCATCAGATCGCACTCAAATTTAAATGGGTGGTCCCATTTAAATTTGAGTGCGATCTGATGACGAGCTCATGCCAGCACCAGCTTTCGAATATTAAAAAACATCAAAATCCGTACATCCTGTAAAGAGATAATGAGGTTATATACGGTCGCGTCACGCTTCGCACTGAGCCGCGGCGGACGTACCACACTCAAAATCCTGAAGAAGGATTCCGATAGAAGCCGAAACATTGTCAATAGCGATATCGACTCATAGTAAGTTCCCGCTCAAACACCCGTGTCTTCATTTATATAATATATAAATATGAGCGTCAGTTTTTATAATACGGTAACACAAACAAAAAAAAGTAGTCGAATTGAGAACCTCCTCTGTTATTCTAAGTCGGTTAAAAATAAATAGAAAATAATAATTCTTTGGTATAATGTAAACCTAATTATATTTTATTAGATGCTCGTGATGCGTGTTCTTGAACAGTATTTGTATTAGAATGGCGTAGGTGAGTAAACCCACCAAGCAACGTCCAGACAATGTTTATAAAGTGGTTAAAATGTAAATTATTTGTTCTCATTCTTACAGAACAAGGCTAAAAAATATATCTGTAATACGGCTGTACAAAGTTATAGATCTTCAGTTTACATTGTAGAACATTTACTTCAGTATATTAGTTTAATACTTTTTATTCAAGGCTGTGATTCTAAAGAACGTATCCTAGCGCCATAATAAATTTTCTTCATATAAGTACTATACATATATAATTATATATAATATATAATATATAATTTTCTAGGTATACCGGTCGTCTGTAAATATTATTTTTCCTGAAACTAATGAAATTACTAATGAGGTACACATATATCTTTAAGATGTGAAGTCATTATGTAATACAATCAAGCTGAAAGCAATATCCAAATCTATACTTTGTGTATCATTTTATTAGGACCACTTTTGGAACATGAAATTTGTCCTTAACGGCCGCTAAAACGCTATGAAAAGATTTTCCAAGTGGTACATACCTCTTATAGTTATGTTTTATGATTTAGGTGTAACATGGCATAGAATTAAAAGAATAATACCTATACTTGCAAGTATAATATGATACGCCCTACTTGCGAAACAAGTGGGTATTGTAACTAACCAACGTGTAGACGCGTGATACAAATTAGACCAGCTTTGTCACCAACATCAAAATAATAGAAAGCGTTGCAACTTGCAATCCACAGGAGCAATGCCTGTGGCAATGCGGTAAATATAGCTAGGGCACGATACTAACTGCTATTACTATTACCTACGTAGTGGGCCGGCATCGTCCGTTAGGTTGCTCAGAATGTTGTCGTTGTAGTCGCTGTAGTACCTGTTTTATTTATTTCGAAGCAATGATGTAGCAAGTAGAAAATCTGTCGCCAAGCACCTAACAGTGTGTTCCGGTAGCAGTCCTTGAGAGCTAGTAAAATTACAGGCACATGAATCTTAAGAACTGTTTGTCTCAGTGTGACGCGCACAATGCAATCGTCACTTGTGATGAAATGCATCTGTTATAGGCAGAGGTTAGTCTACTTAACATCAGGTGGGACTCGGGCTTGTTCTGACACAATCACATAGAAAACCTCAAAATAGGCTTCGCTTTATAAAAGCCAATTCATTCAATTCATAAAGCCAATTCTTAGTCATATTATTGTCATAACATTAAAGTAAAACTTTTTTATAGTTATATATTACTTTTATCAACGAAAAACTCGTAGAAACCATAGTTTTCTACTGTTTTTTTTTAAATCAGTGTTAAGTGTGTCACTAAAATAATAACCAAAGGCATTAAAAAACCAACTTACCCCAGCGATGTGGAGTTCTCCCCAAAAACTTCTTCTCTTCAGGATCCCAGATCATGTACTGGACCCTCTGCAGAAATGGGCGCTGAGGAGGTCTCCGGCAGTAGTTTACCACTCCATTCGCTTTATCTGCTCCCATCGTGCCACAACTATGGAGAAAAACTAAGTGAGAAAACTGGAAGTAATATGGATGTGGAGCAGTGCTCGCTGCGACTCCTGCTGAAAGACTGGTCAGCTCGAGAAATGATGGTGTTAACGGATGTATAGATGAGGTTATGTAGAAGTGTCGAGTTTTTTGCCCAAATTTTAAGAGCCTCTGTGAGTCACGAACATAAGTATAATACATTGTTTGTGTAGTTCATTCGCATTATTTTTAGTACCTACGCAAGAATATTATAATCAGTAAAGATAACGTAGAAAATGTTACAAAGTGGATTATCGAAACGTAGGGCTTAAAATTATATAAAACGTAATATAACTGATATTGTTTTTACGTATTCTTTTATTTTATGCCTTATAGGTTAGCCTTTGACCACTATCGCACCTGATGGTAAGTGATGATGTGGTCGAAGATATTGTTCAGGCTAACCTAGAATTATTTTAGATAACATATTTCAAAATAATAAATAAAAATATTAATCTAACACTTTACTAATTCTTAACAACTAATGTGGAACTACTCAGTAAAGTACGTATCTAGAATCTTACCATTTTTTTATAAAAAAACCGATAAAAGTTAGGGCGGTCAAAGAAACACGCAAACAATTGTATTAAATTTATAATAATAGCAAAAAGTATGATAATGAAACCTCTTAATCCTTTAAATGAGTGCGCCAGGATGACCTCTAGCAGAGACAAATGGCGGGGCATCGTGAGGCGTGTACTGTCTGCCCCCTCCACCACTACTACATCATGTAGTCTACATGACGACCACGACCGCTCTGCCAAGAGCGTATCGACTTAGAAGAACGTACTGCCTACCCAAGCGCTTATATTTTAACCAGCTTCCAACAAAGAGAAGGTTCTTTTTTCGGACTGTTTTTATGTATGCTTGTATATGATGATTATGATTTATTTATTTGTTTGATATAGTCAATTAACTGAAAAGTGTATTTGCTTACCTTGGTAATTGCATTTTTTGTTGACTAAATAAGTACTGACTTATTTTAGGCGAGTGAATGCTATTTTAACCAGTATGCATCAAATAAAGAATAAAAGGTAAAAAATAATATGGAACAGACTTCTGAGACTGAAAATATACAATAAGGACAGCTGTCGTAGTAGTTGTAGAATCTTGCGATAATTTGTAGAAATGATATTTTATTTTCATAGTCTAATATGTAAAACCTAATACATACAATAGGAAATACATTCCATTCAAACATGCTTCCACGATGCCCATCTCTCCGTTTACCTATTCTTTGGGCGCCGCCATCCATCCGCCCAGATCTGGCTGTAACCGCTCGCCGCCCGCCCAGCGACCTCTCCGCCTTACTTTGCCCAACCCTGCCCATCAGCTGAGCTAAGTTACCACATAACGTGATTATCTTAGTGCTTTGCCTAGACGCATGAATTTCACTTAGCTTAATTTGAAATGCGTGGGCACGTACACAAAAATATGCTTCTTCCTAGAATTTGATACCATTGACACACCACAGGGACACACATAGGGAACACTGAATGTTTTAATTATAGCAGAATCAACAGGTTCAATGTTTTACTAGTAATTAATGTTTTCTGTAATGTACCCTTCAAATGGCCGAAACCTGTTCTTGTCAAAGTTTAATTATTGTTTATTCATTCATTTTCATGCACTTTGATTACAAGTCTAAATTAATAAAAGTAAAATACCTGACTACAAATTATTTATTTCCGTTCAGCGTTTTATCTTCCCATTGAAATTAAAGTTACTAAAAGTTATATATATTTATGGAATAATTTTTTAAGGCCCTTAATTTTTAATAATGGCGCTATATGGCGTCTAAAATCACCTTTTTTTTCATGTAAGTACCTACCTAGTGTTATTTGCTCTATCAAGACAAATCTAACGATACCTCTTACATTAAAATCGGTCAGCAGTTTAGAAGTTTTAGTGGAATAAAGAAACTCACCTCCTTTTTCTGAGCAGTCGTGTAAAAATATAGCTATGGTCTGCGATGCCGCAAGTCCAAGGTTCGATCCCCACGGCTTCTTTAGCTTCACTGCTTGGTGGAAGGGCATTTTGCAAATACTTGCCTGGCTAGCTGCCACCCTTATGTTGTAAATCTGTCGCCAAGCACCTAACAGTGTGTTTTGGCAGCAGTCTTTGAGAGCCAGTAGTCATTATGAAATTACAGGTAAATGAGACTTAACAACTGTTTGTCTCAGTTAGTCATATTGAAGAAAAGCATTTGTTATAAGCAAAGTTTACCCGATACATCAGTTGGGCCTAGTGAGAGTTCCGTCAGAACCACGTTAAAAAAAAGAATACTAATATCGACATCCTATAGCTATTATTAGAAACGGGATATTTACCGTGTTTTTGATTGCTTTTGAGCTCTCGATATTTCAGCACAGCAAGCGCCATGATCACGAGTAAACTGAAGTCTATGCGAGTGGATGGTCGGCACTAAGAGCAGACGAAAAGGTCTATCTACCCTCTTTCTTGTACGTTTTCTGAACACTTCAGTTTACTCGCGCTCGTGGCTCTTGCAACAGTGCCGAGATATCGAGAGCTCAAAAGCAATAAAAAAAACGGTAAATATCCCGTTTCTTATCATGGCTATGGTGTTAATGACCGTGACAGTTTAAAAACTGATATCAACTATCCTATTCCTTTGAACATATTTCTCTTTACCTCGATGGTCAGAATTTGGCCATCTACAACCAATTGGAAAACTATGCTGGATAACATTTAAGTAACAATTTAATTTAACTATGAGCAATGAGTATGTAATAACTACGTTTAATACGTAATTCTGATTCTAAGCAGTAATGCCCCGAGGGGTGCCGGGTTAGAATTGCACCTCCCCATATCATCCAGTGAGTGTCGCAAGAGGCGACTAAGGGAAAAATACTGGAAGGTGCGCAGTAGCGCCTTCTAAAGAACTGCCAACTTACAATGCGATCGCCAAGACGCCTGCCAAGCGTGGGTATTATGGCAAATACCTCCTTAATAGGGGAGGCTGTGTTCAGCAATAGACGATCCTGCTATTACAGTACAGTAAGCAATTAATGTCACGATTCAATACTTTTTGGTAAAGTTATAAAGAGAGGCAAGATTTAGTTTTTTTAATTACTTACCTGTTTGAGGGTAATACTTCAACGGCTGGTGACAGGTCATTATTCTCGTAGTTTATACGAATGGTCACCAGGGTAGCTATAAGTATATTAGTCCTTTAGGTAGAACTATCCACAAGTTTTCGCCAAGCAACTAACGGAGCGTTCGGGCAACTGTTTTTGAAAGCCATCTTCGACGAATTCAACTAATACATACCAATGACTGATTTTGGTCAAAGGCTAACTAAAATCAACTATTGGTAGCCTATTAGTGTTATAAAACGGTATAATTTTTATTTTATAGCTGAGCTCCTGTCTGTTGCTTTATCTCTTGGAGTTTTACGAAATAGAACATAGATAGATGAATATATGTGTGAATAAAAGTCTATTTAGCGTTTAATAATTTATTGTAAAACATACACAGGAATAAATTCAACAACATGGAATATTTATATATTGTCTAAGAATTAAATATAATGTTTTTTTTTCTAAACGAAAATAATATTATATTTTATAAATTTTTGGAGCACAAAATTTAATGCGCCGGGCAGGAATTGAAACCGCGTCCTCCGATTTCGCGCCGGATAACAAAAAAAAAATGCGGGTTCGATTCCCGGCCGCCGCTGACGCATAAAATTTTGTGCTCCAATAATTTGCTAAATATGATTTTCGTTTAGCACGCGATAGTGATTGTAATCATATTTAGAAATAATATTATATCTAGGTAACTAGGTATACTCGTATAAGGAAGGCAACGCTAACTACACTTACAATATAAATAATAATTACTTTACACAAATATTAAATAGCTATAATGTATTTAGGTTTAGAGAAAACGGAAACTTACAGACTTTCATGATTTTTCTGTTAATTTTGCATTTATTATTATCCCCACGTTTGTGCCTGTAATATGAACAGTGAACGTGGTCACGTTCGGATAGTCACTCGTTTGCGTCTAATAACAATGCACAGCATCAGGTTCCGGGTAAAGGAAGATATAGCTGACAAGAAGTCCCTACTCCCTATATATGTTCTGCACACGCCCAAGCCCGACCACTAGGCTTTATTGATGTAAGGCGTTTTAAAATTCCGTATAATACATTCATTTATTTATATTGCACAGTGACTCTTTTCAGCGTCGATAGGTATGATCGTAATCTTTTTTTTTCAAATTCTCACATATAAATGAAAATATATTTCGAGCGTTTAGGGGAAAAAATAAATATTTTTCTATTTATTTTCCTTGCAAAACGTATGAAATTGGTTTGTAACTGCGGGAAGAAGGCGAAATCACCCTACAGGTAAAACTAAATTTGAATAGAGTTATCAAATACTAAAGGCAGCGCAATACGACATGTGAGATATCTGTATGGGAATCGAGAGTAAAAACTTAGTGCAAAGGAAACTTAAGACATCATAATATCGTACGTATATCAAACTTGTGCATACTTAACTCATAATCTTTTTATATCATTTATGTTAAAAATAAATTATATTTCTATGTAGAAGGGCGTATTTGCTGTAAGTGGCAAACATTTCGTAAGACTAAACACACACACAAATAACAAAAAAATAACATGTTCCATTTGCAAAGAAAGGACCTGTCAAATGTTGTTCTTGTGTCTGTAATTACTAAACTTAGTTATTTCTTACGAAGATAACCATCGCTGTTCACTTCTAGAGCTATTTTACACAAAGTTTACTTAAGTCATCATTTAGTTTGTAAGGTGTGATAATGGGTTAAACTGAACTACCGTATTGCTATTAGGTACTGAAAACTGTATAGGTAGTTATACTAATGAAAACTGTATTCCTGTAAAATCGAAAATTACAATGTTTTTTTTCATTTTTTTTTTATTTTAACGTAAAGTTTGGTTATACTACTTACAGCATTTACGTTTCGAACGACAATATGTACTATTTGGTTAACACTTAGGTAATCATAATTATTTCTAAACTCTTAACTATCTTACTTAAGGCGAATGGTAAGGACAAAACACAAAAACGAGGTGTTTTAGGCACGCTTCCTGCGCTTTAAAATATATACAGGGTGGAAACTTTCAACGGGTCAGTGAGGGGAAGTACCTTATCCGTTGTAGCTACTCGGAAATAGTCTTAGGAGACTATCCATATTTTTTTATGGCATTTTGATCCCAATTCACAGATTTTCAAAAAAAATTACAGTTAGCTAGAAAATAGCCATTTTACACAAAAAAAAAATTTTGATGCTAATCGATCCTGTTTCTAATACTGATCAAAATCTTCTATGGAACCAACCATCGTTGGAGTACTCAAAAAGTCACAAATAGCAAAAAACGTTTCCCTTACATTTTGTAAAGAAGTTGTGTAACTGATATACAAAAAATAAAATAAAAGACAAATGATCACGTAGAATTTTACACATATCAAAAAGATGGCAAGGTTCTATTTTCTTTTTTTATTAACGAACATAACTTGATGGTGTATTTTTATTATTTACGTAATATGCTTCTAGCAAGTCTAAACGTTCTAAATCGGAGATTATTTTTCTGTTATCGATAGCTGTCCAATTATGCACATAGTGTAAAATTCACAACACACTCAGAGCTTTTCTGGCGCAACAAACTATTAAGATTGTTTTTTATTTAGTAATAACGAGTTCGAAATTTGAATTGTTTTTTAACTTATCTTTTTATTCAGTCAACAAAAAGATCTCAACCGACACAAAAAGCTTTGGCAAAAAATTTTCATACAAAATGTACGGGAAAAGTTTTTTTGCAATTTGTGTCTTTTTGAATACTCCAACGATGGTTCGTTCCATAGAAAATTTTGATCAGTATTAGAAACAGGATCGATTGGCATCAAAAAATGTGATTATGTAAAATGGCTATTATCTAGCTAAGTAACTGTATTTTTTTTCAAAATCTGTGAATGGGGATCAAAATTATATAAAAAAAAATATGGATAGTCTCCTAAGACCATTTCCGAGTAGCTACCACGGATAAGGTACTTCCCCTTACTGCCCCGCTCAAAGTTTCCACCCTGTATATCGTGTTAACGTTTCTTAAAGTTTCCTATCCATGTTTCAATTTATCCAGGTTTTTGCATTTTGCTAGTTATAGAAGGATAAAATAAGCACCCGGACCCGGAACAATTTGAAAATTTTGAAGTACCGAGATTTCAGTAATTTTTGGTGTATCGAATTCGATTGGTACCAAACCAGTTATTCCTTAAATTCGTACAAATGTTTTCATGGTCCAACTCTACGGACAGTAATAAAAAAAAGGATTATAAGAGTAAAAGCTATTTGCGCCTAATAACACATAACTACTAGCTGAGGGGAAAACCAACTTCGTTTGCTCGCAAATATGACCAGGCAATAAATAATAAGGCAGCGTGCCGTCTATTGATTCAAACTCATCTTGTTATACAGGGTTATTGCTAACAACCTCTTAGGGTTGACTGCTGCTAGTCCTAACAAACATTAAGAAATATTTTTTATTTTGTGTTGTAAAAAAATATTTTTTTTAATGCCTACTCAGAGCCAAGTGCGCCCACCACGGCAACCCTGGACCGCGCCGTGCTCCATGCATTGAATAGAGTTTTGAATATGTACATTGAGCAAAGAAACAAAAATTATGAATTATAATACATAACAAACACAAGAGACTTAACATCAGGTGGTCCTCGTAATTATTCCGTCAAAAACAAATAAATAAAAAATTTAAAAAAATCAATTAACAAACTGTTTGTTAGGACTAGCAAAAGTCAACCCTAAGAGGTTGTTAGCATTTTAACAATAACCCTGTATAGATGACCCGCGAGCGACCGCTAAATGCACAAACTCAATTTACTGGCCTTACCTTTCGCCTTAACAACGAATATACATAATATACAACATATAAATAGAAGTAGGTATGTCTGATTTTACTGAACACTTAATCAACTAGAACTACAATAATTAATATAGATACGTATTTTTGTACTGATGTCAGGTAAGAGCTGAAAAAGGCCATGAAATCTAAAGAACACCTCGAATAGGCTAAACATAAGAATAAGTGATCAATAAAGAATAAAATAATTAAATTGAATAATTCCTTTGGGATGAACCGTACATTGACTTACAATTTTACACTCCTTCTTATACCTAATACAGCTCAAGAAGCTATAAAAAACTTACTTCCTGAGAAGTCTCGGGACAAATACGAAAAAACTTATAATGATTTTATTTTCGTCGTAGGTATAGTGTAAAGCACTATGAATCACTCGGGAGAAAGTTCTATTTAATTCTTAGTGTAAAAGTTCCATAAAAGTCAGTCTAAATCAAAATAATTTATTCAATTTAGGCGTATACGACGCTTTTATGAAGGTCAATTACAAGTTTTAATATTAAAATATTCTACATTCTAATGCCACGTTCAGCGCTATAGAGCCACTGCAAGAACGGGCAACAAACTCGAAGCCATTATTTTTTACCGTCTTTGAACGATGTACAATAGTATATTGTGATACAAGTGAGCTAAGTTGCTAACCATACACGAGGCTGTGTTGCAGCCCGAGCCGTAGGCGAGGGCGTAATTCAGCCGGGTGTATAATAAGCAAGTTGCGCACGAGTTTCATACACACTTTTTCAACACCCTTGCGAGGAAAATAAAAATATTGCACAAATGCGATACAAACAACATACGAAAATGATGGAAAATAGCGCGCAACTATTTTTTTTTGCACGCGGCAAATGTATGTATTTTGGTTGATTACATAAAACCTCTTTGTTGTTACAAATCTGTATTACCCGCTTAAATTGAAAATGCTATGTTTACTCGCATATAATTTGCAGTTAGGTAAGTACTAACTTAACTTTGTAGGGATAAATTTCCCGGTTAAATTGAAAATGCTCTGTTTACTCGCATATAATTTGCAGTTAGGTACTTACTCAACTTTGTAGGGATAATTCTATTACGCACTAGAGCTTATTATTACGCACGAGGTTGTGATAGTTCAGTTTATGGCCTTAAGCACGATATAATAAAGCTCACTTTACGAGCAAGGGTGTTGAAAATAGATTATAAAATGATTACAACGTAGGTCTTGGCTGAGGCAGAATTGTGCAAATATTTTTGTCGTTTAAATAAAAACTGAATGATTGCCTTCTGCAACTTGAATTTTCTTTCCGTGAGCATTGCTATATCTTTAGGAACTTTATTATATTATATGGCCTTACTAAATACCTATTTACAACCAACATTTTAAACTGGCCTAGAGGGTATTGTACCTCAAGGATAGCTGCCGGAACACATCATTAGATGCTTGGCGACAGATTTGCAACTTGAGGACCAGGCAAGCCAGACAGCATTACTGAAACGCCCTACCATAATGCGGTGCAGCTCAATCTGCGACAGGTTCAACCCATCACGGGATATCCCATGCTCGGGATAGTTCCTACTGGGCCATCACCATCATCAAAATATTTCTAAGCATGTTAACTAAGGAGGAAATATCTCTAATTCACCTTCCCAAGAATTAAACACAATTTCCGAGTATGATGTTGATAGTTGATACCTACTATAAATTAGTTAGGTGACTTTCAAATCCTCAGATTCCATTTCATAGATAAGACTATACTGTTTTTATATGGTAATGTGATGGAACATCACAATACTATAAAAAATTAAGCAAAATATTTAAATTTCAGGTTTGTAACTAATTTCTATGAGCTAGAGACCCGTGAGATCCAGATGGACAGACAGGCATAATTTTGTAATAAATAATAGGTTTCATATTTATATACGGCCATATTTAGTCTAGCCGAAATTATTATAAAGAGTACAAGTATATGTAACTCCTATAATATTTTATCTACAAATATAAAGAAACGACTGCTGTAATCATTAATGGTTTTAGATCATTTTTGGAAAAGTAAACTAGTCAAGCAAATATACCTTATTAGTATAAGGCTTGCTGAAACTTGGCAGACCTAACCTGATATTCATCTGCTTATTTGGTCGAAGTAAAGTTTCAGTTGGACCACGGGCCAATATCACTTTTGAAACCTTATATTTCAATCCCCATTATGATAAGTAGCTCATCAGCATAGCTAAGAATTGTTTTTATACATTTCTATAGCTTTATTTTCTATCAATAAATCTCTGGACGAGAAGAATTTATATATTTTTATCCACTAAAGGATTCCTATTTCAGATATAATTTTATAACCTCCTCCATACGCATTTATAAGGAACAGAGTCCGAAGAGAGTCCTAACTCACGTGATATTTTCTCGCAATTACCAAAATTTAGGACAACCCAGCGGAATATACAACCCGCGATCCCAAATGCAATTAGGGTGTTAATATCAATTCGGGTCGCGGGTGGAATATTCCGCTGGCTTGTCCTGAATAATAGAAATTCCCGGAAAATATCACGTCTTATTTCGACGACCCGTCGCACTTCAACTATCTTCAAAGCTGATCAGAGAACATTCTAGTAAATTCGTGGATTCCTGCCAGTTTCTAAATAATTCCTATGGACAATATTCGCCATAGTTTTGCCAGTTTTGCTCAAATCCTTACATACTGCATACATAGGGTTATTTAATATTTAGCCAATACACTCTGTTTAAATATTATAAATTAAACCAGCAAAAACACTCATATAGTGAATCGAATACGTGTCGCGGGTTTCGAGCATATCAGATGCTCATCATCAGGGCGAGTGCATAGCTGCGTCTGCGAGCTCCCGACGGGCACTGACGGTTTAATTTATAACATTTAAATATGTATAAAACTCACGAGAATTTTATCTCAATACACACTACATCATTTTCCAAATAGTTGAGAAACATTTTGATAACAACTCAAGTCTTTTCATCAGGTTATGGGCACCGTAAACGCTGCTCTAGTTACTACGTATCATATCAGTTCTTGTCTTCGAGTGGTTGTGTGTCGTTATCTGCGTCTACGAAGAGCTGGATCCTGGTGTACCCCGAGGGCTCCTTGATGCTCTTGTTATAGAGGATGTTCTTGGCCCACGCGCGGCAACGTATCACTACCAGCGACCGAACTGTAAAAGGTAACATTATTCAACAGTCAATAATTTTAAAAATAACTTTTTTGTGTATTGTTATATCTTCAATGTCTCACAATGTTATAGATGAAATGACAGTATGATTCCTCGTAACCATTCAATCATTATTTTCTCAACGAACTTTTGAAGCAATGATAGCCGAGCGGTATGGACTGCCGTGCCGCAGGTCCATAGTTCGATCCCCACCACTGGCTTAATCTTCACCGCATGGTGAAATTTAATTTATCGAATGCTCGCCTGGCCAGCTGCCAACCTCAAATGGAATATCTGTCGAGAATTACCTTTCAGCGTGTTCCGGTAGCAGTCCTTTAGAGCCACTACCACAGACACATGAGACATGACTCTGTGGGTGATTGAGTGAGAAGAATGGTGAGGGGGAGCACAGTGCAATTCGTACACTTGTGACGAAATTCATCTGTTATAGGCCGAGATTACCACTAACTAGAAGGTCCTCCGTTGAACAAGGTCTCTCCATTGGAGTTATTAGCCATAATCCCCACGCTTGGCAGGCTCTTGGGGATTGCAGGATAAGTTGTCAGTTCTTAAGAAGGCGCTGCTTCCCATCTTCTGGTATTTTTTCTTTAGTCGCCTCTTACAAAACCCACGGGAGGAAAAGGGGGGTAGACATTCTAACTCGGCATCCCTCGGGGTAATAATACACAACATAACCGGCATGTCGCAACTACTTACAGACCCTAATGGCTCCTTCTGTTAGTTCCGAACACAAATAATTTAGTAAGAGCTGGGATAATAACTTAACATGTGTAAAAATCAGACTGCATCGTTATGATCTACGAACTGGTTCAATTACCTATACGTATTAAGTAGCTTTGAGAAAAATTTATATACTTTGCAAATTAGTGGATGGAATATAAAAGTAGGTTGAATGAAATAAATATTATGTGTCTTTTTTTATTACACGAAAATCTTGACAGCTGTAACTGGATCTTGAGCGGATTTTTAAGTTCTTAGTTTTGGCAAGTTTAATATAGGTTTATTGTTAAAATGCCAACTATGACTTCTGCTAGTCCTAACAAACATTTTGAGTATTTTTTATTTATTTCTTTAATTTTTTTTTACTGGGTAAGCACGAGGGCCACCTGATGTTCGAAGCGCTCGTAGCCAAGTTTGCTTAGCCATTCTGAATCGAATCAAAGTTAAGCAACGTCCGCCGCGGTCATGACTTGGATGGGTGACCGCTGGTTATATTACTACTGAGCGCTTCCGTGCTTCGGAGGGCACGTTAAGCCGTCGGTCCCGGTTGTTGTCTTAGGATAGCAGTCGTTACAGCATGGTGGTAGGGCACTTTGCAAATGTCCGCCTGGCTAGCTACCACCCTCAAGTTGAAAAACTGTTCCGGCAGCTGTCCTTGAGAGCCAGTAACTCTAGGTTAGTCTGAACAACATCCTCGACCACATCATCACTTACCATCAGGTGAGATAGTGGTCAAAGGCTAACCTATCAGGAATAAAAAAAAAAAAAAAAAAAAGTCTTGTGCCTATAATGTATTATTTCATATTTTTTATTTCTTTGCTCGATGTAAATATTCAAAACTGTATTCGGCGGGAGCGCGGCGCGGTCCAGTGTTGCCGCGGCATCGGCGGCCGCTCTTGGCTCGGAGTAGGCATTATCTTTTACTGCGAGACTCATAGATATATCATATTATGAAATAGCACATTACAGGCACAAGGGACTTTAACACCAGGTGGTCCTCGTGCTTATTTCGTCAAAAACACAAAAAAAACACAAAAAAGTAATTAAAAAAATAAATAAGAAAAACATTTCAAAATGTTTGTTAGGACTAGCAGAAATAAACCCTAAGAGGTTGTTAGCATTATGACAATAACCCTGAATATAAAGCACGTAACCATAACTCAAGAAGAAGTATGGAATCTTTAGATTAATGTTAATGAATAGATTACTTCAATACCTGAAGGGGTAATCTTGACTGCGACTAGTGGACTCATGTATCCCTCTTGGTTGCTATAGGGGAAGAAAGATGACGGAATGCCGCGTCCCCATGGATACTCGAACGTCGTGTCATTGCTGTTCTCTTTGTGCTCCTCCCAGCACGATACCCATACTTGCTTTTGCTGAGAAGTACAAATTTAAATCGATCATATGGATCTATGGTTATCGGACGATAACTTATACTTAATATATTTAAAAAGGTTAAAGGTTAAACATGTATTGGACGAATCACGAGCCAAACACCACATGGTCAACAAACATCTTGGATGAGAACTGACCATTTATGACGACTGGCGAGCTGGGGTCAATTTGGCTAGTGCGAAGATTTAATTGTACTCGTACAGGACTATGATTACACCAATATGATGTTTATATGTATTACCGTTTTTCCGATAGAGCGATAAGAAAAAACGATAAAATGACGTTTCGTGTCGTTATTTGAGAACCCAGTTTTATTTATACTTTTATTAATGTAATTATATTAAAACTCGTCGATACGACCAACTGCAGCCACTCCTCGCACCGACCTATGACGTCACGCGTGCTACGAGCTAATACCCGCAGTGCTAAATCAGATGTCAACGCAGGCATCCCGAGCTCTCCTTGAGAAATACCACTGGATATGGTCCAAATTATAGTCGGAGCTATCTAACCTATTAACGTGAGTAATCTCTTAATTTTTACTAAAATAAAACTGTTGTTAAAACATTACTCGTACCTCTTCCGCTGGTAATCCTTTGATATACTCCTGCAGATTTTCAGACATGTCAGCTGGCAAATCGGAAGCGTCATAGAACTCAGGACTCCAACCATAGATCTAAAAATTTGTAAATAAAGTACTACCACATAGCGTTAAATTAAACTCCGTGCGGAGATAATATCAAAAAGACAATCGTCAGTTCCATATGGTATAACAGTAAATCTGCATCTTTGTTATCTATAAATACAAATAACAATTATCCAGCACTAAAAATAAGATAGGAAAGTCAATGTATATTGTCGTGCTGTACTATTTTTTAAACCAGCAAGTGTATAGCCCGGCCACCAGCTGGAGAACCTGCCTCCACGACCAAAACACGAAATTGGCTCATTGAAAATAAAGCGGATTCCGTCAACATTAATTCATTTAAAATCTATCTGCCCATTAGAAACGAATGAACGATGTCTTACCTTGTTAACCTTGATGAAGAAGCAAGGGGAGTCTGGGTAACCGAAGTTATCCTCAGCCGAGCAACCTTCTTTAGTTGACAGCCACTGCTCGCCTTCGTACGCTGCAATAAATATTTCAAGGTGAATTAAAATCGTTCATAACTTCTTGACTGTACTTGTCAGTGCTTTTTAGGTGGTGGTATGACTTACTACAACATACAGCTACTACAAAGTAAGCAAAAGGCTATAGGCAGGGTCATAGGTAGTCCAAATGTCCCACTACCAGTAAGCAGCATTGCCCCTTTGGATTATAATGAAGTTGTGTAATAGTGGATAGCATTTTGATCAACCGGCGCGTCGACCAAACGTTCTGATTTTGATGAAATTTTTGGAAAATATCATGAGTTTCCGGCCCCTGCCAGCTCGAATATCAAGTATAACACTTGATAGATAGATTCGGAATGCCCACGGATATCAGTTGTAGGCATAATAACTCGATGAAATCAGAACATGTTTGTATGCCTATGTACATTTATATTGAAGGTTCAGACACCTGTATTAGGCCTAGTTTCACCATACTCTGTTATTTATTTGACGCCTTGTTAATCCTTTTAACGGACTGTTAACTGAACCGAGTGTCCCACCAACTGTTAATGGATGATTAATTCAGTTAACCTCATAGAACGTAGACTGATTTAACAGCTCTGTTATTTTTAAAGACCCATTAGCTAATGCCTGATTTAGCGTAAACAAACATGGTATGGTGAAATTAGGCCACTGTAATATTTTCTAAAAGTCCCAAAACCTCCTTTCAAACGTAAATTTAAAGGGGATCTTGGGACTTAATCATAGCTACTGCCTTAATCATAACTACATACTCAACGGTATACATATTTTTTATATGAACCTTTGTTTGTATTATTTTTAAATCATCAACTGCAGTGTATAATAAAACTGAAATTGATAGACATCTTGACTATAAACGTAACTAGTTTACTGTAGTGTTTACGTACCTAAATTCATTATGAAACAACCATCCAATATCCTGTAATGCCGTCAATTGATCAATGAATGACGCACAGCCACACCCTGGCAAGGGAACTGGGTGTGTTCTGTATTCAGCTTTAATGGCATTGCCACTAGTTATTTCAGTACCTGCGATTACCATAGATCCATCATTCAGTACTGGGTTTTTATCAGAATGACCACATAGCAAAATGACGGAGACGAAATCACCCAAATGTCACGTTCATAAAATGGCAAGGTCAGTGTAAATAAAGAGAAGGTCTAAATTCTAAATTCATTAGAAGGGTAAAGATGCAGGTTCTTAAAATGTCATAATTCAAAATACCTTAGTAGCAAAACGTCAGATATTAAATATGCCGTATTGTATTGTATCTGATTCAAAGTGTGAAAATTAAAAATTCAAACGAAAAATGCGACAATATAGGACAAAATCTCATTGCTTAATCATGAATGGAGAGCAAGTTTCGAACGATAAGGCCGATTTTGGTGTTTAAAAAATCGCGTATATGCTTTGTTTAAAATTGTACTCGGGAGTCTCTCTCTAAGACGCTTTTTAAAAACACAATAAATTGGCATATGAGTACTATAAAATGTCTGTATTTGTTGATTAAATATAGGATATGTTACATAATATGCCGAAATGTCAGATACATAACTACTTTGCAAATTCTTGAGTCAATTATAGCCTCGGAAATGCGATTCTCAGAAAAGAGTTGAATATCAATGTGAGTATAGGGGTACGATAAGATAACCACATAATTGCATAAAACATGAGTATTGTACATAACAAACGCATGCATAGTGGTACCATAATTAAATATAGTGATCATTATGTTTTGCCCATATAGACGTACAAATATTTGAGAGGCGGCAATCAATTACCCAAATTAACAATAATAAAGGAGAAAAATATGATTTTAGTTAAGTACTTGAACAATTCACACAAGTTTCAATGAAAATATAATGTCAATTATAAAATTCAATTCTAGATACATATAATAAAGTGTATATCATGTAAATACAAATTAATTCAGATTTTTGTCAGTAAAGAAATCGATTACGCTATAATTACATTTCTCCAATAATATTTTCTTAAGTTTAATTTTATATAAATTATTATTTAGGTCCTTTAAAGAACATCTGATTATATATTTTTAGTTCCATAAACAAAATGTTATTATGTATAATTGCATTAATAAGTATATATAATTTGCATACAAACGCAAAAAAAGAATTTTCAAAATCTATTCACAATTGACGGACTAATCTCATAACATTAAAAAAAAACACAATCGAATTGGAAACCTCCTTCTGTTTTGGAAATCGGTGAAAAATACCAGCTATTACAGTTGCTAACTGAGCTTAAGCCACCTTTTATGATTTGTTTTTTAGAGCGGATAAGCTGGCTTTTGATCAATATCTCACCTGTTTTACTGAACAGTTATCTCAAGGTTTGTCTTTGAGACTATGCAGGACGACCAAAAATTTTCCGTTCTCCCTCCCAATCTTGCGTGCTGGCTATTGAGGGCACGGGATGGCGTAGGAATTGCAGTGTAACGACCTGTAGAAGGATCGATATGGGCGGTGGTGGAGACTGGAGATATATTTATAGCCCTTATGGTTATAGAAATAGGAATGTAATTGAGCCGTCGTCGAACAAATTTACTGAATCGATAGGAAGTACCTGCGTCCACGATGTAGATCAAGAACTACTTGTATGTATTATATTCTATATCATGATGAAATATTTCTGGCAAGTTCTCAATGCAGCGTTTTGAGAACTGTGATTGTGTATGTTTGTTACTACATCACGGTGAAACCGCTGAACCGTTATGAATAAAACTTGGAATATACATAGCTTAGGTTCTAGATCAACAGATACATTTCATCATCATCATATTTTCATACGTGGGTGTTTCATCATATTTTCATACGTTTCATAAATGCGAAAGCTTGTAACTAGAAGAGTTTGTCACAACACTGTCCTCTAATAATATGGCTGAATGGATTTCGATGAAATTGTTATGAAGTTTAATTACCCAGTTCATGAAACAATAATAGAATAGTAAGATTTTTTTTATTCTTTACTAAGTAGTCCTACTATTATCAACGTTTATAGGTATTAATTTAGTTATAGCGTAGAAATAAAAAAGACAATTAATAGCTGAATAAAATATTCAGTGCCCCTGAAATACTCACATTTGCGGATTTCTTGCAGATCCCGGATGTATGGATGTGACTCGGTGATGTTGCTGGCGTGGTAGTGGAGGACGAAGCCAAAACCATCGTCTGGTATCGGCCTGTACGACACACCAGGGTTGTTTCCTGGAAGAAAGCTAGAGGTCAAAATCTTTTTACATAGAGGTATCTACGCCGCCACCAGAGAGAGCGTTTTTTTAATACTATGTATTCGAACTGGGATGGATAGGCAATAGAGCTGTTAACGAGAAGACCGGGTAAGAATCTTTTTTTTTCTACTATTATACCTGTTGCTGAGTATTTCTGTTGTCGAGGATAAATTAAAAAAACGTTAATTTTATAATTGTTACACATGTATAGTATGTATATGTAGTTATGAAATGACATAGCAATGGTGTTTATGTATAATATATACAATTTTAAAGATTTTAACAGTATTTTTCTCGTACCTCCCGGAGTGATTGCAGCGCGTGCTAACACGAACCTCATTTAATAGTTCATTGTAAAAAAGGGGAGAAAACGATTTTCGAAAACGAACTTTCCCCTGAGTGATACATATACCTACGAAGAAAATAAAATCATAAGGTACCTAAGTATAAGTTTTCTCGTATTTCTCCCGAGACTCAGGAAGTAAGTTCTTTATGAGTTCTTGAGCTGTATTTTATATTTCTGTTAGCGCCGTCACTATAAAATCGTCACTTTCTCTATCAGATGAAATTTTGGAAAATTGTTTAGAATAATTTAAACTATGTACTGTATATTATCAATTTAGTAAAATACAAATAAATTGCCGCGCTTTTTTATCGTAGTGCAGAGAAAGGTTGCCAACTTCCTTTCATTGAAAATTGAGTAGGAAAAAATCCCACCTCTTTTTTCTAATTATTTAATACTAGCTTTCCGGGCGCGGCTCCGCCCGCGCGTATGTCGGTTATCGCGCAAAAACATTAACCTCTTTTTGCGCAGTTGGATACAATTTATTCTATGTTTTTTCCCGGGTCTCAAACTATTTCCATACCCAATTTCATTCAAATTGGTCTAGTAGTTTTGGCGTGAAAGCGTAACAGACAGACAGAGTTACTTTCGCATTTATAATATTAGTAGTGATAAAACCTTTTTGTGATTTGACGATTGTATTTTTTTTTGTTAGCAGCTAGAAAAACAAAAGAGCGCTACCAGGGCAGGTATGGATTTTCATACAACATTCAATCACTGCTACGGAGGGAAGTAATGAAATTCCATATAACTTTTCCCGCCACACATTTATAAGGGAGAAATGACAAACACGTTTTTGAATGAGCAATAAGACTTTTTCTGTGTGGGTGTGGTATAAACGACATTTTATTTTCTTAATGGCCGGTAACACAAAGCTAATTAGGGGACTATATGGTCAACATGCCCTTTATATAATAAGCCTAGGTTATCTAAACAAACGATGGGTAACAAGAGGCAAGTACTTGCAACAGTTGCAGGATATGTCAACAACGCGTGGCAATTAAACTATACTGTTTATTTTCGTCACGTAGTATAATAATTGTTTATATCCGCTATTATTTAACTCGTCGCTTTTATGAACCGTTAAAAATATCGCACAAACGTAAAACTTTTATGACACTGTCTGACAATCCTTATGGAATTCTATTTTTGTGTAATGTTGTCGTCATAGGTTACAAACCTACGTCAGCTGATTTCATAATAATTCCTGAATAGCACTGTGAAAGATGTAAGTGTATATGTCAGGGTTCCGTAGGTACCCGAAGAGTACAATGGTGCAAAATGTCACTGTGCTGTCTGTTTGTCCAGTCAGGGTCCAAATAAGAAATCTAATTTATTTATATTTCAGGGTGTATAAAAGAAAACAGAAAATATATTTAGTTTTACATGGCGGGTGTCATCGTCTAGATCTATTGATTGAATAGAATATAAGATATATTTTAATGCTTTTAATTTTATAAAATAAAGAAATTCGCTAATTCTACTCCCTGCCTGTAGAGTATAATATTATCCTAAAAATATAAGACCACGGTTTTGTCAACTACTTACAGTTGGAATAAATTGATGACGTCGAATGAAATGGTTCGACGGTCAACTTAGCGCGATTCAAACCAAATAAGGAGCTTGTAACTAAAATAAATAAAGTTCAATTTCAATGCGCGCTGCCAATAGCGGCTATGGTCATTTGTTTGTCCAAAATAAGCAAAAAAAATGAGAAAATAATACTTTTGATTTGGATGCCATTGTCGAAATTGAAAATTTTAACACTCATTTGTTAGGGGTGTAATTGGTCACATTTTAACGAGGGCAGACTTGTAACCCAGTATCGCCGAAAAGGGCGTTCAGAAAATAATTTTGAAAAAGCTGCGTTTTAAATATGTATTTGTTTTACCTAATAATCAAACAGTTACAAAAAAATCATCGGCGCGGCCTTTTTATCAAAGCGTTATAATAGGTTCGTACATATGTACGAATATATATTTTTTTATTTAAAATGGAGATGCTCTGAAAGGAGTGCACTTTCAAAGTTACCAAAATCAGAAAATCGATTAAACCCGGGAAATCAGTTTATTGGTCAATTCAGCCACGGTCATATTATCTATACAGTATTTCAACTTCATAGAAACGGACGAAACGCGAGCTATACCTACGCGCATCGATCTCGGCATGCGCTCAGCACGCAGACAGTAGCGAGTCGCACAGTCGCGACCGCAGTGACAACGGCCGGTGTGAAAAAAGTTCTATTTACATATTTCATATGACGAATAGGCATTAAATATAATATAATATATTGTGCTGTTTTTGGTTGCATGAATTCGTCCAAACCAAACATACGAGTATAAATAGTAAAATTGCTGCAGGTAGCTATAACAAAGTAAAATATATTCCTTTTTCTCCACCTTGTCCATGTTTGCCAAAACAATTTTTATTAATACACTCGAGAGCAATGAATCCGGGTCACTTAAAGAATCCTAAAAATCTCGGAAACCAAAAATGCTAGGTTAATGCAATAAATTGTATTTAATAGACAATGTAATACTCCTTAATTGAAGGTATTAAAACTTCTTAGTTATTGTAAAGTTCCTCCTTAGTCGTTCACTCTTGACAGAGTGGTCGTGGTTGATGATGCTTCATTTTCATTGGCTAAAGCAGCCCTCGCGATGCGCCTCCACTTGTTGCGGTCTTCAGCGTCTCGGGAACTCTGAACTATGGAGGTTTGTGTCGTAGCTTTAATGATGTCTGTCCAGCGCATAGGTGATCGACCGCGTGACCGCTTGCCTTCTACCCCTCCCTGGACAACGATTCGTTCCATGGAATGTTCGTTTCGAACAACGTGTCCGAAATATTTGAGGATTCGTGTTTGCACAGTCGACGATAATCTCTGTTTGACATTTAGTTCTTCCAGGATCGAGACGTTGGTCCTAAACGCTGTCCAGGGAATTCGCAGCAGGCGCCGCCAACACCACATCTCGAGTGCGTCGATTTTGCGCCGGTCTTTTAGGCGAACCGTCCACGTCTCTGCGCCATAAAGAAATACTGGGAAGACTAAGCTTCTCATTAGGCGGACTTTCGTGGCTTTGGTGATATTGCGGTTACACCATACTCTTCTCAGCTTGTCAACGGCAGATCGAGTCATAGCACATCTCCGTCGGATCTCATCTTCACATCCTCCAGTGTTTGTGAAAGTGGAGCCAAGGTACACATAGGATTCGACAACCTCACAGTTGCCAATCATAGAGATGTCAGGATGGTTTAGTTCAGCTCGGTCCACTATCATCATCTTGGTCTTGTCTCTGTTGACTGCAAGTCCGTAGGAGAGACTTGTTAACTCTAGACGTGTCAGCAGGTGTTCCATGTCTTCTTTTGTTTGTGTGAGAAGAGTAGTGTCGTCGGCGTACCTCAAGTTAGATATTCTTCGACCTCCCACTGAAATGCCTTTGTCCCATCGTTCCAGAACGATTCTCATAATACATTCCGTATAGATGTTGAACAGAAGTGGAGAGAGTATGCACCCTTGTCGGACACCAGCATGTGTATGGAAGCTTTTCGAGTCAACGTCGTCTATCCGAACAGTCGCAGTTCCGTCCTCGTAAAGTCGGCTTATGAGACGAACTAGGTGGGTAGGTACTCCCATTTGAATAAGTATGTCCCATAACATGTGCCATTTCACGGTATCAAAGGCTTTGCGAAAGTCGACAAAACAGACATAGAGTGGGATGTTAAACTCTCTAGACTTTTCGATTATTTGTCGAAGAATTAGGATCTGTTCTCTCGTTCCTCGACCCTTGACAAATCCCGCTTGCTCAATAGCTATTTCAGGATTCAGAAAAGCTTGCAGTCTGGTATTAATGACATGAAGGAGTACTTTACTAGCGTGTGTAATTAAGGCTATAAGTCTGTAGTTGCCACATTTCTTCGTTGATCCCTTTTTGTGCAATGGTATGAACACGGAGTGTGCCCAATCTCGAGGCCACTTTTCTGTCTCCCAGACACGGTTGCAGATAACATGCATGATATCAACTCCGTATTCACCCATCGCTTTAAGAATCTCTACTGGGATGGCGTCAGCTCCTATAGCTTTATTTTTCTTAAGGTGATCAATTGCAGCCCGTACTTCACTTTTTAGAACTGATGGTTCCATATCATCCTTTGCGAGTGTACTAGTGCTACATGATGCTGTTAAGGTGCTATCGCTAAAAAGTTGCTCGCAATAGTCTCTCCAAACATCCACAATATCTTTGATTTCAGTTACAGTCACTCCATTTAAATCCTCAATAGCCCAGGTTTTCGGTTTGAATTGACGAGTTATGGTTCGAATCTTCTTAAATAAATCTTTAGTTTCGTGGCGCTCTGCGTTTTTTTCTAACTCTAGGCAGAGGTTGTTGAGCTGATTATTACGATCTCTGCGAGTAAAAGTTTGGATCTGTGCACCCATCAAATTCAATTCTTGGACAGATGCCCCCTTGGCCTTCATCTCACGACGGTTTTCTACTAGATGCCAGGTGTCGTCTGACATCCAGTGTTGGTGTTTCGCTTTAGTTCGAGTAGGCTGTGACGAGCGTACAGTCTTTACTATGTACTCTTTTGCGGACTGCCAGAGTGAGTCGGGGTCATCATCAAGAGCTTGTGACCTCCACGTGCTGTTATCGGCTGCCAATAGGTTCCTGAAAGACGTTTGGTCTACTACTTCAAGCCTCTTGTTAGTTTTACGAGGTATGGAATTACGTAACTTAAGTTTGAGGTTGCATACGAGAAGTTGGTGGTCAGATTGACAGTCAGCTCCGGGCAATGTGTGTGCGTTCATAATTGAACTTCGCCATCTAGATCTTATGAGTATATAGTCAATCTGATTCCGGTGTTTTCCGTCAGGGGACGTCCAGGTATACAATCTTCTGCGGTGTTGCTGGAATACTGTATTCATAATGGTGAGGTTATTGTCGGCTGCAAACTGGAGCAATCTCTCCCCTCGATCATTCCTATGGCCGAGACCATAGTTGCCTACAATATTCCGCAAGCCCACATCCATCCGTGTGTCACCCACTTTCGCATTAAAATCGCCAAGTATGATCAATAGTTCTCTACTTGGTATTGTTGCTATTGATGATTCAATGTCATTGTAGAAACTTTCTACGTCTTCATCTTTCGCCGCGCTGGTGGGCGCATATACCTGTATAATATTTAGCGGAGTGGGAGATGCACTGAGCTTTATTGTTATAATTCTGTTGCTGACAGGATTATAGCCTAGAACCGCTTTAGTCCATTTCTTGGGAACTGCAATGGCCACTCCAGCGTAGCTACTGGAGTCATCTCCTGAATAATAGATGGTATGCTTATCCAAGTCTTGGTGGCCATTACTTTTCCAGTGCGTTTCGCTTAGACCGGTAATGGTGGTATTACATCGCTGGAGCTCATTATCCAAGATGTGTAATTTACCCTCATCACGGAGTCCTCGTACGTTCCAAGTGCCTATACGGATGTTTTTCCGCAATTGGATTTGTTTTCTTCCAGTCACATACTTTCCGGGGGATGCCTGGTTACCTACATTCCCTCGGCCGGTAGCCAATTTAACACTGAGAGTCCCGGAAAACTCAGAGCGCCGGTCGCTACGCGGATCGTCAGGCAAACGTGCTTTTCTAATTTGGTGCATTTTCATCATTCAACTCTCGTGGGAATTAGTAATGTAGTAGTATCCCGTTGCTTTCTACATCGCGGTACTACAGACTCAATGTCCATAGAAATCTGTAAGTGAACCAATTCAGAACATATGGTTCCTGCGCTTCACCACAGTGCTGATGGCTACCGCTGCCCTCCACCAGGATCCAGGTACATAGCCCCTGTGGCTCGCCTCCTCCGCTGGTTAGACCGTACCGACAACTGTTGTCTCCGCTCTCTCCCACCGTTGAGGTCTTCACCCGTATCCCTGGGCACGGGCTCCGCAATATACCCTGCAGAATTGGGTCCCTGCTGAACTTCGCCATCTACACACTCCGGCCTACTAAAGTGTGAGATGCCCACCCCCGCGACGAGGACGCGCCAAACAGGAATTGCTCAAGTGGAGCGCAGAGAAGATGACTCTATTCTCCCAGGAGCCGGGTTAATGGACGTGTATGAAACCACGACCAAAGGCTATTGTAAAGTTATATCATAAAAAAAACGAATTTGAAAAAGGGCCACTTTCGAAGATGGAACTACGAAATTACAGCATTTGGTTTTGCTTTTGTTTGTAATCTGTCATTTATGTGGGTACATAAACCATGTTGATAGTGCTCTATATTCATTATTCAAGCTGAAATTATGTCGCTTACGCCTGAAGAATGCACCAGAATACTTACAATGCTGGAAACCGGCCGGAGTCAGCGCGATACAGCCAGGACTGTCGGTGTGTCGCTGTCAACAGTACAAAGAGTTCTCCGACGTTACGAAGAAACTGGTTCTAACCTACGCAGACCAGGAACGGGCAGAACCAGGTGTACCACAGCACGAGAAGACCGATACTTGGTGAACACCATGCTTCGAAATCGCTTTCTCACAGGAACTGAACTCACCAATCAGTTTCGACACCTCGGAGGAAGTAACACAAGTGCATGGACAGTAAGACGTCGGCTTGCTGAATCTAACTTAAAACCCCTTAGACCTGCAAACGGCCCTAAACTGGAGCGTGGGCATCGTATTTCGAGACTAAGATATGCCCAGAGCCACGTAAATTGGAGTATTGAAGATTCGTCAAAAGTTATGTTCTCCGACGAATCAAAATGTATGCTCTACAAGCACGATGGAAGACACAGAGTGTATCGAAGACCAGGGGAAAGATTCAAGCAAGCATGCATCGAAGAAAAAGTAGCCTACGGTGGTGGGTCTGTACTTGTGTGGGCCGGAATTTCTTCTGAAAGTCGCACAGAGCTGGTGATCATAGAAAACGGCTCTTTAACTAGCGTAAGATATGTGGAAGAAATCCTCAATGATCACGTTGGTCCATTTATGGTCAATTTAGGTGAGGATGCTATATTTATGCATGACAATGCCCGACCTCATACAGGTAGGATTGTGAATGACTACCTTCAAGAGATGAACATTACTCGTATGGAGTGGCCAGCGCGCAGCCCGGATATCAACCCGATCGAGCATGCTTGGGACGAGCTAGGCAGATGCGTAAAACAACGAAACCCTCCCCCAATCACGCTTCGTGAGCTCAAAATTGCTCTCACAGAGGAATGGGAGAATATTCCCCAAAATCGTATAAGGAACTTGGTGTACAGCATGCCAAACCGCGTAAACGCAGTAATGGAAGCACGAGGAGGCAATACGAAGTATTAAAATTCAAGAAAATCGTAATAAAGTTCAAAAATTTCATGTTTCCTATTTTTGTTTTAAGGAGAGATCAGCAGTTTTTTTCTTTATGTAATTTTGTGTTAATAAAATGTATGGTGACTCATATTTTTTTTACTTTCATTTAAGGAGTATTACATTGTCTATTAAATACAATTCATTGCATTAACCTATCATTTTTAGTTTCCGAGATTTTTAACATTCTTTTTCTAAAACATTCTTTAATTCTTGCATTGAATAGGCTCTGTCTGAAACTACTGGACCGATTTGAAAAAATCTTTCACCATGAGAATCCAACATTATCCCTAATGTAAATAGGCTATAGAAGATTTTCAACAAAGTTAGGGAACCATATGAAAACTTCGATAATGTGACATAAAGTGCGAAAAAAATACCAAAAAAATAGTTATATCGCATACGCTGCGGAACCTATTGAAAATAGTGTCAAGTGATGTACTACAATTTTTTAGAAGTCTTCTATAAAAAAATCCGCAATACTAAAAGTCTAACTATTATTAGTTATGTCACAATAACTGCTTTTTTATGTGTTTAAATTTATAAGTGTTGAATTTTTTGTTTAATACCGGTGCGAAGCCGGGGCGACCGCTAGTTTGTTTCTATAAAATAAAAGTATATCAAAAATCACAAACTAAATGGAAACACAAAGTGGGCACATGTAATTAAAATGCTGGAGGCGGGCAGCCCAATCGCATGTTTACGTACAGCGCGGCTGTAGGTAGTTATTTCAAATGACAGAGCCGAGTTAAAATACTGTATAGATAACATTACCGTGATTCAGCCCTCAATGGGCAAATCCACAAAAGGGTAAAAGTGGTCAACTCATTTAATTCTGGACATTTATCCCGTAAAAAAATAATTTGCACCGGTAAATCATAAAGAAGGCACAAATGGTGGTTCTACGAATCGGAGGTTGATTTTAAAAGGCATACTCGAATATTTAAAAGCTCCAACTCTTTTTCATCGGTATTTCTAATTATGTATCCAACATCATAATCTTACCTATTAGAGATTCGTGAAGTAGAAACGCCGGCTTCTTATCATCGAGCGTGTAGAAGAGCCCCGCCATGCACACCGCGAACAATGCCGCCAGCACTGCGTAGAATATCGTGTAGAACACCAACACTATACCTGGAAATTCGAGAGGAAAACATGAACGGAAGAAGCGCTCGTAGCGTAGCTTGCCTAAGCGTTCTTCGTACCGATGAACTATGTTAAGCAACGCCCGCTGCGGTCATTCGTTATTTGGATGGGTGACCTATAGTGACTTTACTACTCGTTCGGACTGTCGTCGGTCCAAAAAGTGTTTACTACCTTGCGAATACCTGCCTGGCTACCACCGTAGAAAAATTGACAGACAGTCGCCAGGCGCTTAATGATGAGTTCTCGCCCTGGCAGCTTTCTTTGAGGGCCTGCAGTAATTCTAGGATAGCCTCAACAACATCTTCCTATCAGTGGTCAAAAGTTAGCCTATCGGCATTAAAAAATATACAACTGCTACTGTTGTTTGAGATAGTTATTTTTTTATGAATGCCGTGCTTTTTACCACTATCACAGTTGATGTGGTCGAAGAGGTTGTTCAGGCTAACCTAGAAATAGCTCTCAAGGACAGCTGCCGGAACACAACGTTAGCTGCTTGGCGACATTTTTTTTACCGCAGGGTGGAGGCTAGCCAGGCGTGCATTCTCAAAATGCCCTACTACGGACTACCATGCTGTAACGACTGCCATCGTAAGACAACAACCTGGACGTCGAAGCACGGAAGCACTTAGTATTAATGTCACTAGCGTTAAGGCATAGTAGTGTTGCTTATTAGCTGTATCAACATCCATCAGTACCCCACCTACCCAACATTCGTATACATTATACGATACAGAGACGCTTCGCTTGAACTAAGTTCTCGCTCGGTCAAAAATCAGCTCGCTGTGCTCGAGCCGACGGCGCTGGCGGCGGGGGTCGTTGCGGGGAGTGTTGTGGCGAACGCTGCGTTTTCGGTAAAGGATGCGATGCACCATCTTCATCGCTACTGCTTTCTTCAGATGACACCATCGCAGTCCGACAAGCAAAACTAACTGTGTCCACCATCTCCTGCTTCACATTTTTCAAACCTCCATGAAGACAAGTTCTCCAGCTTTGTGACAGCGCCCACCCTCTATCTCTGTTAAAATTAGGACGACGACTAATTTCTATAGCGTCGCGGATTTTGCGCGGTACGTAAAACTTCTCCTTAGCTAAAACCCGGGCTTTGTCGAAACGGATGTAGTGCGTCGTCCCAGATGTCAGGGCGTGCTCTGCCACAGCAGACTGATGGCTGTCCGCGTTTCTCATGGAGCTAATGTGTTCTCCGAGCCTTGTGGGCACGTTCCTTTTTGTTTCTCCTATATAACATTCACCACAATCGCATGGAATCATGTAGACTCCGGGGGTTCCCAGTGAGTCCTTATCTTTCGGAGATCGCAGTAATTGCCTAATTTGTGAGGGGGGGCGGAATATCGTCTTGATAGAAAATTTACGCCGTAGCAAGTTTCCGATTTTATCCGTCACCCCCTTGATAAAAGGTAGGTATGCTACTGCCCTCTCTGCTGTTGTTGTCCGGTTCCGTGCAGACGTGTTTGCAATCCTATTGCTTTGCTTCCAGCTATACCCATTGGACTCTAGTACTGAACGTACATGCGCAAGTGCCATATCCACATGTTGAGGATCACACAATCTTAGCGCTCTGTTAATGAGTGACCTAGGCACGGAAGCTAGGTGTGACGGGTGATGATGTGAATCCGCTTTTAGGTAACTATCGGTATGTGTTGGTTTACGGTACAAGGTGTGTGAAATTCGACCGTTCTGTTTTCGTTTTACCAACACATCCAGAAAAGGCAACGTACCTTTTTTCTCTTTTTCCACCGTGAAAGCTATTTTTGGATGTTTTTTATTCAGGTGTTCTAATAAGGGTATCAAGTCATCCTTATGTAGAATGGCAAACACGTCGTCCACATACCGCCACCAGTATTTTGGTTTATGTTGGCTATCACTGGAGGTGAGCCCATGGCAACACCCTCTGTCTGTAGGTAGTAGTCACCCCGCCATAAATCCTGAGGAAGGCTTCCGGTAGAAGCCGAAACATTGTCGATAGCGATATCGACTCATAGTAAGTTCACGCTCAAACACCCGTGTTTTTCATATATTAGATATAAATATGAGCGTAAGTTTTTACAAATTATGATTGTTTTATTTTGTAGTCTGTCCCCATGATCTGCAATAGTAGATATAAAGAACTAAAGTATATATTATGTGTACTTTAGTTCTTTATATCTATTATTGCAGACCATGCAAAAATTGCAGGCGGAGATAACTCGTAAAGCGCCTGCCATATTTGTTCGGCAAATTCCTACAACTAAACGAATGATTGATTGAGTGAACATCAATCGTAAGTTTGGTATGAAAATGTAAAGAATCGTTTCAGGTTAACAAAACTCGTAAATAATAAAGGCACGTGTCCGTCCCATCAGAAAAAAACTATCGCGTCTGCAAATGAATATGTCGCAAAAAAATACTAGAAACAATTGCATACGATACCCGGGCCATATCATCTGCATTACACGCCACCAAGGCTCAGGCACGAATCTAGCCTGTGCGCCTTTTCGCTATGCTCTTGAGCACGTTTTTCACGTATATCAAGTAGTCATAAAAGATATGAAACGACATATTTTGATTTAGCGTTCAGAAAGGAATAAAAGTCTTGAGTTTCGCAATTGACCGAGAGAGTGAGAAGCGTAAGCGAAGCGTCGCTGTTTCAGCTTGTACAAAAATGCTTTCTTGTCTCTCCAACTTCTCTTCACAACTGATTCTCGTGTATTTTGATGTCTTTTGTCGATTCAGTTTTGGACTTTTTTTAATGGTGGGTTTAAAATGTAAAAAAACCGTGGAGTGCCGTGCTAAAATGCCATCCCCCAACCCTTCCCGTGGGTATCGTAAAAGGCGACTAAAGTTAAAATATCGGAAGGTAGAAGTGCTTTCTGAGGAACTTTTAACTTTTATCAAGCCGCCTGCCTATCCGGCGGATACATAGGTATGTAGTTCTTTATTTTTTCCAAATTTTGTACGGAACACTAAAATATACATAATATCGCAGCAAATCAGAAATGCGCCGGAAGCTATTTCAGGCCAGTACCAACTTGTACTTAACCTGTGGCATGCGCATACGAATATAGAAACAGTCTCGTCACGGGCGGTTGTTAGCATTAAACATTTGTACTTCAGTCAAATGAATTAGACCCTTATATTGACCTAGTTTATGGTATAAATTTGTGTCAACACAAAATAGGTTAATAGGAAGCTAGCAAATGTTTGTGATACCAGCTTTAGTGTAAATATGGGTAAAAGTAGTTCAACATACGAGTATAGGTAAATAACACTAACAAGGAAATGAATACGTACGTAATAGTAGGTACTTTGTGTATTAAGGGCGGTAAGCTACGAATAAATTTTATTCGTAAGCGGTAAGTAAGGAATTACGATCAATGCTCTAGTAGAAGCCCGAAGTCGAAGACTGAGGGCTTTCTGAGTCGAGGTTCGTAATTCCCGTACCGCCCGTGAAACATACAATGTTTTTCATCACATTTGCGAGTAAATAATTTAGAATTATAGCTTTAATACTCAAGTCAGCACAACTATTATTACGAAATGCGTGAACTTTTTTAAGCGGATGGCGGGTTTTTGTCCACACCACAGATTATACAAATTTATCGTTCAGAAACGTTAAGGGCAAATACAGCCATGACGACGAAGTGTAATAAATCAAATAATTTCGACTGGTTGATACAAAAAAACTATTAAAATCGATCATTAAGAATATTACTTGAGTATTTAGCGAAATTGCAATGAAATTTCTGTTTAGATAACATTTAAGTTTTTAAGTCATTTTTTCAATTGCGTGTAATCTCCTTCCTTGAACTTGCACGACCTGTGTCTATCTCTATCTGTTAGTCGGTCCCTCATGTCTGAGGATCGTGGTCAGCATCAGGGTTACATTTGGAGCGGATGATCTGCCTCCACCGGTTTCTGTCCAGCGCGTCCCTTACGACCGTGTAAAATTTGGAGGTCGACGAGTCTTTCACTTGATCGGTCCATCTCGTTGGTGAACGACCGCGCGATCTTTTACCTTCGGTGTTCCCAATCACAATCAGTCTTTCCAGATTTTCGTCGTCTCTGCGCATTGTGTGGCCGAAATATGAAAGAATGCGCTGCTGGCATATGGTGGACAACGGAGTTTTTACTCGGAGCTGGACCCGGATCGATGCATTGGTGCGTTTCGCAGTCCAAGGTATTCTCAGCATTCGCCTCCAGCACCACATCTCGCATGCATCGATCCTTTGTCTCTCTCGGGCCAGGATTGTCCATGTTTCCACTCCATACAGGAAGATAGGAAAGACCAGGGCTCGTATCAATCTGATCTTGGTTTTGATACCAATTCCTCTCTTCTTCCAGATGTTGCTTAACCGGGTCATCGCTTCCTTTGCCATTCCGATTCTCCTTTTTATCTCAGGGACACAGCTGCCGTCATCGCAGATTTGGGAGCCCAAGTACACGTAGCGGTCGACGATATCAATACCAGGAATCTTGCAGGTGACATTTCTAAGCTTTCCGGCTCGATCTACTATCATCACCTTGGTTTTTGCTCTGTTTACTGCGAGACCAATGTTGCCACTTTCTAACTCGAGTCTTTGGAATAGTTCACTCAAATCTTCTATGGATGTTGCCAGAAGAACGGTGTCGTCGGCATATCGGAGATTTGATATTCTTTTTCCACCTACAGGAAAACCCTTCTCCCAATTTTCGATCGTCTTTCGAATAATGTACTCTCCATATATGTTAAAGAGTGCAGGAGACAAGATGCAACCCTGTCTCACTCCCTTTTTTGTACGGAACATATTGGAGCATTCAGTGCCCATTCTGACGAAAGAACGGTTTTCAGCGTACAGACTCTGGATTAAAGTAACGAGGTGCCCAGGAGCTCCCATTTCGAATAGCACATTCCACAGTTTGTCCCATTGCACGCAATCAAAAGCTTTTGTGTAATCGATAAAGCAAAGGACCACGGGGCTGTTGAATTCCCTGCTCTTCTCGATGATTTGGCGGACGTTAAGTATTTGCTCCCGTGTTCCTTTGCCCCTAACGAAACCTGCCTGCTCTTCGGGTATCTGTCGGCTTAAAAAGTAGTTGAGACGTCGACTAACTACATGGAGGAGGATCTTACTCGCATGAGATATTAACGCAATGGTCCTGTAATTTCTGCAATCCTTCGAAGAGCCTTTCTTGTGTAAAGGTATAAAAACCGATTCTGTCCAGTCTTTTGGCCATCTTCCAGTACTCCAGATGGTGTTACAGATTTCGGTGATAGCCTTTGTGCCTTGACGACCTGTGTACGACCTGTGTACTGAGCTATAAATTAAAAATAATTACTTACCGACCTTGGGTTTCATGACAAAAAGAAAGCTCGAGGGTTTTATATGGGGCATTACGGCCAACTAAACCTGTATGTTTAGATACTGTTTAAGTGTGATGAAATAATACTTACTGTTCTCTTAAATGTATTATGTTCACCCAAACTTCATTCACGTGCACAAGGTGCGTAAGATATATCAATACCTTAATCTATTCGCATCATAGATAATAATAATAATAATTTAATTTAATACATATACATGGACGATAACGGTTTCGCGTGATAGTCACTGACAAATAATTAATAGCTTCACTTGAACAGGTTTTTAGCAAAATATATATAGTTTGTAGCAGTAAGAAAATTATATGTTAATCTTGATCATATTCTCTAAGGCCAAGTTAATTTTAAACCAGATTTTCTATGAATTTTGTCGATGGAATTAAATTGCAACGTTGAATCTGAACTATACTTGTAACGAAACTATACTAATTATTTATGCATGCATCTATGTGTTTAAAAATATATCAATAAAATAGCAAAAACTGAAAGTGAAGTCTCGTAGTAAATATGGGATTTATATGAATATATCTAAATGTTTAAGACTTCCAGTGTACTACAACAACAAAATGGTCCACTAGCAGTAGGTATACTCGTATATATCAATACCGTATATGTATAGGTAGAATACTAGTAAGTATAGACTACCTAGTACTGTTAGTCTCAACGGATGATAGCTAGTTAGGTGAAGAAGTGATAGCCCCAGATGCAATGGCAATGGACTGCCACGCAAGAGGTCCACAGTTCAAGTCCAGTCGCAAGACTGAGCTACCACCCTCAATCTGTCGCCTAGCAACTTATAGTGTATTCCGGCAGCTGTCTTTAAGAATCAGTAACCTCTAGGTTAGCCTGTAGGTATAACATCTTCGACCACATCATTAATTACTCGCACCATGAGCTATGATAAAAAAAAAGTTGGATTTGGTCACATTTTCAAAACTACAGTATAACTATATCGTGGATATGGTACATAATATACAAGAAATTGATAAGATTACTTATTATTTACATTTTTGAGATTCTATAATTTACTAATCTGATGCAACCCATTTATTTCTTAAGATATTATAAAACTACATTTGTACTGTACTCAGCGGTCTAACCGATGACAAACCATATGCTATGGTGTAAAAAAACAACCTTACCGAATGTTTTGGCGCCATCCTTACAAAATGTATAGAATTTCTAGTCCAGCAGTCGCTTATGGGTCATAGTGTAACACTGAAAAGGCAAATTTCAGGTTTTGTAACTCATTCTGTGTTCGAGCTACGATTAGAAACCCGATATACGAGCGGTTCGCAATAAGCAGAGTTCCGTGTCGTTCCGTTTTTAACCCTAAAAGATATAAATTCGGTAAGAAAAACGACATTCTCCAAAAATGCCATGCATTTAGCTGATAGAGCTTCGAATGAAGTGATTGTTTACCATTCCCTTGCCAAGTCCAACGCAACAACCGCGCCCAGAGAATATGAGGTAAACAAACTCGATATACGATATGTTTTTACAGCCAGCCCTACTTCAGCACTGAAGGCTCTCTTCCAACTTCAATCATGGTTTTCCAGATATATATATTTTTTAATATCTGATAGGTTAGCCTTTGATCACTATCTCATATTATGAGCTATATATTATGAGGTCGACTGACATTTTAGGCTTACCGAAACTTCAGTCATTTTTTTTCAATATAAAAATTAAGCCCTCTAAATTTAACTCTCTGTTTTGATATGAGAATTTAATCAATCGCATCAGTAATTGAATTTCAGTAACCTTTATAAAGTACGTATTATTAATATATGTTCTATGGTTAGGTGCTGTCATACACAACATATAATAATTGTGTTGTGTAAGTGTTTGCTTGATATTGAATTTTTTTTCACCTTTGCTGTGTTTAAGCAGGATTCAAGATTCTTTATTGCTTCCATACAGTACAAGATGTTATAAAAACGTATAGGTACATAGTCCAATGGACCCTGTCAGGCACAGCCAATCAGAAGAGATGAGCACACAATATTAAATAATAATTTACCAAATTATTTTATCTACTGAGTAATATGCCTTAGAGAATATGATATAAATTGTCTTATAAAGTGTTTTTTTAATTTTTTATTAAATTTTATGTCGTCACTTTAATTCTGTTGGTAATTTTTTGTAGACTACTACGAATATTTATATATCCAGAGTGCTGGCAGAGTGCATTTCCAAACAGCATTGATGAATCATTATCCGATCTCCGAGGCGGAGGTTTTGTTTAAGTTCATCACGAGCTTGTCAATGAATAATCTGTCCAACAGTTTCGCGTAGTTTACTTTATTCACCTGGGTGCATAATTTTGTGTCCAATCAGTAGCTTTTCAAAAATATCAATTTGTGCATGTAATAGATACAGATACCTACAGACTAGAAGGATCCTAAGGATAATGACGTGGGCAAAGCAACAGCTGGGGCTCTTTGATTGATGAATGGAGTCATATATCTGGATGACATTCATTCGCGATCTCGACGAGGCCGTGGGGGGGCACAGGAACCGGACAGAAATCAGGAAGCTTCCGGACTGGGGCGACTGTCTTATCTCTGTCGTAAATAACAAGATAGACCTTAGACAGACTGAGTGAAGCAATCAAATTGAAGGATAGCACGAAATTTTATTTGCATAATAGTAAATTCCTGAGAGTGTGCAAATTCACATATACAAGTACACAATAAAATCAAATAAGTACTTAACACTAGTAAAAATATACAACAATGGTGTATAATAACAAATACTATAAAAAAAAATTTGAATGGAACGTTAAATAAAATTTTAGAAAAACACTGAAAAATATAACAATATGTCTAATGACAATTCCGCCTAATTTTCCCGCTAAGAAATGTTCAATAACCACTTTATGCAAACTTCGATTGGGACATGCATATACACACGTATTCCGGTTCATTTAGTAATAAATAAATAAAAAAAGCAAAATATACTATAATAATGTTGTCTTAGGTTTTCGCGATTGTTACACATAGTGATTAAACAACTTTAAACGGTTTTAATCGCGTATATTTTTCATTATTTTATCCCGACGTTTCAAACACTTTGCAGTGATCGTGGTCACGGGGTGACTAATTGATTTTATTTGTCACATGATAAACGACTATAAACGATTTAAACCGTTTAAAGTTGTTTAATTACTATATACTATAATATTTGTTCTTATTCTGTGCGCGGCTCCGCCAGCGCGTATGTCGGTTATCGCGCAAAAACATTAACCTCATTTTGTGCAGTTGGATAAAAACTATCCTATGTTTTTTCCCGGGTCTCAAACTATTTCCATACCAAATTTCATTCAGATCGGTCCAGTAGTTTTGGCGTGAAAGCGTAACAGACAGACAGAGTTACTTCCGCATTTATAATATTATTAGTACTGATAAGTACTGACTGATGGATTTCTGCAAAGTAATGCCTGAGGTTATTCATTGACAACAAAGGTTACTTGCTACCTACAGAAAAATATATGACGAAGGGATTTGTTCATTCCGTTCACGGCTCTAATTCCTTCAGTTCTGATTTTATAAAATAAAAAATCAATCCTGTATCTTTTAACGCAAGTTTAGCGATCATTCAGAGTACCTATAGGCCTGGCAATAGATGGCTGTACTACAAATTGTATTCAGTAACGGTTCAGTGGATTACAGATGTACGAATTATTGAAGGACATGTGATTTACTCGTATGTCCAGAGTTATTTATGGAATACGAAACACATATAACTAGAGTAGACATTTAAATGATTCGTTCATTGTATTCAAATCTCCATTATATTTTTTTGCTTAATCCCTGAATCGATCATAAGGTGCAACTGAATCGAATACACGTTAATACACTTCTGGATGGTGAATATATCGATGCAAATCAGGGGTCTGCACAGAAGCAGAAGTAAAACTAGTCGTACTTGCTACTTGTTTCAGTAGGTAATGTAGTGCAAACTTTTTCAATCGCTAGGCTTCAAAACAAATTTCATCAAATTAATTACTATAATGTACAGAATGTATGTAGCTGTACCTACTTATCATAGTGGGCGAGAGCACTCCAGCCCAGCTGCGTCCTAATATCACATTTTATAAGTATTTAAACTTGATCCTACTTTATAATACCCACAAGGCTGCCCTTGGCACTACAAAAGACTGATTTCAAAAGCTTTATGGGAACGATTCGATTTGAAAAGATCTATTCAAATACAGTATTCGTATTTAGTTGTATGGAATTGTGAAGAGCTGAACCCCAATGCAAATAAACTAGTTTGGGATGAATGAAGTAATAATAACATATGATGATAATCTTGATATTGATTTTTTAAAAGCGTTTTACACATTCAATGAAATACTTTTGTCACTCTGGTGAAAATATGATATAAAGTAGGGCGTTGCAGCACATTTGGCGTAATATAATTCTCCATACTCAAAAGGTGTACTACCTACGAAAGCATTCCCAAGGCGAGTTACCTTCAGGTCAGTTTCCGCACTTTTTTTAGAATGGGATAGTGGTGAATCTCGCACGAGGCCCACCACATGTGAAGCGGTAAACTCTGCCTATAACAGATGTATTTCGGCACACGTGCCGCACTGCACCCACCACCCTGAGAAACGGCCTCATGTGCCTGTAATTTCATATTTACCTACTGGCTAGCTCAGCTGGAGGGCTAGATAGTCTTTCGATCAATACCAAATATTGATATTTATCATTTAGTTCGTGTGAGGACGCGAGTCATTTTTAGGGTTGTGACGGCTTTGGTGAACTTGCTCATTTTAGTCCGGAGAACGTCACCAAAACAATGAATGATGTAAATGTATGTGTCCTTAATTCAAAAACTCTTGTAGCAGTAGACACATTATATTAACGTCATCGCCTCTATCACCCAAAGTCGGTTTCAAAAGACTGCTTTTTCAATTAATTCACCTCCTCGGTTTTCGTTCACAGGGTAACTGTGATGTTGGTGTCATTTATTTCGAACTATCATCACCATTATATCTCTCGGACTTTGACTTCCAAGGTGCAAGGAGTTATAAAATTACTGATGATTAATCTCTTCTTACTTGCAGTTGAAATGCAACGTTAAAATTAACCGGATTTTTACCTTCTATCGTAGTCACAGGGTGATCCTACGGATCCAGCTTTCTTTAGACTTGCCGTCCGCTTAATAATTGGTATCTATTTGTAACTCTCTTGCTCTCAACATAAAAATCAATACTAACGTTTATTTTAGTTATCTAAGCTCGAAACAAGCGCACCGTGCTCCTACCGTTTGTAACATGGCCAAACATGTGTTCATAATATTTGTAATGTTTTTAATTTGCTTTCCGTCATTGGTGACCTTGAATCGTCAAGCGCTCATTGACGATTGTTTGCGACACTTAACTTAACTGAATAAATTTCGGTTAATGAAGAAATCCATCCTCTTGCGGCTTATCCAGAAAAACTAGGATAAACTTGACGCATCGTGTTTGTGTCAAAGCGAATTATGTATTTTCTTGCTGTTCTTTAAATTGAATCATAGTTGCCTAATAAAGTCGTGAGCAAATTCAAATTGTATGATTCTGGCAGAATAATCCAAATCAATTGACATGAGTGAGATTATAATTTTTGATCTTTTTTTAATTTTTGTTCCCAAATTCACATAAAATATCTTAAGATCTAGCCAATTGGCAACATTTTAAAATAATTTATGTTAAAGAACGGTGTTTTTTTTGAGCCTGTAACTAATTAAAATTAACTTGGTTTTGATTTTGAGTACGTACCTACTTGGTTCTAACTTCAAGCCCGCCCCCCTCTACCCCCTGTGATTTGGGAGGCATAGGGATAGGCCAAAGTTTTAAGTGTGGCATTACCCCGAGCGCAGCGTTATTATTTTCTTTAGACGTATTCGCTGTAGTATATACTAGTAGTAGGTTAAGACAACACATGGCTTGACTAAATACTGGCTTCTGTATGATCTAGCTTTGCAGATTGTGCAAGTAGGTACTATAGTTTCGGGGTTGGGAATCTGTTCCTTGGTCTTCGGTTTTGGGTCATCATCATACAAAATATTTATATTATATTAACATCCACAGGTCTTAATGAACTAAAAATAGTAGGTAAAAATGCACCAAGCGCGTTTTACCTTCATTAAGACCTGTGGATATTGTCAGTGTTGTGTATCGAGACGATACATTTCTAAATCAAATGCGGGTAGTTGGAGAAAATACCGGCCATCAAGACGTTGACACCTGCCTCTTCAGTCTGCTCGCTACCACGACCAATGCAACTTGGTCGAAACGTCGAGGTAAATAAATAAAAATATACATTCTTTATTGCGATTAAGTCCCGTTATAACTATATATATGTCCTTCTTCTTTTATTTATGATCACGACTACCTATAGTTATCACCTCCCTACCTAGCTAGAGTTAGGGAGGTGATAACTATCCCACAGGTGAACAATCACTTATTCTGTGTAGTGTAATAGAATAAATGTAGGACAGGCATAGTATTTGTGTATTTTCAGTCTGTGTCTAACGCGTCTAGCTCGTAAAAATAAATCATTATCAGCTGGTACGGCTCTACTAGAGTTATCTAAACGTAGAACTCTTTAGTTACGCAGATATCTACCTACCACGGTTCATTATTGTTTACAATTTAACTTATTATTGCGGTCTTGTTAGTTTCGGCCATATCTGCATATCTTTAACGTTTTTGTTTCATAACAATGCGTGTCGTTCAACCTACTCGTATAAGTCAGGTATTTTTAGATATGAATATCTGACCCCTCTAGAGTTGTGTTTTATCACTATCACATAGAATGACAGCAAGCAAGACCGACAATGGATACCCTGACTTACTGACTGACTGACGGTATACTTGCTGGCTTTATGGAAAGAAGCTGGACAGAAACTCAGGAGACAAAGATATCAAAACTTTGGACATTATATAGTTTAATTAAGAAATATGTATGAAATATTACTTATTTTATACCTTGTCGAGGTATTCTATACAATACCGAATGTGCAGTCGGTAATGACGAGAGCAAGGATGTAGAAGCAGGCAACAATGATTAGGTTAGATTTTAAAGTTTCATGTTAATTTAAATATGATTTTACTGCAGTAATAGAAAGATACTTTTAGGTACCTACCCTTTTCATAAAGATTATTTTTAAGGAGCACCCTAATTGTAAATATTAATAAAGTTGATTTTATGCACATGTTTCATTTGCCCGTATGTTGTAGGCTGGTTAACATTGATAAATATAGACCAAGATCTATTTATATTATACAATGTCGGTGCAACAGCACGTACTCTATACAAACCCCAGGAATTGTATACATTACCTAGGTAAAGCATGTACTGCACTGTAACAGCCGGATCGTCCACTGCTGAACACAGCCTCCCCTACATAATCCCGTCGCTTGGCAGGCGTCTTGGGGATCGCAGTGTAAGTTGACAGTTCTTTAGAAGGCGCTGCTGCCCACCTTCCAGTATTTTTCCCTTAGTCGCCTCTTACGACACCCATGGGACGATCTGGGGAAGTGCAAGTCTGACCCGGCACTCCACGGGGCTCCGCCAGCGGCAATGCCTAGTATGAGGATCATAGCAGTTTTCTATATGAGTAATATTATGTGATCAGCAAAGTTATAGCACAAGGATATAATTCTCAATTTTGTTATTTGTTGTTGTTGTTTACTTAAAGCTAAAAATATTCTAATGCTAATTCATTTCATTTCATTTTTTTCATATACTTTTGTAAAATGTGGTAAAAGGCGACGAAGGAGGGTTCCGTGCAGGTGTATAAGTAAAAGCTATGGTATTTTTATTCCTAAATGACATTTTAAAATTATGAATATTTTTTTATTATATGCGTAACTAAAAATATATGCCCTTCGCAATTTTTCCTTTATCTGTGCTTATTCTTATTCTATTTGGGGGCGATATGTCCTGCACTGACGTCCCGCTTGGGGTGTTTTGTGCATTTCCCCCGCCAGCTTCTACCCAAGCCATCCTAACTCCCTGATGTAGCGGAGAAGGACCTTGGGTCGCTGGCATAGCTGCTCCAGTAAGGTGTTTGATGGTGGTGAGGATGTCGTTGATGAGAACGACTCTTGTAGACCAGTTGTAATTCTTATTTGTTCCGTGGCTTCGCAGTGCAATAGTACATGCTCCACGGTCTCATCTTTTCGCATACAGCCTCTACATAGAGGACTGTCTGTTGCTCCAGTTTTATGCAGAAAGTAATTCAGGTTACAGTGACCTGTAATGAGGCCTGCTACAATGCGCAGTTCCTCACGCTTTAGTTTCAGCAGGTTATTTGTCAGCTTCTTGTTTAGAGTTGGGAACATGGCTTTTGTTTGTTTACAATCCTCTGTCTTATTCCACAGGTTTTGTTGTTCTCTCTCGGTGTGATGACGTAGTAGTTCCCGCACTTCCATTGCTGATGGCTTGCAAAGGATCTTTACGTCATCACATACCTGTTTTTTTGCTCCTTTCTTTGCCAGAATATCTGCCATGGTGTTACCCGGGCATGCACTATGTCCCTTTGTCCATGTTACCATTATTCTGTAGTTGTTTGACAGCCTTTGTAAGGCAGCATGACACTCCGCTATGACTCTGGACCTGGTTACTGGTCTTCTGAGTGCATATATTACAGCCGTACTGTCTGTAGTAAAAATAAGGTGCTTGTCCTCACGGTCACTTTCTAAACTGGGTGTTATGTCTAGATGTGATATTGCCCTCGCAGCAAGCAGTAAGCCCATTGCCTCCGCTTGTATTACTGTATTTATCTGTGCTATAAAACGTTGCTACGTACCAAATTTCAAGATTTTGAGTTCATGGAAAGTACCCTCTAGGTTGGGTTCGTGGCTTAGGCCCACAGTGGTCGACGCACCTGTGGCTGACGCCCCCGATTCAAATAAATTTAGTATATATTTTTTTGTGCTATTTTCACTAAGTACAGTAAACGACAAAAGTCTTTCTTTGCCAAATTACAATACGTACAAAGAAGATCATACGTACCATGCATATGTGACGCAGTTATTAAAAGGGAAAAATTTAAGTGGAAAACGGGAAAATAAAAGGTTTAAATATTTTTTTTTATTTTTCCGTGTTTACGTTAGTAGTCACTTATTTGCTAATAATGTAGCTTTCTATCGGTAAAAACCTTTTGATTTTACCCATTAAAACAAATATACAAAAATAAGAATAATCAAAACTTTTCTATTTATTATTATAAACGATGGTAGATTTTGTTAGTAAATAATAAATTACCATGTGAAATCTTATCTTTAATCAACACGTCTACTAACTGGGCCGAAAGAACACCACGAGGAAGAATGAAATTGTGATTGCCAAGTAACAAACAACAATACAAATAAAAATTTTCATATCATGTTTTTATTATCATGAATTGGAGCATGAAATTTCGGCTAGAAATAGCGGTCCCATGTGGCTGAGGAGGTTTACACATCCGACGCGAAATCAGAGTACGCGGGTTCGATTCCCGCCCGGGGCATAAAATTCTGTGCACCAATAATTTGTAAAATCTAATTGATATCAATTTCAGTTTGATACCACCACGCGTTCCTGAGAAAAAGGGTTGACAGACAGACGGAACACAAAGTGATCCTATAAGGGTTCAGTTATTTCCTTTTGATGTACGGAACTCCAAAATCAACCTAGAAAGTTTCTTTACGAGCTGTCGTACCTACGGTTTGACATACGAGTAGATTTCGCAAAATGATCACACACAAGGCATGTTCGCGTAATGGAATACCATTGCATCAGATTACGACTACCTACCGCCAGTGCTTTCAGTATAATTTGAAATTGTTGCTAAACAATTTTCTTCTTTTAATGGCTCAGTGGCAATATCTATGGGCTGTCGCGCAGAAGGTCCACGTTTCGAATCTGCACCGCGGGCTTCATCGTACGAATGATGACAATGTAGTTTTACCGCATGATGGAATGACATTTTGAAATTGCATTGTTAGCTACCACCTTCAAGTAGAAAAACTGTCGCCAAGCACCTAACGGTCTGTGCCGCCAGCTGACTTGAGTCAATCTTCGTCAATCAAGGTTAAACCTTTTAACATTTTCGACCACATTATTACTTACGATCAGGTGAAATTGTTTTATTGTTAAAGGGTAATCTATCACCTTTAAAAAATATAATAAATAAGTTACATACCTAATATTGTAGTAGATACCTATTTTACATTGTTGTAGATGTTTTGCGAGTTATGTTATAGCCCAGTATCGAACCCGGGACTTCACAGCTAAGATATACGTGACAGTCAACCAACTCAAACAAGCAACATTACCTTTCCGTAACGTATTACAATTTCAGATATTATCTCACACTACTCGTATAATGCGAAATTTTATGTGTGTATGTTTGTTACTCCTTCACGCTGAAACGGATGAACCTATTTAGATGAAACTTGTCATTTAGATAGTTTAGGTCCTGGATTAACGCTTAACTGATACTTTTCTTAATACTTTTCGGTGCGGCCTCCATGATCGCCCAGGCTCTACTGCCCGCTGGGTGGTAGAACCACCGAAACCGATGGTAACACCTACCCATTACAGTGGGGCAAGAAAAGCTACAGCAAGAAAGCAAACCGCTCTGACGCTGTTACCGCTGACACGAAAGGTGTCAGTGAAGAAGACCACGATGATTCGACACCATAACCGTTTATCATTGTCTACGTGGGTGAAACCGTGGTACGCAACTGGTGTGCACCGTTTTTAAACAAAATTATCTCAATAGCTGACAAAGTTTGACACCTAACAACACTTATTATTACAAGTTGACAGCTATGTTGATTATGATTACCAAAATATGACGGAAGTTGAAATGCTTGATTATTTTTGAAGTGTCTGCCAGCTGCAGAACACCTTATTATATATTTATAATCTTCGAAAATATAAAAATAATTTCATTTTATATTGGTCGAAGATTATAATAACATACCTCGAAATGCTCTTTCATCTCGTAATCTTCGGTTTTTGTTGTGTGTTGTTTGTTGACATTTTTTTTTAATATGTGGTACTATACATCCATGAGCGACGGAATCTAATATCTTGCGAGGATCATCTGCTTCCCCAGTCATAGGGGGTCGATACATGTTGTTTTCTCTAACAAAAAGCACATGCATTTTAGGTATATACATATTGTAAAAGCTTTGACTTTCGTTTTCGGGCGGGCTGCCACCAGTCTAAATATTTATTGGAGGTAATAGCTAAGCGTGAGCGCTATACAAGGCGATAAATGACAACAGGGCCCTTGGTATCGAGTCCGACACATCTCAGTACGTATTTTATATTGCATATAGGCTAGCCTTTGACCCCCTTGAAGTGTGAAATCTATAGGATAAGCTTAAGAGCCTTTATCCCAGCAAAGCCATTTTACAGCCCTTTTCTCAAGGCTGTTGCAGCTAAAGTATAAAAGTTTTTGTTTTTTAAATGATGCAGGAAGAAAGTTTATTGTTTTTTTAATGGAGTGCATTAACCAAAACAATAAAAAAAACAACTGAAACCCGACAAAAAAATTTTTACCAACTCGTGTTTTCATAAATTTCTTCATCAGTGTAACTTCAACAGTCTTTTTATCGAACAAAAATTATTCGTGTTAAAGATTGAAAAATATCAGTAAACCAATCATATTACCACCAATGGAGTGCATTAATAACATTTTGATAAATATATGTTACAACTGAGTAAATAAGGGATTGAAAGGGCACTTTTGGCACAAAAATACCATTCAAATTTCTTGTTATTTCTACAAAATCTGGTATTTTATCAAATAAATAAATATTCAATTCATTAGTTGAAGTTTTTATTTAATAGATAATAATATTTTGTCGTTAATTTAGTGAAAAATGTATTTTATACAATTTTTTCAATATGACCTATAAATTACGGAACACAACGCCTTGCATCTCAGTTTGCGCCTAGCGCTCGCGGAGGGAGGACGTATCGCTGCTCGTCCCGCGCCCTACACGTGCCACAACTACGGTGCGCAATGAAAATATAGCGTGACCGAGTTGTTTTGATCTATGCGTATGCTTTTATTATTGTAAAGGTATTTTTGTTGAGACCATGCCTTTTTCATTATTAACTAGGATTTATTATTTCCTGATCGGAATTGAATTTTTAACCGACTTCCAAAAAAAGGAGGAGGTTCTCAATTCGTCTGTATTTTTTATGTTTTTTACCTCAGAACTTTTGAAAGGGTGAACCGATTTTGAGTATTATTTTTTTGTTTGAAAGCTGATGCTTATCGTTTGGTCCTATTTAAATTGCATCAAAATCAGTCAAGTCTTTTTTGCGTTACACTCCAATAACTGAAAAGTATTTACCTATCTTGATGATATAATCATTGACAATCGATATCGTAAGTAGCAAGGGTTACTAAAACTAGTGATCATTTTTTTAACCAATAAATGGAACCGACTTTTTGGTTTTTGCCATGGTAAAAAAAAATGTAACCATAAAATGGAACCGACTTCAACACCCAAAAGTGTGAAATAACTTGTCAAAGTCGGTACCATGCGCACAATATTGTGATCATAGGTACTTTTGAACTATCATGGTACCGACTTCAACATGTTATTTCACACTTTGGGTGTTGAAGTCGGTTCCATTTTATCGTTAAATTTTTTTTTACTATGGCAAAAACCAAAAAGTTGCGTGGTTGCTATATATAAGAAAAAAGTTTTTAAAAAAACTTGAAACTAGCTAGAGGCTAAAATGTATTTTTTTTTCTTATTTGTTCTTTATTTTATTTTATATTAGGTATTAACTTGGCCAAACAGATGGAAACGAAGTAATACATTTTTACAACAAAAGTCTTTTACACGAAATAATTGGCCATCAAAAAGCACGATATATGCCTCTAAGAAATAATTTTATTTAAGGCAAGACTATGTAACGGTCTGTACCGTGTACTGAATTGGTTAAAAATAAAAGATTTTTATAATAATATAGACGTTGTATATTTTATTAAACAATTAGTACCGACCCTGAGTTAGGATTTAAGACTTCTATATTAAACGCACCTTATTTTCTTTCCGTAGCGACCATTAAAGCCGCTCCGCCAACGGGGCAGTTATACAAATATAATGAACCAAGACATGCATGCACAAAGCAGGTATACAAACTACAAAACTAAGTTATTTGCCTATATACAATGATGGTTAGAAGTACATAATCGAATATAGATACCTACACAGTAGTCCATTGAAATGTTACAATTTAAGACCGAATATTGCATTTCTTAGAGGGCGCAATTTTACTTTTGAGACATATGTGGGTGGTCCATAGAAGCTTAACCTCAAGTTTGTAGGGTCGCCAACCTTGTCCTCCGGCCGCCATCTTGGAAAAAGGGGTGAAAACACTTATTTCGCGATATCTTGGATTATTGGGGTAATTTTTTTGTAAAATGTATAAAGAAAGTTATAGAGTAAAAAAATATATTTTTGCTTATAACTTCTTTAATATTTAATTTAGGGCACAAAGTTATATACGTACCATATTTATGGGCAAAGCAATTTGCTACAAATTATGTCCTAACGAATATTTTGTAAAACGCATAGTTTCTGAGATATCGCAAAATACGTGTTTTCACCCCTTTTTTCAAGATGGCGGCCGGGGGACAATGGTGGCGACCCCACAAACTTGAGGTTAAGCTTCTTCTATAGACCCCCATACATGTCTCAAAAATAAAATTGCGTGCTTTAAAAAATGCAAAGCTCATGTAACTTTTCAATGGACGATAGTTATAGGTGTACATTAGCATGTTAGTCAATGAGAGGTTTATTATTAGGTTCATTTAAGTCTACTTTGTATGTAAACTGTAAAGATGCGAAATTAATTTACAAAGTTACATAACATTCCACATTATTTATCAAAAATAAATAACACTTCAAAAAGGATCAAAATGTTTTATTCCATGCGACATCGTCTTTGACCGCTCGATCCTTGCTAACGGTGTGCTCGTGTGCGCCGCGCTACGATAAATGCCTAAATTTGAACGATAGCGCAAGGCGTAAAGACTCTTAAGTCATAGCTTGTAAGTATTATAGTTGTTGTGGCGTGCAGTGCACATAATGTTCTATTATTTGGCTAATCTAGAATTACTGGCTCTCAAGGAAAGCTGACGAAATACGTGCTCAGGGAAAGGTTTTCTACTTGACAGTTGTGGTCGCCAAGAGGTGGCCTTCGCAAAATACCCTACGGTATTTTGCGGCATAAACAGTAAGGCCACTACCACTATGAAGTGAAGTTCAGCATGGCTCTTCTGTCTCTCTGCTTCTGCTAAGGATGCTCTTGTTAGTTCTTAACAGTCATGAAGTCCACTCGTTGAACAAACTCCCCCATTACGGGGGTTTGCCATATATGCCACGCATAGTAGGGTCATGGGATCGCAGTGTAAGATGGCAGTTCTTCAGAAGCACCTTCTGGAATTTTACCTTGCATCTCGTTTTACCACAACCAAAGGAAGCTAGGGGGAGGGTTACCTAGTAAAGTTGGTCCTAAATTATCGCACATAATTTCACCTACTTATCAATTACATACTTGCTAAAAGATAAGCAAATGAATTCTTCGCCAAGGCGAGAGTAAGTCAACTTTGCTAAACAAATGTTAATGTATAATATAGTTGGTAATAATTATCGTATATTATTTCAACCTCGTTACCACTTTATGTACTAAAACATAAACAAATGTTTCCTCTGCCAAGGTGAGAGTACCTAACAATTTGATTATGCACACTTTGCTGAACAAATGATGTACTAAGTAATTAGAAAAGCCAAGAACAAATATATATGAATGGAAAATATAGAACAGATCCCAGGGTACTGATAGTATTGCTCCATTTATGTCATGGTGATTCTTCTTCTTTACATTTATTTGGTCACAGGATATTTGGTGTAAAACTTTGACTTACTTTAGAGATTTTCATTGAAAATAAACTCAAATTATTTTTATGGAGTCATGCTTCCCACCCCAATACATAAGAAGGTAGCCAATAAAAACTTCTTTGCATCCTAGCGTTTGGGGTGTAATTGCTGAGAGCTTATTTAGTAGGGTTCAAATTGGTATATTTTTTTAATCTAAAAAGTTATCATATTTTGGTACCTATACCACTTTTGTTTCGGGATCTATACCAGAAACTTAACTAACAAATCAGGAATCTGAACTTTCGATATATTATGTACCACTATTATTCCTTTTTAAACAACAAATATGTACTTATAACGCCAATTTAAAAATGCGGTTCGAAATGAGATCAAACCATTTTTTTCTTCTTCTATGGTTTATTGAAATTCTGATCCCTAAAAGAGCGAGGCTTGACTCGCATTGGCAAATTTATTTATTATTCAGTCTTCTTCCACTCTCCTAAATCATTTCAACTGGCATGAAAAGTTGATAACTAAATGAATTTAAAATTAAAACTTGGCCAGAACAGGTTTCCACCAGGAGAAGATAAACGTACAAGTAACGTGTCATGAGTAACCACACCCTTCATGCGCATATCATTATCTCCTTCATCAGGCTTCTCTTCCCCAACTATACTTTAAAATGCGTCAAAATTCGTTCAAATCCATAGCCACTCAATATCATTGTTCTTACAGCATAGTACGTAATCCGTAGGTAATAAACCGTAATTTTTGTCTTCCACTTCATCTATCTCTTCCATCCCTTTTCTTCCTATTCCCCAACTTCAATCTTAAATTCGTCGGAATTCGTTTAAATACTCACTCAATACCATTTTACGTTTTTCTCACGGCCGGCGGCCTCTAGGCAACCCTAATGTTTCATCCATGTCTTTGAACCCTCTTCTTCCTAATCTCTTACTCTACTCTTAAATGCATCGAAATTCGTCCGAATGCAAAATCAATAATAAGAGAACACTAAGAGTCTTCTGATACACCTACTCATTCCTTCTCAAGTCTTATCTATTCTCCTAAGACAAATACATCGATTCTAACCTCCGCATCTTCGCATACTTCATTCATCAGTATCTTAAGTCGCATAACACTCAGATCCAAATCTACGTCACAGTTAATCCAAGTACACAACAATCTTTATGGGTATCAGAGTTTATGTAGGTGCTTAATGCCATAATACTGATTCATAGATGATGAACATGCATTGGCCTAAATACGTAAGTGTCGTCATTTAGGTCATACCTACGTTTTTTTATGCCTGAATGGTTAGCATTTGACTACTATCTCACCTGATGGTAAGTGATGATGTGGTCGAAGATGTTGTTCAGGCTAACTTAGAATTCAGAACGTATTCAGGAACAAAGAACTAAAGATCTCTAAAGCCCTCTAAAGAGTTATAGAAAATACCATGACATCTAATAACTTCGCTGTATTGTTCTTCAATCCATCGGATAGCACGTTGAGAGCCAGTGAAAAAAAATACAGGCACATGAGACTTAACATCTATGTCTCAAGGTGACGGGCGCAGTGCAATTCGTGACTTGTAACGAAATGCATCTGTTATAGGCAGAGGTTAGTCCACTTAACATCAGATGGGCCACGAGCTTGTTCCGTCACAATAACATAAAAAAAATTCAATAAAAATGTGCAATGAAATGACACATCAGTGCACACTTAATCTTGGATACAGCTATGGACAAATCCTTGTAGAAAGCTAAGCGAGGAAACCTTCCCTATACTTATTATTCCTATATTACCATCCTCGCCCATATTTACAGGTGTAATAGTGGTCAAAGACTAATCAATGAAAAGTAAAAAAGATGAGGTTGTCTGTCTTTTTTAAGGTCCCTTTTAATAAATTTTAATTAAATATAGCACTTATATACCTACCCATAATATATGTGTTCTTTTCCATGTGTAACTAAGTACTTTTTATACCCCTGAGGAAGCGCTATATAAATCAATTGCACGCCGATGAAATTGATACCGGTGGCTCAGAAACAACAGTGTAAAGAGAACTTTGGAAATAAACAGTATGTTCCTAAGAGAACGTACCTATTCAACATTTCTAGCTCCTACGCGCGATCTCGCAGGCGACACGACTCGCGGCGGGGCGGCGTGTAATTTGGCTATACATCCTTCCCTCGGGTAACCGTCCCTCCTTCCTCGCTAAGGTAATTACCAAGGCACTGATGAATAAGTTCATTGAATTGAATGAATCGCGTGGGCCACGATAGCTTCAAATTGGGTAAACGAGCTATAATTAGCGTTTTAAAACGAGCTTCACAACAATCAGAATTTTTGTTTTGTCTACAGATCCCACTGCATATTTCTAGGTACGGAACCCATAAATTATTATTTAGCATGTCCATCGAATCCCACACAAAATCATGTAACAAAAACCAATCATATCCTGGAAGTCCTGGAACCTATCGCACGAGTCTAATTTCTTCTTGAGGGTGGTAGCGAGCCAGGCAAGCATTCGCAAAATGCGCTACCACTAAGATGTAATGACTGACATCATATGGCAACAACCGGGACAGAAACCGTAGCGTGCCCCGAAACGCAGAAACGCTTCGTAGACTTCGTAGTGTATGATAATCCATATAACTAGGTGATTTGAATTGAAGCGACCGTTGCTTAAAATGTTTGATCGTTCAAGAACGATTAATCAAGCTTCGCTAAGAGCTCTTACTTTTTTTTTAATTGCATTGGTATATATCGCTGCAACTTCCCTCCCCTACAGGGAGAACCAAAGTCAGAACGTTTATTCCTTGATTTTACTATACCAGTTATATGTTTTTTGATATCGTATCAAATACGTTTGTTCGAAGCCGACAAACTGTATCCTTTATATCTGTTGTATTCCTATTTTTATACGTATAACTATTGTGAAGAATGCTAATCCGCATCGTGACAAGCTGAGACAGCAGCAGTAACCATAAGAAAAACATCATGATACGTCGACTACTTTATCAAAAGTGCACGGCAGCAGAGGGAGAGAATGAAATATGTATTTTATGTATGAGATGCACATTGTTCTGGCCCATCGACTAGTGCGTAGGCAGATGTTTTGACGTTGATTTGACATAAGTACACCGCTCCTACCCAAAATAAACTGGAGTCTACGGAGATGGCACACAAATGAGACGATTTCCTTTTGGCTTCGTTTATGAATGATTATTGGTCCCTGTTAGGGATGTCATACCTGAGAAATACCTTGAAATAAACAAACAATTTAACGTTTATAAACACTTTTCATGATGTAAAAAAGCTTAAGTATCTTTAATATCCATTTGTCTGAATTAATAAGCGACCAGTGTTTTGACAGCTTTCTCCATTGCCTTGAATTTAATCTTGATTTCTTGTTTCGTTGGCGCGTGCGTCTCTAGGCTACAAGGGACTCATGAAAAGACTTCCAAGAGAAACTATGGCAACCTATTTTTCCATTGCCTTATGCAATACGCCCTCAAGTGCTTATCAACAGACTATCCACTTGAGTTTAGCCGCCAGAAAAACGAATGATTAGCTATTAAATTTTAGTTCTAATAGATCAAGTACGTGGACACTGGTGTTCTGATAGGAACCAAATTTGGCTGGTTGTTCATGATACGAAGGTATTCCGTGACATTTCATGTTGGCGATAAATTTCCAGACGGAATGCTAAGTTATCGATCAGAAAAACTTTTGAACGCGCAAAATAGCGGCAGATTTCTTCTGAAACAATCTAAAAATTTATCTTCGCATCAACTGACTCTTATTATATTCTTTTGCCTACTTATAAAAAAGGAGGAGGTTCTCATTTAGTCTGTATATTTATTTATTTTTGATACCTCGTCTGGCTGTTCATGGGGGAGTGTTGGTTCCGACACTAATGTATGGGAGTGAAAGTTGGGTATGGCAGAAAAACCATGAAAGTAGAATAAATGCAGTGGAGATGAGACCATTGAGAAGCATGATTGGAGTCAAACGGAGTGACAGGATAAGGAATAGTGTGATAAGGGAACGATGTGGTGTCAATGAGGATGTAGTGACAAAAATCGAGAGAGGTATGTTAAGATAGTTTGGACATTTAGAGAGAATGAATGAAATGAGATTGACTAAACAGGTATACGTGGGACAAGTCAACGGAAGTGTTGGAAGGGGAAGACCTTGGCGAACGTTCCGAAATCAGATTGAAGATGTTCTGAAAAAAGGCCAGGTCAGGAGTACCCTAAACCGACGCTCATATATGAAAGGATTGATGAGTGTAGATGAAGCGAAAGAGATATGTAAGGATCGTAGCAAGTGGAAATCTGTGGTCTCTGCCTACCCCTATGGGAAAGAGGCGTGATTTTATGTATGTATGTATATGATATCTCAGGACTTTTGACTAGGTAAACCGATTTTGATAATTCTTTTTTTATTTAAAAGCTGATGCTTGTCGTTTGATCCCATTTAAATTTCATTAAAATCGGCCCAGTCGTTTTTGAGTTACGCTCCAATAACTGAAAAATATTTTCCTATCTTGGTGATATAGTCGTTGGCAATAAATGACAATCGATCCCGTACGTAGCATCACTAAAAATAGTGAAAAAAAATATTTTTATCAAAAAATGGAACCGTCTTCAACATTCAGAAGTGTGAAATAATTTGTCGAAATTGGTACCATGCGCACAATATTGTGATAATAGGTACTTTTGAACTAGCATGGTACCGACTTCAACAAGTTATTTCACACTTATGAGTGTTGAAGTCGGTTCCATTTTTTGGTTAAAATTTTGTGTTTTTGACATGTGTTAAATAGTTATATAAAATGCATGTCATTGAAATTATTGCATAGAATTAGAGAAAATGTTGCCCTTTTGGCCACATTTTCTTTCATGTCGATCCTTATTAAGTACCGGCTGGTACTCCCCGCCCAGATTTTTTTGAAATTCAAGAAAAAAAAAATATTGAGAATATTCGGTAGTCTATGTTCATCAAGGATAATGTAAGATTCTAATGGTGATAGAATTTTCAAATCGGTCCAGTAGTTTTTAAGTTTATTCGTTACATATAAAAATACAAATTTTTCCTCTTTACAATATTAGTGTAGAAAGGGTTCTTGGTTTCAATACGATTTTTACGAACAAGCTTCAGCGCTCTGCGTCACAGAATATAAAATAGTTACATAAAGTTAGCGTTAATCAGTACTAATATTATAAATGCGAAAGTAACTCTGTCTGTCTGTCTGTTACGCTTTCATGCCAAAATTACTGGACCGATTTGCATGAAATTTGGTATGGAAATAGTTTGAGACCCGGGAAAAAACATAGGATAGTTTTTATCCAAGTGCGTAAAAAGAGGTTAATGTTTTTGCGTGATAACCTACATACGCGCGGGCGGAGCCGCGCCCGGAAAGCTAGTATATAATATAACAAACCCTTAGAAGTTAATATGAATATTCTGTAAGCAGTCCGCACTAATCTAGTACTTAACTTGAAAAGACGTTGTTTAATTACTAATTGCTTCATTTATTTTAACCCCTTTCTGTCATATTTGACTTTGATCGGCTATAGGTATCTTCAAAAGTACTTAGTAAGGAGTGATGATTAAAAGGCAGCGTGTTTGCTAGCAATTTATATACTTCCTCATAATGCAAAATTCTTACGAGGTGTAATATTGTCTCACGCGATATGCCTCTTGCATGATGGGACTTGCGATCTCTCACGCGGCTACCTACAGCACACAAGTAGAAAATCTGTCGGCAAGCACCTAAAGCTTAGTTCGGCATTCTAGTTTGAGCCTCTTTACTATCCTCGATCACAGCAACTCCGGTGAGATTTTATTAGAAGAAATCATCAGCATATCGGCCATAAAAAATGTAATCTAATTTTAAAACTTGTACTCTACAAATACAGTGATATTTTTTTTATAAATCATTCAATGATTTTTAATTTCTCGTTTTATATACCTTATATCTAGGTATGTCACCTTCTTGCGTTACGCCCTAGTATACTGTAATTTCAAGAGTTTTCTTCGTACATTCGATAAAAGTAGAAAATATTTTGCACCATCACAAATTCATTTAGATGAACATTATTTGGATTTATAAATATATGAGATTAGGTACTATGTTATTTGTCATGTACGGACGTTTTGGAAACGAATTTTCTAACTTTTCTTAAAATGTGTCCAACTATATATCCTTAGCAATACGTTTGAAAAATTTAAAATCAGGCATTCGTATCCATGTGAAATATATTATTTTGTTGTGAATGCCCGCCTAACTACCTACTCAATTAGAAAACCTGTCACCAAGCAGCGATCATTGAGAGCCAGAAATTTTAGTTTAAACGACTTACCATCAGGTGAGATTGAAAGGCTAACCCATCAGCAATAGAAATATATAAAAAATTTAAAGGTATGGACGATCAATTTACTGGGTAAATATCCCCATTATTAATTTTATGATTCGATAAAGTTACATGAAATAATATAGAAATAGATAGGTTCTTCAGAATTATTTCTGTGAAACAAGTCCTGAAATAATTAAAGGATATTGTCATACGGCATATTTTGGCAAAAAAATGCCGTATGACAATATCCTTAGTATAAAAATAAGGTTACAATTTACAACTATTATATTGAGACTTGGTACACGACTTAGGTAGGTACTGGAAATAGGTTGGTTCTTCAGAATTCTTTCTGTGAAACAAGACCTGAAATAAACTTGCTGATGAATCCGACAAGAAAGGTCATCAAAAACGCCCACAAAAACACATTACCTACCTCACTATATACAAACATATTATTCTGTGCTTCAGCAATTTTTACTGACAAACATTTCTGCGAAAGTAGTACTTAGTAGTAGAAAGAATGCAATGCACGCGTAGTACCTACCTACTGTCTCAAAAATATGTACGTAATCGAGTTTGTACCAAGTCTCAATAAATAGTTGTTAGTTGTAACCTTATTTTTATACTAAGGATATTTTCATACGGCATATTTTGACAAAAAAAAATATTTTTATCGAAAAGTTAATATTTGAGGAAATATCAGCATATCGCAAGTTAGTAGAAATATAATAGTTGTGTTTAAGTCATTTCAGAAGGATAACTTTGAAAAAATATGATACACTGAGAGCAACTATTATAGTGGTTTTTTCAGTTCTCTTCCTCACAGTTCACAGTAGGTACCTATCTCAAGAATAATAATCGGTACCTACCTACTTTGTTCTTACCTGATATGCAAAAACTTTGAATGTCACTGTAAACCTTATCAGTTATTACCAAAAGAAAGCGTAAAACTTGCTGATATTTAATAAACTGGGTAAATAAGATAATTATTTCATTTTTTGTGGTATTAGGTAACTTGCAATAAAGCCAACTTTTAACAACTTACCCCATCTTTTAGGAGTTCTTCCAAAGCAGCTGTTGTCCTCAGGGTTGTAAAAAAAATGAGCAAACCGCGTCCCAAATGAATGTACTTTCGGAGGCGCCCTGGCCCACTCTTCAACAATATACGACCCGTTCGATTTACCCGCCATTGATTAAAATTCTAACTTTATAATTAAACGTCGAAATTGGAACAATCGTTCTGATTGGATGAATATAGGCGACCGTCGCGAGTCGCGTTCTATTTGACACTGCGCCGGCGCACCCGTGTCACCAGCGTTGTGTCAAACCAGACGTATCAACAAAAGCCCTTGCGATCCTTAGGGGTCGTGTCGTGTCGTTTACCACAGAAATACGCATTAAGGACATATACCCGCCAGCCAAAGCGTGAACTTTTATATAAACTCAACTTGTTATTTAAAAAAAACTCGCATGTAAATATAGTGTATTATTAGACCTATCGTTTCTGGCCTTTTGGACTAATAATTAAATTTTTATTATATAGCGTTTAGTATATAGCACTCGTTTTTAGGAGTTTGAGCCAGTTATTCGTAACTCCAGATTTATTTAAAAAGTATAGTACACATGTATTAATAACTTCCCGTTATAGAAAGTTCATTATATTCCCCATGTTTGTGGTGCAATAGAAATATTTGAAAAATGCTTATTTTTATTGAAAGAGATGCTTAAGGTTGGGTCTTTCTTTTATCTAAAATTACTAGTTTTTGAGCTAGTATAATTTCAAAACTGTATAATTTAATGAAAATCTGATGCACCACAAACCTAGCTATTAGGGTAGTGATTACGTAAGTAAAAAATCATTGAGTTTTATTCGCTATTAATAAAATGAGATTGGAGCTGCGTTTTGTATGGGGGCGGTCGTCTAAAATATACCCTTAAGATGAAAGGGACAAAAAGTACGTTTATTATTCTGTTTTGATTCCACCACAGGCCTATGAACGGCAATGGAAACGTAAAAACTGAATTCAAGCATACGCGTGACAGATCAAACAAAGCATGGCACTTAAATTTTACGGGATCTCATCGTAAACAACCCCTTAAAAATTATGCTAAATTAAATATGGGTGAAGCTTTTCATCAAAGAACTCTTCAAAGTTTCCAGCGTCATAAATATATTAAGAAAAAAAAATACAGTCCGGTTCTTCTACAGCCTTATTGGAAACGCTGCTAAAGTACAACCTTTTATTTTACTGTAGGGAATAAAAACAAGTCACACGTAGCCAAATCAGGACTGTAGAGGTGACCAAAAATTAAACCAGTAGATGCTATCCAGGAAGATTCGGTAATGAATACTAAGTGCGCAGGGTACATGGTACAACAGTTGCGCGCGGAGTCCCGTCAGCCCAACTTCTATTTTTCCCTTCATTACCTCTTACGACACCCACGGGAAGATGTGCTTAGTTTCGGCTTTCCCACAATTCCCACGCTTGGTAAACGTCTTAGTGAACGCAGTGGCCGATGGCTGTTCTTCAGAAGGCGCTGCTGCCCACCATCTGGTATTTTACCTTCGTCGCTTCTTACGAGTTCAATACGAAGATATGGGGGTTGCATGTGAAGCCTAGCACCCTAAGGGCTCGCAGCAGTGTAACACCTGGAAGCTTAGAACAAAACAAATTATAATAGACAGTAAACAAAAGCCCACATTTAGCACAAAGCATGTGACATCGGTAAGCGGCAGACAGCTCGCACGTGCGCGTGAGTGACCACATGTGGTGAGCCGAGCCGAGACGTATGCGCGTTACTAGATTCTTATCAACAATCGGTAATTAAGCACCACAGCATAGAATATATACTTCTAGAGCATTATCTGTAACTGCAGTGTTTCAGCTATAATTTGGATTCAGGTTTTAGCTGTAATATACAAAGCTTATATTTACTAACAAATATACTTACCTGTACAGACCTACGCACACATTACTTACAGACAGTTTTTTTTTATATTGTTGAGAAGGATCAAGCACGAAGTGTACCTGCTAGGTATTGGTAATACGTTTCTATTATATGTATAGCTTGAGTCCAACATGAGTACCTACTATGCATATAAAGGTGAACCCATAGAGCAAGTTAATGAAGCGCGTAATCTGGGTTTTATATATGAACATATATTACATAGACATAGACATAGCTTTATCTGTGAGCTATATTCAGATACTACTTCTTAGTCATTTGTTTTGTCTAAAATGAACTATGTGGATGTAGTATTAGGCCTTGTCTGATAACAAGGACCTAAAACTTGTTCAGAGAGTCTATGCATGGTTCTGTTTCAATAGTCCTTTTAGGGTTCATGTGACTACATATACCTGAATAAGAACTGTATACTGAAAATGAAACATCAGCACAAGCTACATTTAGCCATTCTTCTTTATATTATAAAACGTGAAACTTCAATCTACTTATATGTCTATAGGATAATTCGGAAAAATATTCTGGGTATTCAATCACTTAAGTATCATTTGGACCGCTTCAATGTGTGATTCACCTTTCCACACCTCGGCATGGCGCTGCTGCATTTCGAGGTAGTTTTCGCTATTACTGCGTCCAAAAGCTGGATTTATTGCACCATCGATCAGGCACCTGCAAAACATTAATAGGCTTAAAACGCAACAATTCATATGTAATCATGAAAAAAAAAACAGGAAATACTGATCAAATAGATGTATTGTTAGGTACCTACTAAATTGCAGCTATTACTTACATACTTTATTCACATTAGAAGCAGTGATAGCCGAGATACTGCGGTGCTGCAGGTCCGTGGTTCTATCCCCACCGCCGGCGAGCTTTACCACATGGTACCGAAGGGCCTATTTGGTAATGTTCACCCTCAAGTAGAAAATCTGTTGCTAAGCCTCTGACGCTGCACCGGCAGCTGTCCTTGGAGCCAGTAATTTTACGTAAGCCTGAAAAACATCTTCGACCACATCGTTACTTACCATCAGGTGAGATATTGGTCAAAGGTTAGCCTATCAGCTATAAATAAAAACTCCCACAGAGCATCGTCCAGCAGAACCTGAAAGGTGCTACGTTACTGGAACTAAAATACGCAGGTTTGACACTTACCATCAGGTGGACGATGTCCATCTCATCACTTCTGATCATCATCTACCGAAAAACGTCCACTGTTGAACAAATGCCTATCCCATAGAACGCCGCAAAGAACGGCTAGTAGCCGCTTGTACCTAACCATTGAGTACCCGCGACTTTCACGATGTCTTCAGTCCACCTAGAGGTGGGCTTACCAATATAAGAAAAAAATATTCTCCTTTTATTAGAGAGTACATTCTTCCGTTACTTCTAATGTACAGCTCATTGGTGTTACTTTTTCAGTCACTGGTCCTCTGATATCTGTATAGGGAGGTACTGATCCCTTTAATCTGCGCTCTCGGCCTGCGCTTTAGCAGATTCAGAGACCTTTGTATCGCCGCCATCTTGAATTCCGCCATTTGGATTTTTGACACGACATTCGACTAGCTTCCTTTGTCTTTTTCATAATATTACTATTACACCCATGACGTCTACCGTTGGAAAAAGCTTCTCCCACTGGAAGGGGGAATCTGTCTTTAAATAAAAATAAAATGGCAGTTCCTCAAGTGCTGCTGACGACCTTCTGTAATATTCCTTTATTCGCCTCTTATGACTGCCACAGTACTTAATAGGTGTGATATTCTGTCCCGACACCTCACGGGGGATATATTCATGTTGTCAACTATTTGTTATCATATTTTGTTTATATTCTTATATATTATGTGAAAGTAATTCCTTACCTCTGATTTGGTAGTCTACATCCATTGAGTATTGAGTACCTACTTCTGACAGTTGCTCATAGACGCATGGTCTGATATCTAACAGTTCTACTGCCATAGGAACTGTTCTATCAGTTGGAACTTGTTGGGATAGAGCTTTAGACCATTCAACGCACCTTTGCTTTCTTGATTCTAAAACTGTAAAAAAAACTTACCCCCGCACCCCGCACATGACTTTATTTTTTCCTCTCGTTTTAATTTTGTAATGTAAAAAACATTATGTATAGGTGAAGGTTTAAGTATGAGTTAGGCCGTACAGCTTCCGGCTAATATATTATATTTAAAAAGTTACAGGTGATTATTAAATACTTAATAAGAATTGCAAAGATAATATATATATATTACGAGTGTAATAGTTTTGCAGGTCCCTGGTCTGATCCCCACCGCCAGCTTGAGCTTCACCGCATGGTGGAAGGGCATTTTGCGGTTGCCCGCCTGACTAGCTACCACCCTCAAGTAGAAATTCTGTCACCGAGCACCTACGGTGTGTTCCGGCAGCAGTACTTGAGAGCCAGTGGAATTACAGGCACATGAGGTGGCTTGTGATGAAATGAATCTGTATAGGCAGAGGTTAGTCCGCTTAACATCAGGTGGACCTCGAACTAGTTCTGTCACAATAACATAAAAATACCGATGCTTTTACAATACTTAACCTTTTTCACTTAGGTCTTAGCTGAAAATGTTCAAGCTGTGCTTGGGTGTTTGGTGCTTGGGTGTTTGGTACTTGAACCCACGAAAAACTCAGGTGGAGCACGAGCATTCACTATCTCGCCGTAGCGATATTCCCGGATGTGCCTCAGGCTCCTGCAACGTGGAAGGGTCCCCTAAAAGAGGTGTGGAGCCGTGAAACCCGGCAGAGTCCCCCGACTCTCCACTTGTAACCCAACTGCAGGGTGAACCACTTAAACTAACCTAGCCCACCTAATGACCCGTTATAAATACTGTATAACTCCTAAAGTGCCTGCAATATTTGGTTGGCAAACGAAATAAATATACCAAACTGAAAGACAATCAGATTGGCAAGATCATAAATTGTTTGCAAATGTACATAAATTGTTTGCAAATGTACATAAATTGTTTCAGATTCAGAATAAACAGACTTCAATATAAGGAGGGTTAGGTCTGTCCCATGAGAAAAATGAGAAAATCGCCTCTGTAAATGAAAATGTCGCAAAAAACATTAAAAAAACAACTGACTTACCTATTGTCTGGTATCAACTCCCTACACGCCAGGAAGGCTCAGGCACGAACCTAGCGATCAAATTATGTAACTACCTATTAGATAAAGTGCCCACCTACATAAAAAAGGGCTACTTACTGCGCGACTTCGTCGTCATCTTCCTGTAGCCTTATCCTTCTCGTGTGGACTCGGTACAATATAGCCACCAAAATATACAGAACGTAGCAAAAAATATATCTTCGCTATTGACACAGAACGACACACTGACATGTAATGTTTGGCCTGCCACCTACCTGTCGCCAACCGTCTACTACCTAGGTTCCTGTTTTTCTAAGCTCTTTGTTCGCCCGCTTTTTATGTACAGCAAGTGCATAGTTAATTGGTGGCTTATCGCTAATCACTTATTTATATTTCCCTATTCTGATTTTAGAACATTCAACTGCAGACTTTTGAACGATCTTTTTGTATGCCGAGAATTCAGTAGATAAAGTATTATGTTGTTCGAAGGCCGTATCTGTAGGCTAGTATAGTTTAACTGTACGCAACTACGTCTTAAAATATTATAAAATAACTTATGTACATAGCGTTTTCAATACAATTTATCACTTGATACCATGTAACCTATAGTACCTAGATAGACCACACAATACGATATCATCATTTACCTATACGTTGTTAGTAGGACCTACACGATAGATACGAGAAAAACAATATTCATGACCTAACTATCATGCATGTCATGATTCATGCATTGTCATGTTATAAGGGTCGATTCGAGAGCCATTAATCGATTGCATGCACGCCCTACATTTGTAAGTCGTGTATGTACGCGGGTTCGACTCCCATCTGAAGATAAGATTTTAGAGGTTGTGTAAACATTACTGTACTGTATCAGCCAAAGCCAAAGTGCCGACCTTTGGCTACTATTTATTGAATCTGTCTGGCTGGGAGACTAACCCGCGTCTTTTATGTATATACGACTTTCGAATAGAATATTGTTTTTATTTTTGCTGAGACTAATAATTTGAAACATATAAGTTTTAGTAAATAAAAAATAATGCATTTTCATTTGTAACAACTTTTGGCGGGACTAGGTAGAATGCATATTAATAACTCGATTGTGCATTTTCGAAGTCACAACTAGTTATGCATATCGATTGGTCCATAAAGAACTGATTATTCTTAGTGCCGTACGCTACTGCCCATGGTGGTATACCGTGGTGCTATCAATGGAAAAAACAGCATTGTAAAACCGTTAATATCGAACACCCAATTTATATGATCTCTGCGAATAGATAATTGCCCGTGTAGAAGTTAAATTTACCATATACAGAAAATGTATGATACTTTGTCTCCCCTGCCCAATGGAGCCAAGACCACTGCCAGAATATACTTGTCTCCTGCTAGGAAGAAACCGGGGGAGCAAAGTACTCGTAGCTATATGTCAAGCTCAGGTGCATACGATACAGTCGTTGGCACCTGAATTATGTGTCAACGCCTCTTTCTTTGGAGACAGGACACTGGACATCTCCCCAAAGCCTGGAAGTTCGCAATGTAGTTTGTCGTCTGCACAATTACGAGCTTTTAGGTTTGATTGAATAATAGACTTAGCATACTTGAGAACAAATCTCATTCTCAGTGTGTAAATCAATAGTTTTTACCGAAAGTGGTCATATATGATCTCTTGCTAATCTGAGATGAGATGCTTATGCCAATCACACCTCGAGCGAGGACATTGAAAAGTATAGAAAGTCGTATCTCTTAATATTGCATGGTGGTTTGACAAGACAGTCACGAAATTGAATTAACCCGTTTTTGAATTTCCGGGAATTTACAGCTAAAATTATAGTAAAGCATAAAAAACTTCCAGCTTTTTTCAGCATTCAAAACCGGTACGATCGGTTTTTAATGCTGAAAGCAGACGGTTTACGCTGGTAAGACCTTCTCATGTATAAATCGTTTTTATTTACACCGTAGTCCAGTGATTGGGTTCTAACCGACTGCTATTAGTTTTATTATTAAGATAAAGATATATTTATTGTTCGAAACATAGGTACATGATACATAATTCGGATTTAAGCACATGGATTTATAAAACAAAATACTACGAAATAGCAACACTACAGCTACTACAATAAAAGCATTTAGAAAACCTATAAGTCATAGCAGACTCACAGGCAGTCCAAACGCTCCAGTCCACTTCCAGGGAATGCCAAAATGTATGGTCCTACCAGCCAGGTTTTCACTTACTTATAGTTAAAATTAAATACCAAATATTAGCAAACCAAATGGGCGCTGAGGATTTTCGGAAAAAATCAAGAGACATTTGGGATAACCCAAATATATCTTATTTTGTTAACTATGCCTATACTTACTACCTGTTACAAGTTTTCTCAATAACAACCGATGGGGTACCTATTCAATTATGAAAATAAATTTATAACACAAACTTCATTACAAACTTTATTTCTCAAAGGCACACATTGAAATACATAATAAACATCTTTTTGTCACACACGTCTTAGATACATTATATATATATGATCATATCCATAGACAACACATGACATTATATCTGGTTGGTTATATGATCAGACTAACAGTCATATGTGGTCGTATTTTACATTATCATATATATATATGAGATAGTTTTAAATAACAGGCCTTAGAAAGAAGCATCATTATGACCAACGTACATCATTATACCACTGCTGGAACTCATAAGACTTGATCCTATTTGACTTAAAAAAGTATATTATTGCTTAGGTGGCATTCTAATGCCGACCCGAAGCGAAATTTTCCCAATATTTCATTATTATAAACAAACTAGATGACTCGGTGTACTTCGTATCACCTATCATAACGGACGAACATCAAATGTTTGAGAGGAATGTATAGGTAGAACAGTTTATATGGGAAAATGAAATTGTTGTTTTTACTATGTTCCTCACCCTTTTTCAATATATTCTCATCGTTTAGACCTTCCCTGGACTACGACAAACATAACGTACGACAAATATATACGTCAAACCAAAATCAGCTAAAGCGGATCAGCCGTTCTCGAGTTTTAGCGAGACAAACAAACGAAAAAAAAGTCGATATATTCTCGCTCTAATCATAGACACGGGTAAATTATACTATTTATCTATGCTCTACTATTTCAGAGCTATAGAACGCCGTTTCTTAGCTGCGAGTACCAAACGGCATAGATATATGGGAAAATTTCGTTCCGAGCGAATAAATGCAACTAAAAATATAAAACGTTATACCTATTTATTTAAGTTAGTACATTATCATTATATCAAGGACGGATACATTTCTAGTAAGTATTATATTAAATGTAAAAAAGTGTATAAAATAATAAAAAATAAACATATAACTATATAGTAGAGCTGTTGTGTCTAGGGCAAGTATAGGGGGGCTTTTGCTTATTTTCAATTATCTAACACAACTTTTGAACAACTTTTTACGACTTTTTCGGTTACTTTGTGAATTCAAACTTATTCCAACGGAGAAATTGACTTGATAATGGTACAACTAAGATTTGATGTACAAGATATAATCATGCTATGGAGTATGTTATATTAAACATGCTGTTGAAATGGTGTGCCCCAGCGGGAAAAAATACGAATTTTAGGATCTGCTAGTCACGTATTTCGTTCGTGATTTTTCGGTTTTATAGAACCTTATTTTAAAAGCCTGATAGAAAAATAATTATTAGTATCAAAAATAAGTATAAAATTAAATATTGTTGATTTCAGATTCTGCTTCGTACTCTCAGTTCAGTCTTACAAAATATTACTAAAACAATATACATACGGAGATTCTTAGGATGGCATGCCACTGCTCTAATTTCTTCGTCCAAGATGACTTTTATCAAAGAAATTTATCAAATTTTGTATCAAATCTAGTTATTTAAATCATAAATATTTAAATTTCAATCAAACAAAAAAATACAAAAGCTATGTAACCTAACTGCTTGGTAGATGATAATGAAATTAAATCTTATTATGGAAATGGTGTAGAATAATGTATAGAAATTGATGGAATTTTGATTGAAACATATTGGAATTGGATGCCAAAAGGCCATCGTCAAAGAAATTTAATTTATTTTATAATACACAAATACATTTGACCAGAGGCCTAACAGCTGCAGTATAAAAAGCGTAGAATAAATTATAACTGTAACCTTATAAATATTAAATTAAATTGATAATTAAAAAAAGAAAGTAAGTAAATAAGTTATCAAAATAGCTGTCATCAAAAAAGTCCAAGGTAGATAAGGTACAATAATATAGTTAGGTATAATACATCATTGTATGTATTATATAAAGGAAATAATAACATAAAAAGACATTAAATTCCAACTACGGTGGGTACATATACAAAACAAAAATATAAAGATCAAACTTGTGACAAAAAAAACTCTTCTTTCAGTTAAATAAATCCCGATTTAAAAAGTTTTTATATTATTTTATAAAATTTTGACAAGCAAACTTTTGATCGATAAACAATTTGAAACAAATCCGTTTTTATATTATTTTATAACATATTAACAAGCAAACTTTTTATCGATAAACAATTTGAACAATATCTTCTACTTTACGCACCAGACGCTTTAACCAACAAAGACTAACCGAGTATCCTGTTCAAGATGCAAATTTTCTAATAATTTTAGGCGTTATAGGTGACGGTGAGCTACGAGGTACTGACAGAAAGAAGTGTATTTTAAAACACTTATGTAACTTTCTTATAACTTTGTAAATTCGCCAAACAGCTGAGTGATGACGTCACAATAGAAACCTGTGTTGTGAGGAAGAGATAGCATAGTTGTCAAGCTTTTCAATATTATTGGATAGCCTTTGTTTTTAATTTTAACACGTTTTTTAATAATTCATATAGTTTACTAAAGGTTTCCATCAAAAATTTGATCTTTTTATCTTATGATAAAAAAATGCTTCCAAAAACATGTAATTTTGTGATATAAATGATACACAATATTTACCTATATATATGAGGCACTTGTATACATTAAACACTAATTACAGTAATATAAATAAACGTGTATACACAAGGACGGCTTCGTTACAAAACCCTGAGGTTTACGGAATGATTTGTGTATTATTTCATTTATTTTTTGAAATGTATAGATGTATATTCAACATGGATTCAACGCTCTTACTGCTCTCTAAAAATTATCCACAATTGAATAGAATTCTAAGTTATTACGAATGTGGATTTCAGTGTGAACAGAATAAGCACTACACTAAGAATAGACACCATTGTCTTCCCCTTTTTCGTCGCAAGTGTGTGGAAAAAAGTCGTATGAAACGCACGAGAATTGGTGCTACACTATGTACCATGTAATTGGTCCCCTTAGACCAATATTTGTTTTTACTTATTATTTTAAGTTATCAATGAGCTATAATTGATTAGAGACGACTGGCGTACACAACTAGATCGCAGTCTCGGCGTACCAGCGGACTAACTTGCCAATAAATTACAGCCCTTTGTACTAAGCGCTTACAGTCTCATATTGTACATTAAAACTATACATTTCGGACGGTTACATTATTCTTATGATTAATCTTAAGTATATATTTTTAAAAGGAAAATTCTTCGAATATTTCTTCTGAGATTTCCTGAGATTCAGTGTTAAGGTAATTAGTTAAGAACTAATAACTAAACATACTTATAATTACATCAAAATAAAATGCATGTCATCTAAATGCTCTGGAATCAAGGATCGCAATCCATATGAACTTTTTCTTTTTTAACATGTTTTAGCACAAATTATTAAGAAAATATTTTATCTTAACCTTACATAGTAATATATTACCGGCCAAACTCTATTTCAGGACTAAAGAACAATGTCAGTTCTGGGTTACATAGCATTATAACCGAAGCTTACTAGTAGGGTTCAGCCGGTAACAAGTACAAAAACAAAGCTACTCTTGCGGCTTCATTATTCCCTAGTATTATACTTTATATATTTCAATATAATACAAAAAAAATAACGCCAGTATTCCTCTCAATATCCGCAACATTCGTTGGATACATTGAATATCATGTTTATTGATATTTGGTTATATTTAAGGCGAGGGTACTATGCACTCAGCTTTTTTACCTGAATATCCATGGCATAGAATAGCTATACAAACAGCACATCAACGTATCTCCAAGTATGAAAGTTTTCCCGGTGGATAGCAACATGTTCGCCTCCTATTAATTCAAAATTTTGTATCTAACTTAAGGGAGGTTGTCAAGTAAGACATTCCAGAGTGCAGCTGCTGGGTCTGTAGTGTTGGCATCATTAATTTGTTTTTAGTTTCATATTTGTCTCGTTAAGTTTGTAGTCGACCAACATGTGTTACAAAAGTAACATTACATAGTCAGGTCCCAGTCATGTGAAAGTCCTGCGAATAAGTCAGACCCGCGGCGGGAAATTCAAAATTAACTTTTTTCCCGCTTGTAGCTTTATTTGGTATTATCTTACATTAGCACGATATGAGCCAGTTTAAAATAATATTGCTCACATCCTCTTGAAAAGTCATTGAATATCAATGGACATGATTCTATAAATTACCATTTTAAACCGGAAAAATATAATAAACTACGTTTACACAAAAATAGTACTATATCCGACTCTGACGTATTTCATGATCAAGTACATCAGTTGGACGACCTAGCAATAACAGTTAAAAAACGTTAAAGTGATGTATTTCCCGTCAATGACGTAAGAGTTAAACTAAGACTGGAAAAGGCACAGATTCGGGTAAATAACTCAATATCAAAGATATATAATCCTGCCTAGCTAGTATCCACAAGTAGTACATAGTACCCCCACAACAAACCCCCTCCCAGTGTCGACTACTCTATCATAATCTCGAAGTGCACGACCCCGAGCCGCTCCTTCCGATCGTACCGGATGTTCTTCGCCCACGCGCGACACTCCACGTTGATCACTATGCCCGCTGTCGACACAAACAACATCATGTTCACATATTAATAAAACTATCGTAAACGATCCAATTAATACAAAATTGTTAATGTTAATTTTTTTTTAATGATTATTAAATAATATTTTTTTGACAGATAACACATCTAGATATGAAGTTAAATTACTATGTTAAAGCACAAATCTATAAGCGTGATAGTTTTTCAGTAAAGTGTGCCACGAAATGCTCAGGTTGTGGGATAGTGACAGGGCTCGCTTCGCTCAACCAAATTTTTTATTTATTTAGTATTATTTAATGCCAAATTAATTGCATAAGCTGTAACTACTTAATGGTGTTGATTTCCATAAACCATTTCACAGGTGGCGCTCGCTGTGAAGATTTATATCAGACAACAAACCTGGCATAAATATTATTTATAAACTGGTCTAGATTTTTTCTGTATTTCACTTGGTGTTTGTTTGTCACATCAGTTTTTAAGTTTTCATATGATATAATTGTACCTGGCATACCACCCGACTATCATAATATGAAAAAAAATACACGTCCCAATAACATAAAACTGTTTTTTAAGTGTATATTTAAATGAAATTGTGTAAGCTTGTCAGTTTCAGTCTTCCTGACTCCAACCTTGAGTGTTGATGCTCTTGTTGGTGGTACACTCGCTAACTTTGGGTTCGTTAGGGCGAGCGACGATAATGCCCTGTTATACGCCCAATGTACAGCAACACCTCACCCGAGTCGACGTGAACAGTATCATGTTCATTCTTTCCCTTAGTCAACTTTTTTAACATACAACAGGAGGATAATAATATGAAACAGTACTTATATTGTTAAGCCGGTAACTGTACAGCTATCATAGATAAATATTATGATTGCCTATGTTTGTTCATACACTCCCTAGTCTCTACATATTTTTATAAGTAACTTTAGAAGCGCTCGTAGCGAAGTTTACTTAGCCGTTCTTAAACGATCAGCTAAGTTAAGCAACATTCCCCGCGGTCATAAGTTGGATGGGTGACCGCTAGTGACATTACTACTGAGCGTGCATGTGCTTTGACAAATTTTCGAAGTTTGGAGAGCACGGTTAACCGTCGTTACAGCATGGTGGTAGGGAATTTTGCGATTGTCCGTTTGACTAGCTACCAATCTCAAGTAGAAAATCTGTTGCCAAGCACCTAACCGTGTGTTCTGGCAGCTGTGCTTGAAAGCCAGTAATTCTAGGTTAGCCTAAACAACATTTTCGATCCCATCATCACTTACCATCAGGTGAGATAGTAACTATCGAACGAAAAGGCACTTATTTCGATCAGATGAAGTCTAGTAGTCTGGTTGATGTCCGCGCACTGTCCCCTATGACGGTTAAACTAATGCAATAGTAGCATACTCATATCGTTGCCATTTGTGGTGGCTTCTCCTTATCCGGCGCGAAATCGCAGAACTCAGGTTCGTTTCCGTCCGGAAAAAAAAATAGTGCTCCAATAATTTGTATAATGCTTACTTCTAGGTTTTTGAAGATGTATGGCAACCAGAGGACTGAGGTACCCCTCTGCGTTCTCATAGGGGTAGAAGAACCCCGGGAACCCCTGGTACGGCAGGTACTTGAGGGGACCTATGTTCTCCTTGTCCGCGGGGGTCTCGCCTTGACACGACACCCATACCATGTTGGCCTGTAAGCAAAAACAAACTTAGCTCAAAACACAATCATATAATAAAATCGGCAAGTACCTACGATTTGGACTCAACGAAGAGTTCCGTATCAAAACAAATCATTTACTGCACATTATGTGAATATCTTAATTTACATAATGACCGAGGTTTGGGTACGGAAACATTGTGCGGCGCGACCCGATTTGGTCATTTTTGTCACCAATATAATCTATATCTATACTAATAACTAGCGGCCCGCCCCGGCTTCGCACGGGTAATTACGACTATAAATTGAGATGTAAGCTATCCTACCTTTCAATTTGGATCAAATTGCACACGGTGTGCGAATCAAATTTAAAATCGGTTCAGTAGTTTAGGAGTCCATCGCGGACAAACAACGTGACATGTAATGTTAAGTAAAAAAAAAGAGTATATTTAGAGAGGGTACGAGAGCTAAGCTGCTCAGAAATTTTACTAAGTACGCGCTATGACTATTACTGTAGAACTACGTGGCTTATTTTTACTATTATTAGCAATTTTTTTATATTTAGCTAGTTTTTTTGGGAGGACTTCGATGTTGTCTGCGACATCTCCACCGGACTTAGTGCCTGGCTTGTTTTTTATGACAAGCCTTATAAACCTTTGTCTGTAAGGGTTCTGATCTCTCGTGAGAGCGAAAGGGATGTCAACATAAAACACAGTTTTAACGCAAGGATAGCCGAGGGGTTATAGCTATGGACTGCGGTACTGCAGATCCATAGTTTGATCCCCGCCGCCGCCCGAGTTGAGCTTCAACGCAGGATGGAAGGGCATTTTGCAAATACCCACCAGACATGCTACCCTCGAGTAGAAAATCTGTCAACGAACATCTAACGGTGTGTTCCGGCAGCTATCCTTGAGAGCCAGTAATTCTAGGATAGCATGAACAACACCTTCGATCATATCATCACTTACCATCAGGTGAGACTGATGTCAAAAGCTTACCCATCATCAATTACAGACAGTCACGTGACGTGACTGTAGTTAGACATACTGAGACATACTGTACAGAGACATACTGTTGTTAAGTCTCATCACGTCACGTGACTGTAGTTAGACATACTGAGACATACTGTACAGAGACATACTGTTGTTAAGTCTCATCACGTCACGTGACTGTAGTTAGACATACTGAGACATACTGTACAGAGACATACTGTTGTTAAGTCTCATCACGTCACGTGACTGTAGTTAGACATACTGAGACATACTGTACAGAGACATACTGTTGTTAAGTCTCATCACGTGACGTGACTGTAGTTAGACATACTGAGACATACTGTACAGAGACATACTGTTGTTAAGTCTCATCACGTCACGTGACTGTAGTTAGACATACTGAGACATACTGTACAGAGACATACTGTTGTTAAGTCTCATCACGTCACGTGACTGTAGTTAGACATACTGAGACATACTGTACAGAGACATACTGTTGTTAAGTCTCATCACGTGACGTGACTGTAGTTAGACATACTGAGACATACTGTACAGAGACATACTGTTGTTAAGTCTCATCACGTCACGTGACTGTAGTTAGACATACTGAGACATACTGTACAGAGACATACTGTTGTTAAGTCTCATCACGTCACGTGACTGTAGTTAGACATACTGAGACATACTGTACAGAGACATACTGTTGTTAAGTCTCATCACGTCACGTGACTGTAGTTAGACATACTGAGACATACTGTACAGAGACATACTGTTGTTAAGTCTCATCACGTGACGTGACTGTAGTTAGACATACTGAGACATACTGTACAGAGACATACTGTTGTTAAGTCTCATCACGTCACGTGACTGTAGTTAGACATACTGAGACATACTGTACAGAGACATACTGTTGTTAAGTCTCATCACGTCACGTGACTGTAGTTAGACATACTGAGACATACTGTACAGAGACATACTGTTGTTAAGTCTCATCACGTCACGTGACTGTAGTTAGACATACTGAGACATACTGTACAGAGACATACTGTTGTTAAGTCTCATCACGTCACGTGACTGTAGTTAGACATACTGAGACATACTGTACAGAGACATACTGTTGTTAAGTCTCATCACGTGACGTGACTGTAGTTAGACATACTGAGACATACTGTACAGAGACATACTGTTGTTAAGTCTCATCACGTCACGTGACTGTAGTTAGACATACTGAGACATACTGTACAGAGACATACTGTTGTTAAGTCTCATCACGTGACGTGACTGTAGTTAGACATACTGAGACATACTGTACAGAGACATACTGTTGTTAAGTCTCATCACGTGACGTGACTGTAGTTAGACATACTGAGACATACTGTACAGAGACATACTGTTGTTAAGTCTCATCACGTCACGTGACTGTAGTTAGACATACTGAGACATACTGTACAGAGACATACTGTTGTTAAGTCTCATCACGTCACGTGACTGTAGTTAGACATACTGAGACATACTGTACAGAGACATACTGTTGTTAAGTCTCATCACGTCACGTGACTGTAGTTAGACATACTGAGACATACTGTACAGAGACATACTGTTGTTAAGTCTCATCACGTCACGTGACTGTAGTTAGACATACTGAGACATACTGTACAGAGACATACTGTTGTTAAGTCTCATCACGTGACGTGACTGTAGTTAGACATACTGAGACATACTGTACAGAGACATACTGTTGTTAAGTCTCATCACGTGACGTGACTGTAGTTAGACATACTGAGACATACTGTACAGAGACATACTGTTGTTAAGTCTCATCACGTGACGTGATGAGACTTAACAACAGTATGTCTCAGGGTAACGGGCACAATGCAGTTCGTCACTTATAACGAAATGCATATGTTATAGGCAGAGGATGAAGCGCTCGTAGCGAAGTTTGCTTAGCCATTCTGAATCGATCAGCAAAGTTAAGCAACGTCCGCCTCGGTCATGAGTTGGATGGGTGACCGCTGGTGACATTACTACTGAGCGCTTCCGTACTTCGGAGGGCACGTTAAGCTGTCGGTCCCGGTTGTTGTCTTAGAATGGCAGTCGTTAAAGCATGGTGGTAGGGTATTTTGCGAATGCCCGCCTGCTAGCTACCACCCTCAAGTTGAAAATCGGTCGCCAAGCACCTAACGGTGTGTTCCGGTAGCTGTCCTTGAGAGCCAGTAATTCTAGCTTAGCCTGAACAACATCTTCGACCACATCATCACTTACCATCAGATGAGATAGAGGTCAAAGGCTAACCTACCAGCATAAAAAAAAACAGGATACCGCTTGACATCAGGAGGGCCTAGCGCTAGTTCTGTCAAACTAACATAAAAAAAAACGATCCTATCGTTCACCGTTAGCCATCCTGTCATTAAACAATTCTCAAACAAAGAACTAATGGGGCCGATTTTACAATAACATACTGTGTCAGCCAGATTGTCTACTGCTGAACACAGCCTGCAACACAATAGGGGGTTTTGCCATAATCTCCACGCTTGGCAGGCGTCATGGGGATCGCAGCGTGAGTTTTCAATTTTTCAAAAAGTTCTGCTGCCTACCTCCTGGTGTGTTACCCTTAGTCGACTCTTACGACACCCACGAGTAGAGATGGAGGGGTACCATTCTAGCCCGGTACCCCACGGCAAAATGTCACTTCAAACCTATATTACTTTACTATCTATTGTTAGACGAACGCCACTGCAATAAAGTAAAGTAGACGAAAATAGGTTCCTGTGTTCTAAAAACATTTTTCGTAAACGTCACAATTGAATCAATGATTTAGACTTTTGTGATTTTTGATTTGAGTCATCTAAAAATTAAGACTTACATAATCTCTGTTGTGGATGGTTATATTCCGGATGTGGCCTTGGAGGTCGAAGGGCATATCCGGCGGGAGGTCCCACGGTTCGTGCACCTCGGGCCGCCATCCGTATATACTGAAAATAACAAGTCAATACACATAAAAATAAGACAAATAAAAGGTCCTTTTTAGGTAATTTTGTTCGGTTTTATAATAAAATTCTCAAACATATTACAATGCTCACAGAAGGAAAATTCAAGTTGCATGTGAAAAACATTTTGGTTAGGAAATCCTACAACACAGTTTGTGATTACTTAAAAGACAAAAATGCTTGGAAAAATCCGCCTCTGCCAAGCTATCGCCTGTCACCTACGTAATTTAAACAAATATTGTAATTATTTTATTGTTGTATGTAGCACATTGTTAAAAAAAGTCACCTTAAGAGATAGTTGCTAAGTCTCATGTGTCTGTAATTTCACTGGCTCTCTATGACTGCTGCCGGACACACCGGTAGGTGCTTGGCGACAGATTTTCTACTTGAGGGTGGTCGCTAGTCAGGCGGGCATTCGCATAATGCTCTCACGCCCGCGGCGGGATTCGAACCATGGACCTGCTGCGTGGCAGTCCATAGCCGATGCCACTGAGCCATCACTGCTTCATCAATAGCCAATGAGCACTATATCACCTGTCGGTAAGTGATGATGTGGTCGAGAGTGGTAAGTAGAGTCCTAGAATCTCCTCCTCACTTCAGCAAGTTATTAGGTATAATATAATGATGTATTTCTTGTTATAGTACCGGTTCAACTTGAGGAAGATGCAAGGCGAGGACTTGTGGAAGGAGAAGTGGTTCTCTTCGATGCAGGGCTCCAAGCCCCTGATGTCGACATCGCACACCTTCCCCGGCTGCGGCGGAGCCTTGCCGAACCCGCAGTCCTGGATGTTCTGTCCCGCTCCAGCAGTCTGACCTTTCCGTTTGTACTCTGTAACAATATTTACAACACATTGCTCGTAAAGGGTCTCTTATTTCATCAATTTCATAATGTATCTCATTACGTACTTAATAAATGGGCAGGTTGCAGAATAATAAATGGGCTTAGAAAGAGAACTTCAGCTAAGAAATATTTTGTACATAACAAAATTATGACAGTGATATCACTTTATGTTATTAAATTTCTATTAGAGATACACCAAGAAAAAGATAAATATCTTAAGAAAATGGATACTCATAATTATAACTTAAGAAATAAGGAGAAACTGCACGAACCAAGAGTTAAGCTTGTTAAAGTGCGAAAGCATGGCCCCTACAATGAAATAAAAATGTATAATAAACTACCTACCTCACTATCACAATTACCATTGACGGATTTCAAGACCAAATTAAAAATATTTTTCCAAAGCAACCTTTCTACAATTTAAATGAATTTGTGACTATGAAAATCAATGAATCTTCGTTTATCAATACTGACTAGATTTTTTTACTATGGGATATCATTATCATTATTTTATTTTTGTAATATTTCAAATCTGTATTATTTATTTATGACTAGGCATATTATTTTATCTGTTTATTAATTTGTATTTATTTTTATATAATTACGAATGTATTAATCTAAAATGATAAATTAAGAAATTATGTATTACATCACTAATGACATATCTAGTATAACGTACATTTGTTATAAGGTGAATAAAGAGTCTGAATCATTATTGTAATGTAAAACGCACGGTTTACCAAGATGCTCCGTCTAAAACGAACGTTACTTTTTTATATCTTAGCAAAGAGTTTTTATGTCAGAAAAGTGGTCAACATTTTTTGAATAAAATTAACTTTGGGAGATAAGCAATTTCACCTCGGCTGTAATTTTCAACTTGCCGCACTTATATCATAATGTACTGTAACAAAGCGATTTTAGTGTAGTTTGTGATGCATGGCGAGGCAGTGATGGCCGAGCGGTTATAGCTATGGACTGCCGTGCTGCAGGTCCCTGGTTCGATCTCCACCGCCAGCTTGAGCTTAACCGCATGGTGGAAGGGTGTTTTGCAAATGTTCGCATGGCTAGCTACCACCCTCAAGTAGAGAATCTGTCTACACAGTGTGCCGGCAGCAGTCCTTGAGAACCAGTAAAATGAGACTTAACAATTGTATGTCTCAGTGTGACGGGCGCAGTGCAATTCGTCATTTGGGACGAAATGCATCTGTTATAGGCAGAGGTTAGGCCACTTAACATCAGGTGTGACTCGTGCTTGCTCCCTCACAATTACATTTAAAAAAAATTTTGCTATATGTGTGACGGGCGAGAGAAGTCATAAACTTTTGTCTTGCCAAAAGTAAACACATGATCCTTTTTATTCTGTGACTCGTGGCGATTGGACGTGGCACGGCACGGCGGGTGGCACGTGGCGATGTGTTTGTTGTTTCACTATTGCCAATAGACTTACTTTTGACCACCATCTACATATTAGTAAGTTACGATGACGACAGACTCAACTTAGCCTGAAGGTCAGCTATCCGAAAAATATTTTAAAAAAGCAAATATTTTTTAGGCCTTCAGGTCCATAATGTTATTGAGTTGAATTCTAATGATTAACTTATTATGTATACGATAGTTTTCAAAGTGAAATTTTAATGATGTCGAACTCCCACTTCGATAAAATATACCCGAAAAACTCCCATTATATTGCTTCCCAAAATATTCAATTGGTATATTGAATTCCAAAATGCTGAATTTCTGGAATGTTGAATTCAATAGGTAGTAGTGATTGTATATATATAGTATATTTTTAAAGTCAAAATTTAAAGGTCATGTTCTCGAAAACCAATTATCCCAGAACACTAGATTTTTTATTAAAGTGAGACATTTCATTAATGTCTTAAACTCGGATTTCAGCTATCAAATTACAAAAAAGTAGTAATCTTAATCTACACAAAGTATTGCTAAGAATAAATTTTAAAAAATACCTACAGGATAAATTGTGGCCAGAGAGTAGTAGAGTAGTAACCTACAAACACTATAGCTGTAGTTAGCTAATTAACAGTTTCGAAAATATAGCTGTTATCCTAAATAAATATACCGATGAGATCTATCACCTTTGTGGTGAAACTACTACAATCCACCCGTCGGCGTCGCGTCGAGGGAATGCGTTTGTATTACATTATTTAAATAATGGAACAACAATGGCGACCAATACACAATAAGAAATAAAACAATATAAAATATTTCTTAATTAACACACAGGAAAGTAAAAGGTGATTAGATTTTTTTATGTTATTGTGACAGAACAAGCTCGACGCCCACCTGATGTTAAGCGGACTAACCTCTGCCTATGACAGATGCATTTCGTCACAAGTTACGAATTCCACTGCGCCCGTCAACATGAGACATAGTTGTTGAGCCTCATGTGTCTGTAATTTTACTGGCTCTCAAGGACTGCTGTCGGAACACACCGTTAGGTGCTTGGCGACAGATTTTCTACTTGAGCGTGGTATGAATAAATAATGTGAGCAAAAGGAGAAAACTCAGCACAAAGTCCGTACACATATTATTAGACATGTGCATACGCTGTTTTTCAGTAATCCCCTGTGCTCGAACAGGTATACTGTCGGACGCATTCTCTCAGCCACCGCAGCGCACTTCAAACCACAGTCTAAAATGTAAATTGTACGGACTCACAACCTTTTTGAAAACTATGTCATCAACTGTCACTTTGACAGCAGCTTAAGGTTATAAAAGGTTTATTATGTAAGTCAACACTGATAAATCAATTGTGGCCTACCGCGACAAGGTCACCTCAACAGATTGAATTCAATATTTTGGGCATCAAATATAATGCCAATTCAACATTTCGGGAATTACATTATAGGAATTCAACATTATGGACCTGAATGTTTCTAGGGCCACATAGGTTGTTTAGCTACATATGTCATAGCTCATTTATTAATCCTAGATGACAGCTAGTAATAAAGACACATTGTCATAATAATTATTTATTTAAAAATCGCAACACAATACCGCGCGTCTAGGAGGCTTAAGGCATACTGCCCGTGTTATGCAATAGAGATGTGACATGACATACTCGTATCAACCGAAAATTAGTGATGTTCCTTATTGATGAATTTCCGCCTAACACTACAGTTGAAATTTTCACAGATGATATGTTCCGCTATAACAACAAATACAAAACTTTGGCCAAGTGCGAGTCGGACTCGCGCACGTTAAAAAAAAAAGGTGATGAAATGAATGAAATATGAAGTCTTATGTTGTATAGCTAATGGTACGGAACCCGCGCGAGTCCGACTCGCACTTGGCCGATTTTTCAAAAAATGAACATTGTCAGGCAAGCGCCTTTGACTACCACAGCGCCGTGTTTAAAAAAATAATTGTTACTTGTATTACGCCATTTTTGTTTCATATAAATATTGCATAAATTCAAGTGCATTTTAATAATTGTACAATCCAAAATGTAAATAATTATTACAATAAATAAGTCTATTATTACCTTTACATAGTTTGTTTGTATTGGATATTCAGCAATTAAACTTTCCATGAATTTACATACGAGTTCTTACAACACTGTACACCCCCCTGTGGTTTCAGAACTAAAGAGAGTCCATATCATGGATGTAGATAGTCTTGTATGCTACTGTACTTAATTATGTATTAAAATACTCTATAATTAACCCACATTCATGTTTTAATACCCCTTAGTATACAACAGTTGCACAAATAACTATTATATCAGCGCCTTTTTTCGCGATTGCATATAATTATTATTTACACAAGTAACCTACAGTTTCTCATAAAAAAATAATTATAATAATCTTACCTGACAGAAACTTGATGAGCTGATCTTCCCAATACCTATAGCTCTCGTACCCCGTACCCTTATACCAGATCAGGGTGCTCCTGACATCAGGGGGATGCGGTCGGAACCCCAAACCTGGGCTGGTGCCGATCACACTGTACTCTTGCTGCAATCGGGGCACTCGAGGGTTGATGAACTGCTGGCGGAAGGTCTCCATACAGATCATGAACAGCGATATGAGGGCAGCGTAGAAGATCAAGTAGAAGACAATGATTTTTCCTGCAAAAAGAGGTAAGCTTTATGACTTAAACATTTTATCATAACTATTATATGACCGAAGTCGGAGGCATAAGTTTACAGATAGGAGGCACTCGGTACTTTTAGCTGGAGGTTTTTACGTGTTATACATTAGGGACAGGGGGTGAGCCTTCAGTCATATACTGGGTTTTCAGGGCACAGTTCTACGCACTGGTTGTTACTATTGCCGGTAGGCTAGCTTTTGACCATCTCATCTGATGGTCGAAGGTGTTATTCAGGGTAATGCATGTGCACTATCAGTGGAATACCACTAGCGGTCACCCTTTCCAAGTAATTACCGCAACGAAAATCGCTTAACTTAGTTCATTGGTTAATAAAGACTAGGCAAGTTCCGCTACAAGTGCTTCACAACTGAGAAATTCGAACCTGGGACTGTGCTATACCGAATTTCAATTCTATAACCCACTTTAAACGTGATTTTGTTCGTTCAGGTGGAGTTGCGATATATCACAACACAAATGATACGACCAATATTGTAACACTAAATATGTCAGTCATTATGAACAATATTCAGGACTTGCACGTAAGACGTAAGTGTTGTAGATTTATGTGCAGCATAGTGTGTAATGGAAAACGGCGTTACCTTAATCATGGCAGTCATAGTATATGTCTCACCAAATATCGAATTAATAGATATTCAAGAGTTCATTCATCAAGCTCTTCCAGATTATTCTAAAGATGTATCTCGGCTTAGCAGATACAACAAAAATTTAGATAAACTTCCAATCATTTTGGCCGGTGAATTTAACATCAACTTCAGTAATGAAAAATCAAAACCTACAGTTTGTAGAGGAAGAATTTGATTTAGAAATAAACAATAATCCAGCAGAATCAACAAAATATAATACTACCATTGATGCAGTTTTTTTAAGACGATTTAAATAAAATAGAATCCCAAACATATGTTTCCTACTTCAGTTACCACAAGCTAATTATTACTAAAATTGAGCCTACTGAATTTTATTACAATTCCTTCACTAATTAATCGAAAGAACTTCGTGTCCCTTGACACCTCTCTTTAACCAACAAGAAAACCGCCAATTTATTATGTAGTTTTGAAGCTGATTAGATCCGATATTTTTTTTCTGTTTCTGGCTATTGTAACTATGTAAGCTATTGTATTGTAAACCCATGTTTCTAAATCATTAACGGGTCTATTGACGCACAAGTTAACAACAAGATAATAATTTGTTTAACTTCGACGTTTCGATCAAGTTTCATTGACCGTGGTCACGGGTAGACCCCTGCAGATCTGAGGATGCGGAACCCTAAAAGAGCGAGGCTCGTCTCGCATCTGGCCAGTTTTTCTTAGCCTTTTTTTATTTATAGCCCTACGCAACGTATAATTACAAATCTCAGTAAATAAAGTTGAAAAAATTTTAGATACATCTCTGACAAAATATTCATTTCTCTGAGAGATACATACTAATCCAGGATTTATAGATTAATCAGGTTCGACATTGACTGTGGCTTTTAATCAAGTGTTAGAGATTGGCGGCAAATTTTGTAAGGCTTCTAAGTATATACATTACGCAGCTGACCTGTCTAAGCTGTTGCTTTGTCCTTGTGTGTCCCAACTGACCCACAGTTTCACAATTAATACAATTATGTACATAAAGTCACGCAGGTTTCCCGGGTGGGTATTCAAAGACCATAGATTTCCACTTACTTTTGCACACGTTTAATACTAGCTGACAGCTGGAGAGAGATTATATCAGAATGCTTGAAGTACTGTGATGCCATTGACCTTCATATACTAGACGCGACATCTCAAACGAGGTTAGTCGACCGGTGCAAGTATGCTGGCCGGCATACTCTCCCCCACACGCAGTTGGGCACTCGTAGAGATTACACGAAAATTGTGTATTCAAAATACACAATATTCGAACGTAAATTTCTACGAGTGCCCAGCTACGTGTGGGGGAGAGTATGCCGGCCTGCATACTCGCACCGGTACCAATAGGTCAATGTGTGGTGATGCACCATACTACCGAACTTCAAGCATAGTTATAGTTTATAAGTAGTAAATTTAATTTTGACATATTTGTTCAATTATGAGTAATTATTGTTAATTATTACTATAAATACTATTATTATTTTTGACATTAACTTTGAACTATTATTCTTATTTTTAATTGTACACTTCTTTCATAATTGTTATAAATAATTTTGTCTATATCATGAGTGTAATTAGCGTAAGTAATGGGGCCTATGTATATGTATAAGAGAGACAGATTACTGAGCATTCATTGGATTCACAGTGCGTGTCTTCTGACCTATTTCAATACTATCTTATTGCCTTCAGGATTTTCATCCAATGTAAGATGAGAAAAACTCTAACATCAATTTGAGAATGCCTTTCCGAAGCAGCATTAACCCTCAATTCAATAATTCAATAGGTGATATGTACATATGGTAACACATCCTATGAGTACTTGCATAATATTTAATATGCATCGTTTTCTCATTCACTATATAAGTAAAAAAAAAAAAAAAAACACAACATGATATAGGCTTATCAGCTTCGCGCTGCTCGCCTATTACTCAATAAATAAATATTTTCCAATTTTTCATTATAATTTTCTTGTTTATTACTTGGTTAACTAGATATAACAAAACTAGAAAAATAACTGAAATCTACTTAAAACTATGGAAATTAAGTTTATCAGTCTAAAATTTAATGGTATTTTTTACATCTTCAAAGTAACATATAAAAATACATAAGTAATACAAAAAAAAACATCTTTAAATTTTCAATGATATACAAAAAAACAACAAAATGTACAATGGGTCTCTATCAATATCTGCTAATAAGCAGTAATGGCATAAATTTCACTCCTTCCTAGGTACTACTTACTTTCTCTCCTTCCTAGGTAATTTGCTACCGGTTTCAGGATGGCTTGAATCTTCAGAAATATATTTTTTATTAGGCTTTGCGATTCTACTAGAATATTAAAAGTAATATCACCTGTATGTAATTAATCAACAAATTAAAATTCAAATATATACAGTCGATTCTCGTTAATTCTAACCTGAGATAATATATAACATATACTTTATAACTTTATAGAAACTTTATATTTTGAACTAAATCAATATCTTTTTATGCACTTGATTCGCAAAATTACGCGTTAATTCTAACTTATCATGTTAAACACTCGATAATTCGTAAAGAATAAGTCATTTGATCTTCTTATAAACAAGTCAGAGTAATCCATCCTGACACAGAGACATCTATCAGAATCCTCTCGGACAGTACTGCAGTTCTACGAACCCTGAAACAACATGATCTATCATCGGGGCTGATCATACAGTGTCACCAGCTACTGGAAGAAGTAAGTAGTTTTAATAACAATTAACAAAGTTACACTCCAATGGATAAAGGGGCACAGTGGATCCAGAGGCAACGATGCGGCAGACGAGTTGGCGCGGAGAGGTTCTGATCTTCACCCTGCAGGACCAGAACCCCAGATTCCATTACCGTTCAGCCAAATCCGAGCGTGGATCCGCCAAAGAACTAAAAACTTACATCAAAAACACTGGGCAGGTACAATAGACTGTAGGCAATCGAGGGAAGCTTTCCCAGAGTTAAACTTTAGGTACTCAAGAAGGCTCCTCAAACTTAAAAGAGACAAATTACGACGGGTAGTTGGAATTGTCACTGGACACTGTAATTTAAACAAGCACCTGTTTACTATAGAAGTCACAGACAGCCCCTTGTGCAGAGGCTGTATGGAGGCAGAGGAGACGGCCGCACATGTGCTCATTGAGTGCAGCAGTGTGGCGTCCCATAGAGCAGAACACCTTGGTACGCCAGGGACCGTTCAGGAGGCCTGCGCCTGCGTCAGCGAGCTGCTTGCGTTCCAGGCCGGTATTGGATGGCTGGAATAACTACGGCCACCAAACTCCACGCAAAATAGGCCGCACAATAGTGGCAAAATTGCGGAAAAGAGCCCGCACACCAAGAACCAAGTACCAGAGACATCTAAGTACATTGCAAAACAAGTTCAAGCTTGTATCATCGTAGGAGCCTTTGTTTGCCTAATAAGTTTGACATACATTTCCACAACAGTTGGTTTGTTTGTTTAGTTACTGTTACTCATTTGTTTATTTCATACAGATTAAATAAGAGTTTGTGTTATGTAGTTATAAAAATAAAAATAGCTCTTAATCTCTGATTTTGTTTTTTATTTCTTATTAACTAGCCATATTACTAATTTTCCTATTGCTAATACTTAATTATATTTTACACAATTATGTCTCTTTTTATTCATTATTCATCAGGTTGTCCTCCCTGGACGTAGGCCTCCTCTAGAATTCGCACATTTATGTCTGTCCATTGCTAATCTCTTGCTCCATATGATGACAATGAGATGACTAAGCAAGCCTCAAAGCAATTGGACGTATCTAAACATAATGTTTTTGATGCTAAGGATTTTGAAGACTTTGCACAAAGCGTGCAGCAGAGGCAGTCTTCTGAGGACCTTTATGAAGATACAGAGGTCAGCTTATTACACCTGACTGAAGCAGAAGCACTTCTTGTTGAGGTTGATATTCCTTCAACATACCAAGATGCAATGTTATCACCAAATTCAAAGTCGTGGGCAGCTTCTATACAAGAAGAGCTCAGTGCTAATGATGTCAACAATACGTGGGAGCTGGTACAGCTTCCAGTGGGTAAGAAACCTATCGGCTGTAAATGGGTTTTTCGAGTTAAAGAAAACCCTGATGGTTCTATTCGTTTTAAATCCAGACTTTGTGCAAAAGGATACTCTCAAGTAAAAGGTATTGATTATTCAGAGACTTTCTCACCTACTGTTCGCTATGACACTGTATAATGCTTTCGCTGGCAGCGCATTTGAATTTAAAAATGAAGCAGTTTGATGTTATAACTACTTTCTTGTATGGTCAAATTGAAGAAGATATTTATATGCTGCCACCGGAAGGATTCACTAATGCTAATGGTCATGTTTGTAAGCTAATTAAATCATTGCATTAATTAAACTAGTTGCAAATTACTCCAGAGAAAATCAGCGAAGAGGCGGTTCATGTATTTTAGTAAAAAATAATATTATTTGTGAATCGTTAAAAAATTTAATTGACCCGGTAATGCGACATTTTGAATATTGTGCTGTTAAATTACCAGAGCATAATATTATAGTGGTATGTATATATAGGACTCCCAAATCTGACATAAACATTTTTTTTGACTCCCTTAATAAACTTCTGACTAAAATAAATAAATTTGGTAATAAATCCGTTATCATTTGTGGTGATTGGAATATCAACTTGCTGAAACCTAATAATATAACCAAAACACTAAATTCAATTCTTACTAACTTTAACATTCAAAATCATATTTTAAAGCCTACAAGACAACAATCATGTATTGATCTAATCTCCAACAACATATCACGAGTCATTAGTAATACACATTATGTTGCACTTTCGGATCACGAAACGGCCCAAACTATAACTTTCGATGCAACTTATAATCAAAACCGTGCTAAGCCAATGGTCTGGTTTGAGAGGCGGCGAGACTTTTGTGTGGAAAACATAAATAAATTTCAAGACTGCATTGCAAGTTTATCTTTTAGTGAGGTACTGTCTGAGTCTAACACAAATGCTGCATTCAACATCTTTCATGATACCATCCAACTATTCTTCTACTTATGTTTCCCTGTTATTACAGTTAAAATTACTAATAAAATGAAAAAGGCTAAATTGATCACAAAAGGTATTCGTAAATGTTGTACACGAAAAAGGACTTACTATCTAAGATACATCCTATCTTCAGCGAATAAGGAAGGTAACCGCAAAAGATATCTAGCCTACTCAAAAATTCTAAAAAAATGTATTCTAAATGCCCAGAAAATTAATAGCGCAAAATATATTAATAATTCTTCTAACCGATGTAAAGCAGCGTGGAGAGTAATTAATGATAACTTCAATTATAAGTGCCAATCTCATGAAGTACAAGAAATAAAAGTAAATGATAAAAAATACACTCACCCCCAAGAAATTGTAGATATTATCAACAAATTTTACTTAAATTTAACCAACAAAAACATTAAAAATAAAAACGCCTGTATGTCAATAAAACAATCTCTTCATAAAACTATTTACCTATCTCCAACAGACCCACTAGACGTCCTAAAGTCTATTAAATCACTAAAACAGTCGAATTCTACTGGATATGACGAGTTGAATACGAAAATACTAAAACTATGTTCCAAGCAATTATGCGTTCCAATAAGCCACATAGTTAACTTATCTTTCACAGATGGAATCTTCCCGGACCGACTTAAGTACTCAATTGTAAAGCCTATATTTAAAAAAGGAGATAAATGTAGTGTTGATAAATGGAAAATTATAGGCCAATTACATTAATACCTATACTATCAAAAGTTTTTGAAAAATTGATGTACTCAAAATTAATAAATTTTATTAATGCAAACTCAATTTTAAAACCAGATCAATACGGCTTTAGAAAACATTGTTCTACCATCCACGCGTGCTTTTCTCTGATAAAGTTAATAACGGAATGCTTAGACCAAAAGATACCAGTAATAACTGTATTTTTGGACATGAGCAAGGCGTTTGATTTTGTGTGTCATAAAACCTTACTGCAAAAACTAGAGAAGTACGGAATAAGAGGCAAGGCTCAGGATTGGCTACAAAGTTACCTATCTTGTAGATATCAGTGTGTTGAGACAAGTAAGATTATTGGACGCACAAAAAAAGTTTTCCATTCGCCATGTTCTGTAAACAGATACGGCGTCCCACAGGGAAGCGTCTTAGGACCTTTATTATTCCTACTCTATATCAATAATCTTCCCGAAGCCACGCGACATCAATGTCTTCTGTTTGCGGACGATACAACGATCGCAGTCAAATGTAAAAATAAGGATTATCTAGAAGATGAAGCTAACAAAGCGATTCGAGATGTTCTCAGTTGGCTACAAAATAATAATTTGTATATTAACCTAAACAAGACTAAATTTATTGAATTTCAAACTTATAATAGCACACCAATCAATGTAAATATTACTTATGAAAATAACATACTAAATAATGTGGATGAAACTAAGTTCCTTGGCATTACATTTGATAAACATTGTAACTGGAAATCACATATTAATGGTTTATGTTCTAAATTAGATAGATTTGTTTATGTAATGTACCAGCTTAGACAAATAACAACCAAGGAAGCAGCTTTGGCTGCCTATCATGGTTATGTATCTTCAAGTTTGAGATATGGCATTATTTTGTGGGGATTTTCTGTAGAGGCTGATAGGGTGTTCATTACACAAAAAAAGTGCGTACGGTCTCTATGTGGGGCGGGATATATGGACAGCTGTGTACCACTCTTTAAACAACTTAAGATCCTTCCTGTGCCCTCACTGTACATCTACGAAATATGTGTATTTGTAAAGAAAAATCCCTATCTATTCCAAAAACATTGTGATGTTATAAAAAGATCTTGTCCAAATAGATATCCCACATAGGTTATATGTACCACTTCAACGACTAGTGCTTACCTCGCAAAATGCTAATTGCATGGCAATTCGAGTCTATAACACTTTACCTGACAAATTCAAAGGAGATGGCTTAAATCTATTTAAAAAAAAGCTGTTCAATTTATTATTGGATAAATGTTATTACTCTATAAAAGACTTTATAAACGACAAAAAAATAAAATTATAATGTATTCTGCAGCGAGAACGATTAACTGACTTGAAAATAATTAACTGCATAAATGAAATTATCTTATTATAGTATAATTTAATGTAGGGTTATGTATAAATTAAAATCTAGTTATGACATTGAACTTTAATAATTATTGACATTTATTTTGTATTATTTAATAATTATTTTATAAATGATTTGATAATCGTAAAATTGTATAATTGTAAATTAAGCATGTTAAAAATATTTGCACGCCATTTAGGCAGAGTTTTGTTGGAACTGTATTTTTATGCTATTTTAACTTTGCAATTATGTACCCAAGACTTAAGCAAATAAATATTCATTCATTCATTCATTCATTGTATGGCTTAAAACAAGCACCACGGTGCTGGAATCAAAAAATTCTGTCAATTTTAAAAGAATTTGGCTTTGTTAGTTGTGAAGTAGATAAATGTACATTCATTTCAAAGAAATATAACCAGGACATATATCTCTTGTTGTATGTTGATGACGGTCTTGTCCTTTGTAAAGATGTTAACTTAATAAATAATTTTCTGATGTCTTTGAAAGAAAAGCTAAATATTGTAATTACAGAAAATGTAAAGTGTTTTTTTGGTATGCAAATAGAGCACACAGATAATTCAATTTTTGTTCATCAAGCAAAGTATGTAGAGTCACTACTTAAAAAGTTCAAACTAACTGAGGCTTATGATGTTTGCATCCCAGCTGACCCTAATGTGAAATTGTGTAAGCCCGAAAGCCAGTGAAAGCAAAGTGTGCCCTATAGAGAGGCAGTTGGTGCTCTTATTTATCTTGCTGTGGTCTCTTGACCAGACATTATGTATGCTGTAAACATTGTAAGTCGCTATACTGAAAATCATGATGAGTCTCATTGGAATGCTGTAAAAAGAATACTTAAATATCTAAAGCATACAAAGTCACTAGGTATTCTGTATAATTGTTGTGAAGATTTAAATGCTAAATGTTATTCAGACTCCGATTTTGCTAGTGATATAGATACACGTAAGTCAATATGTGCCTATGTATTAATGATTAACAATAGAGCAGTCACATGGGCATCGCAAAAACAAAGTTTTGTTACATTATCAACTTGTGAAGCTGAGTATGTTTCAGCTTGTCAAGCTGATAAAGAAATTGTGTGGATAAAATTCTTGCTATCAGCCTTATGCATTATTTCTAACAAGAAGTGTGTAACTTTGTACATAGACAATCAAAGTACCATAAAGCTGATTAAAATGAAACCTTACATAAACGTACCAAGCATTTAGATATTAAACTACATTATATTAGAGAAAAATATAATGATGGTAGCATTAGTGTTGAATATGTAAATACAAACAATCAAGTGGCAGATATATTCACGAAAGCCATTCCTAGACTTCAATTTGAATATCTTAGATGTTCTTTGGGAATGAAAGCACTGCCTAGTAGTTATAAGAAGTAGATATGTTCAGATTTAATTTTAAATTGTATAAACATTTAATTAAGAAAGTATGTATTCATTTCGTGGGAGTGTTAGCATGTAAATGAAAACATGAAACAAACATATATCTTATATGTAGCTCTCTCTCTCTCTCTAGCCTCGTCTGTCATCGCGGTATTACTACTTGTTTGTGCGCTCTGTTGAATTACAGAAATAAAATTACTTTAACTTATTAAACGTTTTATTTCTGGCCATATTCCAGCAGTATTGGAGTGTGTGTGTTCTTCAATATTTCTTTCAGTGACCAGTAGCGAGCCCAGGTGTTATTTACCCGTATTTGCAATTCTTTGTCCATCTGCAAGTTTGGTGCTATTATTTGACCTAAATAGGTGTATTCATTCACATACTCAATGTCATGGTCATTTACACAGATTTTTTGGTGATGACTATTGGTCATATTACCTTTGTTTTGGTTGTGTTCATGGTCAGACCTGCTTTTTGACTCTCTGTTGACAGTTGTAAAAGCATTTCCTGTAAAGTGACTGGGTCACTGTTGTGTTAGTTATGGGTCCTTACAATTTTGATCCATTTGATATTTCAATCACTCTATAATTCGTAACATTTTAAGAATCCCTCGAATTTTGAATTATTGAGAGTCAACTGTATACATTTGTTTTACAGGTAAAGCAATCATTTTGAGAAGATCTTTTCATAATCCTTTTTTATGAATACATATATTTTATATATGTTTAGAAAGAACACATCTCACTCATTATGATAGTGAATTAGTATTATATATTACTAGCTTTCCGGCTCAGCTCCCCCGCAGGTATGTTGGTTATCGCACAAAACCATTAATCTCTTTTTGCACAGTTGGATATAAACTATCCTTTGTCATGTTCTTGCCCGTTGTTCATTGGTCCAGTAGTTTTTTATTTATTTGTGGCATACAAAAATATAAAAATACAAATCTTTCCTCTTTATATTTTTTTTTTTTTTTTTTTTATTCCTGATAGGTTAGCCTTTGACCACTATCTCACCTGATGGTAAGTGATGATGCGGTCGAAGATGTTGTACAGGCTAACCTAGAATTACTGGCTCTCAAGGACAGCTGCCGGAACACACCGTTAGGTGCTTGGCGACAGATTTTCAACTTGAGGGTGGTAGCTAGCCAGGCGGACATTCGCAAAGTGCCCTACCACCATGCTGTAACGACTGCCATCCTAAGACAACAACCGGGACCGACGGCTTAACGTGCCCTCCGAAGCACGGAAGCGCTCAGTAGTAATGTCACCAGCGGTCACCCATCGAACTCCTGACCGCGGCGGACGTTGCTTAACTTTGCTGATCGATTCAGAATGGCCAAGCAAACTTCGCTACGAGCGCTTCAAAAATATTAGTGTAGATGTGCAATACTTGGGTTTTTACAGAAAAAAAAAATACAGCTTGAATAATAAAATACTTATATGCAGTATTATAGCCTACTTTAAGGACTCTCTAAATCAGTAACCAGAACCTACATAGGTATAACTGTTATTGGCTAGATGTAAATGTTTCTGCTGCGATTTATATTTTATATAGTTAAATTTAAATGCCAATTTATCATATTTTTGGCAGCAATTAGTAGGAAGGGTTAAAAGTAATAAGCATTCCTTAAAGCTATTCTAAATTCTAATATGAAACCCAGGAAAAAGGAAAGGGTTAATAGGATCTTATAAGATTGGCCAGGCCTCTGCCTTGAGAAAGCTTAAGGAATTAGGAGAAAATGGTAAGTAAGAACCCTACTCTCAGTGCTGCATGTCCCAGACATTGATAAAGTTTCTTACCCTGCACCTCTATGGACATAGCACCTTCAAGCACCATCTCACCTTTTGGTAAGTGATGATGTGGTCAAAGATGGTACATGGACTAATTCTAGATTAGGCTCGTCTTTAGAATAGGTATACACCACAATGTACCTTCATTCTTTTTATACAGATAGATATAGTTATTTTAAATAATCACACGAAATTTTCTCTCCCGGATATCAATAGTTTTTAAATATAATTGATTAAAGTTTTAACCTTGGTTATTTGTGTATTTTGCACTTCTACTAAGTACATGGCATAGCCTAATGGATTCAAAATACCGCAAATTATTCAGATGGCTTAGATTAAGTCATGTTTTCGTGCTTGTGATTTGTGACTTATTATTTTCTTGAAGATCAAGCTAATTCTGAGAAATTTCATTAGTATTAAAAATCTTGATTTCTGTAAGCCCCTTCCTTCAGTGGGGAATATTCCGCCCTCTCTCCCCCTAACCAAAATCAGTAGGGTGATTGCGTCAGTTTTTGGCCTTTTAGCGGAAACACGAACTAAGATACCGCCACAAAATAACTGCAAGGATTATAATTACACAATTTATGTTTCTTGGTAGCTTATATATTGTAGTTTCCAATCAAAAAATTTCTTGGCTTCAAGGAGCTAAGTTATTTTAATATATACTATTAATTATAAAAATGGTGAAAACGCTAGTTTTCGGCCGTATGTGTCAGTATTCGGCCTTATGTATTTTAGTTTTCGGCCACTGTGATATGACTGTTTAAAATTAAAATCTTATTAATAAATTAACATTAAAAATCAGATAAATTGAACTCTAAATTTCGAATTGATTTAATTATTCATCCAGCAATAGATTCATGACAAGACAACATTGATTTATTCTTTAAAATTAATTAAGGGCAGTCCGTAATAAGTCCAAATTGGTACAAGTACTTATATTCTTTATTCAATTTACTCACAAATTTCATGAAAGATGTCAGAGAGTTAGTTTAGTTATATTATTATGAGTTTCGTTGCCAAAATCAACATCAGCTTTTTTAAAGTATACCTAACTTAATAAAGCACACTTGGTAAATATTCACTTCCTTTAGATACTGCTCTTTATCATGTTATGATTAATAATTTAAGAGACTTTATGACTGTTATTTAACTAACAGTCATAAATTCTCTCAAATCATTAATATTTAGTATCCCAATATCACAATAAAAATAACGTTATAGTCAGGTACCTCTCTCAATGCTATTTAAAAAACCCTTGTTTTTTATACCTTAGTAATTTTAATAACTCCATCATTATATGTATGAGTAATTAATAAAATGTAACATTTATGGGATTATTTTTGTTTAAAACTCTTCTTAAATAAGTAATACGTATTGAATCTAATGATTCAAATTACTTCTAATCATGAAGTTAAGTTTAATGTTCTTGTAAAAAAACTAGTCATCAATTTTCAATTAGATTTAATCATGCATTGCATTTGAAGGATTTATAATGCATATCTTCAAATTTGGGCCCCTACATCTTAAATTATACAATTTAGAGCAGAAGTCACAACTATTATTCTTTAATCGTTCTCATCTATGTCTCTTATTAATAATTTAGCAATTAGCTATTCTTCTATTGTTTTTTATTTTCTTTTGACACATTTCTTTTCAAAACTATTGTTGTCCTCGACTGCTTTAACGGACCTTTTTCTATTCACTTCATTTCAGATTTGCTTGGCTTTAGAAAAAGTGAAAAAGTTGGTAAAGACCAAGAAGTTGGTACACACCAACTTCTTTTTTTCCAGTTTTAGCTTCTCTTTATCCTCGTAAAACTGACGCCACATTACAGCTGGTGTATGAGTACTGCAGATGTAGTAGAAAATATTTGTTAATTTCTATTACTTCTGCGGATGATTTGGTATAACCAAATATTTTCTGAAGGCTTCTCGATGTTCTATTTCTTTTACAGAATCTTTTTAAGTAAAATTTGGTGTTCTGGTTTGTGTCAATGCTTTTTTGAATGATGTAAGGTTTGATGTTGTAATTTGCGTTTCACAGTGGCCTTTCTTTACTTTTTTGTCATAATTTCGTTTCCTGCATATATACTGTAAAATTACAGGTACATGAGACTTAACAACTTTGTGTCTCAGATTTCTAAATATATTTTTTAAAAAGCTTAAAAAGTAGGATTTTCCAGCGTGATCATTTTTTTTTGGATTCCCAGTCTTATAAATTTTTTTGGACCGTGTCTGGTAGATCTGATTTCTTTAAAGGAAAACCACATTTTGCTAAGTTCAATAATCAATCCACAAGATATTTTTTGACTTCATTTATGATAAAAGGATTAGGCCGCGCTTTAATCGTATCAATAGTTCTTTCAGAGATAAGATCTTGTATAGAAATTCCGTTATGTCGGCAAACTTCCCTTATAGACAATTTTTTCGCTCTGAAACCCCTAAGCGCCAAGATCACAGACAACTTTGAATATTGAGTGATTTTTCGTTTTGCTTCTGGAGGTGCCATCTAGACAGACAATTTTTAATTGATACACAAATCTAAGCCTAAATCGTCAGTAGTTTCGTAGTTTAAGTTTATTTTATTATTCAGTGTTCACACTTTATCTTTTAGTGTTGACTTACGTACTCCAACCCAAAACTTTTACATTCGTAATCATACGAGAAGCGGTGAGTCTCTCGGTAGCTAGAGCAAAAAACGTCGTCGTCACGTCGATTTTGTAAAAGAAGGGTCATCTACAAAATCTAAATCCAAGCCTTACTCCATCATAGGTGCAGCTCCCGATTGGACTCTTTTGATGGACACGTATGAAAAACACTACAAAATTCCTGAGGATGTTCGTGTTTCGTCTTCTAGACCAGACATATTTCTATACTCAAAAAATCTAAAACGCATAGTACTTATAGAACTTACTGATACCTAAAGACCATACAATAAAAACAAACAAATATTATGACATAACAAATGAATTAACCAAAAACGGTTGTGTGGTTAATTTATATGCTGAAGAAAAAAAGAGGCTCGAGCGGGAAGGTGAGCATTGATATATCATAAAGAGGCCTTTTAACCCTGCTCCTGGGTTGCAAGCCCCAGGCCCCTCTAGCCTCTTCCTCTGTAACGCTATGGACCCGGCACCCGCACAGTGAATCCATGGAATGCTAAGAAATTCGTCCCAAAAGCTTGAATACATGAAGAAGATATTTATGCAATAATAACATATATTTTTATCGGCGTTAGGATTTTTTTTGTAACATGGCTGGCAAATTGATAATCCATTCAGGTTTCGGCCTAATATTGCTCCATACATTTTTGATAGGCCGAAAACTAACTCAAAATATTGTTGCTATTTTAGATTTCATCTGTTACTGAAATAGAACTGTTATTCATTTATTTCGCTGTATTTAATGCGGCCGAAAACTGATAGCCAGGTTCTTTAAGTGTATGGCAATAGTAAATTGAAAAGGAGTTTTATATAGCTGACCTATATGAAAAATAAGAGACAAAAATAATTTAAGTAGTCCTAAGCTAATATTCGGCCCCTAGGCCGAGAACTAAAATTTTTAATAAATTCATATGTTAATATTCGGCCGTCTATTTTTTTGTAGTTTTTGAAATAATATCGCAATTAAAACGATTGGTACCTTATCTTCATTTATTTCTTCATAGACTATAATGTACATCTACATTGTTTCCCGTAACCACATCAAATAACTTACCTAGAAATGAATCGCGCGTCACTATTTTATTTTACTAAATCTATGCACGCAGTGACCATACAGTGCTGGTGTCGTTTTTAATTATTTATTATAAATCACTTGTACATGCTACCCGCGTAAAATAATATATCTGATGTTGTCCGACTATTTTAAGTGATATTGAACACAAAGAAGAATGAAAAAGTACTATAAAAACTCTATTTTCTTAATTTTACTTTAAGGCTTCCACCAAAAGGCCAAAAAGTAACGCCAGCCGGCTAACTAACGCAATGACCCTAATAATATTATAAATGCGACAGTAACTCTGTCTTTCCGTCTGACTGTTACGCTTTCACGCCAAAACTACTGGACCAATTTGAATGAGATTTGGTATGGACATAGTTTGAGACCCGGGAAAAAACATAAAATAGTTTTTATCCAACTGCACAAAAAGAGGTTAATGTATTGCGCGATAACCGACATACGCGCGGGCGGAGCCGCGCCCGGAAAGCTAGTATGTAATATGTACTATCATATATCATATCTAACTAAACTCATTTCAGTGTATGCAGAGGATGTAATACAGAGTGTATGTAGGTAAAAACTATTTTTTTAATTATTATTTTTAAATAAATTGTTTCCAGTACCCCACTCCCCAGGGGATGCTAAAACCCCCTCTCCCTCCTCCTCCCCTTCCTATAGTAGATATGTATGTATACCGATACTAAAGTCCTTCCCTAGATTATATTGAATGAATTAAAAAATGTGTCCTACTTCTAGTTTTATATATTTGTCTCACTATTTAAAAAAAACGACATCCAGCACGTTAGCAGAGTTTATGAAAAATTTATGATATATGTATATGTTTATAAAAAAATTAAAACAAAATAATTTCGAATTGCTTGAAATCATCTTGAACAATTGACGCCCGATGATTACGTTAATCACATACTTTTATAAAAACTGGTAAATTCAAAAGTTGTCTGTTTACAAGAAATTGCCCATCGTAAGCCACGCCCTCGCTTTGAACATTTTCTAAACTTATTATAACAAGGTATATAACATCTAGGTATATAACACAGTGACCCATTTTATTTTATTTTATGTACAAATGTTGACTTACCCCAACTTTCAGGAGTCCGCCCCAATATTGCCCCTGTCTCATCATTGTAAAGAAAACCCCTAAAAGTTTGCTTTGAAGCCCTACGGGTTGGCTTGTTTTCTATTTCAAATTTCTCTAATCTTGGATTTCGCATCATACTGTAACTTTGCAAAAATTCGATAGGTACGATCTATTACTGTAAAAACGCAAAATTAATTATAACTCCTAACAAACTCCAACACAAGTCGCAACAGTCAAGTCAAGTCAACACAACAGCAACACACCACCCGGACTCCGGAGCATAGATCAGATCAGATAGAGATAGAATACATAATACATACTCGGCCGGGCACGCCCGGCCCGGTGTATTACTCTTCTCTATGCAATGCAAAGGCACGTTCTAAATCTAGGTTAAAGCCATAGAGAAAAGTAATATACCGGCATGGAAGTAATAAGTACTACGTACAACAGGAATGAGCTGTTGTCGCAAAATTGAAGCCGAACGAGAGCACAGTAATTGTACCTTTTATCCCTCTCTGGCAATGGTGACAATATTGTAATATGATTTAAGGACAATAATTTTATTATAAAAAAAATATTTGTGATCTGACGTCAGCAAATCCTTGCTTCAGATGGGTTTTAATCGAAGATGCTAACGATGAACTTGCCCTTTGCGGCACGGTACATTTCCTATTTTTGCTTGCTTTTCAAACTCGCGTCATATAGTAGGTACTTACCTACTAGTCCTTGTGGTACACGACATGCAGTTGGACTGAGATAAAATTACGATAAACTACCTATTGTGGTATATTTCATTAATTAGGTAAGAAAAAACAGTTCAGTGTAATCCTAAATCAGATAGTGTTCAATAAAACAGTCTTGTGAAGTTTATGCCGCAAACCCAGCTTATTCCATATATGTTTCTAATTTTGCATTATGAGTTAAACTAGCATTAAGATCTTTAGGAAATCTGAAATTGAAACAAAGTTATTTTAATATAGAGAGGAATAAAATATACATTGGTATTTAATTTATTTGTTCTTGAACTATAATTGGATAGTCATGCATGGTCACCGTAATTTCTCACTAACAAATTATGTTTAAAACTATTACCTGTGAAAAGATAAACCACAATCAGGATAATACTCGCTACTGCAAGCCTCCACGACTCAAATTCTCCCCATTTTAAATAAAATTCTTCAAAAATTTCACGAAATCAAAAAACACTCCGTTATTAACGTCCGAGTCCACAATTTCATGTGAGGTTGTCAAGTCAGGTGTCCGTATTTCCCACAAATAAAAGAAAACCTATACGCCAATTGCAAATATGATATTGCTTTAACATTTTGGTACAAAATTATTAATTATGTTTAGAAACATTTTAGAAGTAAATGTTTTTACTTCATTTCATTACATCAATCGCATATTTTTCGACAAACAATGAAAGGATTGAAATTGACTTAGCTCTGGCACCTCTAGGTCACTGTTAGAACGAGACACAGGGTTCAGTGGTAGCCTTCTCACTCGGCTTCATTTTTATTTTGCGCGCATCAAGACTCTTATGTCCTCTTTATAAGGTTTTATTTTCTTTATTTTAGCTGCACGATGCACAGATAGAGCTCATTCCTGTTGTACGTAGTACTTATTACTTCCATGCATTTTACATACCGTTGTTCTTGTTAGAGATTATATTTTATTATATTTTATTATTTATTCTTGTTAGATAGTTATAGCACACTCGGCGTACAACTTTCGCCCTAACGTCGCTCGTTCACAACCTTCGAGTAGAGCGTTCGGTTGTCACAACTCGACCGTTCCGAACCTGGGAAGGTTGCAACTTTTTAACTAACAAAATCGGTCGTTAAAAGTTTGGCAAACGGCCTTGACATTTGTTGATGATAGAATTATAAGCACTCATATTTGAAATTTGATAACGGTAGTATTTTGCTTTTCGAATACCATAAAATGTGTATATTTTTGCCAGTTCCTCGAAAAAATAATAATTTTGAGGTTATAAAACAATACAATAAAAAGTTCGCCGTTACGAGTGTCTGAAAAGATTGTTGTCAAGCGCACAAGCACCAAATTGAAATCCCTTTTCTTACAGTGAATATTTTATTTATATTATAGTAGAAACATATTACAACTTACCTACCTACTACATTAATTCTCAATTATTGTGTTGTGATTCCCGCTGTCGAGTACGTTCAGAATGGCATTCAAACTCTAATAATTAATAGCCGTTAGTAAAATTTTCATTATAAGTTATGCTTATTTTATATCATCATGTACTTGCAATTTCAAGATTCATTGGTATTCATACTCGTAATATTTTATCATTAATTAATTTCACACAACAACACAATGTTATGAACTACACCAATTACATAACAGGACACAAAAACATGTTGAACCATACAATAAATGATCCATGGGAAAAAATATTAACGTACAGGATGCCTAAGACAACTATGAAAAAACTATTTTACAACTGCGAGAAACAATATTACTAGAAACCTGATATATTATTTAGGTACCTATTTATAATTAGAAATCACAAGTTTTTATTGAAAAAATGATATTTGAAACTTATGCAATAATGGGATGACATAACTGTATACTCAATGACCATATTATATGTTAGATGTCGGTAGGTGATGCAAATTATAAGAAAAAGTGTTCAATGCAAGAAATGTGAAAGAAACCGATAAAATAATATAAGATACCAAAGCAGGATTTTTAAAGATTATGGAATGAACGGAATATATATTTCCTTGCAATGCATATCCGAAAAGTAATTGCAAAAATTCAAAAAGTCTATATGATTTCACACGGAGGGATATGGAAATTGAGTCTCGGGGTCAGCGAAGCGAGCTCTAGGCAGGTATCACTACTCCACAACCTGAGCATTTTGTGGTATACCTTAAAATCTAGATATGTTATCTGTAAAAAATATAATTTATTTAATGTTCATTTAAAAAAATTAACATCTATGATGATAGATGTTAATGGACGAGAAGGATGATATATCATCCTTCTCTAATTTGTCGAAGCTTCGAACTTGGGTCCGAAAGAAAGGTATCCGCAAAACACTAGGAGGAAGTATGATGGAGAAGACATATATATTCTGTTGGTTGTGAGACAAGTATGGTAATATATACGCTTGCATTCGTTTGAAAGAGACAGCATCAGTTTGTTTTGTCCTGTTCGGCGTATGCGATTTTTTTGTTTGCCACATTTCGCAATTGTGGCAGACAAATTTGTTCGGTGCTTGAAAGTGTCCTTTTTTTCGTGTTAAACAACGATTTTGATGTATATATTGGAAATTGTAAGTTAAATTCGAGTGAGCTCAACCCAATTGAACTCGTTTGATCTCAAGTGAAGGGCTATGGCAGGATATAACAAAAGTCATAACATTTATGAAGTCTGAACACTTTTGTTACGAGGAGTAAGTAAAGTGGATAGAAAAAAATGGTGGACATGTCTCAATCATAAGGTAACCAAGCTAGATACAAAAATGTACGGAGTCGACAATGATGTAAGAAATAATAATATGTTAGAGCAATTTATTATAGACGTATCTGCAGAAAGTTCAGCAGAAGAATGTTGATTAATTTTAAGATTACAAGAAGTAGAATTAATTATTTATTTCAATATTGAAAATGTGCGAAAGACATACTCAGTACTCGTTAGTTAAAAAAATAGACTATAGAGTAAAGGAAAACTGCGTGAAATACAGGGCACGGGAAGAGCAATCTGTTAATCATTCAGCCACTGCGGCGGAATACAAAAACAAATAATTTCGATTCAGCTACTATTAATATAGTAAAAAAGAAAATTACTGATGGTGATATTAAAAACGCGGCACGCATCTTGATTTCGAGTGATACAATAGGTCCTTTTACATCTGATACGTGGAATTCCCTAATAGAAAAGCATCCGCCTGCAATTGCAGGTCTCCACCTTCCCAAATCTCCTATACAAGATAATGACATTGTTGAAGTGACCCCACAGGAAGTTTCTGCAGCCGTGACATCTTTTTAAGTGGATTTAGCCGGTGTCCTTGATGGCCTCACGCCTCATTACTTAAATTATATTTTACCTTTTAGTTCGGGTGAGGTAGGCGAGTCACTTTTAAGGGATATGGTGGCTTGTTGTCGGGTCAGGTCAGCAATGAATTTCTGTATGGTGAGAATTTATGTGCCTTAAATAAAAAAGGTGGTGGTATAAGTCCTATAGCAGTAGGCACCACTTATCGTCACCTCACAGCCAAATGCGGTTGTAGGAGAAACGTTGCTTTTTTAAGTAATCTTTTTCAACCACTGCAACTAGGTTTTAGTTCACAGGGTGGCTGTGAGGCGGCTGTACATTCACTTCGCACATTTCTTGATGAAAATTGTGGATGTGTGCTTTTGAAGGTGGATGTTAAAAATGCTTTCAACTCTTTAGATAGAGGTATTCTTTTGACTGAAGTGAAAGATAAAATTCCGGAATTATACCCTTTTCTTTGGCAATGCTACGGCAAACCGTCAAAATTAACATACCAAAATAACGTTATTTTATCTTCCGTAGGATGTCAACAGGGTGATCCTCTGGGACCAGCCATCTTTAGCCTTGCGATCCACACAATAATTCAACGTCTCCACAATCGAAACTTAACGTTTGGTATTTGGATGACGGAACCTTAGGAGGCGAAGCGAACAAGGTTTTGGATGACTTGTGTGTACTTATAGACGATGTTTGTCTTATTGGCCAACAGAAACAAAAAGTTCACATTTTGTTTGTGATACTTGTCCGGATAAAGTTTCGATTAAGTATTGAAAATTCAACTTACTTGCACCTAATATAAAATTAGTAGAAAAAAGTTCGCTTCGTCTTTGGGTTCACTGATTATTGACGAATCTTTATCACCATTTGTCGAAGAACAAATTCGAAAGTTTGGAAATGCTTCTAGCAGATTATCTAACATTAACGCCCATATGGCTTTTACAATTATAAGATTTTGCCTTTTCGTTCCTAAATTTACATACTATTTATGATGTTGTCAGCAGTGGCATCACAGTGAGCTTTTGTTAATGTTAGAAAGAGGTTTGCAATAGTTTACTTTCAGACTGGCTGGTATGACAGAATGAAGGATATTTGAATAGAACGTGTACGGTTCTCTAAAACTATTGTTACATGCGTGTCAATATTTTCTAATATGAGATGTTTACATAAAAATAAATAATTTTATTTATGTAATCTAATTGTGTTATTACATGTTATTCAAAGTAAACAGCTCTGCTAGTGGATGACTCTTAGAGAAGTGTCAAATATTAACAGGTTATAGACTTATTTCGCGCTTGTAAAATGAATAATATGTAAATACATTCTGTACTAGAGAGAACAGAGTACCTAATTAGAGAAAAATGAGCACACAAGTCCCGTCGAGTAAGAGTTCCGCACTTCCGTCTATCGAGAAATTACAGGGGAGTTGTAATTTTGATACGTGGAAATTTGACGTCGAGTGCATATTAGTCCATGATGATCTGTGGAAATATGTAGAGAGTTCACCAACTAAAGAAGATGATACAGCTTCGAAGCGTGCACGAACGAAAATTTGTCTACTAATAGAGAATAATTGCAAAGTTCACGTTCGTAAAGCGAAAACAGCATATGAGACATGGAATAATTTAAGGACAGCATATGAAGACAAAGGCATCAACAATAGATGCAGGCTATTGTCAACACTGGTGAGCTTCAAGCTATGTATTTTTAATTCGGTAACTGAATATGTGACAGAGCTAATGCGAGTAGCTAATCAACTGTCAGACTTGGGAAAAGAAATTGAGGATGAGCTCCTCGCGGCACTTATACCACAAGGTTTGCCAGAAGAATATACACTATTGAGATTAGCGCTGGAGAACACTAGCAGTGTATTGACTACTGATCTGTAAAAATAAAGCTTTTAAATTTAGATGCAGATGTATCTTGTTCAAGTTCAAGTGCATTAAAATCAACAATACCTGCAAAACATAAGTATACTACGAAGACGAAAAATAATGTTCAGAGGAATAATTACAAGAAAAAGGCAGAGAAGACTTTAAAATGTTTCATATGTGAGGAACCACACAAGGCGTGCGATTGCCCACATTATCCAAAGAATAATAAAGGCGCGCATACGAGTATTGTAACAAAACATGGCGGTGAAGATGACAACTGGATCCTGGATTCTGGAGCATCAGAAAACATCAGCTACAGGAAGGACTAGATGACTAGCTATGTAGAGAGTTGTAATAAGTTAGAGGTTTCATGTGCGAATGGAGGTAAAGTGTATGGTGAGGGATATGGTATGGTAGCAAGTGAGAATTTTGATATTATAGTTGCGGGTGTAATGTATGTACCTGGTGTCTCATCAAATCTGTTGAGCATTAGTACAATTACTAATAAAAATAAAGTTGCTGTTTTTACAGGCAAGGAGTGTACTACGATACAACTCGAGTGATTGGAAAAGGAGAGGTTGATAAAGGAATTTACAAACTTAAATCTTCTTCACAAGCAAAAGTTTGTGCGTCTGCAGCGGCTAGTGGTGATATGGAGTTATGGCACAAGAGACTAGCGCATCTGGGTTTATATAATCTTTCCTTATTGAGTCAAAAAATGGCAAATGGGGTAAGTTTTTTAAATCTTAACGATCGTAAACTTAACTGCGTGGCTTGTCTTCTTGGGAAGCAAACAAGACAACCATTTGAGTGTAATAAGGCAACTAGAGGCAAAGATATTTTAGAGCTCGTCCACTCTGATATCTGTGGCCCTATGCCAAATGATTCTTGGAGCGGAAAAAAATATTTTATGACGTTTATTGATGATTATTCGCGAAAAACTTACGTTTAATTTCTTAAGCACGAGAGTGAGGCTTATGATTTTATAAGAGAGTTCAAAATTCACGTCGAGACACAAACTGGAAAGAAACTGAAAATCTTGAGAACAGACAACGGTTCTGAGTATGTAAATAAAAAAGTTGACGCATACCTTAGAGAGAATGTAATTAAACGTCAGCTGACAATTGCATACACACCTCAGCAAAATGGAGTTGCTGAACGTGCCAATCGTACGATTACATAAAAAGCGCGTACAAAGCTGCAAGAGGCAGGTCTACCCGTTTGCTATTGGGCTGAAGCAGTAAACACGGTTGTTTATTTGAAAAATAGGAGTCCTGCTGTAGTAGTCAGAAACAAGACTCCAGAAGAGGCATGGTCAGGACAAAGAGTTGACCTGAGTCACCTAAAAGTGTTCGGCTGTAGGGCGTTTTTACATATTCAACTTTTTTTTTTTTTTTGCCTGATAGTTTAGCCTTTGACCACTATCTCACCTGATGGTAAGTGATGATGTGGTCGAGGATGTTGTTCATACAAACCTAGAGTTGAAAAGAGAAAAGAGAAAGAAATGGGATGCGAAAAGCAAAGAGTATGTATTTGGGTTGTCTGACGCCTATTTGCGGGCTTGGTCCCCGGGTGGTAGCGACGTGCCATGTGTTCTGGTGCGTCGTGAGGGGTAGCACCCCAGGAGGGGTCCGGCAACGGACAACCGTGGCGGGTTCGTGGTCGAGAGCTAAAGCGTCCCTGCGGCCCGCCGAGAAGTGGTAGAGTTGGAACACCGTGTGTTATTTAGTCGGTAGGGGCACTTGCTGCTGTGGGAGTAGTTGGTGTCGAGCCCGACATATCCCGGCCACTTTCCCCGAGGTGGACGGGAATGCGTAAATGCATTTTTCACACGTAAATAAAAAAAAAAAAAAGGTCAAATCGAAGAACCTGGTAGGTACTGCCCTCAAAGAAGTTAAAAGACGATTAAAAATTATGGCTCCGACTTTCTTACCCGTTTTTTCTTGGGTGTATGGCTCTTGGCCACTTTTTTGCCAGCAGAATGTAGAATATTTTATTAAAGCTTTCGTAAGTATTACACATATTGTAACATTCTTTTATGCCAAATAAAAATTATTATTATTATATTATTATTATTATTATTTAAATAATATTCACACCGCTCTGCCACCGCCGCCGCCGCGCCGCATACAACAGTGCTTGCGCGGACGCGGTCGGGAGCGCACGTACTCCATGACTCGAATGTAGAATAGGTACCTATTATTTCATAATTAAAATTATGAATATATACAATATACGAGCTTTACGAGCTATACGAGCTTTACGAGCTTTGTAGACATCTATAAATTGATTAAGTAATCAGTTTAACTTTGAAGTGAGAAAGGAGGTGTTTGTTGGGGAGCATAATATTTGTATTTCAGCCAAATAGAAAATACCTGCCTCAGAAGTCTACCGATGGTAATGGGTGTAGTTCTGATTCGATTATTGACCCCGTATATTACTAAAGTCCACAATAATCTGATGATTCAAAAGGCTTAGTGTTAAATTAAGAACATGTTGCACGGTTATATAGTAAAAAAAATCTAAAGTATATCCAAAATGTGATGGACGATATGTGATGGAATTGCATCGGAAAAAATCGATGCTACGTATCGATGTATCACATCGATTAAAAACAGTTAAATCTTTTATATGAACATGCCTACCACAACTGAATAAGTTTTTTTTATTATGATTATGGTCTGAATATAGCTACAACTTCCACAGGAATTTGCGAAATTTATTATTAGTCTGAAGTTCCGTCATCAGTTTTCAAGATCGCGTCTAATGACATCGGGATTGTTCGGTTGTTTCTGACGCCTGCACAGATTACCTAGTCCTTACTCCTGCATATACATGTGCGTAGGTATGTATATAGGTAAGTTCTAGTAAGCTTTTAGAGCTGTGGTGTTCGGATATAACTAATCTAAATATTTCAAATCACTGGTTTATATTATAAACTTCACAGATCAGTTAAGATAAACTCTGCTAATCTATGGAGAATCTACTCTTCACTCCTAAAATTTATGAAAAACACACCGCACACACATAACATTGGTTTTGAGGTTATTATTTTAAGAACCGCGTTTAGTTCTCGTATTATTTACAATCAACTTGAAATGTCGTTCCGTGGTAGAGGAGGTGGTGGCGGTGGAGGACGTGGTGGATTTGGTGGACGTGGAGGCGGTGGCGGTGGCGGCCGCGGTCGTGGTGGTTTCGGAGGTGGCGGCCGTGGCCGCGGTGGCGGCGGAGGCGGTTTCCGGCAGCAAGATCAAGGACCTCCAGAATCAGTCGTACCGTTCGGCCACTATGGTTGGGTAGTACAAGACGACCTCGTCTGCAAAGTAGACATAGAAGACGTACCATACTTTAATGCTCCGCTATTCCTGGAAAACAAAGAACAGATCGGAAAAGTTGACGAAATATTTGGCAACTTGCGAGACTACTTCGTGTCTGTGAAAATGAGTGAAAATTTAAAAGCGAAGAGCTTCAAAGATGGACAACAGTTTTTCATAGACCCAGCAAAGCTTTTACCCTTGAAGAGGTTTCTTCCGCAGCCGCCGGGTTCTCGGGGAGGAGGTCGTGGTGGCAGGGGAGGGCGCGGTGGTGGAGGACGTGGAGGTGGTTTCAACAGAGGAGGTGGCGGTCGTGGGGGTGGATTCAATAGGGGAGGTGGAGGTGGTGGTCGCGGAGGTGGTTTCAACAGAGGCAGTGGTGGAGGAGGAGGCTTCAATCGAGGAGGCGGCGGATTTGGTCGGGGCGGTGGCGGTCGTGGTGGTGGCTTCAGAGGTGGTCGTCGGTAACCCCCACACTAGCCACAGCTACAAGTGTTCAACAGTGGATATATTATTAAGAACTTGCTTTAGGCCCTCACCATGCAGGGTTTAATGAGAGTAATGAAAGGTACATTGATACACGTTCTACTGAGTTATTGTTGTATGAAAATAAACACCTTTTTCATTACATTTAAGATTAAGTGACAAGAAATTTTATTGAATAGGCCAACATGATTGGTTTAGGATATATTTTCTTATATCAATAAAAATTGGTTAAGTTTTAAATCGTGTTTAATTTTCAATTTGTGTATGGTGGGGGCCAAGGATTTGTAAATAACAAATTAAATAAAGTAAGTAGGTTATAAACTCATTGTTTTATTATTATTTGTCCACATAAAGAAAGTAATATATTAACTACACACCATGAAAATCATGAATATCTCAATTATATATATAATAAATAATACCATTGGTTTTACTGATAGTAAATTCAACAAATGAATAAGAAAAACTCTAGTGGCAGTAGTTCATTATTATGATAAAGATTGAGATTGTAAGTAGCTGAATAAGATGCAAAGTTGTTAATGCCGTTATCTATCAATGATGATATAATTGAAGCCACATCATGTTTCCAGTTTCTGAATATACAGAAAAAACTGTATTCTAGAACTTTTTGCAGCTTATAGTATATTCCCCATCCTATACAAATGACCATTTTATGTCTCACATTCACAGAACCAGTATGCTTAAGCTTTTATGAATTAATATAGAAAAAAAAAATTAATAAGACTTCCCTTTTACTTTAGTTTCAATTCTATACAAATTCTTTAAAGTTAAAATTCTGTTATTCATGGTAGTTCTTATTCTAATTTTGATTGAATTTATTTTCATTTTGTAATTTAAATCCATAGAGCATGTGTTATTGCAAAAATAAAAATATTAAAAGTTCTTATTGTGTTCACGGTAAAATCTTTTTATACAATGCTTGCAAATTAAAGTTGTGGTAGTTCTTATATAAAATTAAAATCTAAATTCATATAATGTCAGGAAAAAAATTATTGAAGTTATTTTAAAATTTAGGGAATTTGTTAACAATCAAGACACATTAACATAATACAAAACAAGGCTTTAATTTAACAACAATAACTGATACAAACATATTTTGCAAGATTTTAAAATGAAATTTAAAGAGTCCTTCAGCAGCATGTTGCTGGCCCCAGCCAGTGCCAAAGTAAACTACACAAAAGTTTACATCATAACTTTGTATCTTATGAATGGTATAAAATATATAATAAAAATATTTTTAGACATATAAATGAGTGGCTCACACAATATCTGTTACTTTGAACTGGGGAAAAAAAATACAAAATGAACTAAATTTTGTACTCTGTCAATGACCACACTAAGTTCAACTCTTCAAGTTACATGTTTGAAAAAAGGAGTTCAAGACTAGTTAATGATATCACAAATAAATGTTTATCTTGACCAGTTTTAGGCCTGCAGACAAAGTACATGTCAAAATTAAGATATCTATATATGTATAAATGGTAATGTAAAAAGATAGGATCTGACAATCCTTAATATAATGGTTTCCTTACAGTTTTTGAACACCTGTGAATGCAGAGGGTGCCTGAAACACTTGGGGTCTTAACTGTATGTGATTTGGCAATGTATAGTACTACTCATCTGGATGAGCAGGTTAACCAGGACACATTTACGTACCTGATTGTGATGATCACACTTATTCTAAATTCTCTAGATCTGATTTTCCTAAGGTAGGAATGTAATTGTAAGCTAATGCTCTCCCTCTGTGGTTGAAAATGTAGAAGGATGGTAAGTTCTTTTGTGTCTCCCATTTTGTCAGGTTAAGCTCAGCCGCAGCTGGGATCTCACGGAGATTCCCTGCTACATTCAGGACACCCCACATTACAGCAAATAAGCTCACAACAGCTTGGACAACAATCTGAAAATTAAGTAGAAACAATCATGAATATCCATGTGGTTCATCCAAATATTACTCAATATGTTAAGTATAAAGTTTCAAAGTTTAAAAATTTGTCTCCCTAATAACTTCCATCATTAAACACAGGCTCGTATTAGGGGAAGTTTGCCATAATCCCACAGCCTCTTGGTGATTACAATGTATGATTGCCAGTTCTTCAGAAGCTGCTACCCACATTCTGGTATTTTTTCTCATTATCGTATCACCTCTTACATACTACATCTCATTTCTCATTATCATATCACCTCTTACGACTCCCACAGGGAGGGGGGAGGTACAATTATAGAACAGCACCCTATGGGGAATATACTATATAGCATAGTAATAGGTGCATTAATGGAACTGTCTAAACTTACGTCCAATGGCAGTGTAGTGAATTCCTGTGATGTTATTCTAAGGTACGACCGATCTGTAAGATAAATATGATTATCAGGTAAAAGCTATTTAGATATGCAAATAAATTCCAAAATAGTTTATATCACATACGTTGAGCAGCAGAAAATGCTGAATGGAATAAGGATATAAACCCCACAATAACAATCATTTTATGTATTGAAGGTGCCATATCTTTGTAATATTTTTATGAGAATATTGAAACCTAGTTTATTATTTAAATTAAATTACAAATATTAATCCACCCCTAATACCAGTGCTACAAAATAAATAATAATTACAATTACAAAGCAAAGTACTTGAAATACTTTTTTGACGGATACACAGATACACCGATACCTATTAACTATCAATATAATTCATCTGTGGTAATAACAAACACACAGATAAAACAGAGAATTGAAGGAGTGAAGATTGCATTGCAAGAATGGCATAGCCATGGAAGTAGGTAGATGTTGTATTTTACTTTCACCTAGTACTTTCATGATATTACCCATGGAAGTAGAACACTCAGTATATCAACGCAAACTATAAAAGATCTTATTTTGAATGTTAGCAATGACGCACGCTCCGCTGATCACATTGTAAAATTACAACAAGAGGAAAAATTATAGTCATGTGTGGGATTCAAACTCGCACCATCCACCCCGATAACCGGGATGCTCTAACTAATAAGTCAACATGACATAATAATAATATGTGATATTGTTAGAAAGAGGTTTGCAATAGTTTACCTTCAGACTGACTGGTATGACAGAATGAAGGATATTTGAATAGAGCGTGTACGGTTCTCTATCAATAAAACTATTCGTCGCCTTAATTCTAATATGTCGTATCTCATTTTTGAACGAAACCGACATTTTGTGTGGTTTGGATAAAGCTGACAAAAGTACATCTTTCTCTTTCTTTACTTTACAAAGTTTGTATGAAAAAGAGCAAGATAAAAGACTTGACGTAATGCGATGTATCTCGGATCACTCGATCTTTCTGCGAATATGCACTAACTCATTGAGTCGCCATAGTTTGTTGACGACGCGCAGGTTGCTCCGTGATTTAAGTGACGTGTGATTGTTTTTATAAGCAGCCAAGGTATGAAATCGTTTTATTTTGTTACTTGACTTTTGTTTACTGTTTTAAAACATATTTCATTTGTGGTAAACCACTAATAGTAGAATAATAACGAGTTTAAAAGTCGAAGATACTGCCTATTCGAATTAATATTTTGGTTTGTCTTTGAAATACGATCTATTCTCAATAAATTTTGTCATTGGTTTCAGATATTATCAAAATGGATTTGTTGCAATCAGATGACGAAGACCAGGAAATTCTTAATATATTAGCAGAGAATGGAATAAAAGTAACGAATCCTAAGAAAAAACGTCAGAGCCGGGTACAAATTTTAGAGAATATTTTAGTATACAAACCAGACAACGAACTCCTTCATGCGATTAATATAGCAGCCGAATCTGATTCTGCCATTGAGTCCCAAAAAGAAGCTCCGTTAGAAATTGTTAAGCAAGCTTCGAACTTGGGTTCATTATTTAGTGTAGCTACTGAAAATGATCCTAAAATTGAATTTGAAGACACATGTTTGTTTGTTACCGGTATTGATGAAGGTGCCCCTGAATCTCCTACTATTATTGAAATATGCGAAGCTTCAGAAGGTGTCAGTGAATTGGTGATCACGCTGTTTGCTACCAATGACAATCCTACAATTGAAGTTGTAGAATTGGATGCCACCATTACTGAACCGATTATATACACAGAAACGGCAGTGGAATCTACGTTTGACACAATTGACATTGAAGAACCAGAAAACAAGCCTAAACGCAGAAAACACGCTGCTTGCACAGAATGGCAAAGAAATATAACAAAAGAAAAGAGAATGCGGGGAGAGAGTTATTCAGGATATTCAAGAAAGGAAAAAACGGTTACGATGGGTATACAGAGAAGTAAAAGGCAGATGGGCCCAACATGTGACTCAAAGTTCTGCGAAAATAGCACCAAGCGGTTTTGCTCAGAGTTTGGACAGCGTGATAGACAATGTATTTTTGATCATTTTTGGATGGAGCTCGATTGGTCAGGGAAGAAAAGTTTTGTAACTTCAATGATAGACAAGATCCCAATCAAACAAAAAACAGTCGATTCACATAAAAGACAACAAAGCTATGTATATTATCTAAAGCTTAATGAGGAAACAAACCAAGTCTGCAAAAAAATGTTTCTGAACACTTTAGGAATTAAAGAACGCATGGTCCTTACATGGATTTCAGAAGCAAAGTCAGGTATATCTTTAACTGAGACTACAAAGCAAAAAAGCAACAGAGGTAAAAAAAGATCTACTGAGACACCAACACCTAGTGGAGTCAGCCAAGCTGAACATCTGCAAATGTTTTTTGAAGATGTACCTAAGTTACCCTCACATTACTGTAGAACTACATCAACAAAACTATATCTTGAACCAGTATTCGAAAGCAAGAGCCATGTATACAGCATTTACAAGGAAAAATGCGCAACTGATAAGATGACATAGTTTCATCTTATCAGTTGCGCATTTTTCCTTGTATCAGCTTGTTATTTTTTCAACATGTTTGATAAACTGAACTTAAGTATTACCAAGCCAAAGAAGGATAGGTGTGATGTTTGCTGTGGTTATGAAACTAAAAACGTGACAGAAGATGTTTACAAAAAACATGTTGAGAAGAAAAAGGCTGCAAGACTAGAAAAAGAAGCTGATAAAATATTGGCTATTGATGGAAAAATTACGGTACTTACTGTATATTTGCAGAGCGTGAAGGTTTGCCCTAAAGTACAAGCTAGCGCAGTATATTATAAGACAAAACTTTGTTGTCATAATTTTACCGTTTACAACTTAGCAACTCACGAGGTAACCTGTTATTGGTGGCATGAATGCGAAGGCGAGCTACAAGCATCCAACTTCGCTTCTTGTTTAGTAGACTATATAAAAGAGAAGGTTTCTAAAACTATTCCACTAGTCATTTTCAGTGATGGATGTACAGCCCAGAATCGAAACTCAATCATGGCTAATGCTCTTCTTGACTTAGCTATGAAAGAAAACATGGAAATCACTCAAAAATATTTAGAAAAGGGCCATACCCAAATGGAATGTGACTCAGTCCATTCTGTTATTGAGATAAAACTAAAAAAGAACGATATAAATCTACCTCATGAGTATGTTAAGCTTACTAAAGATGCAAAGAAGAAAACTCCTAAATATGACGCAAAATACCTTTCACATGAGTTTTTCAAAGATTTTTCAGGACTGCAACGCTACACCTCCATCCGGCCTGGAAGAAAAGCTGGTGACCCAACTGTCACAGACATCCGGCAGTTGCAATATGACCCGGAAGGAAAAAATAAATTTAAACTTAATTTTTCGAGTGAATTGCAAGAGTTGCCCATCAGATGGAAGCTTGGTACCTACACCGTTAATGCAATGTACACAGAAAGAATACCACTGAAGCCAAGAAAATGGAAAGACCTCCAAGATCTTAAACACATTTTGCCAACAGGCTGTCATTCTTTTTACGATAATTTGCCTAAGGCAACAACTGATTAAAGATTAGGTACACTTTTTTTTGTATTAAGTACATAAATAAGTCAGAGTAAGTACACTTTTTTTTGTATTAAGTACATAAATAAGTCAGAGATTCTAAGAAATTTGTTATCTATTTTATTTTAATTGTTTTGATAGAAGTTTATTTTTGTTCGATACTTTTTGATGATTCCTAATTTGAATAAAAGAGCCATTATTGTTAACTTTAGTACCTACTAATGTATAATAATTTATTGATAAATAAATAAATAGTACAACGACTGATTAAAGATTAAGTACACTTTTTTTAAGTACATAAATAAGTCAGATAAGCATTTTTTTTTTCATATTTTGATTCTAAGAAATTTATTATCTTTTTTATTTTAATTGATTTGATAGAAGTTTATTATTGTTTAATACTTTTTGATGATTCCTAATTTGAATAAAAGAGCCATTATTGTTAACCTAGGTACCTACTAATCTATAATAATTTTTAGATATAAAAAAAATAGTACAGTTCACGTTAATTTTTTCAATGTTAATAAACATTATCTCAGTAAATTATTTATGCTAATAAAGCGTAACTCAGGCATTTAGCTTCATGGAGAAGAAAATTGTATTACAACTTAAAAATAAGTTATTCTAGTATATTTTGATAGTTTGTTTAGAACATCTCTTATATTGTTGTCATAGAATTATAATAATAAAAACAGTTTTTTGACCCTCCTGAACAGTTTTCATTTCTGAGATACGCTTTATTAGAATTAAGGCGACGTATTGTTTGTGTATGTCAAATATTTTCTAATAAGAGATTTTTACATGAAATATAAATAACTTTATTTATGTAATCTAATTGTATTATTACATGTTATTCAAAGTAAGCAGCTCTGCTAGTGGATGACTCTTAGAGAAGAGTCAAATATGAACAGATATGACTCATGATTCTTATTTGTCCTTTCGTTCTTAACCATCATAACCTTATTTTTGTTACTTTTATAATTTTATTTCATACTGAATCCAGAGAGTTGAAACACTAGAGTAGTTATATCCGAACACCACTGCCCTAAAAGCTTATTAGAATTTACCTATCAACATACCTACGCACTTGTATATGCAGTTTGTAATGACAAGGAAAGAACGTTCAAATATTATGCGTCATATCTATTGTAAGAAAGAGATAAATAAGCAATTCTTGCAACCACCGAACTGCCACGAGGCGTTCCAATCACCATAATACTGCGATCTTTTTCACTCTCTCACACCAAACGATACACATAATATCTCGTTCCTAAGATAAAACAAAATGACGATATTTTCTATTTCATCAATAAAATCAATAATTACGCGTGAAATGAAACAGTTTTCTTATTTCTCACAGTGCTTGTATATTTCGTGCAGAGTCTAAAGACACAAGGAAGGCATATTGTCCACAAATTATACCTAAAAAACACGATTAGCGGCGATGTATTCATCGGACGCTCGGAAGTGCGAGACTGGTAGTGACTCTGGTTCGTCTAGTAAATATGGAGGGCACACAACTCATCTACAGGTAAAAAAATCTTAGACTGAATCATTAAAAATGTACAATTTTATAGATAAAAAATAATCATGATTTGTTATTCATTGCTTGTCTCATAGCATGATTCAGAAAAGTACTGAAGCTAGGTAGTTTTACACTGTTTTTATCGCACTGATTGAAAACGCTGCTTATGATGATTGCTGGAAAACGCTGAAAGTTTGTGACTGTGAACTAAGAACTCCTTCATTTATTAGATACTTATTCGTCTGATGTCTATGTTTGAAGACTTGTGTCATAATGTCATTATTTGTCATGTATATTCACTAACAATAATACGCTATGTTTGATGCTCAGACCGAATAAAGTTTTTATTCGGTCTGAGGTTTGATGTTGAATAAAACCAATTATTCTGGTGAAAAGCTTTATTATACGACAATTTATTCAACATAAATAGTATCAAGAAAATGTCGAAACACTTAAGGCCCGAAAAGTTCGAAACGGATCCAAACGATTCCATGGCAGAACTCTAATGGGAACATTGGCTGAAGACATTTCAAAACTTTATAATGAAAGAAGCCAAAGAAGCGACACCGGTAATGAAACTCAAAATTTTACTTGATTTTTTAGGACCTCAGACCGAATAAAAAGTCAAGACAGAATGTTGTGTAAAGAGCACGGCTGTCCCAAAATAAAACACTGAATATGCCACTTTTGCAAAACACGGTTTATCCCGATTTGGGACATACTGTATTCGGCTGCGTCTAACCCAAAGATCCGATTTTTGATATCTGTTAGTATAACAATAATACAGACGAGTAAAAACACGGAATACGCCATACAAACCGATTATTCCAACTTAAAACAAAGTATGTTTCATTGACAAATTAAAAACACAGTATATCACTGGATGTACAGTGTTTTTAGCTTGATAATGGATATTCGCGGATATTTAAACGTGTTGCGGCAAGTTTTTTATGATTTTTGTAATTGAATTTTACTCATTACGAGTCGCGACTTGTTAGAGAGGCGATGTGCGCGTCATTGATTTTGGTTAAATAAATATTAAATAGTGCCAGCTGCGGTCTTTAATTGATTTTTTATTGCAAATACCATGATGAGGTGAGTTATTTTTAGATATTGCAATAGTTTTACAAACTTATTCGTAGTTTATATGTTTGCTTGTGGTTAGTAGAACTACCTACCGTAGGTTAGTACTAATATTTTCTTTGTAGGTAGCTAATAGGTCGAAGATGTTGTTCAGGCTCACCTATAATTACTGACTCTCAAGGACAGCAGCTGCTGGACCACACCGTTAGGTGCTTTGCGACAGATTTTCTTCTTGAGGGTAGTATCTAGCCAGGCGGGCTTTCGCAAAATGCCTTACCACCACGCTAAAATTATTGCCATCCTAAACAACAACCGGGAACGAAGCATGGAGGTGCTTAGTAGATTTGCCACTAGCGCTTACCCATCCAATTAATTACTACAGTGCCCGCTTGGCTTGCTCATACAAGTCGACGCGTTTCAACAACATAAGTTTAGTAATTTAAGGTTTATGAAAAAAGTCTTTGCCAATAAGCCAGATACCTGGATGATATGGTAATGGTTACTCTTGTAATTCAATGTTTATTTGTGATAATTCAATGTATCAGTCACCAACCGAGTCTCTGACTAATTGGACAGTAGGTCATTGCTTGTCTCCGAATGAAGTGATAATTTCAACCCCAACCCATTTGGATTCAACAGAGTCGGTATACGAGTACGAGTATTTAGAAGATCCAACACATACCGATCTTGACACGACGTCATCGGTCACAAACATAACTATAGAGTCTATGACACTAATTGCCGTCGAAAATGAAGAACTGCGTATCAACCACCAACAAGAACTACCGCCTTCTCCTCCCGGTGAAGATGATCGAACAAGAACATTAAGCGACATTAGTATGGAGGCTGATGTTTTAAACGAAAATGATATTATAGAGTTTAGGACATCTACACCAGTATTACAAACAACAGAAAGTAATTTTCTTTACTAACCACGTAACCAATCACGTCGGCAAAATGATCATAATTTGCAGAGCTTAAAATTACATGATAGAAGTAAAATTCGTTCGAGGTTCAAGAAACATGTTATACAAAGAAAGCTTCAAAGATCAAAATTATAAAGAGGTAAATTTTTTGCAGTTCAGATTTAATGAAAAGATAGAGCCACTTCCAGAAGATTAGACCAAAACCAAAGAGAAAAAAGACCAAACACCAAGAGGAATTACAAAAAAGAAGAAAGAAGAAATTATAACTAAACTGCGAATAATGCCAGCTAACAGGGAACAATTTTGGTGTAATTTGATAGAGAAGGACAATGTTTTAGATTTGGTAGTAGAAGGACAAATGGAAAGTGATGATTAGAGATGATTTTAGTGTTTCTAATTAACGTGTATGATTATTTAACGTTTGTTTTATTAACTCTGTAGGTAATTACAACAAAGTAATAGGCATATTCAGTTTATTACTTTGATTATGTAATCTGATTCAAAGATTCCAACAATTTTGAACACTGTATATCCTCAATTTTAATTTTTTTTATCAAACTACGGAAGGTATAGGTATAAATCCGGTCAAAATAAATGTAAAAGTTTATTACCTATGGAAAAAAATATAAAGTTTTATATGAAAGTACTCAAGAAGTACTCTATCATAAAACTTAAACTAAAAGCGCTGTAGCTTAAAATTGTTGACTTGGCGTATTCAGTGTTTTATTTTAGGACAGCCGAGCAGTGAGGCCGGCAAAACTACGCCTCGCCGTGTACAAACACGATTACACACACATATGTACAACGAAACTACGCCTTGACTCGTCAGTCGAACTATTGCGGCGTGGTGGCATTGGTGTTGCCGTTATTAAGCCTATAAGGTTTACCCTATTATTGGGTGATAATACACAACGTATTGCTATTAGTTTTTTTTAATAGTTGAACAATTTGTTTTAAGCGACTTAAAAAAAGAGAAGGTTCTCAATTGCACTGTATTTTTTCAAATACAGATATTGCGTCGTAGGCATCTACGTCTATCATTATCAAAATCGGTTCAGTGGTCTAATAGCATATTTAAAAGATGGATTTCATTCATTTTCAACCGACTTCAAAAAGGACCAGGTTTTCAATTCAGTTGTATTTTTTTAAATTTAATTTACTTGATATTAATTTTTTTAATCAAGTAAATCTTTGTTACTTCATAACTCCGTCATTTTATTTTTTGTTGGAAAGCTGATACCTTTAATTATGACTCATATTCATTTCATTAGTATTGGATTTTCGGTTTCGAAGATATTGAAGTAGATGATGTTTTTTTCGTTATAAAAAAACATATTTCCAATGTTTTTTGTTTGTTTTTAACGTTGTTGTGTATAGAGTTGAATTATAACCATACCCATTTTTTACACCATTAATTATTATCCGTTAGAATTACACAAATTTAGTTACAAAAGGTTATACTAATAAGGTGGGCTGAAGTACGGACGCTTGGTACAAACGTGAGGGGGCAACTGAGCGCATGCGGCTACTTTTGCAATATCATCAAATTGCGCTCACGTTGCATGTGTCCCTACAAGACTTAACATCTTTACGTTTGAAGGTGATGGGCGCAGTGCAGTTTGCCACTTGTGACGAACTGTATCGGCAAAGGTTACAGCTTAACACCAGGTGTGCTTTGTGCTTATATCCCCGATTGCATAAAAAACCCGACAGTAATTAGTTACAAGAAATAAATGTATGTAAATTAAATACCCAGTAATGTTATTTCTGAAACACTTTATCCATTCCCTTCCCCTACTTAACGACACTACTTTTGCCGACACCTTACATCGGAACCCTATTGTTGTAATAATACTAATTACGTTATTAAATTGGTTACGTTATTATCATAAGGTAATTTGATTATCATGGCAACACCGACACACGCACATATGTTTGGAAAACCGGCCTCACTTCTCTGTTCACAACATTCTGTCTTGACTTTTTATTTGGTCTGAGTTTAGGACCTACCATTTACGCCATGATCAAAGATATTCAAGATTACGATAAAGCCGTTAAAGTTTTACAACAAGCTTATACTAAACCAAGAAATATTATACTAGCGAGGCACCAACTAAGTACTAGGGTACAATTACCAGGAGAAACTGTATTAGAATATAGTCGTGCCCTCAAACAGCTTTCACTCGATTGTGATTTCAAAAATGTAACAGCAGAAGAATATTGTCTCGAGTTCATGTGCTACACATTCATATCCGGCATACAATCCCAAAATATTCGTCAATGCTTACTAGAAAACTTTACCTTAACCTATTCTGAAGCCATCAATAAAGCTAGTACATATGAAATAGCAGGCTTAAAGTCATATCAAGAGCCTTCTTCAACCTTGAATGCTTTACCATCTACTTCTGGAAGCTATCAAAAAGATGTCAAAATTGAAGACGCATAATTAGCAGCAGCTCCTTCATTCAATAAGAAAAGGAAATGCTTTTTTGTGGAGGTACCATCCATATGCGAATAAAATGTCCAGCTGTCAATGCTACCTGTCAATTATGTTCCAAAAAAGGACACTTTGCATCTGTGTGTCGTAGTCGACTTCGAAATGACATCACAATTGACTCAACTGCCATTACGGCTATTTCTGCGGCTGCCCCGCACTCCCTTCGTAAAGCTACTATAAAAGCTTATGTAAATAATTACGCTGTTGATGCACTTGTAGACACTGGCAGTTCCTGTAGCTTTATCGATAGAAATCTGGCTGCATCATTTAAATTAAAGAGAATCCCGTGTTATCAGACAGTTGCCTTAGCGTCTATTAGTCAAACCTCGATCCTTGAAGGAATGTGTCATGCCACTATACCAATAGATTGCCATACCTACAAGAGACAACAATTGCTAATTATGAACAATTTATGTTCAGACATTATTATCGGGCATGACATACTAAAAAATCATTTTTCTCTGGAGTCAAAATTTGGCGGAGATAAAGAACCTCTACAAATATGTAATGTTATGCAAGTAAATGTATCTGCAGTATCAATATTTACAAATCTGTCTCCAAGAATTAAGCCTATTGCAATCAGAATACGAAATTTTAAAAAAGAGGACGAACAATTTATACCTCAAGAAATATCAAAACTGTTGGAAGATGGCATCATTAAATCTAGTGTATCTCCATGACGCGCACAAGTCTTAGTTGCCGGAGGAGATAATCACAAGAAACGGTTGGTTATTGACTATTCCCAGATCATCAATAAATACACAGAACTCGATGCATATCCGGTGCCTAGAATCGAGACAATCATTACCAAAATTGCGAAATATCAATATTTTAGTCAAATTGACCTTAAAAGTGCATATCATCAGGTTTCAATAATAGAAACAGAGCGAAAATATACTGCATTCGAAGCTTGAGGCAAACTCTAAGAATTTACTTGTATTCCGTTTGGTGTGAAAAATGGAGTTGCAGCTTTTCAGAGAATTATAGAATATATTATAGATACAGAGAAGTTGAACGGAACGTTTTGTTATTTGGATGACGTCACAGTGTGTGGTAAAAATAAGGAAGATCATGATCTTAATTTTCAAAAAGTCCTGAAAATGTCGAAAAGTATCAACTTACACTCAACAAAGAAAAGTGTATATTTGCATCAGAAAGCATACATATCCTCGGCTATACGATTATTAAAAACACAATTCAACCTGATAAAAATAGGGTAAAACCCTTGCTCGATCTACCTGTACCTAAAGACGTAAAAATATTAAAGATATCTATGGGACTATTTGCTCATTATTCTAATTGGATTCCAAATTTTTCTCAAAAAATTTGACCATTGATCGGATCAAAACAATTTCAGCTAAATGAAGATGCTTTAACAGTCTCAAAAACTATTTATCCAAGGCATGTTTACATGCAATCGATGACGATGCTACTTTTACAGTATAGACCGATGCATCAGAACATGCAATTGCAGCTACACTATCACAGAATGGTCGACGGGTCGCCTCCTTTTCCAGATCACCTACATATCCTGAACAACATCCTTCTATCGAAAAAGAAGCATGCGCTATTGTTGAATCTTTGCGGAAATGTCGGCACTATTTGATGGGGCGTCATTTTATGCAGGGCCGCGCCGCCCCTGTGTGCGAAGCGCCAAGACAACAGAGGCGCCGCCACCGAAATTATTTTTGTTACACTTACACAACAACATATTCTTTGTAATGGAGTACCGATAAGTAAATAGGTACAATAGGCGCAACATAATATGCCTTGTAAATAACAAAACATAATTATAACGCGCTTATTGTACAAGTCTTCTAAGATAATATTCATGTGTGTGGTTAAATTTTACGCTTTGGGTTTTAGTTAACTTTAGTTACGAGCTCAGCGTTAAATCAAAAGAAATGCCGTTTGTTTCAAGAAAATAGAAAGCTGGAATTCAGGAAGCATTTCCTAGCTTTCTGTCCAATTATCGATGCAACTGGCGCTGGATTAACGTCATTTATTGTAGAAAAACTAGCCGAAATTAATTTGGACATAAACAACTTAAGGGGACAGGGCTATGATAATGGATCAAATATGTACGGTAAGAATAATGGTCTTCAAATAAGATTGCTGGATTAATAAAAATCCCGATCTTTCTATGTACCATGCGCTAGCCATAGTTTAAATTTAATAGTAAACGACGCTGCCAATCTCAATCATCATACCACTGGATTTTTTAGTATTATGCAAGAATTAAATAAATATTTTTCCAAAATATGGGATATGTTAAAAAAATATGTCATAAATCTGACCTTAAAACATTGTCTGAAACGAAGATGGTCAAGCACAATAAATGCTATCAAACCGCTGTTTACAAATTTACCGGAAATTGATGATGCTATATATGAAATAACATTAGATCAGATGGCAAAATATGACGCCAAATGTCTAGCAGACAAAATATGCTCCTTTTCATTCATTTGTTCACTAAATATATGGCATATGATATTTACAAAAGTAAATTTTGTGAGCAAAATTCTGCAGTACTTCGATATGAATATGCAGGGTGATTTAGATGCTTTAACGGAATTAAAGAAGTTTATGATAAAAATTAGAACCGACGGGATTTTTTAGGAAATTGTAAATGATGCCATGAAAATGTATTTTCTTATTTATCGATTCGTGCGAAGAGAGTGCTCCAAATAGCAAGTGAGTGCGGCATGTAACAACTGTTGCATGAATGGGATACAGCGAGTGCGTCGTGTAACAGTTGTAACATAGTGAATGTCCAGCTTTATTTTCGATTTTTGGAATCCGGGTCCTTTTTTGAGGTTTGGAACGTTGCCCAATATGACAATAGACTAAAGCTAGTCGCCGTTTATCCATCCATTGCCCGTTCAAATGTGTCTGTGGAGTGAAGTTACGGAAAAAAAAGTTCCGTGATTACGCGAACATTTTGTTTATTTTTTTTTAATGTTTTTACATACAATCATTAAAATGACTTTATGTAATTTTTTGGTAGAAATGTGTATTATCTTCATGTTTAAAGTAAGCAACTGAAGGTTTTTCCTTAAAATTCAAGAATATTTACTATTTTCTTAAATATTTAGGTAGGTCGAGTTTGCCCGCCTCTATCATAATAATTTACTTTAACATATGTCGTAAATGTTTATGTTTCGTATTTCTTGTTTATTTAGCTACCTTGGACATAAATTTTGTCCCATAGAACGTGACACAAGAGTCACAAGAGCCGATTGTTTACATTACGGCACGCGGAACATATGGTGTGGGCGGCGCCTGCAATTGATCATGTAACTGTCAAATGCTTTGGCGCCAAGTGCCGAGTGCGGCGTGCAACAATAGTTACACGCCTGACACCAGTCGATATTGGATCAAGCTTTATGCTCCGTAGACGAAATATTTAATTTATTGAATGATCAAAATTACGTGTTTCATTATTTATTCAAACTGACGTTCAAGTGGTTTATTCCTAACCTGACCCGAAATCCTAACCCCGTCGGGGGTTAGGTTAGGAACTTGAAATAAATTATTATATTTATTCCGAACGTAACCCTCTTCCCAACCTGACCCTGCGTATTGTTCCTAACGTAACCCTAGTTCCGATAAAGGTCGTTTTCGCATCTATCTCGTATTCTTGTATTGAAGGTACTTTGCAAAACTCTTTCAAATTATACGATCTTTTTTATTCTTTTGTCAATTGTCGTATTGTGAATGTGATGTGCTGTGTGTAAGTGATTAAAAACTGTGCAATTATTGTGAAAAACAATAAATAAGCAAACAGTAAGTTTATACATTGATATAATTAAGTTTATAGATGGTTGCATTATTTCTGTCTATGAGCTGATAAATTATTAGTTATTTGGTTTATTTTACAGAGTAATGTATAATGTATCAGCACCGTCTGATTTTAATTTGATTATGATCATGATGAAATCATGTTGATACTGTGATTATTTAATTATTGTAAATAATTAAAGTCTGATTTGATACATGAGTTCTTTTTATTCTAAGATGAGAGTGATAATCAATTCATAGACTGTTAAGTTAATTTGTGAGTGTGGAATTCGTATTATGTATTGAAAATATTATACTCTGAGTTGACACATAGGTAGGCCGATATTTTAAGAGATACGGGAGATGGAAACTTACCTTTATCGCAATTTGGGTTACGTTAGGAACGATACGTCGGGTCAGGTTAGGAATAAACAGTTGAAGTTGATTCAGACTAATGAACAAGATCAAAGTCAAGTAAGAAGTAGCTGTCATCGTTTGCAAAAAAAAAGTGTCTGCAAATGATTCATCAGTCTTTTAAAAATATCAAATAATGATATGGTGAAATTTCTCGAATTTACATATATATACAATTTGACAGCTGTTTTCACCAAAGCTTTACGAATTTTTCTTACTATGCCAGTTACAGTACCAAGTGCGGAAAGGACCTTTTCTAAATTAAAACTTATAAAAAAAATATCTACTCTCAACAATGAGCCAGGAAAGATTACAAATTTAGCAACAATATCCATAGAGGAGGCCATATTATTAGACCATATAGACATACACGAGATTATTAAGGATTTCGCAAACAGAAAAGCGAGAAGAGTGGAAATAATATAATTTAAGTTACCTATTATGTTCTGACGTATTTTAGACTCTTGTTGTTTTTTTTAAACATAGCATACGTATATACACATACGTAATAGTTAATACAGTGTTATTCAGAAAAGTCAGCTATTTTGTTATTAATATCTAAGTATACAATTACATATATATAACAACATAAATAAAGTATGTCAAAATTAAATTCGTGTTTTATATTTCGTAGTTATTTGCAAGCGGAAGCGAACTGGTTTTACTTATTTAGAAAAATATTATCTTAATATACTTCTAAAACTGGAGAACATTTATTACGGTCAAATTTAACGAATAATAAATTCTCAATTCAAAGGTCACATAAAGATTCGTTAAAAAAAGGCGCTTCATAGGTTTCGCACACAGGCGCTGTGGGGGGTCGTGCGCGGCTCTGATTTTATGTTAATAATTGACCAGCAATGTGGAGCCTTTATGATTAATCAAATGCATACTAGTAAAATAAAGAATAAAAATATCTAGAGATAGAGATTGGAAATGTCATGTTTCAAGTATGAAATTATATACAGACCAGGCAAAGACAACGTGGCTGCTGACGCCTTATCTCGAGTATGCGCATTTATATCACAATCAAAATTGAAAGAACTGCATGATTCTCTAGGGCATATCCTGGCGTCGTGAGAATGTTTCACTGGGTGCGAACAAAGAATTTGCCATACTCTATTGATGACATAAAGTCCATTGTTTCAATTTGTGCTCAAATAAAGACAAGATTCCTACGATCTCAAGGAAAGTTAATCAAAGCTACTGCACCTTTTGAACGCCTTAGTATAGATTTCAAGGGTCCGATCCCATCAAGAACTAGGAATAAATATCTCTTAACAATTATCGATAAATATTCTCGCTTTCCGTTTGCTTTTCCCAGTCAAGATACAATGTCTGCATCCGTCATAAAATGTCTAAAAGAAATATTTTTCATGTTCGGTACGCCTTTATACATACATTCGGGTCGAGGCACATCTTTCATTTCTGATGAAATAAAACAATTCTTGACCTCATTGGGAATCGCATGCAGTAGAACTATACCTTACAATCCACAAGGCAACGGTCAAGTAGAACGACTGGAACTTTATGGAGGACAATGCAATTATTTAATCAAATCCAATGATTTACAATTAGATGAATGGGAAAACGTACTATCTGTATCACTTCATTTGATTCGATCATTATTATGCACAACAACATATTGTACACCCCACGAGAGAATGTTCACACACCCAAGAAGATCTGGTACAGGGATTTCAGTACCAACATGGCTATTAAATCCAGGAAAAGTTTTAGTAAAGAAGAACGTGCGCTACTCAAAGTATGATCCGTTGGTGGAAGAAGTCGATCTATTAGACGCTAATCCTACTCTCATATCAGGTTTGCTAATGGAAAGGAGTCAACTGTTTCAAATAGACAATTGGTGCCTATGCCACCAATGGATACTTAATTCGAAAGTGTAACTTCATATGATGAACAGGAAGTTAACGATATAGCACCGCTACAATCTTCAGGTGAAGACTTTCTTTCAGCAGATGAATATGAACATCGTGCCGGATCTGAACGTGAGCCTGAACCTGAGCCTGTTCCCGAACGTCGTTCTACACGGCAACCGCATATCTTAATGATTATGAAGTTTCTTAAAAAAAGGGGGGGCGGGGGGGTAAATGAACTAAGAACCCCTTCATTTATTAGATACTTATTCGTCTGATGTCTATGTTTGAAGACCTGTGTCTAATGTCATTATTAGTCATGTATATTCACTAACAATAATACGCCATGTTTTATGTTGAATTAAACCAATTATTCTGGTGAAAAGCTTTATTATACGACAGACTGTGTTTGTATGTTTGATACTTCTTCACGCTCAATTGGCTGAATCAATTTAAGTGAACTTTGGTATGGAGGTAGATAACAACCTGGAATAAAACATACGTTACTTTTTATTTCGAAAAAATATTGTATTCCTGTGGGATGGGCACGGAATTGTAATTTATTTGTTAGTTAGCTAACCAAGGCGAGGCTGGTCTAATTTAGATGAAATTCGGTATGGAGGTAGCTAACACATTTTTTTATATAGAAGCTACTTTTTGTTTTTTTTTTCAAATATAATGTTCCCGTGGGATACGCAAGGAATCCTACTAATATTATTAAAGCGTAAGTTTGTTAATGTGTTTGTATGTTTGTTACTTCTTCAGGCTCAGATCGCTGAACTAATTTTCATTAAATTTGGTATGAAGGTAGATTACACTTTGAAGTTTGTGTGTTTGTTTGTTACCTCTTGACGCGATAACGGCTTGACTAATTTGCATGTAATTTACAATGCAGACAGCTGATATCTTATTTTAACGCATAAGCTACAGGTTATAATCATTATCAGCGTTTTCCATCAATGAGATAAAAAAATACCAAAAAAATGGAACCGACTTCAACACTCAAAAGTGAGAAATAACTTGTTGAAGTTGGTACCATGATAGTTCAAAAGTATATATTATCACAATATTGTGCCCATGGCACCGATTTTAAGAAATTATTTCGCAAAAGAGTCAAAGTCGGTTCCATGTTTTGGTTAAACATTTTTTTTCACCCGTTTTAGTGACCCTTGCTACTTACTGGATCAATTGTCATTCATTGTCAACAACTATAATATCATCAATATACATATTATTCTGATATAAGTATATGTAATGTAATTTTAATTATGCATGCTACTAACAATGTTATTGTCTTAGTTGTGATGTCTCTTTGTTGATAAAATAATCTTCATGGTTGGAAAACATCTGCTGGATTCTCCCTTGTAAACACCAACCATTCTCGTAATATTAAATACTCTCCACATGATTTATGACACCAGCATGTACGGACATTGGCAGAATTGTGACAATACCCCACAGAGACCATAAATATAAGAAGACAAGACAAGACAAGGAAAATATTTTTCAGTTATTGGACTAAAACTCAAAAACAGCTTGACAGATTTTGATTATATTTAAATGGGACCAAACGACAAACATCACGTATCAAATAAAAACAGAATTATCAAAATCGGATCACACAAACAAAAAAAAACCGAGCTGAAGACTTCCTCTTTTTTTTTAATCGGTCAAAAACAGTAAAAAGTTCCTACTAAGCAGTCTAAATTTAACATATTACATGACGTTTAACCTCGATTAACTGACAAGTATTACACTGGTGAGAAATCACTCTTTCCGAACGCAGCCTAATTTTGTGAATTTATGCCTGTGGTTTTGTCCTGATGTCCTCTGTATTGCCTACCTTTAGGGCGTTCGGATAGCCTATCAGTTCCAAAAATAACACTCACAAACCCTAAAAATTATCACACAGGGCGTTCGTATAGGGATAGGGCGTTCGGATAGCCTATCAGTTCCAAAAATAACACTCACAAACGCTACAAATGATCACACAGGGCGTTCGGATAGGGACTTCGTGAGCATAGATATCGTTTTCGCTCACCGTTCGGATAGCTTTGAAAACGCTACAAATGACAGAGAAAAGTGCTATTTTTGACCCACGTCTTACCGTGGGATCGTTGTGATCGTTTTTTGGCAGCTAACATTTTATGAGAAATATTGTTGTTCCTATCATAATGAATAGAACTGGCGATGCCTCTGCCAGATTTAATTACAGACCTATATCTTTGGCTTCAGTTGTTGCACCTATATCTTTAGCCAGCCCCGGATCTAGGATTTTTCTGAACCGGGGCAGAAACTTGTTTTGGCGCCCCCCACCAATAGTTTTTTTTTGTTTCGCCCAGTAACGGCATATAGCCAGTGTCAAGTAATATTAGTTAACAATTTTATGCATATTATAATATGTATTACTTAGTCAAGGTCAAGTAACAGGATTAAAGTTTAGTCACAGTCAAGTTATACCTCAGTAAAGAGGTGTGAACTTTACTAGTTCGTACGGGGTTTTGCTACTAGAACAAAAAGTTAACTTAAAAAAAAAGTTAGTTTTTCAACTTTATTTGATTTACCTACACCAGAGCACGCACGTAAAATTTACCATTATTTCCCATCTGCACTTGAAAAAAATAAATTTTGGCAACATATTACCAAATTGACAACACCATTGTTCCCTCTGGCGGGTAAAGATTTAATTATTTAAAAAAGTATAATAATATATTTGGGAATGGGGGAATATTAACCCGTTGAAAAATACTACAACTTAATATCCTAATACGAGTACTAATAACATGACAAAACTATAGCCATATAATTACTTACTTATTTTTTGGCGTTAATGTGATGTAAAATTATACAAATACTTATAATAAGCATACAACAATATACATACATCCAAGAGGCAAGCAAGACAGTATGCACATCTTCAATCGTTAAGCCTCAGCTATTTATCGAAATCATGCTACAGCTCTACACAGCGTACTTTCAGCGAAAAAATCTATTAGCTCTTCAAAGTTTATCTGATAGGCAGTTTTATTTTCGATGGCAAGTATCCCTAGGCCAGATAGACGTTCCTGACTCATTGTTGAACGCAGATAAGTTTTTATTATTTTCAGTTTGCTGAAACTTCGCTCACAGCTTGGAGGTGGCGTCGGTATAGAACAATATATCCTCAAACCTATCGTTACATTTGGAAATGCTTGTCTCAAGTCGTGCTTGCACAGGTGTTCTAAGAGATCAAATGCACTCGATTTTTCGCTAATTTCTGTTACTAGATTTTTGAAAATGGCTAGTTCTCGGCAAAAATCGTTTAAATTGCATTTAAATCTTTTGAATATTTTCTTGATCTATAACAATTGACAAATTTTCTTCTATTATTATGTCCAAATTGCATGAATTATATGGTACGACCCACAGTGAAATTCGTTATAGAACTTGTAGGTACTTATGGCGGCCGATCGGGCCCTCAGCACGATGCGGCGCGGCGCGCTGCTCGGTAAGTTTAGTTTATTGCCAATCAACGTAGGTATTTTTATTGTACCAGGTTGTGATTTAATTTTGTTCTCGTGTAAAATATTTTCACTAAATATACCTATTGCTGGTCGCTTAACATTTCAAGTTAAAAATTATTTCTTACCTATACTTAAACTTATGCTTACTTTTTCACTGTGTTTTGTCGTTTTAACTACAAAACAAGTTGTAAGTACAAGTATTTTAACCAAATTTTAACTCGATTTAGTTTAGATAGGTATCTCGAAATAAAAGCTCCGATTATAAACCGTAAATACACCGTGAGAAGCGCCCATTTAAAGCGCATGGTCGAACGTTTTGTAGGTACACCTATTTACAACGCGGCCGCGCTTTCCCGCCAAAAAATAATAAGCTGGCTAAATCTACGAATTTGCAATTAGGTGCAAGGGCGCTTTCTGATACCAATTTTCATTTATGTGTGTTCAATAGTGGACGTATTCTACTGATGACGATGTTGCTGAAAAAAATATGAATTTTGCTCCCCCTGGAGCTAGCGCCCGGGGCAGATAACCCGGTTCGCCCCCCCCTAGATCCGGGCCTGTCTTTAGCTGCAGTTCCAGAAAACGTTATTTTGGGTTTCAGCGGTTGTCAAAATAAGTATAAGACGTTCGGATAGCATACAGTCATTGGTGGTCAAAAATAGCAGAAGCTTCTTTCCGAACGCTAAGATACAAATGCCACTTATGAAACTGCTACAAACGCAACCGAGCCAAAACGAACGCACCATTCGTGAGCATTTATATCGTTTTCGCTCACCGTTCGGATAGCTTTGAAAACGCTACAAATGACAGAGAAAAGTGCTATTTTTGACCCACGTTTTACCGTGGGATCGTTGTGATCGTTTTTTGACAGCTTGGACATTCATATCTACCTTAACATTTCATGAGAATAAATGTGGTTCCTATCATAAAGAATAGAACTGGCGATGCCTGCGAAAGATTCAATTACAGACCTATATCTTTGGCTTCAGTTGTTGCACCTATATCTTTAGCTGCAGTTCCAGAAAACGTTATTTTGGTTTTCAGCGGTTGTCAAAATAAGTATAAGACGTTCGGATAGCATACAGTCATTGGTGGTCAAAAATAGCAGAAGCTTCTTTCCGAACGCTAAGATACAAATGCCACTTTTGAAACTGCTACAAACGCAACCGAGCCAAAACGAACGCACCACTTATTTCTGTGGTATTACATTTTCTTTGGTTTTGTTTATATCTTGTTAACAGAGGCAATAGGTACCGAAATTTTATATGTAAAGAATTGATAATTGTGGTAGAAAGGAAAGCTGTAACTTCATTGATTTTCCTTAATAAGGCGTGGCAAACGCACTTTCATCGCACATAGCATTATCAACTAATATCGAGTGCAAATAACGATTATAAGCGATTAGTCCTAATGGATTCTCTGGAGGAAGAAGTGAGAGTTTTGAAGCAGACAAACAGTCAACTGGTGCGTGAATTGCAGACTAGCAAGATCTTGGCGGGCCAGCGGGAAAAAGAAAAGCTTGAGCTTATGAAAGAGATTAACGATTTGCGACTGAAACTGAGCGTAAGTATACTGGTTTTGTCAGAATTGTTTATATATTTATTGTGATCCTATTATGTAGGTAACAATCTATAGAAGTATATTGCATTATGATTGTCATAAATGCTGACCAGGCTAGCTGCTACACAAGTAGAAGATCTGTCTCCAAGATCCTTACAGTGCATACCTGCAGCTATTCTTTTAAGACAGTGCCCAGGGTGTTGATAAATATTTGTCCGTTAAAAGCTTGCCTTTCAATAATGAAAATCACATAATGCACTTTTGTAATTTAAACTTTTCTCGGTGTAGTGTTAAAAAAGAGCATGACTGCTAAGACATAATTAATGCATTTAATTTGTTTATGAGCCAGTTAATAATAAATCATAATAATAATTACATATGTGAATGTTTTTCCGCAGAGGCTCAGGAGCAATGGAAACTTGCTGGCTAACAACTTTGATACATCACTACAATCAGCTAGTGAAAAAGCTCTTGCTCTGTTGGTCAGGGCATCAACTGAGATTGCAAAGATTATAGAGCTAGATAAGGCTTATTTGAGAGATAGAGAAGAATTGGATGCAATCTCTCCACGTTGGAGCTCACTTAGTGGCACTCCAAGCACAGACAAAAAGGAGAGAGTACATAGAGTGCCTCCGATGATGATGGGAGGCCAATCCATTCAGCCAGTTGTTGCTTTAAGTCGGACTATCCTCGATATCAGTAATATAAGTGAGTTATGATTCTTTAAATTAATTATCAAATTTAGCCTCCATTGTCACATCTATAGTATGAATATTTTGTTAATTAAAGTCATATACAATTCTATGGTGCATTTAATAGACAAACTTACATGAAGTTATTTAAAGGAGACATTAAAATATTGTTATTTAAGTGGCATGCTCATATGTGACATGTCAAGGGGAGCTCTTTTCTCACTTACTAATTTTTTTGTGTGTCTGGTGTGACTTTCTAAAACAATATATAGTCAAGAACATTTTATGATTACAAATTTCTACTGAACTTTCTAATTTATTAGAAAATACTTGTATACTTTTGTTATTATAAATTAAGAAAAATAAATGAAGCAAATATAACCTCTCAAAACACAGTTGGTAGTTAGGTACTGACTGGTTACATAATTACATGCTGCACCTCAGTCTGTGTTCATGTTAGTTTAAAAGACCATTAGTACTTATTGTACAATTTTTCATCTCAATTATATATATTATATATATTATCAGTTTTTACAAGATACTAAAATTTTAAATCCATATTATCCAAAAATAAACCATGGATTACCAATGACATACAAGTATTAGTTTCTAAGAAGAAACTATTATGGGACAAATACTTGAGAACTAAAACCTAAAATAGCTATAAGATGTTCCGAGAGGTGAATAATAGATGTGTGGCCCTGTCTAGAAAACAGAGAAATATATATGAATGTAAGATCCTTGATTATGGTGACAAGGCCTTCTATTTACACATACGAAGATGCATCACTTATAGAGTAAGCATTCCACCAGCAATTAGAAACCTCAAAGGAGAACTTGTAACAAAACCCAGTGACAATGCCGACGTTTTTGCTGAAGTCTTTGAGAAAGCCTATTCAATAGAACCTATGATCAACCCGAATACAAATATTACTACAGCACCCTGGGTAAAAGAAAGTCTTATGTGATGTTACATTTTCAACAAAAGAGGTAGAAAATATAATAATGAGCTTGAACATACTGTCCTAACCAGGTCCAGACCGGCTGCCAGGTTGCATTCTCAAAAACTGCGTTAATGTTCTTACCCCTGTACTAACCGAACTTATGAATACCTCGTTTGAGGCAGGGTATTTACCACAAGACTGGAAGCATGCCATAGTGACACCCATTTTTAAAAAAGGTGACAAAACAATAGCAGAAAATTTTCAACCCATCGGCCTTACAAGTATAGTGGTGAAAATTATGGAGAGTTATAAGCAGACAATTAACTCAGTTCTTAAATAGGAAATGCATTATTTCAGACAAACAACATGGCTTCATTGAGAAGAGGTCAACCATAACTAATTTACTGACATGTGTTCATACTTGGAGTAATGAGATTGATAACAAGAACCCGGTAGATTTAGTCTATCTAGATTTCGAACGCGCATTTGACAAAGTCCCACATCAATGTCTACTAATTAAACTACATCACTACTACACCACATACACCGAATGTGGTAAACTGCTCAGGTGGATTGAGATAACTACTTGACGGGTAGAACGTTTCAAGTACGCATTGGCAGTTCCTTATCACAACAGAGACAAGAGTTAAGTGGTGTTCCCCAGGGATCGGTCTTGGCTCCTCACCTGTTTGGGCTTTTTATAACTGACCTGGTGGAACTGATACAATGTCAATCAGCCTTCTTTGCAGATGACGGAAAGTTCTTTGGAAACCCAGTAATTAAATCTGGCCAGTTGCAGGATGACATTGACCATATACACAACTGGACTAAAGATTGGATCATCAAATTAAATCTAGCCAAGTGTAGTGTTCTTCACCTTGGAAAGATGAACCCACAGAAAACGTACAATATTAGTGGCAATCCTATAGCATCGGACTACCAGCAGAAAGACTTGGGAAATATTATAACAACAAATCTGAAATGGGAAGAGCACATTGGAACATTGGTCAAAAAAGCCAATTCTTTAGTGTATTTAATCCGTAAGTCTTTGCAAACAATGACCGTGGAAGTCTTCTGTAAGGTCTATAAAACATATATACGGCCAATACTAAAGTATGGATTCCAAGTCTGGAGTCCTTACTTTCAGAATGATATAGACTTGCTTGAAAGTGTACAGAGAAAAGCCACAATCTCTATGTCGCAAGTCCTACCAAGAAAGGTCAAAGATACTATGCCTCACTACTCTTCAAGAGAGGAAGCTACAGGGTGACCTCATAGAAACATTTAAAATATTGAACGGGTTCTACAATCTTACGGAGATACAGAATTGTTACTTAAAACAGACTCACTCAATGACTGTCAGAGGCCACAACCAGAAAATAGTGCGTGGACCAGCAAATACCAACACTGCTCACCACATCCTCGGCAACAGAGTTGTTCACAACTGGAACAGGTTGCCTGAGGAGGTGGTCACTGCCAGATCAGTTAACTCCTTTTAAAACCAGCTGGATGGCTGGCTACAGAAAAAGCAACTATCTCTTGCAAACCTATGACAATATTAGTGAAATAAAGAACAAAAAATATTCAACACAACATGATATAGGCATATCAGCTTAGCGCTGCTCGCCTCTTACTCAATAAATAAATAAAAATAGATAAATAAATATGGGGAGGCTTGCCACATTACATTTTTATTGTTTAATTTTAAGAATAATAATTATAATATTATATTGTTATTATTCTAAAAATTAACAAATTATATAACTTAGATTTACTATCAGTAATCAGTTGGATATGTAAATTATATACTGTTTGAATAAGGGTTATTATTATTATTATTTTTGGAATGGCATATTTATATAACATACAACTTATATATATATATATATATATATATATATAAATATATATAAGCCGTTGTTGTTGTTGTCGTAGGATGGCAGTCCTTATAGCATGGTGGTAGGGTAGGTACCAGTGGGTGTCATAAGAGGCGACTAAGGGTAACACACCAGAAGGTGGGCAGCAGCACTTTCTGAGGAACTAACATCTCACACTGCGATCCTCAAGATGCCTGCCAAGGGGGGGGATTATGGCAAACCCATCTGTAATGGGGGAGGCTGTGTTCAGCAGTGGACAATGCAGCTGATACAGTATACTAGATGTACTCACATACTTTGACCCTAAAAAAATGCTACAATGGACCACTCTTTGCAGATTTATCAGTATGGTACTCAGCTCACATTAATTATAACTCAGTTTAGTCCTTTTCTCCCACTTTCAATATTTTTTCTATATTATAAGATGATTATTTTTGTTATTCTTCCATCTATAATAATATACCTACATATGTTTTGTCTTTTTCAGGGTCCTCAACAAGAACAGCAAATCAGAACAGAAATACCTCAGACAGACTACCATTACCTATGCCTATGCACATGTTGCAAGGTATGATATAAGAATAGTAATTAGTTTTAATTTATAACTCTCAACACTATGAGGATTGGTAATACAATGGCCTGTGGCTCTCAAGATTTATTTGTGCCATTGCTGTCTAGTATCACTTTGCGGCTATGCAACTGTAACCATATCCATGTGGTCTCTCCACTGAACGTAAATATACATAGGTCAGTGTGCCATCTTGCCTTCAGTATGGCACACAAAATCACAGTTTTTATTATGACAGTATTGTAAGTTAAAATAAAAACATATATTGGCAGTATGTCGATAGCTGTTATTCTTGGGGAATGCATCATATCACAAGACAATTTATGCTGCAGGGCATCTGCTCACAATGAATCCCGGTCTCGACACTCAAAGCTCACCATAAAAGCACTGCTCACTTGATGTTGGCCAGTAGCTATCACAGATTCGTTGGTTTTTCAGTGTGTCTCACTGTTGGCAAAATCATACATATTTTCATTGTACAATTGCATGGCACACATAGCATGATTTTATCCCACATCTGACATGAGATTGTAAGCTTCTCGATTATATGATATTTTCATGCAAATGAGGGGACACAACATCATTCAAATACTCTTGGTTAATTCTTTATCCACTGTTTTTGGGAGGTGAGCTCTGAAATGGCGTACATCCTCCCCCTATAGCCATTCCAATCCTCGCCTTGCTCTTCACCATATCACTTTGCCTGTAACTTCTTTGTGTATAGTTACTGTGGCAAGTCTGCCATAACATATCACGCAAGCGTCTTCAGAGTTTGCTGTTATCTTCCATCACTGATGTTCACTGATCACGATGTGCACTGTCAAGCTGCCACAAGTTTCATTCCCTAGTCAGGAGGTATTGCTACTTCGGCGGACGGTTCAAGACTGACGAGTCAACAATAAGCAGTGTCACAGTCTCTCAAATGACTATAGACTAGCAGCAATCCCAGACTAGAATAACGTTGAGAAATCAGTCTGCCCAGTCTCGTAGCAAACTCACACCAGCTACCCACTTGTTGTTTCTGAATGTAAATTGCTTGATGGATAAATGCTGAGAAAACCCGACCACCACAGTCCGTGCTACAATTTTTTTTTTTTATGATTGCAGATGTGTACATACCATTGACAAGGATAGATGCCACAGATTTGCAAACACATAATGTGGAGCCTGGAACTGAACCAAACAGCGCAGACAACAGTACAGAAGATTTAGGACTTGATGGTAACTATTTTATTTTATAATATCATTTAAGGGTGAACTAGCCGGTTAGTTCTCCATACAAACGTCGTCGTAGGGTGATCATTCCCTTATTTGAGGATTTAGGTCCAAAACAAAGAATGATATAGATTGATCTCGTTATTATCTAGGCTTGTATGAGGCTTGAACCGAAAAATGACGGTAAAATTTTTCAGCCAACTCCCTGGAAATTAAGTTTTACATTTAAATTACATCATCCTGGCCAAACTGATGGAAGCTTCAGTCCATTTCAAATTATCTTAAACAATAATACTAATTATACGACTGGAAATCCAGCGCTCAAGTATTTATAGAGGTCACTACACCAAAACTATTTCTGACATTAAATTGATTGCAATCAACAAATCCCATACATTTTAAACTGTCTCAGTCTCTTGCACTAATAGTTATCAATAAAAACGGAATATTAAGGTATAATTCTGTAAAGTGTCGGGACACTACTGCTTGGGGGTTTATAATTTTTAATGGTTTATAAGTTCATATTATGTGCTAAAAAAGCAGAAAAATAGGATTTTCAGGAGGCGATTCCCTAGGGGCGCGGGGGAGATTTTGGTCATTTTGAAGATGGACTCTTACTCTCCTCTTCAGAAGATCATTGTTTCAATTCAGAAAAAATATAAATATATTCTGTAAAATATATACTGTGTATGTACATTTTATCAACAAATCGTTGTTGAACGTATTTTCACAACTGCTTGATTATTAGGTTTTTTTTTCACATGCAGTTAGTTACAAGGATAGTGAAATTTCACATCACATTTTCACCAAAATGTGACCAACTACTAAATGCTTAACAAATCCATCTTCTTGAAAATTTTAAAATTAGACAAATTCATCCAATCAAAAGTATTATTTTCTCAATATATCGCGCTCTTTGGACATTCGTATTGAACTTAGTTTAATTTTGGTTTTGTTAAATTTTCCGTTATTAGCTCCCAACGTAAATACTAACCTCCAATGAATAACTTGTGCCGTGGGATGCCAGGCTAGTATGTCACCCCCCATTATAGCTACCTGTGTGTGTCGTAAGAGGCGACAAAACTAAAGTCCCGGAAGGTGGGCAGCTGAGGAACCCTATAGATACGTAATCTTAAACTGTGATCCCCAAGACGCCTGCCAAGCGTAGGGATTATGGCAAACCTCACTTAATAAGGGAGGCTGTGTTCACCAATGGACAATCCGGCTGATACAGTACAGCTCCTAATTAATCTGCATCACTCACTTAACCATAAGAGAAGGGGTCGTTGAACTTTATCGCAAAAAACTCAAATTTTTAATTTTTGCTGGGTAACTTTTTCCTGAACCATATGATACACGAGCTTCGAAGTTAATTTTTCTCACAATCTAATGAAGATTTTGACCGGTCCTATTTACCATTTCTTACAGATAGTGATGACAGAATCTTGGAAGAATCAGAACGGATGTCAGAGGACGAAGATTATAATTCCACGTAAGTGAAAATAAACATTATTTATTGGATTGTCTCAGTACTAATACGATATTTCACAATAACAACAATTTGTCTCTTAATTATAATATATACATTTTTTGTTGCTCAGCCTCCGCAACTCTTTTCTGTGTACCATACAAATACCTCCGCCAAATGTTTCCACAGCTCTCTGTTCATTTATTTTATTTATTTATTTAGTCAATTAGCACGGCTTCCACCAATTACACTAATGATATTATAGACAAAATTATCAATAACAATTATGAGTGAAGTGTACAATTTAAAATTTAAATAAGAATAATAATGTCAAATCAAAGTTAATGTCATAAAATAATAATAATAATAATGGTCAGTAATAATAAATAATAATTACATATAGCTTAACAAATATGTCAACATTAAATCCACTACTTATAAACTATGACTGTATGCTTGAAGTACGGTAGTACGCTGACTCACAGTACTTCAAGCATTCAGATAAAATCTCTCTCCAGTCGTCAGCAAATATGTCACAATTATGGTTGGCGTCTAGTATATTATTTATGGCTGCAAGGGACCGCGGTATCGGGGAGTTTCATAGCTAATCTAGTCCAAGTACTACCTGCTACCTTTTTGATTTCGTCTGCCACTAGTACCATTACTATCCATTAAAGTAGCCTTCCCCTTTTACGTGTTTTGTCTCTTAAATACCAGTGTATGTAATGTAATGAGATGGCAGTCATTACAGCAGGGTGGTAGGGCATTTTGCGATGCCCGCCTGGCTAGCTACCTCCGTCAAGTAGAAAATGTGTCGCAAGCACAATGGTGTGTTCCGGCAGCTCTCCTTTAGGGCCAGTAATTCTAAGCTAGCCTGAACATCGTCTTTGACCACATCATCGCTTACCATCAGGTGAGATTGTGGTCAAAGGTTACCCTATCAGCTATAAAAAAAGCGGTATGGATTATCAATGCTATATTAATTTTTAGTTTATGGAACTATATTGCCAAGATATAAAGGTATAAATTTTAAAACACGGATTAGCTATTACCTTGCTCCAGCCTGAAGTTAGATGTCATAAAAGTCAATACCTTGGCAAATATAAAATACAGCAACATCATTGGACGTCTATGGTGACAAAGATCTATCATATTTTTTCATTACGTAGATTAAAGTTATCCTCATATAGTATTGTTCTAGATAGGTGAAATTGGGCTGGCGTTTTTCCTGACCTATTATGTTCTAGATCAATATACCTGTCTATATATAATAAGACAAATAAATATCAAGCATTAAACCCTTTCCAAAAAAGATTTTTTGTAAGAATGTTTAATTTATATGGCTGTAGGGAGATATTATGTCCCGTCTTATTTTCAATTTTGAAAAGATATTAAATATAACTTCACTTTTTCGTTTACCATATCTTATAGTTCTATTAAAGAAATTTAAAAATGAATTACCACATTCATAAAAGACTTAATGTCTTACAACTAAATGGGGCTACTATTTTTTGCTTTCATTTATTATTTTGACTTAAGGAAATAGGCTAGAGTCGTTAATTCTAATTATTCTTGCCAGGTTCAACTAAAATCCTTGGCAGTTCCATTGGTTAATAATAAATTTGCCTAGCATTCATTCAGCTTTGAACAATACGATAGTTACTGGATCTGAAATCACAGTACACAACGATGGATTCAAATGATGTTTAAAGACTTTTTTTAATTATGAGTGACAAATAAGCAGACGGCCCGCCTGATGGTCAACGGTAACCGCCGCTTATGGACATTTGCAATACTAGTTGCGCTGCCGATTCTTATTAAAAATAAGAAATGATTATTGAAATAGTCCCTAGATAGTTTTTCTCGCCGTGTGCAAATTAATAAATAATTACACCATCATAATATTAAAACATTAGTAAAAATTTCCTTGGTAAACCAGTAAAATTGTATATTTTTTACCAAGGGTGGTAAGTAGTCAATTACATCTGAGATATTTAAACTTTATTACTATTTATGATTATCTGTAGGGGTGCCTAATTGTGTAATGTACAAACTGCCACATTGCCAAAGTGTGGCCAAATTACGAATTTTGTGTCAAGAAACCAAATTCGAATTATACATGTACTTACCTCACAAGGGGGATTTGCTATCACCCGTGGGCTACAAAATCGAATTTACCAGACAAATTTAAATTTAATAGTACACATTTTAAATTAAACAGTACCTACACATTTAAATTAAATAGATTCCATATCTTTTATTTAAAAAAAAAATATTATTTTTAGACGGAGATTGGATATGGTATCTGAAGAATTTGAACCTGACGAAGAAGAAGACGAAGAAGATGTAGTAGTAACCCCACCGAGGTAACTACAATATATACATATATTTATTTATTTATTGTTGAAACAATACTTTAGGTTATGTAATAGATTCGTAAATGCTTTTGCAAGTATTGTTTTTATTCCTTTCTGTTGTAACAGCACCATCCTGACAAAGTACAAAACTTGCAAATCAAGTTAAGGCTGTAAGTTGTATGCATTAAAGTTAATTTTAGGATGACAAGATAAAATAGTAAACGGGTCGTCGCAAGCTCACTTGCATGTTCTCTTATACCACGTCATTCCATAACTACTTAATGCGAAAGCTGACATTTAAGGCGGGAAATCTAAAATTTATATATTTTTTGGTCTATTGTTATGCAGTCCAACTATTGTATTTTGCAACATATATAATATAAATTATTTATTAAATTAGCAAACGAAACGTGTAAATGTTTTTTTGTAATATTTTTGCCGCTGTCGGGGGTAGTTTATGGAATCATGTCCATCGATGTACAATAACTTTGCAATATAATACGGGCAATATTATTTTAAACTCTTGTAGAATAATTAGCTATGCTAGTAACATGTCCGAAAAAGACCTGTAAAAAATTTAAATTTCCCGCCACGGGCGTAGATTTTTCTTAATACACATGATTTAAGGCCCTGACGGTATTGGATTGCAAGTTATATGCTGTGTCGGAGCGATGGAGTTGTTATGATGAGGGCACTTAGATATATATGACGGGACTTAGACGTACCCAGTTGGTGGCGTCAAGCTCTCTGGCATGCAAGCGCTGGCTGGCGCCATGTAAACATTGAAGCAAGGATTGCAAGGATCAATTTTAGGACCTTTTCTGTTTCTAGCATATAATAATGATCTGCCTTGCATGGTTAAAAATTTCTGCGATATAGTTTTATTCGCAGATGATACCTCCCTAATTTTTAAAGTAGGTAGGCGGGATAGTGAACTTATTCATGTAAATAATGTGTTATCGATGATCTCTAAGTGGTTCGCGGCTAATAATCTTCTCTTAAATTCAAAAAAGACCAAATGTTTAAAGTTTTCTTTACCAAATGTTACTTATGTTGAACCAAACCTTAAGCTTGGCCTAGAAAAACTCTCTTTTGACAATGCGACAGTCTTCCTGGGAATTAAAATGGATTCAACTTTACAGTGGAATCCACATATTCATGATCTATCTGGAAGACTTAGTTCTGCTGCATATGCAGTTCGTAAGATAAGACAGCTAACAGACGTAGCTACTGCTAGGCTCGTTTATTTCGCGTACTTCCACAGTATTATGTTTATGGTATATTGCTGTGGGGAGCTGCTGCTGAGATAGAGACAATCTTTATCTTACAAAAGCGTGCAATTCGAGCCATATATGAAATGGATCCTAAGGAATCCCTGAGAGATCTTTTTAAAGAAATTGATATTTTAACTTTACCAAGTCTGTATATATTTGAAAATATTATGTATGTTCGTAAAAATTTGAGCAAATTTAAATCAAACAGTGACACTCACGATTATAACACTAGGAATAAAGATAAAATAGCGGTGCCAGGTTTTAGATTAGCAAAGACAAATAAAAGGTCCTTCTTAGGAAATTGTGTGCGGTTTTATAATAAATTGCCCAAACATATTACAACGCTCACAGAACGAAAATTCAAGTTGCATGTGAAGAATATTTTGATAAAGAAATCTTACTACACAGTTTGTGATTACTTAAACGACAAAAATGCTTGGACTGGTTCGCCGCTGCCAAGCTAGCGCCTAACACCTACGTAATGTAAATTAAGTATTGTAATAATGTTACTATATAGTATGTACTTAACACATTTTTAAAAAAGTTTAAAAGAATGGCCCCGAGTTTCTTGCCCGTTCTTCTCGCAGTGGCTCTATAATTTTTGTTTGCTGAACGTGGCAGTACAATGTAGTATATTTCAATATTAAAATTTGTAATTGACCTTCATAAGAGCGTCGTAGACGCCTAAATTGAATAAATGATTTTGACTTTGACTTTGACTTTGAAGCAACGCGCGAGTAGGTATGTAAAATGTTCATCAGCTCTTCAAGAATAGCGCAGAAGTCTTCTTTTTTCGTCGCGAATTTATTTTTATTTGTGGGCACCACAAGAATATTCTGTAGACTGATTGGAAATGTACAAACGATATATTCCATGATTCAGTGCCACGTGCCAGTCCAGCGCTGGCACGTGGCGGCCGACAACGTCTATAGGCGCCAGCAACTGGATACGTCTCATTCTACTATTATGCATAATTTATATATGTAAATGTAATGGCAAATTTACAAAAAAATAAAATGTGTAATTAATTAACAAATATAAAATATTTATATTGTTCATCCGTTTTTTTCAGAAATAGGTTAGATAACCCATTAGAGGGACCAAGTTGGCTGTTGGACACTTCCGCCGAAGATCAGGTAAGCGACTACTGGAGCAACTTAACAGCTTATTCAAATGATTTGGTTTTAACCTGCGTGAAATATGAGGACATAGACAATCCTGATTGTTAAGTAAAAACTATACGGGTAAAAAGGGCATTAATGGCATGCCTTAATATTTGTTACTATATTCATTCGGCCTGTGGTTACACCCTAGTGGAAATCCCAGTTATATCGCGTTTATTCGGGAATTACTCCGTAGGGATAAAAATGAGCCAATGTCCTGACCAAGGTCCAACTTTCTTCAAAATCTGTTCAGTTCAATTATTTGCAAATTATTGGAGCACAAAATTTGATGCCCCTGGCGGGAATCTAACCCGCGTCCTCCGATATCGGCAGGCATCCGACGCGATATCAGTGAATACGGTTTCGATTCCCGCCAGGGGCATAAGATTTTGCGCTCCAATAATTTGTAAAAATATGATTGTCGCTTGGACGCGACAGTGCTTGCATTCATATTTAGAAATATCAGTTCAGTTGTTTCGTATTTGAATGGAAACAAACACACAAACACCTATATATGTATACCCCACACTCACACGCACTTTAGAATATATAATATATATTAGTATAATTATATAAGATAAGCAGATTAGTACCTACAAACGATAACTGGTATCCGCTCTTTGTAGTATCGAGGTTTTGGGTTCGATCCTATGGTGGGCAATAATTGATTTTCTCCGGCAAAGTAATTCTCAGTAGCTGTTCGAAGTCTGTTTTACATGGTGATCAAATTGTTTCGTGTTACGTGAGTGTTTAGGCTGTGTGATGAAAATATCCTCCAATAAACCGCCGCGCTCAGCGAGGCAAGGGAAATGAAGCGACCTTATTGGTGGTTCTTTTCCACATCTTGATGGATACGCACACAGCCTTAAACACCTCGGCACCGGTAATGTTATCTATATCGCGGTTATTGTTAAAAAACAACAAACCAATCTCTTGTCACTGCGGCGTAGTCGCGACACTCGAGACTGACTGCGGGCCGAGCGCAGGCCGAGGTCGAGGCGCCTAGGTATATACTATACTTAACTCGCGTTTCGTCCGTTTCTATGAAGTTGAAATACTGTATAGATAACATTACCGTGCCTCGGCCTACTGTTCGTGATATACTCGTTTGTTACCTCCTTCCTGACATACTCCTGGGGTAGTTAAGTTTGTTTACTGTGATGATTACTTACACTGTTTTTTTTTATAGCTGATAGGCTAGCCTTTGACCTGTAACTCACCTGATGGTAAGTGATTATGCGGTCGAAGATGTTGTTCAGGCTAGCCTAGAATTACTGGCTCTCAAGGACAGCTACCAGAACACACCGTTGGGTGCTTTGCGACAGATTGTTTATTTGAGGGTGGTATCTAGCCAGGCGGGCATTCGCAAAATACCACCACGCAGTAACGACCGCCATCGTAAGTGCCATTAACGGTCACCCTTCCAAGTCATAACCGCGGCAGATGTTGCTTAATTTAGCTGATCGATTAAGGACGGCTAAGTAAACTTCGCTACGAGCGCTTCATGTACTATCTGTATGTATAACTAGTGTTTTCTGTTAGTTGCGAAGATTAAATTGCCGGGTCAACTTGGAGCCCGACTCTACGACTGGATTGGACGAAAGCGTTCGAAACGCCACCAGCCCACCGACTACTGTAAATAATCTACTCGATCCGGGGGTGAGTTATTTATTTATTATAATAAGCACGAGTCACCACTTTTACCGTCACCACAATTATTATTATCATAATTAAGAAATTGTTATAAATACAATGCACACAACATTGATTTAGTTCGTTTAAATTAATTAATAACTAAATAATTGATTTCATTAAACAAACATTTTAACTGAAAAATTATGAACTTGCTTCCAAATCAAGTGACATTAAAATTAAATTATATCAAGTACATATTAATAATACAAAAAACTTTCATATATTTCACAAATTGTCAGTAGTAATTTATAAATATAATGCCACTTATCGCAAAGCACATTCGGTGTCGGAATGCGTTGAGGAACGACTCAATTAGTTATGTGATTATTGATTACTAACTTTCCGGCCGCGGCCCGACCGCGCGTCTGTCGGTTATTGCGGGAAAACATTAATCTCTTTTTGCGCAGTTGGATAAAACTTTCCTATGTCCTTTCCTGGGTCTCAAACTATTTCCATACCAAATTTCACCCAAATCGGACGAGTAGTTTTGGCGTGAGACAGACAGACAGAGTTGCTTTTGCATTTATATGGTTTTTTTTACGGGAACCTGCAATAGCTTTATAACTATATTAGTTATCGTCTAGTCTGTAAAATCAAAAATGTGTACCCTGAAAGATTAGAGGGATACATCGTATTACAAGCCCTCATCTGTCGCGTGATTCGGGTAGTATGAGCGCATCTATTGCGGTTTCTCTTGACTTTTCCGCGGCTTCGCGCGCAGTTATGTTTACCGTTATAACTGAGTTGTTTTCAATCACTATAGTAAACTTATATTAGAGCTTCTACGTGAGAGCGAGCTGCATGCATTGATTCAAGTCATATGTGCGACAGAGAAAGCTCTATATTTTGAACAATATTGTTTTGTGACAGCCTTGATACGAATCTTAGTACTTATTTTAAACTTGAAATAACATTGTTAGTGTTTAAAAGGTGGGAGTTAGGACTCCTGGACTAATGTCTTAACGTGCTCTCCGAAGCACGTGCACGCTCAGCAATAAATGCCACTAGTAACAACAGCAACGTCCGCTGCGGTCATTACTCAGATGACTGACCACAGTCATCTGAGTAATGACCGCAGCTGACGTTGCTTAACCTAATCATCTAGGTTAGTACGGCGAGGCAAGGTATGCTCGAGGTGGAAATGTTGTTCTCTAAAGTCTATGAGGCATGTTGAAACTGTAACAATATGTATGTGGACGTTATTAGGACTACACCCGCCCCTATTGTTTTGTTTGTTCAACTCCATCCTAAGGTTGACCTGGTAGAGATCACTTATAGTGACTACGCCGCCCATTGTAACACTATGCTATTATTATTAAATATTTAAAAGTGGTGTAAACCATAAAGAGTTTTCTATCTCCTGTCTATCTATGTGTGTGTGTGTGTGTGTGTGTGTGCAGGTCCCGAGCACGCCTGCGTTCGCGTTCTCCCCGACGGTGCGGCGCCGCAAGCGCACCTCCTCGCCGTTCTCGCCCAAACCGCTCGCCAACAGGCGGAACAGGTAATACACACGTGTTTATCATTACTGTCATTGCTTGATATATTTACCATATTATTTTATTATCTATATTAGTTGATGATATTCTTTTGCCCACCTGATACCATAGCAAAGTACCGAACGAGCAAAATACTACCCGATTCTCAAAATACCAGGAGTACATTCGTGTATAAAACCAGTGTTTTGCGAATCTGTTATTATGCTTAAATTCTTAAGTAGGTATATACAGATTCCAGTTTATATCACTTACTAGCGGCCCGCCCCGGCTTCGCACGGTTAATAACGACTATAAATTTAGATGTAAGCTATCCTACCTTTCAATTTGGATCAAATTGACACGGTGTGCAAGTCAAATTTAAAATTGGTTCAGTAGTTTAGGAGTCCATCGCGGACAAACAATGTGACACGTAATTTTTATATAAGGATATTAATTCATCAACAATACTGCGGGGGATGGTGTAGAATCGATAACGGAATGTGTTCCACTCATGTTTAATTTACACATTGTAACCGCCCCAGGATCCTCAAATTTTTTTTAAATCTCAAATATTTAAAATTCCAAATATTTACATTTTAAATTAGATAATAATTAATAAAGAAACATTAATAATAATAAAACTAACTAAACCAACCTAACATCAACCTAACTTAAACTGATCCTAAAAACTGATCCTAAAACTGAAACTGATCCTAATTTTGCTTTAAATTAAACGTAGCGATCGTGCTCGGCTAAATTTTCTGATCCCAAATTTTCAAATTACTAAAGAAGCCTATAGTAACATGTAAAATAGTTTTCTTTAATCTAAAATTATTGTGATTTGAAATATGGCATGTGAATCGTCTAGTATAGTGGTAGGACCTTAAGAAGTGACCGATTGTAGTAATCCATTTTCTTTTAAGGTAATTAAGAAAGAACTTGTCTAACCTAACAGATAATACTCCTAAATAATATCTATTTAACCTAACATTTAAATCTATTAAATTAAAATTTATAATTAAAATAAGAATCATAAAGATAAATTGTAACCTCCCCAGGATCCTATACTATTTTTTTTATAAAATAAATAATGAACCAAAAATAATCATTTTAAAATTAAATTATAAACAAATAAGAAACATTAATAATAATAAAATTAAAACAACCACCTAACTTACACTGAACTGAAAACTGATCCCCTAAATCTGAAACTGAACTGAATTAAACTGATCCTAAAACTGATCCTATTTTTGCTTTAACCTAAACGATCGTGCTTGACTAAAAATTCTGATCCCAAATTTTCAAATTACTAAAGAAGCCTAAAATAACATATTAAATATTTTTCTTTAATCTAGAATTATTGTGATTTGAAATATGGCATGTGAATCGTCTAGTATAGTGGTAGGACCTTAAGAAGTGACCTATTGCAGTAATCCATTTTCTTTTAAGGTAATTAAGAAAGAACTTGTCTAACCTAACAAATAATACTCCTGAATAATATCTACTTAACCTAACATTTAAATCTATCAAATTAAAATTTATTATTAAAATAAGAATCATAAAGATGGACTTATTATACTAGTTATTATACTATAGTATTCTGATAGTAAAATAATTGCTAATCATTCAATATAATTTTGGAATATTATTTGTTCATTTGATGATGTAAAGGAATAGTATTTGAATGTATTATTAGAATAACGTAGACATTCTGAATAAGGGAATAGAGAATAATAAAAATCTCATAAAAATTGGAATTAGGTATCTATGACCAATGGTAAATTATTAAAGAAACTAAGTCTAAAACTAGGTAAATCATTGTAAGAGATGTTACATGAAACATATGTTTCTAGACCATAATTCAAGGCAAAGCATAAGTGAAGTACCATTAGAGTATTAAATCATTAGAATTTAATTAAATAGTTAGAGTATTTAATTAAACAACGAAATATTTTTTGTCTGGGAGTAAATAATTGTTTCTTAGAACAAATTAGAAATTACGGGAAATTGAAATGAAAAACAAATAATATATTTTACAATTATATAAAATCAGATATATGAATCCCAAAGTAATTTGTACAGAACCCAAATCTAATACCACGTGTATTATTGAAGATAATCTCAAATTAAAAATAGGTATCGGGAAAACCTGACATGAAATCTAGATAAAATAAGTAATATAGAATTTGGCTTAAAATAGCATGAGTATAAATAACTATAAATTAGGTGTGTATTGGCTATTGTAAGAAAAACCATATGAAACAAGAATTTACTTGAATGATGTACTCATAATAATATATTGTCATGACTCCTAAGACTTCCTGAGATTTCCTCAAAAATTGCAAAACATATTAAAGCTTAACAATAAGAACCTAAGATGCATAACTGCTTATCTAGTATAGTAAGTGAATTATATTAGAAGATATTTTCTCTAAAGTTCCTAACATAGTAACCTAGACCTCTAGGAAACCAAGACTAAACTATATTTTATTATGTTTTGTGAGAGAGGCTGATAAAGGAAATATACCAAAATGGATAATCAACAAACTCCGTAATCACCTTATATTTTAGGCGACTTCAATCATTTGAAGATCTAAATAGGAAAGAAAAGACATAAATTAATTTAAATTATATACTACAAAATCCGTAATATGTATATCTAAACAAACTTAAATCTGTCGGAAATATAAAGAAAACTACGAAATATTGAATATTGTATTCTAAAATACAAATTGACCATTTACTTCCTCAACTTATGTTCTCAACGTCATATAGTAAAATGGATATTATATAAGATAAAGTATTGAACAAAATTGTTTGATGAAATTTGATTAAGTAAATTGAATTATTTTAAAATTGGTCTATTTAAAAGAGTAGGAGAATGGACTATACTGATAGTTCATAGATTATTTAGACTCTGACTTTGACACTATTCAATTTTGAAAGTATAACGTTTATTGGTAGTAAACTAGCAAATAGGTATTTTATAACATATTGTTATTGTAAGATTTTATTGTTTGATAAGTTGCAACTTTGATAATTAGATGGATCCATCGTATTTTAGTTAGCAGTTTTAAGGAAAAGTTCAAATTCTGAAGTGCCAGGGACTTGCAACCCCTGGAGTACGTTTCAGAAGGCCTTCTTTACGGCGCACGACGCCAATGCTCATCGGTTCACTTAGGTAAAGCCTTCTCCTTAAATCAAATACTGCTTAACTTCCTAATTTGAACACATTATTGGATAATTCATCATATCCATATAGTGAGTGTCATTGATTGATTATTCTCAATTTACTTTTACATATTTCGTACTCGACATCATGTCTAGATAGTTAATATCATTGATATGATACCTTTTGGTTTGAAATAGAATGTTATTTAAAGTATTATGGTACAATCCATATTATTATTTAATTTCAATGAAAAATTTGGTTATATATTTTAGGACTTACTTTGCCTAAGTTTTGTAAAATCACGTGTTTGTGATATCAAAAGTGAATTATATTTATACTCTGACTCAAGTACTCAAATATGAATATATAAAGTTTAGAGGAGTTATTTATATTCCCTCTGATTTTCTCATGTCGAATATAACATCTTTCATCCTTACAGCAGAAAGACTTATTGAAGTTGTGGTCGTGTGGTCGCATTTGCACCAATATTCAACAATGTATCATCATGGTTGAATAGAATTTATATTTCGTATTGTTGAATACATATATACGAGGACTTACATGCCTCAATGTTGTCGTAAGAGTGTCAATCCATATTAGTTGAACAAACTTAAAGCATTCTTTATATCAAATTAAATACTTGAGTAGAATCATCATACACGTTTATCATACATGAATACTTAGACAAAATATTTTTTTTCTAGAACAATATTCAGAAGACATCAATACACAATCACATAATCAATATAATTTACTATTTCAGTAGATTAGAACTGATACACCCAAGAATATTAGTGTATACTAGTTGAATAGTGTATCAATCCCGTAAATTTTATAATACTCAAATAATTCAATATAAACTTACGTACATAAATTTTCTCCACATAATTTTTATGCTCTCCATAAATCGTTTTTCTAGTATGATTTCTTTCTAGTATCTTCTAATAGTAGGCAAATCATACCTATGTCTTATATTTTAGATTTAAGCGAAAATTACTTAAAAAATACTATGAGGATTTCAATGTTTCATGTCATTTTGTATTCTTGACAGATCCTCTCAACATTTTCAAACTATTCTATGCCTCTTTCTTTTTAAACATAAAATGAGGTCACAATCTCATTCCAGATTTAAGACATCAAAAAGGTTAGCATACACAAATATTGACTATAAAAATTTCTTACTTAGGATGAATAATTTATTTCTGATCTTTAGGTTCTGTACCACATTCAATTATATTATTAGTATTTAGTGACGGAACTTCCTACTCAAGGTATGTTCCGTTACATTCAACCCCCAAAATTTGCGCAGGTGATATGATTATATAACCGTAGTAAATTTTTTAATCAAATCTATAAATTACAAATATGTATCATATATGTGTTCAAATAAAAATTATTGGCAAATAAACTCATAAGGATTTCTTGTTATATTTCTTAGTTATATTAATTGTGTTTAGTGATGGAACTTCCTTCCCACGGTATGTCTCGTTACATCCAACCCCCAAAATTTGTACAAATTATATGATAATTTAACCGTAATAAATATTTTACAATCTCTCTTAAATTTCAATCATAAATATGTTCTTTAATTCGAATAAAATTTATTGGCAAATGAACTCAGACATGGTGTATTTGAGAATGTGTGTGTTTTTAAACCATTCCAAAAGTTTAAAATTAAATGAGTTAATATATAAGCTTTTATAGCGATAATCATAAATAAAGATTTCTTTTCACCAAGTCGATTCAATCCTGGTAAGGAAATGCGTTTTGTGTTGCGCATTAATCCTAATGATTCAAAGGTTGGTGTTAGACTGCAAACCAATCATACGCTTAGAGAAAAACACCCCCTAAGACCTTCCAAAAACTAAATCTACTCTTAAGGCTTAAAGCTTTAATTATGTATGCTCACCACTAATCCACTTAATACCAATTTCATGTAATCAAACTTCTGGTTTTGGAGATGTATAGTGTACCGCAATATTTAATGTTGAGTGGGACTCGTATGAAATCAGTTTATACTGATGACTTGTCTTCTGACTTAACCTAACACCAAATCTCCTTCATATGAGTCGCTGATATGTACTGTTTTGAGCATTATAGCTCCGTCGATAGGGTAATGCATCTGAATTCAATTGACAACAAATTGCTTCAAACCAAGGATATCAATAAATTATTAAAGCTCTCCATTCCTTCTTTTATGCAATCCATTCAAAACATTAACTATCATTGTGTTTCATACTCTTTAACAATGAATCAATTCCTTTTAGTAAGAAGCTCAAAATAAATATGACATATTGATAACCGACAAATTATTGATCTTAAAACAATATTTTGGCAGTAACAAAACACACCCCAGAAATCATGAAGTCCCATAACTTAATAAATTTTCCATAAACTATTTTATTTTATTATTACTTTCAAAAATAAAAATCATTTAAGTAAATACAATTTCAATTCAATTTAATAAAATTTAATTTAAAAAATATATTTAATTATTTATTGTTGAACATTTTGATTTAATACTTTGATTAAGTAAAGTAAACAAGTATTGATTAAGTTATATAAATTAAGATTACATTTCATTTACATATTTTTTTTATGATAAACAAGGCAAACGATAGATTTCCACACGTTTAAAACATTTGGTTATAAAATTATCGTAAACTTTTTTTTAACACCCGCCATATCTATATCTAAGAATATTTCATATACTCCTTGTTTTTTTTTCAAGTTTATTTTCATATAATCAAATTGAAGGAAATTATTTATCTTCCTTGATCTAAATATTCAATTTTTTTAAATACCTTATTATATTTAACAATGAATAACCGGACTTATTCTTATCGTTTTTAAATTTGAAAGAAATATTATTATTTAAACAATGCCTCGGTGTGCAATTGTAAAATTATCAGGTAGGACAACCCCCTGACTGAACTTATTTAATAAATGATTTTACAAAGCTTTAATGTTTAATCAACCCCCATTTCAATATTCTTTTATTTTAATTTTATCTATTTATTTATTTATAGTCACCAATAATTATTATATAATTTCTTGCTTAAATCTGAATACTTATATGTATATGTAATTTATGCAACCCCCTGACTGAATATATTTAATAATTGATTTTACTAAACTTTAAACAACCACCATTTTAATATTATTTTATCTATTTATTTATGATCACCAATAATTATAACACAAATTGGTGCATAAATCTGAGTATATGTGTAAGTAATTAATACAACCCCCTGACTAAATATATTTAATTATTGATTCTAATACGCTTTAAATTTCAATCAACCCCCATTTTAATATAATTTTATATCCAGTTTTAATGAATACATTCAGGCATTACTATACGGAAACCATATATAATGATAACAAATATTTTTAAAATATTACAAGAACACAATAAATTAATATTTTAATAAAACACATAAAAAAAAATACAATAAATATATCTCGTAACAATTTCGTCTAATTTTCCTGCTAAGCCGACGTGACGTTACAAACTACACGCAGCCAAACCGAAAGAATTTACGACGCGTTTCGGTTCTACACAAAACATCCTCAAAAGGTCTTGCTTCTACGAGCGCACGATCGAAATACCGTTTTAGCTAAGAAACATACTAATATCCTATTAAATCTTTCTTAATACCTCTCCCTTTTCACGGCAACAAATTGTGCGATGAATCGCACCTTTACAAATCACAATAACCCTAGAATTAACCATATTAATCTATCATCACTGTTCTTTAACTTTTAGATCAAAAAATTATCTAACTTTTAAATAAATTCTCATCAACCCGCAGTATCACAAATAAAGAAAAATAACCGTTTGTTAAAAACTGATAATCAAATGATTATCCCCAAATTAATGATAATGATAAATTGAATTTTAACTACCTAAGTAAACTTTTAAATAAATTATGGCAAAATCCCGATTAAATCCTGGTAAAATCCCCTAAACAATGTATCTTTTCTTAACTACTAAAATCCTGGTCACGGCACCAAATTGTAACCGCCCCAGGATCCTCAAATTTTTTTTAAATCTCAAATATTTAAAATTCCAAATATTTACATTTTAAATTAGATAATAATTAATAAAGAAACATTAATAATAATAAAACTAACTAAACCAACCTAACATCAACCTAACTTAAACTGATCCTAAAAACTGATCCTAAAACTGAAACTGATCCTAATTTTGCTTTAAATTAAACGTAGCGATCGTGCTCGGCTAAATTTTCTGATCCCAAATTTTCAAATTACTAAAGAAGCCTATAGTAACATGTAAAATAGTTTTCTTTAATCTAAAATTATTGTGATTTGAAATATGGCATGTGAATCGTCTAGTATAGTGGTAGGACCTTAAGAAGTGACCGATTGTAGTAATCCATTTTCTTTTAAGGTAATTAAGAAAGAACTTGTCTAACCTAACAGATAATACTCCTAAATAATATCTATTTAACCTAACATTTAAATCTATTAAATTAAAATTTATAATTAAAATAAGAATCATAAAGATAAATTGTAACCTCCCCAGGATCCTATACTATTTTTTTTATAAAATAAATAATGAACCAAAAATAATCATTTTAAAATTAAATTATAAACAAATAAGAAACATTAATAATAATAAAATTAAAACAACCACCTAACTTACACTGAACTGAAAACTGATCCCCTAAATCTGAAACTGAACTGAATTAAACTGATCCTAAAACTGATCCTATTTTTGCTTTAACCTAAACGATCGTGCTTGACTAAAAATTCTGATCCCAAATTTTCAAATTACTAAAGAAGCCTAAAATAACATATTAAATATTTTTCTTTAATCTAGAATTATTGTGATTTGAAATATGGCATGTGAATCGTCTAGTATAGTGGTAGGACCTTAAGAAGTGACCTATTGCAGTAATCCATTTTCTTTTAAGGTAATTAAGAAAGAACTTGTCTAACCTAACAAATAATACTCCTGAATAATATCTACTTAACCTAACATTTAAATCTATCAAATTAAAATTTATTATTAAAATAAGAATCATAAAGATGGACTTATTATACTAGTTATTATACTATAGTATTCTGATAGTAAAATAATTGCTAATCATTCAATATAATTTTGGAATATTATTTGTTCATTTGATGATGTAAAGGAATAGTATTTGAATGTATTATTAGAATAACGTAGACATTCTGAATAAGGGAATAGAGAATAATAAAAATCTCATAAAAATTGGAATTAGGTATCTATGACCAATGGTAAATTATTAAAGAAACTAAGTCTAAAACTAGGTAAATCATTGTAAGAGATGTTACATGAAACATATGTTTCTAGACCATAATTCAAGGCAAAGCATAAGTGAAGTACCATTAGAGTATTAAATCATTAGAATTTAATTAAATAGTTAGAGTATTTAATTAAACAACGAAATATTTTTTGTCTGGGAGTAAATAATTGTTTCTTAGAACAAATTAGAAATTACGGGAAATTGAAATGAAAAACAAATAATATATTTTACAATTATATAAAATCAGATATATGAATCCCAAAGTAATTTGTACAGAACCCAAATCTAATACCACGTGTATTATTGAAGATAATCTCAAATTAAAAATAGGTATCGGGAAAACCTGACATGAAATCTAGATAAAATAAGTAATATAGAATTTGGCTTAAAATAGCATGAGTATAAATAACTATAAATTAGGTGTGTATTGGCTATTGTAAGAAAAACCATATGAAACAAGAATTTACTTGAATGATGTACTCATAATAATATATTGTCATGACTCCTAAGACTTCCTGAGATTTCCTCAAAAATTGCAAAACATATTAAAGCTTAACAATAAGAACCTAAGATGCATAACTGCTTATCTAGTATAGTAAGTGAATTATATTAGAAGATATTTTCTCTAAAGTTCCTAACATAGTAACCTAGACCTCTAGGAAACCAAGACTAAACTATATTTTATTATGTTTTGTGAGAGAGGCTGATAAAGGAAATATACCAAAATGGATAATCAACAAACTCCGTAATCACCTTATATTTTAGGCGACTTCAATCATTTGAAGATCTAAATAGGAAAGAAAAGACATAAATTAATTTAAATTATATACTACAAAATCCGTAATATGTATATCTAAACAAACTTAAATCTGTCGGAAATATAAAGAAAACTACGAAATATTGAATATTGTATTCTAAAATACAAATTGACCATTTACTTCCTCAACTTATGTTCTCAACGTCATATAGTAAAATGGATATTATATAAGATAAAGTATTGAACAAAATTGTTTGATGAAATTTGATTAAGTAAATTGAATTATTTTAAAATTGGTCTATTTAAAAGAGTAGGAGAATGGACTATACTGATAGTTCATAGATTATTTAGACTCTGACTTTGACACTATTCAATTTTGAAAGTATAACGTTTATTGGTAGTAAACTAGCAAATAGGTATTTTATAACATATTGTTATTGTAAGATTTTATTGTTTGATAAGTTGCAACTTTGATAATTAGATGGATCCATCGTATTTTAGTTAGCAGTTTTAAGGAAAAGTTCAAATTCTGAAGTGCCAGGGACTTGCAACCCCTGGAGTACGTTTCAGAAGGCCTTCTTTACGGCGCACGACGCCAATGCTCATCGGTTCACTTAGGTAAAGCCTTCTCCTTAAATCAAATACTGCTTAACTTCCTAATTTGAACACATTATTGGATAATTCATCATATCCATATAGTGAGTGTCATTGATTGATTATTCTCAATTTACTTTTACATATTTCGTACTCGACATCATGTCTAGATAGTTAATATCATTGATATGATACCTTTTGGTTTGAAATAGAATGTTATTTAAAGTATTATGGTACAATCCATATTATTATTTAATTTCAATGAAAAATTTGGTTATATATTTTAGGACTTACTTTGCCTAAGTTTTGTAAAATCACGTGTTTGTGATATCAAAAGTGAATTATATTTATACTCTGACTCAAGTACTCAAATATGAATATATAAAGTTTAGAGGAGTTATTTATATTCCCTCTGATTTTCTCATGTCGAATATAACATCTTTCATCCTTACAGCAGAAAGACTTATTGAAGTTGTGGTCGTGTGGTCGCATTTGCACAAATATTCAACAATGTATCATCATGGTTGAATAGAATTTATATTTCGTATTGTTGAATACATATATACGAGGACTTACATGCCTCAATGTTGTCGTAAGAGTGTCAATCCATATTAGTTGAACAAACTTAAAGCATTCTTTATATCAAATTAAATACTTGAGTAGAATCATCATACACGTTTATCATACATGAATACTTAGACAAAATATTTTTTTTCTAGAACAATATTCAGAAGACATCAATACACAATCACATAATCAATATAATTTACTATTTCAGTAGATTAGAACTGATACACCCAAGAATATTAGTGTATACTAGTTGAATAGTGTATCAATCCCGTAAATTTTATAATACTCAAATAATTCAATATAAACTTACGTACATAAATTTTCTCCACATAATTTTTATGCTCTCCATAAATCGTTTTTCTAGTATGATTTCTTTCTAGTATCTTCTAATAGTAGGCAAATCATACCTATGTCTTATATTTTAGATTTAAGCGAAAATTACTTAAAAAATACTATGAGGATTTCAATGTTTCATGTCATTTTGTATTCTTGACAGATCCTCTCAACATTTTCAAACTATTCTATGCCTCTTTCTTTTTAAACATAAAATGAGGTCACAATCTCATTCCAGATTTAAGACATCAAAAAGGTTAGCATACACAAATATTGACTATAAAAATTTCTTACTTAGGATGAATAATTTATTTCTGATCTTTAGGTTCTGTACCACATTCAATTATATTATTAGTATTTAGTGACGGAACTTCCTACTCAAGGTATGTTCCGTTACAACATACAAAAAATCAGTAGGTGTAACTATTTTCAGTATGAAGTTCGGTGATTGGGCAACTACAGGTATTCGAAAAAGTAGAGATTATTTGTATGATCTGTATCGCAGGAAGAATTTGACATCCTGCAAGCAGTTTTGTGATTATGTTAGGAACTATTCAAAAATGTTTAAGTCTGTTTGCTTGTGTGCTAAATCTCTTTTTATTAGAAATAAAATTAGCAAGTCTAAAAATAAAATAAAAACCATTTGGAATACTATAAATACTGAGACCGGAAAAAATAAACCTAGAGATTCTACATATGTCTTAAATGTTGATAAAAATCAAATATCTGATCCAATACAAGTGGCAAATATATTTGACAATTTTTTTTCTAACTTACCCCTAGAAGTCACTAATGCCCGGTTCCTATAACTTACGAACGGATCATTTTGCTTACCATCGGTAAAATTTTAAACGAGGCGTAAACCTAAAGCGTTCCTATAATATACCGATACCGAACGAGATTACCGACAGTTTGTTACGTACGGATGGGAGGGATACTTACGGTTGTTCGTAGGCGTAATCTATGACAATGAAACAATACGGTGTTTCTGTATAAAAACCAACCATTGGTATAACTGTCAAACATCTGTCAAATTCATTATCCGTAAGTAACTTGCGTACCTGCCGATTTCGGTCGGTTTTATAAGTTTTTGTGCGAAAACGAGTATTTTTTTTTAGTTTTGTGAATATGGAGATTGATTTACATAATATAATATCCGATACTGATGAATCGAACTCTGATTATGATGATCCTGTTTCCCGGACATATAAACACCGTGTTAATTATACAAGCACACTGGACGATGTAGAATTTAAAATAAGATTTCGCCTGGACAAATCGGCTGTTGAAGACTTACTTACAGAAATATATCCATACCTAAGAGTGACTGGAGCTAGGTAAGTGCCCTATTGCTCTTTAAAAACAGGAATTGGTCGTACCAACACTAAACATACAATAACTTCATATTCAATTAAAGCACAACCTGATGATTCTTGTTTTTGTTTTAGGAACCACGGCATATCTCCTATACATCAGTTATTACTAACATTAAGGTTCTATGCTCTAGGAACCATGTTAATATCAGTAGCTGATTTTACAGGAGTGTCTAAAGCATCAGCATGTCGCATTGTGCGTGATGTTAGCTATGCTATAGCAAAACTATACAAGAAATACATATACATGCAAAATGACACTGAAGAGAATTTTTATGAAATAGCTCGGTTTCCTCGTGTGCTTGGTGCACTTGATGGATCACACATCAGAATACAATCACCAAGTAAATACATAATAATATTATTGAAAATAGCTAGAACATTATGGTCTCGCTATTTACTATAATACCATTACCATGTCTATGTAAATATATTTAGCATTCTACAGTTTTGTTTAAATATAAGATTCACAGATTGGAGAAGAATTCAGAAACCGCAAAGGATATTTTTCAATCAATGTTCAAGCAGTGTGCAATGCCAAGTTGCAATTTATGAACGTAGTGGCTCGCTGGCCGGGTTCTGCTCACGATGCTACTATCTTTAATAGTTCAGAGCTGCGAGGTAAAAACTTGATAGGCTAAATTAATACTATTAGTTTACTATAGGCACATATAATTAAATACAGATTTATTTTAGCACAGTGTGAAAATGGAGTTTTTGGCAATAAATGGTTGCTTGGGGACAGTGCTTACCCCCAGAAATGTTACCTATTAACTCCATTACTTAATCCAGAGACTCAAGGTCAACAATTATATAATGAAGCCCATATTCGGACCAGAAATACAATTGAAAGGTATGCATAGTAAGTTTTAATTTGCAGTTCAGTACATACCTACTTGTTTATACAATATACCTATATGATTTTGTTGCAGATGTTTTGGAGTTTGGAAACGGCGATTTCCAGTTGTGGCATTAACTTTGCGTCTGAGCCTTGCAAGAGTAAATGCAGTTATTATTGCTACAGCAGTATTGCACAACATCTGTAGGTTGCAAAAACTGGCTGATGATACAGTAGATGAAGAGATTCCTTCAGAGGTTCTTATTCCACCATTGGATACAGTACCCCAACATGAATATACTGACACAACCCCTAATACAGAAAGAGATACTTTAATTGCTCAATATTTTGATAAGTAAGTTTAAACTTTTTACTTTATTTTAAAATTATCTGCAAGTAAAAGTTTTCATTGTTTAATAGTTGGCAACAGGATATATAAATGACCCCAATAGTTTAGTGTAAACGCATACACACTCACAGCCCCTGCTGCACTAAGTTCAAAGACTTGAGTAATGGGTGCCAGCAACAATCACATATATTATGCCTGATAGGTTAGCCATTGACTACTATCTCACCTGATGGTTATTATTGTCTTTGAATAAATTTTATTTCTTTGTTTTCAGTTTGGAATGAAGCTGGGCAAGTGGGATCCAAGTATACATTACAGTGTCACATTTGAACATTTAGTTATGTAAACTAAAATCTAAAGATCTGCATTGTTTATACATGTTGTGTTTCAATAGCAATTTTAAATAAATCATCAAATAATTACCAAATATTTTATTATCATTAAGGAAAACCTTAAAATTAACACAAATAAACAAACTTAGTATGAAATGTCCTCAGTGGCATACATAGGTACTATAATCATTAACACTAGTTACCAGTGTTCTTATCTTCTATTTGTTTTTTTAAAATAATTATTTCTAAATCCAGTTTTTCTGACATTTTATTATAATAGTTAGCTATAGCTAGGTTTTTTTGTAAGCGTCCATCATCATTTTTGTTTCTGCCTGAAACAATATTAATACAATTAAATTAAAAATATCACAATCAGCTCTTGACCACAATTTCCTCTGAATGTGGATGTCATGGAACAAACAACAAACCAAGACTGAAATGGACAGAGTTAAATGGTGGCTGATATTAAATAGAAGACATGATTTTTGGCTTCAAACTGTTATTATAAAAACAATATCTTTTATAATTCTTACCCTTATTTTGCAACGATCTGGACATAATTGGCATACCATATAAAAATTTTCCTCTTGTACTCTCAGCTATTCTACTTCCCGGTGAGGAAAAATTTAGTTTTCTCTTTTTCGCTGTAACAACACATGACAGTGATATAAAATAGTAATGAGTATACACAATAGTGTCTATGATAGGATATGATAGTCTAGTTAATAACAGATCACTAGTGACTTGAAACCAGACAAATTATACTATACATAATATCAGGAAACTAAGATGTCAGCACAGTTTCGCATTTTGGCAGTTCCCAGAATATAACTTGTACACTGAGATACATGTGCCTAAGTAGATTCTTAATGTACCTGAGTTTTGTTCTGGTAATAAATCATTTTCAGGCATTTGTGGTAATGCATCATCAACCGATGAACAGGGATCCATGCATCCATCCTCTATATTTTCAAATGTGATTGTTTCAAATTCTGTACTATCACTTCTATCAATTGCCTCTTCTGCGTCTCCACCAAATGAGACAGCAAACCCAGTGCAAGTTGACCCCATCATACTGGTCACTTTCTCCAGTATGTCATCAGGTGGAATGTACTCGGCTTTCCCTCCACCAGTCTGCAAGTGAAGAATAAAAATGCAAAGTAGGTGTATGTATATATTAAACTATTTCTGAAGTAACTCAATAGCTATAACACTTTTCATTGATTTAATAACCCTGGACAACAAATCATCCATTTCTCTGCTTATGAAGAGCAAAATCAACAGTTAATTTTGCCTTTATAATAATAGACTATTATAACCAACAATAAAATAAAATTACCTTTATCATATTTAATCTTATATTTTGTGCGCGTTTTCTCGCAGCTTTTTTTAAGTTGTCCCACTTTAACTTCAATTGTTCCTTTGTGCGGGGAACACTGCCGCATTTTGAATTAAAACTATTGGTTAATTTACACCAAGCCTCCTCTTTGAGTTTATTATTCGCAGCATTCGTTTCCTTGCTCGTTATTGTGGGGTAATTTTCGACCAAATTTATAAATAACATTACCTCCTCCTTGGTCATGGGTTTTTTGATTTTCTGTAAGTAAATAAATTCACAAAATAGGTATAGTCTTCATAAAAAAAATTTGGTAAAGGGTTTCACGTAGGTGTAACAATATTATTGTAAGAAAACAAAGACTCATAATACCTACATACTCGTACATTACATGCAATTTCATAAATTTTAATTCAAAAGTCGTGTGTATATAAAATAACTGAATAGGTAGGTACTTACTGTTGCGTTTTCCATCGTAATTGCAGTTAATAAAGTGTGTGGTTTTAGTGTGTGAATTTATGAAACCGAACTGAAAAACAAAGCTGCAGAAAATAACACAATATGAAGTTAACGGACGGGAGGACGTGACAATTGACTGACAAGGCAGTAGAAGACAGTAGACACAGAGATGTCATGGCCAATGTTACTTTCACTACTCGGGATTTAGCGTTTCGTTTAGCTTTAGCCATTGGCTTTATCATACGTTTTAAACATAAAATTTAACATGTTGCTATTACAAAACTATCATTATTTACAAATATATTACAATTTTAAAATAGTGGCTCAATAATAACGCGTTTACTTTAAAAAAAAAACATTTTCAACTCATAGACGATCGAAATCCATTTTGTTACAACGAAACGCAAAGAGGTCCGTCGGTAGATACGGTACCAACAGATGTTCGTTACTGGGAGGCAAGCTAAACGAGATGTGAAACACTCAATACGTATCGGTAACGGTAGCTTCAAAACGAATCGTAGCTCGTATACATTGACGGATCGTATGTTATAGGAACCGGGCATAAGTCATTGGATGCATGTCCCGATGTAGCAGAAACTCTGCTAATACATAATTTCCCCTGCAAATCGCCAGACTTTTCTTTCAGACACACAACAATATTTGAAATTATAAAGACATTTAAAAATTTAAATATTAAGAGCACCGAAGACTTGTGGGGTATGTCAGTTAAAGTGGCAGAGTCTATAATATTGCACCATATTTAAAAACAATATTCAATCTTTGTATTGATAAAGGAAACTTCCCCGACTTAATGAAACAAAGTAAAATCACTCCAATTTTGAAGTCGGGGGCTACATCTGACCCTTGCAATTACAGACCTATTTCTATCTTACCTGTTCTGAGTAAAGTATTCGAAAAAATTATGCTCAAACAACTTCTATCCCATTTTAATGAGCATAATATATTGAATGAGAATCAGTTTGGTTTCACAAAGAGCAGATCCACAACAGATGCAGGTGCTCAATTGATGTCACTTATACTTGAAGCCTGGGAGAGTTCACAGGATGCTATTGCCGTATTCTGTGACCTTTCTAAGGCATTTGACTGTGTAGAGCACTGCACTCTGATTCGAAAACTTTCACATTATGGTATTCGTGGAAAAGCTCTGGATCTTATAAAGTCATATCTGTCAGACAGGCTACAGAAGGTTAGAATAAATGGCAATACTTCTTCCGGGTCTTTGGTAAGAATAGGCGTACCGCAAGGATCAATTTTAGGACCTTTTCTGTTTCTAGCATATATAAATGATCTGCCTTGCATGGTTAAAAATTTCTGCGATATAGTTTTATTCGCAGATGATACCTCCCTAATTTTTAAAGTAGATAGGAGGGATAGTGAACTTATTCATGTAAATAATGTGTTATCTATGATCTCTAAGTGGTTCGCGGCTAATAATCTTCTCTTAAATTCAAAAAAGACCAAATGTTTAAAGTTTTCTTTACCAAATGTTACTTATGTTGAACCAAACATTAAGCTTGGCCTAGAAAAACTCTCTTTTGACAATGCGACAGTCTTCCTGGGAATTAAAATGGATTCAACTTTACAGTGGAATCCACATATACATGATCTATCTGGAAGACTTAGTTCTGCTGCATATGCAGTTCGTAAGATAAGACAGCTAACAGACGTAGCTACTGCTAGGCTCGTTTATTTCGCGTATTTCCACAGTATTATGTCTTATGGTATATTGCTGTGGAAAGCTGCTGCTGAGATAGAGACAATCTTTATCTTACAAAAGCGTGCAATTCGAGCCATATATGAAATGGATCCTAGGGAATCCCTGAGAGATATTTTTAAAGAAATTGATATTTTAACTTTACCAAGTCTGTATATATTTGAAAATATTATGTATGTTCGTAAAAATTTGAGCAAATTTAAATCAAACAGTGGCACTCACGATTATAACACTAGGAATAAAGATAAAATAGCGGTGCCAGGTTTTAGATTAGCAAAGACAAATAAAAGGTCCTTCTTAGGAAATTGTGTGCGGTTTTATAATAAATTGCCCAAACATATTACAACGCTCACAGAAAGAAAATTCAAGTTGCATGTGAAGAATATTTTGATAAAGAAATCTTACTACACAGTTTGTGATTACTTAAACGACAAAAATGCTTGGACTGGTTCGCCTCTACCAAGCTAGCGCCTAACACCTACGTAATGTAAATTAAGTATTGTAATAATTTTATTATATAGTATGTACCAAACACATTTTTAAAAAACGTTTAAAAGAATGGCCCCGAGTTTCTTGCCCGTTCTTCTCGCAGTGGCTCTATAATTTTTGTTTGCTGAACGTGGCAGTACAATGTAGTATATTTCAATATTAAAATTTGTAATTGACCTTCATAAGAGCGTCGTAGACGCCTAAATTGAATAAATGATTTTGACTTTGACTTTGACTTTCTAAGCGCGGCGCGTTGCCTTTTAGTATGATAGCGAGAACCGCGGTTTACTCCATTCTCACACGTACGAACGCTACCCGATGTCAATTAGACGCTATAACAAGGCCAAAACAGCTGTATTGCCCTAGTGATAGATGAAGCTGTTTCACGTAGGTACGTGAGAATAGGTATTCTGACGAACGAGAAGGCCTTACCGGCCAATCTAGCTAGACCGCCGAATGCTTTGCATAATCGCCAATCGTTACTCTTCTAAATGATAAAAAATGTTACTTACCTACATTCTTTTTAATTTCAAGTTTACGTTGGTACGTACTGTATTGTGTTGCAGCTACTTAGGTATGCCGTATTGTGTTAAACAGCTACCGCGTCGCGCGTTCTTTTGTCGCAAGCCGCCAAAGACCGACTAGGCAGAATAGGTACACAAAACAGCTGTCTATTGTGCCTAGTATAGCAGTTAATTGATTTCGCGTAGCAATCGCGCGTGTGTGTGAATAGAGTAGATACACCGTGTTCGAAGACCGCGGTTGTCCTTGCTGTTATTCCCAAAGCCATTCGCCGCGCTTAGAAAATAGTTATACCTACTGATTTTTTGTATGTGAAAATTAAACATGAGTGGAACACATTCCGTTATCGATTCTACACCATCCCCCGCAGTATTGTTGATAAATTAATATCCACCTTATATATAAGCAAGGGAAAATTAATATGTATTTTTTTTATCGTGAGCAGAAAGTATATTTTTATATATACTTTCTATTTTTCTATCTATGGTTCTCTATCTAGGGTTTTTATACCCTAAGGAAAGCCGAAAAAAATACACTAATTACAACAGCTTTTACCATATTTAGTGATTTTCTTGTTTGTACTATTGTTTATGATAATAACTGAGAAAATTGTTAAAGGTACACAATTTTTTTGAAGCGGTCGTAGCCAAGTTTTCTTATCCCTTCTGAAACGGTCAGCAAAGTTAAGCAACGTCCGCCTCGGTCATGACTTGGATGGGTGACCGCTGGTGACACTACTATTGAGCGCTTTCGTGCTTCGGACGGCACGTTAAGCCGTCGGTCCCGGTTGTTGTCTTAGGATGGCAGTCGTTATAGCATGGTGGTAGGGCATTTTGCGAATGTCCGCCTGGCTAGCTACCACCCTCGAGTAGAAAATCTATCGCCAAGCACCTAACGGTGTGTTCCGACAGTTGTCCTTGAGAGCCAGTCATTCTAGGTTAGCCTGAACAACTTCTTCGACTACATCATCACTTACCATCAGGTGAGATAGTGGTCAAAGGCTAACCTATCAAGCAATAAAAGCAATAAAAAAAAAACTAAAACTGAAATATGAGAGTCTAGTGGAGAGCTATATACGAGTACAATAAATGTTGTTTTTGTCAATTAATTTTGTTTGTTCCTAGGTACAAATTCTGGTATTTTGAGAATCTGGGGTTCTGATAATCTGGGGTTTTGCGAGTCTAGTATTTATGCTCCGGAACTTTTTTTATTTAGCACGATTTGACTAAATTCCTTGCTTTCATTTCTTTTATTAAACTAACAACTCAATAGCAAAAACAAAGCATTAGGACTCAGGTGAAGCATTAAGTAATAAAGTTCCAGAGTTTAATTAAAAAGTAAAAGTCTAAAATAGGTATTTAAATATACTGAAATATTTTTATATAGAAATGCCTTAATTTCGAATCGAAGTGAGGCGTGAGACAGGGAGAAGCTATTTTTCCGAAACTGTTCACTAATGCGATGGAAGACGTTTTCGCGCTCTTGTTTTAGATGGTACCTTATATGATTATGATGTAAGTGACGTAGTATTTGTTTTGTCAGTAACAACGGGCGTGTGCTGAAAGTGCTGGTCGCTAAGATGACCTTGGAAGAGGCTTGCAGGGCCAGGAGCGGGGGCTGGGCGGAGGCGGGGGAAGGGGGCTCTCCCCCCAAGCGGCTGGCGCTGTCGCCGCAGTTCGACGCGCCCAGCCCCAATGGCGCCACCGTAGCAGGCGTCATCGTCTCGTACGTACCATTCTACTCTTCCTTCATAAGGACGTATTCTCAGATAAGGTCGAAATTTTCTAGGCTTGTTTCGAGAAAAGAGATAAGTGTTCAGAACGCAACTTACGGCGGGCAATTTACTCTTTGTTTTGACGCGTTTCTCTTGGGAGCGACTCTCTATGGCTAGATTTCTTGTGTTAAAACATGTCGTTTTGATAGCGACCCTTTTGTTGAGTTTTGGACATTCAAACTTGAATTTGTGTCAATATATAACTTTAAATGACCGCGTTTTGAATTGCCGCGTGTTTGCTTTGCTTTTATATTTTATGTGTTAAGAATAATTTTGGTTGAAGAATCAGCCCCTTTTGGGACTGCCTGTGTTGTTTTTTTAATTGAAAAACTTAAAGAAAGATACAACTTTACAAGTTTGTGTAGTGAAGTGGTTTTGAACTATTACTATACGGTGTCGTATTTGTGACATTGAGGAATCTTAAGAAGAGAACTGGACTGCAGCACCACCCAGCAGTAAGTTACTTAATTAATGCTTTACCGGCCAGCTTAGAGTGTTCGTTAGGTAATCTTACGGGTGTCGTCTTAGAAATAAAGAAGAAAGGAACAATTTGTAAGTTAGTTATTGTACATTATTTTCAGGCCAGCGCGAAAAAAAATTATTTTAATATACATATTTATATCGAGATTATACCTACTATGTCACATAATAAAAATATTAAGAAAATGTTATTATTAAATATATTAATATTTCACATTAGTTCTATACAAAAACATTGTATCTTGAATATTCAAAATTTTACATCAAAACAATACAAACAGTTCAATTTGATACACAGTAAACGATATTAAAATGACGTGGTCATTTTAGTATATAATACGAGATAACCCACGTGAATAAGTCAGATAGCTCCGAGTGCAAAACGATAATAATATGTAAACGCGGGTTTCCCGAGCTCTCCTTGAAAAATACCAATAGATCTGGTCAACTAAGTGACTTATTCACGCGAGTTATCCCGTATTATTTACGAACAAACGAAACACACCCGTACCGCACACAGCACACTGACACCGAAAATTCACGAATTCAATGTAATCTTTCAGAGATACCAACGAATCTCTGGACGATCTCGCTTTAGGCGAACCGTCTGACCTCGGCCGTCGGCCCAGTCACCATGACCGAAGTCGACACGGTAGGAGTGACCACGACAACAGCCATCATGAGGATGTCCATCCCGAGCGAAGTAAGCGCGGCAGGCGGACCAACGCAGATAACAATGTAGATGAACAAAGTGTCGCTCCAAACAACGGTAGCGTCAATAGGTCGAGGAAACATGAGTGTAGGTATGTAAATAACTATGATTGAATTGCATTTGTCACTGTGACGTCACAGCTGTCAAAGTGACAGTTGACTTGACAGACTATATATAACGTATTTCGGGTTTAAATTCAAAATTGATGAGGACTGAATTCAAAGTTATCCGGAATTGATTCCTGTCTTTGTCTAATTGAAGTCTGCAATCAATCAATTCAACTAAGTTATTTCTGTGTAGAAACTAGTTGCCTGTTATTAATAATTTCCAAAATTGTCTTTCTGTGACAGCTGTCATTATATATGAAGATCTAGCTAAAGTCTTATCTTCATTACTGACTACAAACGAGGCCTACTAGTACAAATGTGCAACAATTATATAGTCCTGAGGGGCGTGCCTTTGTGAGTGAAGTCTGTGAGGTCTGTTCATGGGTAGGGTTGAGTTGTCTTACAAGGCACAATAAGGAAAGAGTAAAACTAGTACATACAAATTGAAAAGGAAAATTAATTATGTATCAGGTCAGTAAGCCGCACAGAGCAAGACAGTCGCGCGACCTATCGTTATGGCAGCAACGACAGCCGCGATAGCGATTCTAGCGGTGGCGACAACAACGAGGGAAGAACTCGACGCACCAGAAAGGTCGTCACTTATAAGGAGAAGCCACTCAACAGGTAAGTTTGAGGAAATTTCTTAAGAGATTACAAACCAATCGTAGAATCACAAGCAGATTAGTTAATCTCAAAACGCCTATTCAGCACCCATTAGCATAATAATAATAATAATAATGCTTTATTCAGTAATAAGGAGATACAGTAGTATATAACATTGTTGAAAACACCTTTTAAGTATTAAATAATACTTGTGTTAGGTATTTTCGCTCTTCCACAATCATTGTCTAGCTAAATCTCCTATTACACGCTAAGTTTATACTGTTAAAACATTCACATGTTACAAAACAAGATACATATTTCTTAAGAATAACTTAGGGTAGGACAAACATTTCAGTTGAGCGTGCCAGATAAATAGATTTAGTGTGTGAGGTAAAGATTGCCACGCCGCCACCGATGACAGCGGCGCGATAACATAACGTAGGCAGTGCATTATAGTGTGTTTACTTGCTCATTAGTGCCAGTAAAGTTGTTGTGTGGTACAAGTAAAAAGATGTTACGTGTTTACATATATATAGTCAGTTTTGAGGCGGTGTATGAGATTGTACCTAATGAGTGTGCTAGTCATATTGGACGTATTTTGTTCATGAGAACAAAATTGTTAAAAGAGTATATTATATAAAATTAAAATATAAGTAATATTAATAAGTATTTTATCTGTGTGTGTGCGTGCGTCTGTGTTAGGGTACGTATGTGTTTGCGAGGGAGGGTGTGTGTGTGTTTGTGTATGTGAGTGTGTGCGGGCGTGTGTGTGTGTGTGTGTGAGGGTGTGTGTGTGTGTGTGTGTGAAAATTTTCTGAGGAACCAGTCTCAAAAGAGTCTGGGCAACAGAAGATTTAGTAGTGTATGTGTTGTGATCAGGAATGTTTTTTTTTGTTTTTTTTTTATATATATATATATATTATTTGCCGTCTACTATATATCTATCATATATACATTTATTTAATAAGTTATATGACTACATAATCCTTTCCATAAGAGCTTCAGTTTCATTAGCAGTTGCTAATGGCTGCTGAATAGGCGTTTGTCAAACCTTATGGCAACTATAGAAACAAGAAGTGGCCGTCGAGTGTTTTAAGGGCGTCCGCAAGTATGGAAGAACTCTGTTTAAGTTAATAAGATCCAAACTTAGTTAACGGCTAGCGAACGTTGGCTTCACTCGCCTGACCACGGCTGACGATAGTATTTGGCCTTATTTTAGCTGGTCGCTGTTTTATACTGAGCCCGACCACTGGTAGGTTTTGTTCAACGGTGCAGACGTCCTTAGAAAATCATAAGTATAACTTTGAGATATAGTTGCTTAACTGTGCAACTTATAATAAGTAAAAATTGAATAGCGAACATCGATAGAGTTACGATAAACTAAGTTACTTGGATAATAAAAAGATAAATTCATTATGTGTAATACCAAAGGGCAGCTGTGTCAATGAATCTCGGCCATGAAGAGAAGGCATGATTGATGCCTGGAGAAAAATGATATCATTGTCACCTCTAAATCACCGTTGGGGTAGTAAGCGTTTATAAGTGTATAAACACCCACGTTTTGCCATTTATGTTTTGGTCTCACGTGTATTGTTGGGCACAGTTCGGCAAAATAATAAGCAATTATTTTAAACGTTATTTTCTTTATTACAGAAAAATGCGAAGATGATCATGGACAATGAATAATTACCTAGAGAAATATCAGTGCTTACGGCTGAGATTATAGACCTAGTATTAGCAGATGTACCTGCCCCGAAAAGGCTGATTATGTATGTCCCCACTAGTTTTACTGCCTGATTGATACCATATTTTACCGCACTTTTCATAATAAGGCAAGCAGGACTCCTTATGTATGTATTCATTTTGTTTATTAATGTACACCGGACAGAGTGAGTGTGAAGAATGTAATGAGGGCGATTGATACAAGGATAGTATTCCAGAATAGCATCATGTGTACATATCTACCTTCAGAGATTGAAATAATCAATTAATGGCGAGTTGCAGATAGTTGAACCGCGGAAGTAGGTAGACAATAAATACAAACAAATATATATAGCTTTATTGCACATTTCGTTGCCTTCTCGGTCGCACATTTCAACATTCAACAAATTAATGTGATTTTTGAAAATATAATTTATTATTTCTGAGGCTTTCAACAAATTTTCATTTTTACAATTTCATATTTCTGGAAAATTAAACACCTTTTTGTAATCTACACTAATATTATAATATAACGAGAAAAGATTTGTATTTTTTTATGTAACGCATAAACTACAAAACTACTGGACCGATTTGAAAAAATATTTCACCATTAGAATCCTACATTATCCCTGATGAAAATAGGCTATACAATACTTTTTTTTTTTTTGAATTTTGAGAAATACCCGTGCGGTGGCGGGGCGAGCCGCTAATATTTTATATTATTATACTAAAAGTTACAATGAAAATGACTTGATAGATAGCAGGAAGTACATACTCATGAAATAAAAATAACATATGATTAATAAAAAATATATAATGTGCGGTCGAGATAGCTTCAAAACGTGAAAGAAGGCTTACTGTAAAGCCACTGTCAGTAAAACCAGCGGGAACCTACAATAGTGCGAATGTAGTGCACTTATATTGTTAATGTTTGCATTAACTCGATGTATATAAGAGTTGTTTAATACTTACTTATAGGACGGACATTTTATTTTGGTCGGCTTAAATATATCCTTTCTAAAGTTTCGTGTACCTTAAATAACTGGGCCACATTGAGGTTTAATGCATGACTGGTGGAAACGCACCCTAATGCGGCCCGGCTATAAGGATTACCAGCTCCATAATTTGTTTCCTTTAAAATACCAAATGCACCCAAAGTTCAGGCCGTCCAAAATGAAACGTCTATAGTCCAGTTTTATATGCTTTGATTTAGATATAAAACTCACCTTAGAGCTCAAGCTAGCGACCTCCGGCTCACGCTCGAAAGAACGCTTCAAAAGAGCTCCTTTTTGGAAGCCTGTTAAAATAACCCTAGGAACTCTGACACATTCGGAATCGCGGCTTGCAGTGAATTTTATTGAACAATTATGTTGAATTGGTAATTTTATTTCTACGGGTACCGCATATGTGTTTTAATCGGTAAGTATTGAAAATACTTAATAGTAAATACTTATTTGTTTTGAGACATATTCGAAAATAATTAATATATCGTTTTTATTAAGGAATTTATCATTGTAATAAAATATATCTGTTCTAACAATACAAAATATAATTTCATTTAAAACCATGTGATACCTAAGTATATTGAGCCAGAGATCGTTAGTTCGAGGTTTGTCAGAGAAAAGATGTATCATGAATTAACAAAAATGTATATGCCTGTTTTTACAAACAAATAGCTCTGCATAAATTATGTTATTAGGTTGGGTTTTGGACCAATCAATCTTACCTTACCTGTATAGCCGATACAGGGATAATTTCAGCGGTGCGCTCCTTGATATGATATACCGGTAAATGGAGAAAGACGATAAGACATATAATACAGGACAATAAGACAGGTTTTGCGCTGTTTTCTTGATACCGTCTGTTTTATTATCAACCTGAGTTTTATCTTCTATACGGCAGAAATTATCCGCGTATTGTTATACCGCGGCTAGCATTGATGGTTAAATCCAGCCTCAAACTCAAAGAATTTAATGAAAAGAAACGCTGAAGCGTGTTTGCAATCCTCATCAAAAAATATCTATAATGAAATAAATTAGTTAAGTCAATAGACACTGTTCTTTAAATGCAATAATAATTCGAAATTTATTCAATGTAATTTTATTGAAGATATAGAATTTAAAAGAATCAAGACATGTTTCTGAAATGTAATCTATTACCAACATACTTGACATTTTCGCGAATTTATGTTTATATTGAGCTCCTTATGGGAATATTACGACGGCTAGCAGGAACAATGCATAACTCAAATAAATTATTCAATAAAATTATAATAATTGCTTTTGTACTTACTATTTTAACATTATTCATAATATTGGATCCTTGAATGTAACCATATATATTTTAGATAGTTATTTATATATTTAAATGGCTGGATCCACGGATATCGGGGGATATGGCATGGGGTCATGGTTAGTGTAGCCAGCATAAGGTCTATCTGACCATATATACAGGCGGAGAATATGCGCTCCGCTTAGTTACATTACAAATACCGAGTGCATTACATGCTTTAAATTATTTTATAAAATACCTCGTTGTTTAATTTAATCCCGCAAAAATAGCACGATCGCAACAAACCTTGAAACAATTGATTTTTGGCGTTTGTTTGAGTGAGCAAGTTAGGTGCGGTTAAAATTTTAACCAAAAAATCGAACCGACTTCAACACTCAAAAGTGTGAAATAACTTGTTGAAGTCGGTACCATGATAGTTCAAAAATACCTATTATCACAATATAGTGCGCATGGTACCGACTTTGACAAGTTATTTCACACTTTTGAGTGTTGAAGTCCGTTCTATTTTTTGATTAATATTTTTTTTTTCAATCTTTTTAGTGACTCTTGCTACTTACGGGATCGATTGTCATTTACTGTCAACGACTATATCATCAAGATAGGAAAATATTTTTTAAGTTATTGGAGTGTAACGGCTTGACCGATTTTGATAAAATTTAAATGGAACCAAGCGAAAAAGCATGACCTTTAAAATAAAAAGAGAATTATCAAAATCGGTTCACCCAGTCAAAAGTTCAGAGGGAACAAACATAAAAAAGACAAGTATTGTGAACCTCCTCCTTTTTGGAAGTCGGGTAAAAAGAGGCAACGTTGGTACACGGAAATTACTTAGTGAATGATTGGTGACGATGGCATATCTCTCGAATATCTGTGGCTGGAGCTGGAGAACTGAAAGTTTTACAAAATATTGGATGAAATAAAAACATTTCCTGATTACATTTATTAAATTTCTTAGTTATTCACAGCTTTAATACACAGTTGAAGCATATTTTAATAAGTTATTGCAAATAACACGTTTATTTCATAAGATGATAGATTTTATTTTAATTAGTATCCCAAAGACGCTGTTTCCGATACATTTCAGTCTCTGGCGGAGCTTCGAACACAGAAGTGTTCTAAGAAGGCTATAGTTTCAAATTATGTAAAATTCACGCTATTCTATACTAGATGGATTTGTAATATAAAGACTGTATTCCTTTGTTAAGTGTTTAAAGTATTGGTTGATGTCAAAAATAAATAATTTATTCGAATATATTGCTTGAGAATGTGATAGGATTATCAAGAATAATAAATTAAATATTTTATATCTCATTCTTTCATTTTATTATATTCACAAAATATTAATTTTCTGTTGTTATGAATTTAGATACCGATATATTTTTTTATTATTGTTGATAGGTAGTCGAAGGTGTAAATAACCTGGATATACTGGCTCTCAAGGATAGCTGCCGGAACGCACCGTTAAGTGCTTGGCGACAGATTTTCTACTTGAGGGTGGTCGCTAGCCAGGCGAGCATTCGCAAAATGCCCTTCCACCATGCGATGAAGCTCAAGCCCGCGGCGGCATTCGAACCTGCTGCGGGTCAGTCCATAGCCAATGCCACTGAGCCATCACTACTTCAACAGTGAATGTGTTACCGTTTTAACGATGTGGAGCAATTTTTTTTTATGCCTGACCATGGCGATATCACTGCTGCGCTTTTATTTAAACTAAATAACAATGTTAAATTTTTTTTTACCAAAAATTGGAACTACATTCATCACTCAAGTTTTTTTTTTGCTCGATAGGTTAGCCTTTGACCACTATCTCACCTGATGGTAAGTGATGATGTGGTCGATGATGTTGTTCAGACTAACCTAGAGTTACTGGCTCTCAAGGACAGCTGTCGGAACACACCGTTAGGTTAGGAGAAAAATGACAAATTTGTTCTTGTTTGGTTATTAAAGAACGGTTTTCAGAGATGTTTCCTTCATATGCCTGTAAGACATTGCTTCTTGCCAAATTTCATAGTTCTAAATCTACAGAAAATCCCTATATAGCTTTTAAACTTTTTTAGACTCGAAAGGGATTTTGCTTATTCAATACATAGCCCAAAATACCAAAGTATATTTGCAGCTTACGCAAATACTATGCGTGATTTTAAAGAAGCAATAATAGAAAAGGTGGGCAAAAATAACCGCGGGTGTTCTGCCCGGGTGGTATAACAAAACATGTTTAATCATAATGTGTTTCATGCAAATAAGAAGACAACATGACAGAATTTACTTGTGAAAGTACAAGTTACCTTGACACCTGTTTTTGGAGAATACTGCTGCTGAAATTTGTCAAGTTTTTTTGTATAATACAGGCTGAACACAAATCATAATTAATAATTTACATTACGATACATCCATTTAATGTTTCTGATTTTTCTGGCACTAATTACACTGATAATGAGATGTACCAGATTTACCATAGCTATCCCTTTCAAATTCCAAGTTGTTTGATTGAGATAGACAGAGACACACTATCATGGTTCAGCACATGGATACAAGAAGGGTTGAAGATGCTCATGGCTACTTTAATTGTGACTCTTCTTTCAAGATTTACATACTATTTATACTTCTAGCCAAACCAAGACAAAACAGCGGAGTTTTCGAGTTTCTTCGGAAAAACGCAATACAACTTAAAAACTGCTATATCGTCATTAGATATTCTTTCAACAAAAGCCGTTTGGATTTTTGTGGACACTTATACAACTATTTAAAATACTTATCAGAGCACTTGGTCGAAGCGTCGCGTGATCAAAATGCTGGCCACTTTTTAGCTCAACGAATAAGCATTGCCATTCAACGGGGCAATGCTGCCAGCATGGCACGCTGCCAACTGGTAGTGGGCTGGAGCATTTGGACTGCCTGTGAGTCTGCAATGACTTATAGGTTGTCTTAATGCTTTTATTGTAATACCCGTAGGACGTTGAGTAAGAAGGAAGTTGTAAGTTAATGTTTAGTTATTTGACACAGGATTATTATAGAAACCCTCCTATCGTTCGAGAACTTGCATTAATAGTTATAGCTAGAAATGACGTTTGATGAAGTTGTGAAACGATTATGAATAAGGAGGTAAATGTAGAGAGAAAAAATAATTAATTTAATTATTAATAAATAAATTGACTTTAGTTGTCTAGTAATTGTTTAGTTAGTAAATTATCCAGTGAGTTGAGTTGCCGCCCTCGATCACATCTTGGCATTGATACAAAAATATTTTTTTATATAAATTTCTTCATTTTAGAATAAGTTCACTTTTTATTCAGGATTGTTCTTTGAAATTTGTTTACTTCAATTTAATATGCGAACACCGCTGCCGGCGGTATTATATAAGATTTGATGTGATTGTATCATAGGTACTGTGCACATTACTTACTTTTCAATTTGTTTATCGGGTTGGAGGTTCTATCGACAAATTATACATTCATTCTACCTAACAAAATGGTTTATTTTTCTAATGAGAGTATATTTTTGTACTGTAAAAAATGTAAGTAATATATTTGCATGTATTCTCCATTAAAAATCTATGTGCACTTCACAATAAATGTTATAATGTTTAGTTGTGGTACATATGTTTATTCTACCTTGTTGGACATATTTTAAATTTTATTTTATTGTATAATTTTATGTACTTAAGATATTAATATCATTGTGCTGTAAGGAATGAGATGCGTGTGAGAATTTTGCAGCTTTCTAAGAACTGTAAGTACTTATATATAATTTTAATGCTTTGTTTCTCAGCTATATTATTGTAAACGAAACTACGAAAATTGATTCATGACTAGTCAAAATAAAATCAAGTGCTTTTGGTTCAATAGAAAATTTTCGTATATTATTTCGTTACTAAGCAACCAAAACAAATGACAATATTATAAATAAAAAGAAATACAAGATTACCAAAAAGTTTGCCATAGTCGTGCACATTGGCGAAGCAGTTACTGAATATGCAGCCAACAATAAAATCGACTGGAAATTTATACCTCCATCTGCTCCGTTTATGGGCGGCGCGTGGGAGCGCTTGATAAAAACCGTAAAAACAGCCCTCAAAGTCACACTCAGAGACCGAACACCAACGGATGAAGTACTGGCAACCCTCTTACTGGAAGCTGAAGCCTTGGTGAACTCGCGACCGCTAACCCACATCTCACCGGACCCAGCTGACACAGAGGCCCTCACACCCTTTCATTTTTTGCTTGGAAGCTCATCTGGCCGTTCCATTCCAGCCCAAGTGAGCGAAGCAGATTTGTGTAGCAGAAGTGGCTGGCGCAGAGCTGTTAGACTGGCCGACCATTTCTGGAGGCGTTGGGTACGCGAATACCTACGCTCCAAGGCGCATACGAGCGTATAACACAACAGCGGTTGCTCGGATTGGGGACCTTGTCTTGATCGCGGACGGAGATACTATTACTATTACAGCCACTTTCCCTGGCCGAGATGGCACTGTTCGGGTGGTAGACGTACGGACCTCCGCTGGGATTTTACGACGGCCCATGAAGAAGATCGTCCTTCTATGAAAAAAGGGGGAGAATGTGCACGACTATGCCAAACTTTTTGGTAATCTTGTATTTCTTTTTATTTATAATATTGTCACTTGTTTTGGTTGCTTAGTAACGAAATAATATACGAAAATTTTCTATTGAACCAAAAGCACGTTTTATTTTTTAGCTTTACGAATGGTCAAAGGTACATTTACCAGGATAAAGAGGTTATTGGATTAATAAGCCTTATATATTACATTGTAAAAATTTCAACTAATATTATCTTTCAGGAAAGGGAACATAAACATCTAAAAACAAAATCCAAACAATATACTTACGTAAGAGTGTATTTCAAAACATCACAAGTAATCTTAGATAAAATTATTTTAAACTAGCGGCCCACCCGGCTTCACACAGGTAGTTCCGACTATATACATTGAGATGTAAGCTATCCTATCTTTCAAGTTTGATCAAATTGCATACGGTGCGCAAATCAAATTTAAAAATGGTTTAGTAGCATAAGAGTCCTTTGCGGACAAACAACGTGACACGTAATTTTTATATATAAAGATTAAGGTGGAACTGCACATATGTGGCGGGAAATTTAATACAAAGTTTTTCGCTTTTATATTTACGTTACTAGTCCATATTTTTAGAATACGCGAACTAGATGAATATCGACGGTATTATATTGAAACTATACAAAACGTACCCGAAAATCTCCAACAATATTAGCCGTGACTAATGTATAGGTAAACTTTAATTAGATTATATTAAACGATATTCTCAGAGTCTCGCGAATCACAACATCAAACTCAATAGTCACCCAGCCTAACTAAAAATATAATTCTAACATAGTAATTTTTACATTAACACATGCCAAGCTATAATAAGATTACAAAATTTTGACGAAAGGAAAGATTTGAAGTAGCGGGATTCGAACCCGCAATATCTGCCCCTAAAGCTAGGCAAATCGATCTATCGTGGGTCATATCTCAAATCTTAGTATCCTTTCGTTCCTATTGTTTAACCGTGATGAGGAGACGGAGCGATATCTGCAGCCAAACTAAATTTAACTACAAACAAGACTAATTTACAATTAGCTACTTGTTTACGATGACGCAACCGCAACATTGTAATTTTTGAAATAACGCCAGGGAAAAATTGGATTACAAAACAGGTTTTATGCAAAAAACATATTACAAATGGGCGCAATTCGAATTTCGCTTGTATTTAAAATTTTTCCACTCGATGTAATTTGATTATTTTCTAAAATTTTAACATTTTTATAGCCCGCTGGAACTGTGATGTTCGCCCTAAAGAAACTGTAAACGGGACACCTAATAGTTTATAATGACCTAACCAATTCTATCATTATTAAATCAGGCACATATTTGCATCTGGGTGAAGGTAGACGCGCCTCTCTCTTTTTCAACAGAGGGTATCGCGGGGTGCCGGGCGCCTGAACCGCATGCCAGTCGCGAGCTGACACTTCTAGGGCGTTCGGATAGCCTATCAGTTCCAAAAATAACACTCACAAACGCTAAAAATGATCACGTAGGGCGTTCGTATAGGGACTTCGTGAGCATATATATCGTTTTCGCTCTCCGTTCGGATAGCTTTGAAAACGCTACAAATGACAGAGAAAAGTGCTATTTTTGACCCACGTCTTACCGTGGGATCGTTGTGATAGTTTTTTGACAGCTTGGACATTCATATCTACCTTAACATTTTATGAGAATTAATGTGGTTCCTATCATAAAGAATAGAACTGGCGATGCCTCCGACAGATTCAATTACAGACCTATATCTTTGGCTTCAGTTGTTGCACCTATATCTTTAGCTGCTGCAGTTCCAGAAAACGTTATTTTGGTGTTCAGCGGTTGTCAAAATAAGCATAAGACGTTCGGATAGCATAGTCATTGGTGATCAAAAATAGCAGAAGCTTCTTTCCGAACGCTAAGATACAAATGCTACTTTTGAAACTGCTACAAACGCAACAGAGCCAAAACGAACGCACCTACAGTTGGTTGCACACTAGTAGCATGGTGGCTACTCGTGTGCGTGCCCTAGTATTCACATAGCGTTAATCGAGACTTGGCGAGAAAGTTGCTTTACTTCGATTAAGCTATCAAGTAGAAGAGTGGGGCGCGTCTTCGTGGATAGCATTATACAGTATTTCATATAGTCCAAGATATCTTCATACTTTAGCTTTGATTTTAAAGAAAACGATCACTGCACCAAACTTTTTAAGCTATGGAGCATTGATATAATTATAATATACTAGTCGCTTCTCTCCAGGTGAGACCCACCTATGATCAGCTGGTCCATTACCCGAGGTTCACTTATCTAGTTTACCTGGGTAGGATTCAGGTACTTATTTATGACCCACGGTTGATGTGCTCTGGGTCTCTGTTCAGTTCCCGATAATGTGATCTATTTTATTATATATAGATATATAGATGTGTCATCTATTTTATTTTTCGGTAAAAATAATAGTAAATTAAATTATAGAAAAAACCGACTGCATTTATAAATAGAAGGTAATTGAAAAACAATAAACAAGTTTTATAATCTGTAAAATAAATATTAAAAATGCATTAACTTTTTTTTTATTTAATGCCAGGCAGTGCATTTTTTAATTTATAATAGACAGTAATGTCATCTCAGGAAGCAGTACAGAATGCCTATACACAGTTTGTGAAGTCCAAGCCCAAAGTTTTATTGAAAAGGTTTATATGATCTTCCTTTTAGATAGCATACACGTACAGACAAAAAGGGAAGGTAGATACTTTGATTAAATAAATATATTTCATTGAACATAAAAAAACAATTCACATTGATTGCGATTTCAAACTTTAACTCCTAATATGGTCAGCAATAACATCATATCATACACCAAACAGGTCTACAACAGGTAATAGGATATGAAAAAGTACCCTAAGTTCACAAAGCAGGACATAATTTTAGTATCCGTACTCCACCCAGGTAGTTATCATCTACCACGAACAATTAACCCATCAAATGCTCGTCAATTCCTTATAAAAATACATTACACCTGACAGACCTATCCGTATCGGAACGACTGCTAAGCAAAAAAACTATGTAGACAAATTAAAAATTTAGCAGAACGTCAGCATCGTTATATGTATGGACATATTATGAATCCGTACTAGAATAGGCGTACCGCAAGGATCAATTTTAGGACCTTTTCTGTTTCTAGCATATATAAATGATCTGCCTTGCATGGTTAAAAATTTCTGCGATATAGTTTTATTCGCAGATGATACCTCCCTAATTTTTAAAGTAGATAGGAGGGATAGTGAACTTATTCATGTAAATAATGTGTTATCTATGATCTCTAAGTGGTTCGCGGCTAATAATCTTCTCTTAAATTAAAAAAAGACCAAATGTTTAAAGTTTTCTTTACCAAATGTTACTTATGTTGAACCAAACATTAAGCTTGGCCTAGAAAAACTCTCTTTTGACAATGCGACAGTCTTCCTGGGAATTAAAATGGATTCAACTTTACAGTGGAATCCACATATACATGATCTATCTGGAAGACTTAGCTGCATATGCAGTTCGTAAGATAAGACAGCTAACAGACGTAGCTACTGCTAGGCTCGTTTATTTCGCGTACTTCCACAGTATTATGTCTTATGGTATATTGCTGTGGGGAGCTGCTGCTGAGATAGAGACAATCTTTATCTTACAAAAGCGTGCAATTCGAGCCATATATGAAATGGATCCTAGGGAATCCCTTAGAGATATTTTTAAAGAAATTGATATTTTAACTTTACCAAGTCTGTATATATTTGAAAATATTATGTATGTTCGTAAAAATTTGAGCAAATTTAAATCAAACAGTGACAATCACGATTATAACACTAGGAATAAAGATAAAATAGCGGTGCCAGGTTTTAGATTAGCAAAGACAAATAAAAGGTCCTTCTTAGGCAATTGTGTGCGGTTTTATAATAAATTGCCCAAACATATTACAACGCTCACAGAAAGAAAATTCAAGTTGCATGTGAAGAATATTTTGATAAAGAAATCTTACTACACAGTTTGTGATTACTTAAACGACAAAAATGCCTGGACTGGTTCGCCTCTGCCAAGCTAGCGCCTAACACCTAGGTAATGTAAATTAAGTATTGTAATAATTTCATTATATAGTATGTACTTAACACATTTTTAAAAAACGTTTAAAAGAATGGCCCCGAGTTTCTTGCCCGTTCTTCTCGCAGTGGCTCTATAACTTTTGTTTGCTGAACGTGGCAGTACAATGTAGTATATTTCAATATTAAAATTTGTAATTGACCTTCATAAGAGCGTCGTAGACGCCTAAATTGAATAAATGATTATGACTTTTGACTTTTTATGATGTTGGCATTCTGTTAATTTGAAGCTGTGAGGATAATGACATAATCAATATCTGTTAATATAGCTGTAAGTCTGAATCGAAGTTTTTATTCAATATCGCATAAACTTGTACCTGTGGTCACACCAATAAACAAAGGAACAGAATGAAAGCTACAACTTTGCCCGCTTACTGAGCTGGTTCAAACCGGTTCCTCACCCGAGCGGGCGCCGCTGTGACCGCACGTCTTGTCTGTGATTAGTCAGACTCACACATAGCTGTGCGTGTAGTAGTAAAGCTTTCACATGTGGCTTTGTCCTGAGTTCCTGACTGATGGACAATATTTTGATACTAAGCAGGTATGTCGTATTATGATTTTTGTCATAGTCACGATTTGCGTCTTGAGATTATTGATTATATTACTTAGGTGAATTGTTTGCTTTAATCAAAACATCCATTTTGCTTAGTGGTTTCAAAAGAGATTTAGAGGTTTCGAGTCAGCAATTATGCTATTTGGACATTTGCCATGTAGTTTGACATACTGCTACTTGGTCGATTTGCCTACATGGTCGTTTTAGTTTTTGGTTTCTTAGCAGTCATTCTGATACATATAGAGACAGACATCAAATTCCCAAAATCTTGAATCTAATTCCATACAGTTTTTTTCATCACATCGTTCCTACAGTACTTTTATTTCATGGCTCAACCATTCTATATCTACTCTACGATACTCTAGCGTTTTAACGTGTGTGTAGAATGTAATATAATTGGATAACAACATTAAACATTTAAGAGTTAAAATTATTTTCATATAATATGGTTAGGTAGCGGGGAGGTCTTTGTCAGGAGGCGTAGGCGCCGGCTCCGGGGGGAGCAGCGTTATGGTGGCCGTCGGCTCGGGGGGCGCGCTCGCCTGAAACAAATGGATATGCTTTAATACATACATAACAATATAGGTCCTATAATGTTGTGTAAACCGCATTTTTTTAATGTTATTGTGACGGAACCAGCTAGAGGCCCCACATGGACTAACCTCTGCCTATAACAGATGCATTTCGTCACAAGTCACGAATTGCACTGCGCCTGTCACCTTGAGGCATAGTTGTTAAGTCTCATGTGCCTGTAATTTCACTGGCTCTCAAGGACCGCTGCCGGAACACACCGTTAGATACTGGGCGACAGATTTTTTACTGCAAGGTCGCTAGCTAGGTGTCCAATCGTAAAATGCCCTTCCACCATGCTGTGAAGCTCAAGCCCGCGGCGGGATTCGAACCATGGACCTGCTGCGCGGCCATGCATAGCGACTGCCTCTGAGCCATCACTGCTTCATTTGTGACTTGTGACACATGAACAAAATGTTTGTCATATTTGCATATTTTGCATTGATGTTTTTCGTCAATAATGACACAGATGAGACAATTTAGCATTTCTTTTGTAATAACATTCCCGTTGCCTTTTCGGATTTAATTAGGTGCGTTAAAAAAGAACCGTTTACATCTTCACTGTAAAACCTTAAACTTATTGAGGAGCAATAAGAATCGCATTCGGCGTTAAATCAGTGATGGATGATTTGTGTTTATTTTGTATAAATATTTTATTATATTGTAGTTTATAAGATACTGTTAATTGTGACGAAGAATGCCTATAGAATATTTTAAGTCGAACCATGTTCTCGTGTGAGTGACTTTATGTCTTATTTGAGAATAAAGTTCTTTAAACCTAACCTAAAACCGTAGCAGCGGCATACGACTGTATGCCGCGCGGTCGTATCGCAATTAATTATATAATTCACCATGAATATAACTTTTTTTTGCTGATATGCTAGCCTTTGACCTATACTCACCTGACGATAAGTGATGATGTGGTGGAAGATGTTATTCAGTGTAAGCTAGAATTACTGGCTCTCAAAGGCAACTGCAAGGACACCCCCTTAGGTGCTCGGCGTCAGATTTCTGTTTAAGGGTAACTGGCAAGGCGCTTCGTTCACGGAATGCCCTAATTTTTTTCAAGTATAAAGGCGTTTTTTGTAATAACGTATGCTTACCTCTGATTCGTTGATGGTGAGCGTTTGTTCCGCCGTGTGATGCGTATGCGTATGCTTAGCGTGCTTCGCGTGCTTGGCGTGCTTCTTCTCGACGTGTCCGAAGCAATGCTCGCACTCGTCGTCGCTCGACTCCGAATCTGATTCGTCGAATTTTCGTGGCTTCTCGTATATGCAGCAACCTGGAATTAAATATGTGAATCTTAGATATCAGAATACCTACACCTAAGGTTCAAGCGGTCACGTGGATTGCAGGAAATTTTTATTGTACACCAGTTGGTCATAACAAAATCCGATCCAAATCATAGAAAAATGACAGTTTCAAGATGACGTATTCCTATAGAATTATTATTATTGAATAATAGGCGAGCAGCCACAGGCTGATGTGCCTATATCTAGGTTGGTGTGTGTTAGTTCATATTTGTTTATAATAAATAAAAACTTGAGAATTAAATCACTACTGTTCCACTTTCACTATTAAGTTTGTTTTCACAAAACCACTTGTCAAGTCTATTCTTTAAACTGCTAGATGTTGTAGATCAATCACTTCCTGCGGTAATTTGTTCCACAACAGCGTCACTTTGTTGTTGGGTGATGTGAAAGCAGGCGAATAGGATGCAAGCATGTAATGTACGAGTTTTTTTCCGTGGTTCTGCACCAATCCTTACTACAGTTATGATGTCTAATAGTCGGGTGGCTTTTGAGTCGTCACTCACGTGCATCGCGAAACTAACCTCGAGAGTGGAATTGATAGTCCGGCTAATCTGGCAACTGATGTGTGATATTGCACTCATTAGAATATTAATATATTATTTTTCCTAGTGAGGTGCTTACACTATGGTAATGTATCGATTTTCTTAATAACTTATAAGTTTTATGATAAACACATATTGTATGTCACAGGTTATTTATGTAATCATTGTACAATATTCACATAATTCTAGTGATGTGAGACATAGTCCTTACTTTATTTTTTTCCTATATTAAAATCAAAACTTATAAAATGATATTTGTTAAGCACAAGCAACTTATAATATTTTATGGTATGTTATTCTTCTGTATTTCTTTCTTGCATCTATATAAAAGCAGACTTAAAAGCGGTGAATGGCTCATGTGAATTTAATAATGTAGGTATATAGAATTACTGTAAGTCCAAAAAATCAAATCATAAAATTTTGGAAGTACTCATTAATGAATCGAAGTATTATAATATTGAATTTGCAAATAATTCCTACCCTAACTTGTGATTAGAAAATAATTTTGATGTTGTTATAAACTAGCAATAGGTAATGGTACATTTGGTAAATTCTTACAAGGGTGAACACATAATGTTACACATAGAAAGTAGTTTCTACTGTCTACATACTTCCTATAGCCAAGCACAAAAGATAGTATTCATACTCAACGCTCAAGATAGAATAGAGACGCTTATGTTGTATTTCATCAAAATATTGATTTTATCGATATCGATTAAATTAGCACATTAATAAAGTCTCATCACTATAAACCACGTGATGGTGGCTTAGCCAATTAGAACGCGTTTTGATAAAACAAAAATTGTCTGAATTGATTTCGTACAAAGCAACTAGAATGGCTCCTCTTTGGGTTACTTTCTCGAAGCTCACGTGACACTCGTGAGTCATCTCTTTGTGCAAGTTCGGTCGGGAAAGTACTACCACCATACATATTTCTACCGCGAAGCAGTAACGCTCGCATTACTGCTTGTGTTCCAATTTGAAGGGTATGGGGTGCCGATGAAATTATATAAATACTTAAAATCTCTATATTGTCTCAGGTTGTCAAAATACACCAACGTAGATCTTTACCTAGGAAACTAACGTTCTCGCGGTCGACAAACAGACAGACTTACTTTCGCATTTATAATATTAGAACTGTTAGTACTGATTGACCTTTATTTCAATCACATGTATAGTAGTTACACTGTAAGAGCTAAAACTTCGTCTGTAAAAAAAGGGAATGTAATGTTTCATCGAATTATTTACGAAACTATATATACATACTTTAAGATTCAAGCTTGAAAGTGCCAACTAGATGATAGATATGATTATTTAGGTATATTGATACAACGTCAACAATGATTAGATCAACCACCACTATCCGTGTAGAAACGAAACGAAAGACGCACTGTCGTCAACATACATAGAAACGCACCACTCTGGCGATAGAGCGTTTCTTGGTAAAAACGAGAGCATTTTGGAGCATTATAACTAAGTAACTTACATTTAGACTTCTTCTTGTTCATATTTTCATTGTCGACCGTGTCCTCTGTCCACACGACTTTCTTCCGTGTCTGCGCTCGCGTCTCTGGCGTTGCGGTCGGCCGCAGCGTGATTACCGCCACGCGCTCTACCGAATCCTAGGCATGAAAACATCAACATTAGTACTTTTTAACCGACTTGAAAAAAGGAGGATGTTCTTAATTCTTCTGTTTTTTTTTATTTTGATATTTATTTTTATGTTTTATAGCTGATACTTGTCTTTTGGTTCCATATAAATTTTATCAAAACCGGTCAAGCCGTTTTTGAGTTACACACCAATAACTGAAAAATATTTTCCTATCTTGATGATATAGTCGTTGACAGTGAATAGCATTCGATCTCGTACGTAGCAAGGGTCACTAAAATGAGTAAATAACATTTTTTTACCAAAAAATGGAACTGATTTCAGCATCTTTTTCACACTTTACTGGGTAGCTACCACCCTCACCACCACCAAACCAAGTAGAAAATCAAAAAAGCACCTAACGGTGTCTTCCGGCAGTTGTCCTTGAGAGCCAGTAATTCTAGGTTAGCCTGAACAACATCTTCGACCACATCATCACTTACCATCAGGTGAGATAGTGGTCAAAGTCTAACCTATCGAGCAAAAAAAAAACTTTTTAGTGTTGAATGCAGTTCCAATTTTTGGTAAAAAAAAATTTGACATTGTTATTTAGTTTAAATAAAAGCGCAGCAGTGATATCGCCATGGTACTAAGTGACAGCTGTCACACTAGCAGTCGCTGTGCTGGTTCGAGTCTTACCATGGGTGTGCTAACTTCGTCATTGCATGGTACCAAAGAATTTGGCAATGGATCTGCCTCTCTAGCGTGGCTAATAAAATGGCAATGGCAGATGTGGCCAAATTTAGGGTGGCATTTGTTCAAGCACTCCCTACATGCCTCTCTATCTTCCGAGATTCTGCTACCACTTACGATTGGCAGACTACATTTTCAAGTCTTAAGGATTTTTCCCATACTCGGCAATTTTTTTTTATGCCTGATAGGTTATCTTCGACCACTATCTCACCTAGTGGTAAGTGATGACGTGGTTGAAGATGTTGTTCAGGCTAACCCAGAATTACTGGCTCTCAAGGACAGCTGCCGGATCACACCGCTAGGTGCTTGATACAATACTCAATACAATTACTGTCCCATAAATCACTTTTACCTTGCATGTAAGCAGTAGTGTTCAAACATTACTGTTTAGGCATGGTGGGTACTGTAGAAAGAGAAATTAATTAACGTCTCAGAGCGATGAGTGCAGTGCAGTATCTTGCAGAACGAGAACAGTGTAACAACAACTGTAATGGACAGGTATAACGCTTACCATCAGACAAGCGACTAGATAATAAACTGATACTACAAGATTTTAGATGACCTTTCATTTTAATCATATATGACCTTGTTGGTCAAGACTTTGTATTTTATTAGACCCCTAAGTCCGATAGTTTTTGAGGGTTTTGAGCCAGACATCGTCAGTGGCAGACTGGTATCTGGAACTGTGCTGGGTAAATGGCAATTTACATAAAATTTTATGTAAATGCTTGATATTACAAATGACATTAGGACACTTTTATTACCCAAGGGATTATAAAGATTTCCCCCATCTAAATTCATTTCACATCCGCTTGTTGAATTTATTGTAATGATAAGAGCAAACTATTACTGCTTATATCAACAGCTCGGTCGGAACATATAGGTAAATGGTGGAAATTTTTTAGTAATGCATCCTTCAAATGAGATATTTGATTTTCGATCTTGCACTAGACTGCTATTCCAAAAGAAAATGATGGTTTAAAAATACTGGATTCAGATATTATATTTCCATTGGTTTTATGGACTTTGATCAGTTCAAACTTCAAAGAGATTGTATTCAAGTAGTGTTATTAAAATATTTATTGTATAACTCTTACATCATATCTCTTATCATAAAGGATATTTTCTTAATAGATATCAGATAAAAAACGTTTCGTATTAAAAACATCACCATAATAAAATATAATTTCCTATGCAGATAAGATAACAGGTAAAGTATACATTTAAATACCAACATTTGTAAATAGAAATATCTCAAAAAATAAAAGCATTTGTAGTCATTATTTCACAATTTTGTTACTGAAAAGGGTCTTAATTTTACTATCATGGTAGCCCAGGAAGTTGGATAGAATATCTGTAGTATGCTGCCCTAAAGTGGGAGGAGCTACCCTGGCCTCATTACCACCTTGACTATACACGGTTGGAGGAGCAACCACTTTGATAGTCCCTGCATCAGGGTGTGGTAACTCTTTCACCAACTTGATTGCTTTCACATGTTCATCTTCAAACACATCTTTCATTGTATTAATAGGCCCATTTGGAAAAGAAGCATCTTTAAATAGCGCCATCCATTCCTTATTTGTTTTTGTTTTAATGACATTGCTGATAATGTCTATGATTTCCTCGCGATTTTGCACTCTGGCTGAATTATCTTTGAACCGTTTGTCATTTATTAATTCTTCTCTATTGATTAACTTGCAGAAATCTGCAAACTGTGGGTTTGAACCAGTTCCAATTACCATTTCACCGTCTTTGGTTTTAAATGCCTGGTATGGGACGAGATTAGCATGAGCTGTTCCCCATCTTTGTCCTTCTATACCACAGTTCAAATAAATGTTTGCAATATTGGTCATGCTTGATATCTGAGTGGAGAGCAAATTGCAGTCTATTCTCTGGCCTTTGCCAGTTTTCTGTCGGTAATAGAGTGCAGTCATGATGGCTCCAAAGGCGTGGAGTCCAGTTGTGATGTCAGTTATGGCAACACCCGGTTTACAAGGGTTGCCGTTTCTCTCTCCAGTTACATTCAACATGCCGCCCATGGCTGAAGCAATGACATCATAACTGAAACAAGCATTGCAGTTAATGAATGTGAATAAGTACAATGTGAAAATTCTTATGGAGCTGTGATAGATGATTTAGAAGTACTGGAGAATTGCCATTTCAAATGAATTCGGTATAATATAAACTAAGAAAAATAAATTGCTTATGATGAAATTTTATTGAAATCTCTATGAAAGCAAAAAATCTATTTTGAAAGTCCACATTTCAGATCAACTAGAACACAACTTGAATGAACATTAAACAAATAACATTTGATAATTATTAGATTCAGGCATTACTTTGCAGAAATTTATATTTTATAAATATTTTAGACCAGCCCCATATTTAACAAAAATAAAAAATAAACATATTATTTAATAATATTCTATAGTCTATGTTCATCAAGAATAATGTAAGATTATAATGGTGGAAGAATTTTTCTAATCGGTCCAGTAGTTTTTTAGTTTATTTGTTACCTACAAACATACTAAACAACAAATCTTTCCTCTTTATAGTATTAGTATAGACTGAGAGATGTCAATCATGCACTCAGAGAGGTAAGACCTCTTGAGGATGCATCATGTAGAAGCAAATTGCATTGAAAATTCTTTCAGTTAGCCTATGTTGTGATTATGTCAGAACAGATTTACAGGAAAATTAGGCAGAATTGTCACTAGATTCTACTGTTATTTTAAATGATTTTTCAATGATATTAATTTAACATTTTGTTAACTGTGCCTTATAGATAGGTTAGCCTTTGACCACTATCTCACCTTATGGTAAGCGGTCAAAGATGTTGTTCAGGTTAACCTGGAATTACTGGCTCTCAAGGACAGCTGTCGGAACACACTGTTAGGTGCTTGGCAACATATTTTCTACTTGAGGGTGGTAGCTAGCCAGACAGGCATTCGCAAAATGCCCTACCACCATGCAAACTAACTACTTACCCTGGTTTAGTAGCATAAGGCCCAGTAGGTCCAAACCCTGTGACAGCACAGTATATCAGCCTTGGATTCACTTTCTTTAGACTTTCATACCCCACTTCTAGCTTGTCCAGTTTGCCCGGTAGAAAGTTTTCCATAGCAACATCACATTTTCTTGCTAAATCGTATATCACTTTTTTTCCTGCAACCATAACAAAAATCTTGAAATAAGTAAGTCCAATAAAAATTTATTTGTAAAATTAAATAATATTGTTATGTTATGGTATTAGGTACTTTAAAAAACTCATTTTCTCACAGTCATAGAGTAAATTTGTTATATTATGTGTGAATTAATTTAGCGGCTAGTATGATACATGGCAAACAAGGTTCACTACATATGTAAGGTATATTCTACCTAACTTACTTGATGTTATAGAAAAAAATTAAGTATCTTACTTACCATCCTCAGTCTTCAAATTAACACAGATGCTCTTCTTATTTCTATTTATTGACAAGAAATAATAGGAATCTTTGTCTCCATTTATAAAGGGCGGGCCCCACTTGCGAGCTTCGTCACCATCTAAACTTTCCACTTTGATTACATTAGCACCTAAGTCTCCTAGGGTCATGGTACAGACTGGTCCTGCCACGACCCTGCTCAGGTCTAGAACATTGATATCGCTCAGAAGGCCATGATTAGTTGAATAATTCCGGGAGACTTTGAAATGCACTCGAAAAATACACAGACCTAACCGTTTCATAGTTTCCATCGTGATTGCCCACTAAATGTAAATTTGAGCTTGACGAGCTATCGGTAACAGTGAGAGAACATAGTATTAATAGATCAAATATAAAAGATAACGAATTGTAAACAGCGATTATTTTACCTCCTGTAGTTGTTGAGGCACCGTCGTAACAGCAGCCGTGCTTGTGGTTGCCATTTCTTCAGGAAGCACTAGGCGCTGTCTATCTCCCATCAAACAAAGTGTAACTTATGTAATATTTTCACATATTTGTTTTGTTTAGTGAAAAGCGCAAATTAATCATAGTCGCGTAGTCCTCAATTTGGTTGCTTTTTTATTATCTTTTCAAGTTCTCAACTCAACTGTCAGATTTTAAGGAAAGAAAACACAGTTGTCAACGTCCACTACGACATTGACAATCAGGTGATAATTGGGAATTTTGAACTTCATATTTTTTTTTAGTGTTATATTAGTATTGTATGATTTGTAAATTTGCGAATAGTCATGAGTATGGTACGCTTTGGTCTATGGCGGGACATTCAAAATATACCAAATATGTATTGAAAGGTGGTGGGGCATTTTGCGAATGCCTGCTAGATGCTGGCTAGCTACCACCCTCAAGTAGAAAATCTGTCGCCAAGTACCTAATATTGTGCTCTGGCAGCTATCCTTCAGTAATTCTAGGTTACCCCGAACAACACCTTCAACACATCATCACTTACCATCAGTTGAGATAGTTCTCAAAAGCATCTTACTATTGGACTTGATTGATCAAGTAATACGCGAGACTAGAAGAATATTGGTTCCGATAGGTACATACATTCCTATATTGTTTAGTTTAATCCTTAGTAATTGAATTTATTATATTTGTTAGTAAACGTATTTTTTAAATATTTTGGACGGTATTATACGTAAGTCACGGAATCAGTGGCATTTGAAATTTGAACATTTCAGTATATACGAGTAAATTAAAACTTGCAAACTCACATGCAAAATTTCTAAATTTTTTTTTACTGTAAGTAGATTTTTTTTTTTTTTTTTTATGGGATAGGAGGGCAAACGAGCAGGCGGCTCACCTGATGGTAAGTGATCACCGTCGCCCACAAACATCCGCAACACCAGAGGTCTCGAGGATGCGTTGCCGGCCTTTAAGGAGGGAATATGCTCTTTTCTTGAAGGTTCCTAAGTCGTAACTGTTCGGAAATACTTCACCTGGCAGCTGGTTCCATAATGTGGCAGTGCGAGGTAGAAAATGCCGTGAAAATCGCAAGGTTGTGGACTTCCAGACGTCGACATGAAATTGATGAAACATCACGCTTTGTCGGGAAGTCCGGTGGCGAAATTGAGCTGCAGGTAGTAAATCGAACAGTTCCTCAGAACACTCCCCGTGATATATACGGTAAAAGATGCAGAGTGATCCAACATCTCTACGCAAAGCCAAAGGGTCGAGCCGACCGGAGAGAACTTGATCGTCAACGATTTGAATCGCTCTGCGTTGAACGCGGTCAAATGGAAGAAGCTGGTACTGGGGAGCTCCCGCCCAGAGGTGAGAGCAGTACTCCATGTGAGGTCGAACCTGAGCCTTATAAAGTTGCAGGCGATGGGCCGACGTGAAGTACCGCCTCGCCTGTCCGAGCACACCGAGCTTTTTAGAGGCTAACTTAGCCTTATCTTCCAAGTGACAGCGAAATTGGACGACGTTCGATATGTCGACGCCAAGTACTCCGATGCTAGTAGAGGTGGCAAGGGGAGTGTCTTCAAAACGGAGGGATACAACAAAGGGGGATATCTTAGCGGTAAACGCACAAACTTGTGTCTTCTTGGGGTTAAATTGGACTAAGTTCATTTGGCCCCACTTCGAAACATTTGACAGCATGGTCTCGACTGAAGTCACAAGTTTGTTCCGACTCTCGACAACGCTTTCCCGAGAAATATTAGCGCGGCCGGTGTATGAGGCATCTCCGGTGCTGTCATCTGCATAACAATGAATATCGCAGATAGGTAAGCCTTTGACCACAATCGCGATAATAAGTGAGGATGTGGTCAAAGATGTTAACAGGCTTATCTTAGAATTACTGGCTCTCAAGGACAGCTGCCGGACGGAACACAGCTTGCTAGCAATGCTTGGCGACAGATTATCTACTTGAAGGTGCTCGCTAACCTGCGGGCCAACTCTCACCTCTTATAGTACTAGTACCTTACTATTAAATTTTATACCTCTACATGTTGTGTATGTCACAACAAATTGTTCACTCAATTCGCGTACTCTGATGTGACATTTTATACAAAGTATTACTGTCCCAACAACAAATCCGTCATATTTATCAATCATATAAAAGTTACTTTCTAGCTGCGGATTTAAATTTGATTTTGAATATTTTACCATAAAAATGGGTAAGATTCGTTTGTAAATTAAGTACAATGATCTCATATATATTATTCTTTAAAATAAATGCAGCAAAATGAAAATAAAAAAGTTACAGACGCGTAAAATAAAAAGTCTGAAAACTATGTAAAACTGTTCCATTAATAATTGTAGTTCAGAACAGTGCGAGCGAATTAACGCTATCTTCCTTGCACATCCGTGACACATATTTCATTCTTTCTGTAAGTAGGATCAAACCAATATTGCTTGACGCGATTGTGGGTCGGTGATGGTTAGAGAAATTAGTACTTTTCTCTATGGTGTCCGGTATAATGATTATTTTAAGCATGAAACAAAACGTTCCTATATTATGATGGTTTGGTAAAAGCTAGGAGTTGGCCTCCAGGCTGGCATTCGCAAAATGCCCTTTCACCATGCGGTGAAGAAGCTCAAGCCCGCGGCGGGATTCGAACCGTGGACCTGCTGCGCGGCAGTCCATAGCCAATGCCATTGAGCCATAATTGCTTTAAAATGTTCATGGCGAAATTATAAAATGGTAACAACGAAATAACAATATTTTAAAACCTTAAACAAAAGAAAATATATTTTACAAAATGAAATATCAGAATGAGAATCAGAATCATTTATTGACCATAATAACTAAGAATGCTATTCTAGGCAAGTCAGTATACATGTAACATTATTATATAATAATTTAAACAACTTAAGTCTATAATAAATAATATTTTGGTCACCTAATGTTTCTAATTGAAATGCAATAACTTAATAATAACTACATTCGAGCAATCCTATACATCGAAACATTACTTAATATTATGCAATATTAAATGCATAGAGAAAATATACCGGAAAATTAATTAATAAATTTGATAAAATGTTTTTTTCACACAATTGTAGATATATACTTAACTAACTGGTGAAGCGTCAATGCCTTATTTATGTAATAATTTTCTCTCTCATATATAATACTCCTATATCTTAGTTCTAAATTGATGAACCTTCAGGATAGCGCCAATATGCTGCAGAGCCCTTCGTATCATCTGCTTTCTGAGTTTTAGCCCAACGGCTCCCAGAGATGGCGTTAGCAGTGTCGTTTCGGTAGATATTTGATGTTATAATCTACCTACAAAAAGCCATACAAGGCGCTCGCAACGAATATTTTGGTATAGGAGGTAAAGTGTAGACATAATTCGTGTTTCCTTCACTAAAGAACGTACATCGCCGCTCTGTATTAATTTAATTTATCTGATTGAACACTTGAAGACGCATAAAATAACCTCTAATGTATACTTATGATTGTATGGACATCACAGTGCAGTGAGTGAAATATAATTTGGTCAAGACTTTCTCCCGATTATTTGGGATTTGTGTGTCGCCGGCCGGTCGCCATATAAGAACGCCGAGAACGACGTCTGCTGTAAATCTCAACTTGAAGGGTTTTGTAGGCATAAACGAGGATTGCTTAAGGTACGTGGGCTATTTACTCCTGCATTGTGTATGTATTGGTATTTTCAGGGAGGTTCATCAATTTGCTCTAAAGGTCAGCCATAAATTTTAGGCGCCATTGACCCCAACTTATTACGAGTATACTGTACGCAAGTACAAATCAGGTGTAGGCTATTTACACGCCTCACCATAATTAATGGTCTTTCGAGCCGGATATGTGAATCACATAGAAATTTACGTAATATTTGTAAATAATTTGGTAAAAATCTAGTAGCGTACATATCTTATTTCATATTTTTTACGTAAACTTTTGGTAAAATTATGTCCATAAACTTTGATAACATAACGCATATAAAATACATTTAACGTAGTTTGTTTTGGTAAAATTGTATATTGTTTATTTACCTTGCATATTACGTTATTAATTCATAGCACATATTACATAGGAACGTAATTGTATAACATTCATAAGAACGGATTACGTATATATATGGTAAACGTTCTGAGCTAACATAAATAAATTCAACTTGTGATACCTACCACTAACGTTATTTTGTACACATAAATCGCACTCGCTATATACCTAAGTTTTATGATATATCTTTGTAGTCAAGGTTTTGAGTTATTCTAAGCTTACCCAATATCTAATAACCTTAAATATGGCGCAATCACAATCAAGTCAAGAAGATTTATTAACTATTCTTAATGAAAAGAAGGAGTTATTATATAAACGCATTAATCGATTATATAATTCATCGAAAAATATTTCCTCTTTCGAATGTTCAAGGAAGAATGAAAACTTTATGAGTGAATCCGATACTATTGATAATATTCGTGATAAATTTGAATCTCTTATCGATCGCATAAATCAAGTAAATATAAGTTTGAAACCCGGTACTAAGCCCGATTATGCTTGTTTAGAATCATTCAAGGATTTGTATACTCATGTAAAACGCGTACGGAACAAGATTAATAACCAATCCGTCTTACCGCCAGTAGTGAAAAGGCCGGTTGTGAAACTAAGAATAATTCTGCGCCAATTATTAAATTACCCGCGATTTCCCTCCGTTTTTTTGATGGAAAAACGGAGAATTGGCCTGTTTTTTATGAATCTTTCAAGTCGAATATCCATAATAATGATCAGTTGTCTGACTCGCAGCGTGTGCAGTATCTAGTAGGTAAACTTACACACAACGCATTGAAGGTTACCACCGGAATCGTTCCCACGGGTGATACTTACAATATTATATGGGATAGTTTGGTAAAGAAATACCAAGATAAGCGGGCGTTAGGAGTTCATTGTTTAAACAATATACTTGACATAAAGGGTTGTTTACATAACGCTAATAGCCTCGATTCCTTCATAGACAAATATAACGCATCTATATCTGCCTTAAAACAACTTGAAATACCGGATGTAACTGATTTCATTCTCTTACATTGCGCAATGAGAAAAATTGATATAAAAACCGCACAATCCTTTGAACTTTCAATTCGAGGAATCGAAATACCTACAACAAAACAATTGATCTGTTTTGTCCAAGATCAGGTAAAAATTTTGGAACGCTCTAATTCATTTCATTCGGTCTCGAACCTGAGAAATAATCAAAATAAGCCGCCTGCTACAGTATCACGCGAGCCGCGAGCGCAGACATATAAAACTTTTATGGCAAGTGAACCTACTCACTCATCTGGGGTTCCACATGTAACCGCTATGTCGCGGTGCGCATATTGTAATGATAACGCACATGTCCATTTGTATAACTGCGCACAATTTAAAAACGCTTTGAATCCTAAAACTCGATTTGAGTTTATAAAATCTAAACGTGGGTGTGCAAATTGTTTGAGTACCATCCATAGCTTAGGTAATTGTAACTCGTCATCGGTGTGTGAAATATGTAAAAAACGCCACCATACATTACTATATTTTGAGAAATTCAATAACACTCGCGCACACACCGCTGAAACGATGAATTGCAACGTCGCGGTCGCATCGTTATCACCGTCACCGCTGCCACAGTTCCGCACGCTTTCTGTTTCTTCCGCTTCGCTGCGTGGACCTTATGTTACTAGCAATAACGACGTTATTGATTCACGGGTCACGTCGGATGATACTACAAATACTACGTTCATGCCAACGCCGTCACATAATACTGCCATGTTACTCTCAGCTAATTCGGGGATAAAATCAACGATTTTGTTGTCAACCGCTCAAGTATACGCGCGAACTAAAGGCAGTATGGTACATAAAAAGATAGTGAGGTGCCTAATTGATAATGGTTCACAAAATAATTTAATTACCACTGATTGTTGTCGTACCTTAAACTTGCCTATAATTTCGTTAAGTAATTCATTTGTCAAAGGAGTTGGCTCAACTACGCGTCCAATAACTGGATATGTATATTTGGACATTGAATCCCGCGTGTACCCAGATCAGAAATATACCATTCACGCGTTAGTAGTGGAGTGCATTACGGACCAATTGCCTTCGCAATATATTGATTGGAATGGGGATATGGATTTAAATGATCTCCCGCTCGCTGATTTAAGTTGGAATATCCCCGGGGATATTGATGTCGTGTTAGGCGCTCAACTCTTCCCTTATATTTATCTGGGGAATCGGGTCGATATTGGTTCGCGAGCCCCACCTGCGCTATTGACCACCCTCGGGTACGTTCTAATGGGAGATTGCCCACGTGCTGATGACATACCTGCCGCCGCCGCTTCTTTCACTGCTTTAGCGCTGAATGATTTAGTGCAGAAATTTTGGGAATTAGAGGAAGTACCCACAAAACGTTTTTTATCGCTAGAAGAGATGGAATGCGAAAATATCTTCTCGTCATCTGTGAAACGTGACGAAATAGGTCGTTATACCGTCTCATTGCCGTTCTGCAGAGATCCTTCTGAACTTGGTAATTCGCGCTCAGCCGCTTTTCGTAGATATCTCGGACTAGAACGAAAATTTCGCCAATCACCCACGTTACGGGACAATTATAACAAAGTGATACAAGAATACATCGATAATGGTTTTTGATGAAGCAGTGATGGCTCAGTGGCTTTGGCTATGGACTGCCGCGCAGCAGGTCCATGGTTCGAATCCCGCCGCGGGCTTGAGCTTCATCGCATGGTGGAAGGGCATTTTTGCGAATGCCCGCCTGTCTAGCGACCCCCCTCAAGTAGAAAATCTGTCGCCAAGCCTAACGGTGTGTTCCGGCAGCTGTCCTTGAGAGCCAGTCATTCTAGGTTAAGCCTGTTAACACCTTCGACCACATCATCACTTACCATCAGGTTAGATTGTGGTCAAAGGCTTACCAAATCGGCAATAAAAAAATAAAAAAATAAAAAATGGTTATCTTAGTCAAGTTGACGAATCTGACATTACGGATGATGGTTACTACATACCTCACCACGCCGTCGTTCGACCAGACAAACCAATGCCGCGAATCGTGTTGGACGCAAGTGCCAAAACTCACACTGGCTTATCTTTAAATGACGTACTACATATTGGTCCTAATTTACAAACGGATCTGTTTCTACTGTTATTAGACTTTAGATTATTTCCAGTTGCAATGAACGCTGATATAAAACAAATGTATTTACGCATTGGTGTACCAGTTGACCAACGTAAATACCTACGCATTTTGTTTCGCTTCAGTGAGAACGAACAAGTGCGTACGTTCGCTTTTCTTCGCTTACCTTTCGGGTTAAAGTCAAGTCCTTACTTAGCTATGCGCACTGTGCCACAGCTGGCTTCTGACAGTCCCGATCATCGCGAAGCTGCCCATGTCGCAGAAACCAGTCTTTATATGGACGATCTGGTATATTCTGCACCTAACGAAGAAACCGCCATGCAGCTGTCGCAAGAACTAATAAAAATGTTCAAACATGTCGCTCCCGTGATCCTCGGTGCTAAGTTGCTTATAAAAGAGCTATGGCTGCGAGCAATATCGGTTGAGATGACCTCGCTCCAGAAAATATAGTTAAACGCTTCTCTGCCCTTGTGCAAGAATTTCCTTTGCTCCATACCTTACGGATACCATGCCATATAGGTGTCACTAATGACTGTATCGTTCGCCTAATCGCATTTTCGGATGCAAGTATGAGCGGGTATGGATGTGCAATTTATGTACACTGTACTTACCCTTCCGGGATCGATGTTCGCTTACTATGTGCCAAGTCAAAGGTGTCACCAACCAAAGTTACGACTCTCACTCGCCTTGAGCTATGCGCTGCCGTGCTCATGTCTAAACTAGTCAAAACGGTTAATGATACTTACGCTGCTCGTGTTCCCATTGCAGGAATATACGCATTTTCGGATTCCACGATAGCCTTATCTTGGATACATTCATCTCCTCATCGTTGGTCGATTTTCGTTAGCAACAGAGTCGCTCATTGTCAAGAGAACTTGGATGTGCAACATTTTTACCATATCTCTGGTGTAGAGAACCCTAGTGATTGTCTCTCTCGTGGCATGCTCCCCTCGCAACTGATATCTCACGACCTTTGGTGGAATGGCCCATCGTGGATTCGCCGTGCTCCCGAGGACTGGCCCATCAAGCCTTTCTCTCCTACTAATTGTGGCGAACTTCCCGAGCATAAGACAAATGTATTGACTGTAACTTCACAATTACAACAGCCACTCCTATGTGAGCTGGCTCATCGTATCTCATCATGGGATAAATTGTTACGCATCATCTCGCACATACTTAAATTCGCTAGACCAAAGGCTCATCCTGAACCACGGTCCATCCAGGGCTTGATAGCTGCGGAACGAGCTATGATCCGTGCTGTTCAGTCTGTCCATTTTGTTGATGATATTAAGCTCATTAAATCAGGAAAATTACCGTCGAAAAAACTTCAAAGCTTGGCTGTCTTCTTGGACGAAGATTCAGTTTTACGTGTCGGCGGTAGGCTTTCTAAAAGTGACCTACCTTTTGATGCCAAATACCCGGCTATACTCCCTAAACATGACCACATTGTTGATCTTATTATTCAACATTATCATGTGACCAATTGTCATACCGGACCTGGGCTTCCCATGTCGATTTTACGACAGCGCTATTGGATATTAGATGCCAGGACTGTCGTTAGGTCCAAGTTGCGAAAATGCAACACTTGCTTTAAATTGAATCCGACGCATCCTACTCCAAAGATGGCAGACCTCCCTGCATACCGCGTATCGGAAGCAAAGGCATTTGTCCACACTGGGGTAGATTATGGGGGTCCAATACGTATAACCCTCACCCGACGCAGAGGCCAACATGCACAAAAGGCGTATATCTGCCTTTTTGTTTGTCTAGTAGTAAAAGCCGTACAAATCGAGCTCGTGTCTGATTTGAAATCGGATGCCTTTTTAGCCGCATTCAAACGTTTTATTTCGCGTCGTGGACCAGTAACATGTTTATATTCAGATAACGCGACCAATTTTGTTGGTGCTAAAGCCAAACTTGATGAACTCTATAGTTTCTTAATGAGCTCGAGCTTTAATTCTACTATTTTAAATGAGTTATCAACTCGCCGTATAGAATGGAAAATGATCCCTCCTCGCGCCCCACATTTTGGTTCTATGTGGGAATCTAATATGAAAACTTTAAAAACACACCTCTATCGCGTGATTGGAAATCAGATTCCCACTTATGAGGAGTTACAAACCGTACTAACACAAATAGAGTGCATTATGAATTCTCGCCCGTTAGGATTGGTATCTTCCGACCCTTATCCCGAGGTAATTACTCCCGCTCACTTTTTAATGTCGACTCCTTTGCAATACCTGCCAGCATCCGACTTCTCCAATCAACGCGTTAATTTGGTAGAGCGCAGACACTTGTTGGACAGCATGGTACAATCATTTTGGAAGAAATGGCGTCTAGAGTATCTGCATACGCTGCAAGTTAGGCAAAAATGGGCAACTCCTGACAAGCCTGTTGAAATCGGAACTGTCGTACTCGTGGGACAAGATGATTCAGCTCCTTTGAGCTGGCCGTTGGGAGTTATAACAGAAGTTTATAAAGGTACCGACAATGTCGCGCGCGTTGCTATGGTAAAGACCAAATTTGGTAATTTCAAACGTGCGGTCACTAAATTATACCCAATCCCGACACAATAATATTTTCTTTCACAGTATAAAAATCATATATATTATTAGTTTTGTAAAACATATAACATAATTATTTAGTGTAACTTTATTTGCATTTTCGTGTCTCGCAGACATTCATATATTTAGACATTCAATAATAGCTCTTTTTAACTTTTATTAAATCAGTTAAATCATATTTTTAGATTTTGTTTTGAAAGATCTTGCAACCTTCCAAGGCGGGGTGGATGGTGAAGCGTCAATGCCTTATTTATGTAATAATTTTCTCTCTCATATATAATACTCCTATATCTTAGTTCTAAATTGATGAACCTTCAGGATAGCGCCAATATGCTGCAGAGCCCATTTGTTTGCCCCTGTTTCCTTCGCTAAAGAACGTACATCGCCGCTCTGTATTAATTTTATTTATCTGATTGAACACTTGAAGACGCATAAAATAACCTCTAATGTATACTTATGATTGTATGGACATCACAGTGCAGTGAGTGAAATATAATTTGGGCAAGACTTTCTCCCGATTATTTGGGATTTGTGTGTCGCCGGCCGGTCGCCATATAAGAACGCCAAGAACGACGTCTACTGTAAATCCCAACTTGAAGGGTTTTGTAGGCATAAACGAGGATTGCTTAAGGTACGTGGGCTATTTACTCCTGCATTGTGTATGTCTTGGTGTTTTCAGGAAGGTTCATCAATTTGCTCTAAAGGTCAGCCATAAATTTTAGGCGCCATTGACCCCAACTTATTATACTATACGCAAGTACAAATCAGGTGTAGGCTATTTACACGCCTCACCACTAACTATTAGCGGGTTTTAATCCATCTGAAAAAATATACTAAATTACTGGACCAAATTAAGGTCACAAGAGAAAATCTCAGAAATCGTGGTTTGAGTGTAAGACTATATTTTGGAATAGGACCATTACAATTTTTCACCATACTTAACTTCGTTAGTGATGGGTTATACGAAGTGTCTTTTGCAATCTCTTAGTTAATCTAATTGAAACACTTATGGAAATATTTTGCATTGTAGCACGCTGTGTACAAAAAAAAACGGTATAAATCATACCTACTCTAAATAGGGTATTCCATTTTAAATTCACAAATCTACTGAAATCTCTGGCAAACTATTTTAAATGCTTAGAGCTTAAATGTGAATGTGCTGTAACTTATATACAAAAGGACCGTGATTCATTAGGTTACCATAGTCACGTCACGGTAATGTTATTATAGATAACATTACCGTGCCACAGTAGTATGGACGGACGCTGTCAGGGTTTAAATATTATAAATAAAACCGGCAAAAAACACTCACGTTGGGGATCGAATACGTCGACCCGGGTTTCAAGATCTTTCATATCAGATGCTCATCATCAGGGCGAGTGCACAGCTGCGTCTGCACAGCTGTCAGGGTTTTAAAAGTGGTATCTACTAGTTTTAAGTCTATTAGGATGACGAACTGGGAATGAACTGTGAGGATATTTGGATCAGTATATACTTTCATACTATAAATTAATACTCAATAAATAATGTAGGTACATATATCGAAGGAGTTTATATTTGATCGCCCGTTGAAACATTAATATTGAAGAATTATTTTGTATAGTTCTTCTATATCTCTGTAATTCTACTATAGTTCTAGAAAACTTTTACCACCCTGTGTGTATTTTGTTTAATCCTAATTTAAGTGGAAGCACTTGAGACATTAATACAAATACCACATCCTCAGATGAAGAACGATCAATATCTAGTAAATTTGATGTACCTAAACAACTTTAAACAACATAACAGTCATTAATAAAAATGCCAAAAGACTTGATTTAAACTTAACCGATAATCATTTTTGTTTTACAGTAGCTGCCTCACATGGCCTCTCGGTGATAGATAAACGTCCATAGTAGTAACCACGGATTTAGGAAGGGAGTCCTAAATCCGTGGTAGTAACTTTCCTATATTTTTATATTTTCGTATGAAGATTGCTTAGTAACTAACCCTGATAAACCAATCCCAAATTTCTTAGGACATTTTTTAAACATAATCCCATATTCTTATAAACCTGTATTTGCAAGATGCATAGAATCAACTGTAGATATGTTTTTTCTTTTGTAACCTATCTAGAAAAGATCTAGATAGGTTACAAATATTGAATATAAAAATGTTTTCATATTTATTGACACGGCATGCGACAGTTGAACATTTTTCCATCCATATATTTTAATCCACAGTGAGTCTCACTTTAATAAGATACAGAAGTTCATATAATATCAAATATTTAGGTGTCATTCTGGATAACTTACTTGTGTTAGTACCTCAAAATGGCAGATATTTCGCAAAAACAGTACAAACAAAGTATACTATGACTCCCTTGTTTTTTTTATTAGCATTCTGGAATACTTCATTATTTTTGTAGTATTGTATATTGAAGAAGTTTGTATTAGAAGAATTACAACCTTCTTATCTTTATAAACATTCAATGTCTGAGTTTCGTGAAAAAAGAAATTATACTCGTATGTCAAGTGACAGTTCTGTCGAGTGTAAATAAAAAAGGTGTCAATTCGTAAATATGTTTGATTTAGTACAAATAAACAGTTCTGTGTGTTATTCTGCTTAAAGTATGTCTTCCCGTTAGCAATTTAAATCCCAAGTAAGGTTAACCACCTTAGAAAACACACTGCGCAACAAACTTCGCTAACATTGTAAGGTGCATCAGGGTAAGTTCGGACAGATTTCAGGCTATTCGTAGAGTGTTTAGTAATTTTTTTTTCTCGTTTCTTAAAGTAGTTCTCCATTTGCAATGCTTTGTATAGTGTTTATTAATAAAAATACTATAAGTTCTTTATTTTTTTTAAGGTTTAACTTAAACGATAGCTCAATTATGACTGTGAAAAACGAATATGAAGTTTAAGATACGACGCATAGATCGGACGTCCGCATGGTAAGATCGGACTACTTTATAAAATCGCTTCTGTAGCCAATATCATAAGGTTGACGTGAAGAAAATATCCGTACTTAGATCATGAAAGTGTTCGAAATTTATGTTTTTGTTTTGTGTCACACTACACACAACCGGCGCAACGCGGCGATAGTCGCGGACCGAAGCGAGGGAAGAAACAAAATGGCGTTTCGCGCCATGCTGCCGGCAAAAAGATATGCCTGCAGGTTAAGAAGTTATTTGATTTATCCGGACTTCCCCTTTATCCGAACTTACCCTGATGCACCTTATGGCGGCCTCATTAGCTCATTAAGCTTCTCATAGCCTTAGAATAGAGTAGATTCAAAAAAGATTTGTGTGGTATTTGGCACGATCGTATAATTATATATATTTTATGTTCTATTTCATATACCACATACAACATTTATGTTCCATTTAATAGTATTTATAAAGCAAATCAGCCACAGTATTAAAGCGATATCCATGGATTTAAACCTAACCTGGTTTTTTCGTTCAACAGCCTGTCACAAGAAATTCTAAAGTTTGTGGTCTGTTCGCTCAATAAAATAAATATTAGTAATAATACAACTGTCGCATGTCGGTCTTATTGCTAATGTAATCCCTTACAGAGAACATTTGGAAGTACAGGAGACATGCGTGATTGTAAAAAAAACATACCTTACATTATACCTAACTGCTTATTTTAACAGAAGCCCTTTATATAATTTCTGCAAATTGTAATCAATTTGCCCTTTGGATCTTTCTTGAAATAGATTTAGAGCCGTATTTTAGGATGTAAGTTAGTATCTACATATATATGCAAGAAAAAAAATCGTGCTAAAATCGTTAAATATCGGGGGTGGCGCGAACCAAAACCAGCGTGGGAAAAGTGATTTCGGCACCGTTTCATAAAATTGGGTCACCCTGGACGCACCCGCGAACCCTTCCCAATCAAAGTACTCAACATTTGTAGAAAGCCAGCCAACTTATCCACTCTGACCAAAACTGGCGCTTCTCACCTCTACGATTGTTTTCGTATAATTTATCTACTTCGATTTCCATATGTGAATCATTCCGTGTTTTATATCCGACTGTGCAGATGTATTATAGTTTTTTGTGATGATACAGACAAGACAGTCGCCCGACGGTCAGTGACACCGTCCTCGTTCTACTTGACACTGCACTGCGCACCCCACTCCGAGATGTCTCGTTCGGCCAGTGATTTCACTTGCTACAGCGCCCTCACACCTAAATATAGTAGTGTTTGCTCGCTACTGCGATGAAGCAGAATTTCTTCTGCGGTGGTAACCACGAAGACGGACTCGTACTAAACTGGTAACAGTTACTAAAGTTAGTACCATTACCAACAACACTTTCCAAGACCTAATGAGAACAGAATAATCATTTATACGATTTTGGCGTCTACTTATGTACTCGTAGCATGCACAAATATAAATCTTTGACTAGAATTCTATGACAGCGTAGGAGTAAAGAATTTAATTACCAAGCTATATATCTTTCACTCATCTTTACGACCTAGCGGATTAAATTTAAAGATAAATAAAATGTCTGATTTCCTTCGGTTAATGCATCGCCATTTTTACTGTCCTAATTCGAGAATTCATTTTTCGAAATAGTGATTTGAACTCTGGCAAATTCTTTGGAATTCTTCCAGCGGTGGCGACGTCGACCGAGAAAAATGATCGCACACAGAAATAAATAAAAATAATACACACAGTCAGCGATGGGTAATACTCGAATGACGCAGGATTGTTTACAAAATTAAACAAAGTATTTTTAATCCCAATATGTAGAGGTTCTTTACCCCTGTTTTCTGGACCAGTTCTCACCTGGGTAGACATCGCGGATGATGATCAATGGGACCACTTGGTGGTTGGTGAAGTATGGGCACTCTTACAACTCTTACAACCCTATCCACCTCTTTGGTTCTGTGGGTTCCGTACTAGAAAACAGGACCCTATGGCTAAGATTCGGCTGTCTGTCCGTCCGTGCATCTGTATCTTTGAAACTATAGGTAAGTACTCTATCAGCCGGCAGTTTAAGATATCAGTTCCTTAGAAAGCGCTGCTGCCCAACCTGCGGTATTTTACCTTTAGTTGCCTATTACGACACCCACAGGTAGCAATGGCACAAGTTAGGATTAATTGGAGGTTAGGATTTACGTTCTAATAACGGCGTTAGACCACTATCTCACCTAAAGGTAAGTGATAAAGTGGTCGAAGATATCCATTGTTCAGGCTAACCTAGAATTCAAATAAGAGAAGTTAAACATTCTCAATGACGTCTCAATTCAAAATCTTGGATTGAGGAGTCTTCTTACACGTTTACCAAGTTTCTGTACTGTCTTCCTTGTAATGAAATATGCTTGAAATTGCTGCTCAGCTAGTGGAACAGCAGAAATTAACTAATACCATAGAATATATAATACTACGTACTAATACTAATTACTACTAATATTATACGCGAAAGTTTGTGTATGAATGGAATTGGATGTTTGTTATTCTCTCACCTAACTACTGAATGGATTTTCATGAAAATGTACAATAATATAGCTTACACATCATCAGAATAATACATTTATAAATATATTGTGTGAATTATCCAAAATATAACGATAAGTGTCAAGTAAGTAGGAAAAACTCTGCCGTATGCGACCTATTCTGGCGTGCGCTTCACAAACATATGTAGCATCACACGTACATAATGTATAACGGAAATGTTTATCTTAATAGTCCTTCAAAAAAGCCCGCGACAGCATATATCTATATTTTATGTGTAAGGTATTATCCTTATCAAACTAATATTATAAAGGCGAGCGTTTGTGAGTGTGTTTGTATGTTTACTGCTTCTTCACGCTCGAACGGCTGGACCAATTTTGATGAAATTTGGTATGGATGTAGATGAGGTGCTGGATTAACACATATGATACTTTTTATAATTTCTCATCCGCCTGCACGCGATTGTAACCGCGAGGCGCAGTTAATATAATAAAATTAGAGAAATTATCCGAATTTCCGGGTTTTATCCGTTGCTCGACTGCATGGACAATGGACTGCCCGTGCCGCAGGTCCGTGGTTTCATTGACAAAATATTCTCCTCTCCGCCTCTTGAGCTGCCACTGCATGGTGGCATTTTAAAAGAAAGCTCGCCTGGATATGTATCACCCTCAAGGAGAAAGTTTGTCACCAGGCTCATAACAGTGTGTTCCGGCAGCAGTCCTTGTTGGCTTAACAACTGCATGTCTCAGGTTGATGGACGCAGTGCGGTTCGTCACTTCGAAATGCATCTGTTAAAATCAGAGGTTACCGCTTAACATCAGCTGGGCCTCATACGTGTTCCTTTACAATTCCAAAAAAGAGGTCCGAAAATCTACTTGTTGCTCTACCTTTTTGTTGAACGCGGCAGTGGAGTATTAGGTAAAAATATGCCCAATCTACCAATCGGAGGACTGCAAATAACCCAATTTATCGTATCTAGATGCTTCAATTATTCAATAATTAAAGCATAAACCTTGAATCATCTTCAATTTAATACCACTGGAACAGATGGGTCGACACAATCCCCTACCTTAAATAGCTATGTATTCGTTAAAAATAACCATTTTAATATGGGGCAAAATGCATTTCAAAAACGAAAAAGCTGTTTTCTTGCGATACCACTACTAATTTGTTTTACGAAAACTTTCTTCTTCGTTCTACAAAATTATTGATGTAAATATGCAACTCCTGTATAAAACAGGCGCCACCAATGCGCCACTGAAAATGCCCTCACCCTTTTACTCGTAGATATAAAAAATACAAGCGGGACTTCAGTAACATTATCTTCAGTGCATGTCACAAATTACACTAACAATAAGAAGACGGTGTCAATTATGAGTAATTTTAAGTCGCTTGAAATACCAACTAATCTACTCCCCAGAAGTTTTATAACTTTTACTGCGGAATCACTTGCTACAGCATATTTAACAGGAAAATACACAAATCACGGCGATGAAAAGAAAACATCACCAGTTGTAATTACCAGCGAACATGCCTAAATCGTGGGTGTGCTGACAATGGTACAATCAAATCAGAAAATTTTATACACAGATATAAGTACCAATATTGTAATGTTGAGAAATATCCCTAAAATCCCCATTGAGAATCCCACTATCTTTGTCATGATATTAGATCAGTATAGCTCTTACAAAGCTTTGAGCCCTGGCCGAGACATCCTGTGACTTACGCAATGTAAAATGTTTGTATATGGATTTCTGCACAGTTCATTTTAGGTTTTGGCGTAGGCTTAAGTAGTTTCGCCATTAATCTCGGGCACTGTTACGTCGGCTCTTTAACAATAACCTATAAAGTCTATAAAAAAGTTTTTAAAAGTTCTCATAAAGCTTTTTATGGTTGTAGGGCATTTGTGATTGTTTGCCTGGCTTGCTAAATCAAGTAGAAAATCTGCGCATCATACATAATGTTTGGGTTACTTACACAACTGAGCTAAAAATTACACGAATGTTAAGGCCTTACTTAGGGAATTTTAGGCTATAGTTGATTGATACGTGTTCGGATTAGGTACAGATTTTTAATATGACAGATGTCAAGGTGACAATTGATGTAGTATTTTTTGATTTTGGCTTAATTTTTCGTTGTGTGAATCATGCTGCTAGCAGTCCAACATACCTCACATGTAGTCACCCTGGTAGGTAAACTATGCCCCTCCGGCCAAATTTCCCGTCTAACAAAACCTTAGACTTGAAACAGTAAACTCGCTTCGCTCGTTTCACAATATTATTATAAGACAGTAATATTTGTTAGCCGACTGTACACCGGTCACTCGTTAACATGTTTCATCTTTATTTTACGAGACGCGTTATTTGCTTCCGTTCCCATTGCTTCGAACAGATTGTTGTACCAGTGAATATCAATCCCTATATTTACCTACTCCTCTATATTGGACATCAAACACGGCTGGTCAGCTATTACGGCATCCTGCTTTATTGATCACTTCCAGTTAAATATGATTTATAACGAAGATGTGCTCAGAATTGGTATCCGGTGATAAATCATTAATGATATAATTATAAACATGTTTTATAGAAAATACATATTTTAGGTGGTGTAAGCGCCGATTTAGATTTTCTCGAGGGTCTAGGTTCGATCCCCGGTTATTGTTTTTTTTTTAAAGTAAATTAACAGTAGGTCTGGAGTCTGGAAATGTGCCCTTTAAATGGCAATAGGTTCGCCTCTCTAAAATCAGACCAAAACCCAGTCTTAGGCCGCCAAGATACAGGCTTTTGCTAGTTCGGGACGCGAAGTAAATTACACAAAGTTAGTGTTCTGATTCAATTTGTGTAAACAATGTTTTAGTTAAAAATAATTGTACCAAATTTAATACTTCTCTGGGTAAAATAATATTATTATTATTAAAAACGCGTCGTTAAAGTTAATTCTTTAAATACTTGTCGATAAGTAGATGATAATACATTAGATACCTACACACGGTACACGTAGGTATATAATCGTAATTTTTATTCAGAGGAAAGTACGCAGAACAGCTATATATACATTATTGTAGGTATTTATATTATAGAGTAGGTTATATAATGTATAATGTACTAACATTATAGCAAAGATCGCAAAATAGGGAATTGCGGGTCGAGTATGAGTTATACGAGACAGGCAATGGCCATTTCCAACGACGCATAAGTAGTGTCGTTCTCTAAAAATATGCAAGGATATATATAAATAGAATTTAGTTTACTTTTGCGCTAAATATATATTTCATCTCATCTGGTAGAGTGGAATCATATCCATTTCATTTTCGAAGCCGTCGGAACTAATTTTAATATATGTTTATTGTCCAAATAACAGATTCGAGACGAACTCTTTGATTTAATGGTATTTTTATTTTATTTTTGCCGCCTGTGTGTTTGCCTGTAATTTATGCATCTGTGGCATTTCAAATGACATAAAATATTACTTGATCGGCGACCAGTGCTCTTAAGGGCGCAAGGAGCTTTTTAGGCGCGCCGCGTATGTGTGCGTAGTAAGTAAGGCACGCCAACAGCATCCGTCCCCGTCCGACGGCCGAAGAATTACTAAAGCGGATAGGGACAAAGCATCGCGGCTTTGTATTAAATGGGCGGAACATGCGTGAATTTGAGTATTTCCTTCGTATAATAAAAACACCTATTTGAAAATGCTATGTGTATACGTTATAGAAAACATGTTGTTTTTTTTATTATTCAAATACGGATGACTCTCCGTTAAGTATTTACGCCGTACTAATGATTTATTTCCATTTTTAGATGTAACTTTGGTTTTGTTTTTTTATAGAGAAAATTTTAATTAATCGTGTTTCCAAAGTGTATGATTTATGAATGAATCCTTAAATATAATATATGTATTAATTACATAACTTAAAATAAAGATACAGCAAGGGATCAAACGAACCACAATTATGTATCGCTGCCTCGGTGCAGGCTTACAAGCCATCTAAAGAAGAAGAAGAAGTCCAGCGCTTGTAATTAATATGTTACTTGCTCAGTGCATCATTACCATAGTCCATACAACATTTGTTGTTCCAAGAACACAATTAAATATATTCGTAGTTCCAAATTCAAAAAAACGCGTCGGCAATGAATTTGGTTTTTCTGTGTACGTAAATACGATACTTCGCGTGCGCTGTATTCAAAAGTACCTAGTTACTGACAATATTTTCACGCATGTTTGCGAAAAATTACTTACTCATGTAATTGTTACCATTCTTCCATGATTTTCACCTCTTTTCTTTGCTATGGTTCCTCTTTGTAGACTGGTTTTTTAGTATTATTTTATGTTCTATGAAATTACTAAGCTCCGACTGTCCGACCATCCATCAACCAATATTTAAGGGCTGTATCCTTGGAACGGTAACACGTAGCTGGTTGTAATATCCATAGAAATGTTCTAGTATGGCGGATTCGCAAAATTAATAAAAAAAAGGGGCTTCGTTACAAGCCGCGTGTTTTTTTAAAAACAGTATAACACAAAAAATCGAACTTGATGTGATTATAGCCAAGTATTTAAAGTATATGAACAAATAATAAAAAATATAAAACGGCAAAGTGTGGATCAGAATTACACTAAGGATCTCATTAAAATATCAATCTATCTCTGTATTAAATAAAATAGGGGTTTTAAGGTGCTTTCCGTGTTGATACGGAACTCTCGGTGTGTGAGTCCAACTAGCACTTGGCCGGTCTTATTTATTTATATTGCAATTTGCAGTGCGTATTGCCTAGCTAGTGTAGCTTCAGTAGCCCTAGCTACCACGTAGACCTGAACTTACGCCTACGCGTGTCTACTACGTAGCGCTACGAGGACCCTAAAGATAATTCGTACTTCTACGATGAGTATAATGAGGCTACTTAAGGACATATACCCGCCAGCCAAAGCGTGAACTTTTATATAAACTCAACTTGTTATAAAAAAAAACTCGCATGTAAATATAGTGTATTATTAGACCTATCGTTTCAGGCTTAAATCCTTTTTCTTTTGGACTGTTTTTTTTTTATTATATAGCGTTTAGTATATAGCACTCGTTTTTAGGAGTTTGAGCCAGTTATTCGTAGCTCCAGATTTATTTAAAAAGTATAGTACACATGTATAAATAACTTCCCATTATAGAAAGTTCATTATTTTCCCATGTTTGTGGTGCAATAGAAATATTAAAAACATGCTTATTTTTCTTGAAAGAGATGCTTAAAGTTGGGTCTTTCTTTTACCTAAAATTACGAATTTTTGAGCTAGTGTAATTTCAAAACTGTATAATTTAATGAAAATCTGATGCACCATAAACCTAGATATTAGGGTAGTGATTACGTAGGTAAAAAATCATTGAGTTTTATTCGCTATTATTAAAATGAGATTAGAGCTGCGTTTTGTATGGGGGCGTTCGTCTAAAATATACCCTTAAACCTTAATACGTAGGTACGTGAATTATCTTCAACTATAAATGTAAGATTGCTAACTGCTAGGAACCTACTCATGTTAAACTATGCCCTGTAGGAACAAAAATTTGCTGCTTAATGTTTAATATTTCGTAAATGGAGCATTAAATCGTAAAACAGTATTAGCAACCCCGAAGTCATTTTAAAAGACCTATTCAACGATATCACACACGATGGGGTAGACGACAAAAAATAAATTCAACCCGACTACACATGTATGGGAGATATACAAAAAAAAATATTTTTCAATATTTTATTTTACCATTTTGTCGGCGTAATTGATAAATGTACATACCCACACAAAATTACAGCTTCCTAGTACTAGCGGTCTGTTAGCAAAACCTCGGACAGACGGACAGAGAAATGTCTTTAATCGAAGCAACCGAAGTTTAATTGAAGCGCTCGTAGCTTTTTGAAGCGCTCGTAGCGTAGTTAGCTTGGCCGTTCTGAATCGATCAGCAAAGTTAAGCAACGTCCGCCTCGGTCATGACTTGGATGGGTGACCGGTGGTGACATACTACTGAGCGCTTCCGTGCTTCGGAGGGCACGTTAAGCCGTCGGTCCCGGTTGTTGTCTTAGGATGGCAGTCGTTATAGCATGGTGGTAGGGCATTTTGCGAATGCCCGCCTGGCTAGCTACCACCCTCAAGTTGAAAATCTGTCGCCAAGCACCTAACGGTGTGTTCCGGCAGCTATCCTTGAGAGCCAGTCATTCTAGGCTGGCCTGAACGACATCTTCGACCACATCATCACTTACCATCAGGTGAGATAGTGGTCAAAGGCTAGCCTATAGGCCTTAAAAAAAAAAAAAAAAAAAAAAAGAGAGACAGACATGACAAAACTATTAGGGCTCCTTGTCAGGACTACGGAACCCGGAACGGAAAATGAATGATAATCGATCCCGTAAGTAGCAAGGGTCACTAAAAAGTGTTAAAAATTTTTTTTGCCAAAAATGGTACCGACCTCATTACCCAAAAGTGTGAAGTTCAAAAGTACCTATTATCATAAAACTGTGCGCATGGTACCGACTTCATAGTAAGTTAAACAGTTCTCAATCCTAATTATGGATTTAAAATAATTTTTTTTTTTTTTTTTACATAATTAATCATTATAACTTTGGGAAATTTCGGCACAATTGTGGAATATTGTAATATATGAACATTCATTTTGTATTGTCATATCCTACCACAGAACCTACATAATGAGTTCTGTATTTTTTTTGTATGTAAATAAATTTGCTTATCAAATGTTTAGAATCATTTTTTTCGTTCAAACTGGGCGTTGTCTTATTTTTGTGCTGATTATTTTAGATTTCCGGTTAACTCATAATTTTAAGCGAAATCTTTGGAGTATTGCTACAGGAAGACAATAATGGACTTTTAAACGAAAATCATAAATATTGTGAAATTATTTCACTCTTCGTATCTTAATGTAAAAGAAAAACAACATATTCTTTATTTTCATGCAATTCCTATGACAGAGAGTCTCTGACAAGTTGTACAGTCGCGGTCAGAAAATGTTTACCACCACAAGGATTACAATTGCATGCACACATTTAGGTCACAAGTTCTAAATTATGTTTGAAAAAGTCTATTTCATATACACTCGAGAGCAATGAATCCGGGTCACTGAAAGCATCCTAAAAATCTCGGAAACTAAAAATGCTAGGTTAATGCAATAAATTGTATTTAATAGACAATGTAATACTCCTTAAATGAAGGTATTAAAACTTCTTAGTTATTGTAAAGTTATATCATAAAAAAATCAAATTTGAAAAAGGGCCACTTTCGAAGATGGAACTACGAAATTACAGCATTTGGTTTTGCTTTTGTTTGTAATCTGTCATTTATGTGGGTACATAAACCATGTTGATAGTGCTCTATATTCATTATTCAAGCTGAATCGCTTACGCCTGAAGAATGCACCAGAATACTTACAATGCTGGAAACCGGCCGGAGTCAGCGCGATACAGCCAGGACTGTCGGTGTGTCGCTGTCAACAGTACAAAGAGTTCTCCGACGTTACGAAGAAACTGGTTCTAACCTACGCAGACCAGGAACGGGCAGAACCAGGTGTACCACAGCACGAGAAGACCGATACTTGGTGAACACCATGCTTCGAAATCGCTTTCTCACAGGAACTGAACTCACCAATCAGTTTCGACGCCTCGGAGGAAGTAACCCAAGTGCATGGACAGTAAGACGTCGGCTTGCTGAATCTAACTTAAAACCCCTTAGACCTGCAAACGGCCCTAAACTGGAGCGTGGGCATCGTATTTCGAGACTTAGATATGCCCAGAGCCACGTAAATTGGAGTATTGAAGATTGGTCAAAAGTTATGTTCTCCGACGAATCAAAATTTATGCTCTACAAGCATGATGGAAGACACAGAGTGTATCGAAGACCAGGGGAAAGATTCAAGCAAGCATGCATCGAAGAAAAAGTAGCCTACGGTGGTGGGTCTGTACTTGTGTGGGCCGGAATTTCTTCTGAAAGTCGCACAGAGCTGGTGATCATAGAAAACGGCTCTTTAACTAGCGTAAGATATGTGGAAGAAATCCTCAATGATCACGTTGGTCCATTTATGGTCAATTTAGGTGAGGATGCTATATTTATGCATGACAATGCCCGACCTCATACAGGTAGGATTGTGAATGACTACCTTCAAGAGATGAACATTACTCGTATGGAGTGGCCAGCGCGCAGCCCGGATATCAACCCGATCGAGCATGCTTGGGACGAGCTAGGCAGATGCGTAAAACAACGAAACCCTCCCCCAATCACGCTTCGTGAGCTCAAAATTGCTCTCACAGTGGAATGGGAGAATATTCCCCAAAATCGTATAAGGAACTTGGTGTACAGCATGCCAAACCGCGTAAACGCAGTAATGGAAGCACGAGGAGGCAATACGAAGTATTAAAATTCAAGAAAATCGTAATAAAGTTCAAAAATTTCATGTTTCCAATTTTTGTTTTAAGGAGAGATCAGCAGTTTTTTTCTTTATGTAATTTTGTGTTAATAAAATGTATGGTGACTCATATTTTTTTTACTTTCATTTAAGGAGTATTACATTGTCTATTAAATACAATTTATTGCATTAACCTATCATTTTTAGTTTCCGAGATTTTTAACATTCTTTAAGTGACCCGGATTCATTGCTCTCGAGTGTATTATGTTTTTTCTAATGACATGACAATCAATCGCTCTATAGATGGACTGACTACTATCAAGGTTTGATATAGGTATAGAAAACCTTCTTTGAAAAAACAGGCCGAGTCTCACTCTCAAACAAAAGTTTCCGTTCTCCGACCACCATGCAATATTAATCGCGAAATGTTGAGTTCTCGTGATATAGCACTTATGCTATGTCCATCTTCAAAGAGAAATATTATTTCAGCCCTTTGCTCCAAGGTTAAACTTGCCATTTTATTTCGTTATGAAAAAATCTTTTGTAAAAATTTTCTCTTGTCCAAACGACGTTCAAACAATAATTTCTGATAAATGTCATTTCAACAAATAAATAAATGAGTTTCTTTATTTGAGTTTTGAGATCATCAAAAAGTGATTAATAATTATTGTCTTTGTTATGCGTCATTTTGCATAATAACTTTTGAAAGGTAATAAGTAACTTGATATGGCATCTTAGACTTTTTTTTCAAAACTGGTAAAAATTTTCAGACCGCGACCGTACATATACAAAGTTTAAATAATCGATTGTTCGAGAGAGTTCAAATTCATTGGAAATCATTATGATCAGAAAATTTCGAAGCGCTGGTAGCGAAGTTTGCTTAGCCGTTCTGAACCGATCAGCAAAGTTAAGCAACGTCCGCCTCGGTCATGACTTGGATGGATGACCGCTGGTGAAATTACTACTGAGCGCTTCCGTACTTAGGAGGGCACGTTAAGCCGTCGGTCCCGCTTGTTGTCTTAGGATGGCAATCGTTACAGCATGGTGGTAGGGCATTTTAATGGCCATAACAGGAATCTTTATTCCTTTCTATACCCCCCCACACTTCACTCCATTCATCCCGCCATTTGCAAATTTTGCTCCACCTTTGTGGGGAAGATACTTCAAAACTACTTGAGCTACGAAGCTGAAATTGAGCAGGTAGGTAGTTTATAGGAAGGAAGAGTTAGATAAGAAAGAATTTTGCCCCAGGTTCGAATTACGGCCACAAAGTTGGTGTAAAAGTTCTGTTTTAAGGTAGTCCTGACGAGTAATTAACCTCATTTTAACGTATTGTCCCTTAAATGTGCCTATGACTTATCCAATTTTATCTTAGATTTTTCTAACATTTGAATATAGATGGAAGCGATAGGTGCACATCGATGTATCGGATAGTAGCTCACTCAGCGCCGGCGTCGATACAGTGCGGAAATAGCCCCGTGTATAATGTAACTAGGTACATATATGCAACACGTATATCATACTCCAGAACCGGGAATTGCACAGGGCCGTATTCAGAGACCCGCTGGAGAATTCCAGCAAATACTATACTGGAATATTCTCTGAAAATATTAATATAAACTGGCAGACGATTTAACTCTAAAGTACTCAATATGTTTGTCGTTGCGTGCTCGATGACATGACAAGCGTTTTTTGAAGTTTTGTCAACAAAATAAAAAACAATGGTTATCTCTCGTGTAGGGGACATGGCACGTGCCACGACATTTGTAAATAACAACCCAATAATTAAACCCTGATCTTGAGAATTTCCTAACTGACAACTAAATTAATCACCGTCCGTTCGTGGAAACAAAAAATAGAATTTTCTCGTCATTCTTAAAACAAACAATTATTTAGTTCGCTGTGACCACAATTTCTCTTCAGTTGCCAATAGTCCGCTTTGGTGAGAGCATCCTAAGAAAAGCCGAATTTTAAATAAAATACATTCAAGATGAATGAAGGAACAAGTCTAGTGGCCTCCTATTTGGTCATGCTTATGTTGCTGATCGCACTGTGGTTGCTGTACTCTTCAGCGTTCTAAAACGTGAGTGTTTCTAGAGTATTCCATTATAATTATACGAGTGAGGGTAGTTTTATTTAGCTTCCAGTGGACCGCGCATTAAATGCGTTTTTATAGTATTAATATCTTCATAATCCGCTCTCCGGACAGACATCTCGCTAGCCAGTTCTCTCGAATCGTCGTCGCTCCAATGATAAAGTTATTCCAGAAATTTTATATCATTGACAATAAAGACTTCGTTGTTATTTATTTAAGTATTGTTATAGGCGCTATTTTGAACTACTATCGCTTCTATTTTGATTGGAATGTCATGTTTACATCTATTTTAATATGACTATAAATAAACATGTGTGCGAAAAAGTAAAGAGGTTATTTTTATTTGTTATCGCGACAGCTGAATCTGCGATAAAAATAGGTTTTGTATTTTGACAAAACCGTCTGGCTTTCTATGCCAACAAGAGCTTTAAGGACATATTATTGTTGGTGTTTAATTGTTAATATCTTAGCAAGGAAGGCGTAGGACCTACAAATCGATAAAAATATCACCATATTTAACAATAGCTAACCACGTATATTCGATATGCTGGTACGACGCTGAATACAGTTTAAGTAATGAAATTAAATTGCAGTTTCCGACTTTATATATAATACGTGTGAGTTTACTGACCAATACCACTACGAATTTTACAAAATTCCGACTTTTTGGAAATACCTATATGATTGGAATGAAATTGCAAAATAACTATATCCTTGCACATCCTAATCTGTCTCTGAACGGTGACGCGGGCCGGGTGCTTTGAAGCGAGTCGAGGATCCTCCAGCGGTCAGTCCAGCCTTACCGCGCCTGCAGCCATGCCGATCAACGCCGAGACCGTAAATCTCGCTGCCACCTACATGATCCTCGTCCTCCTGCTCTTCTTCCTCTGGCTGTTTTACTCCACCATCTTCTAAAAGAAAACATCTCAGAGTAAGTCCGTCATCAGCGCGCTCATCGGTCGCCTGATTAATTACGCGTTAAATGAATAGACACCTGTCGCTTCCAGAGTTCCAGTATTATTATTGGAGGTAATGTTCATATTTATAAATGTGGATATTAAGAGGCGTGGCCGACGTAGGCGACCGGCCGGCGGACGACAGTTAGAACAGGCGTGTTCCGCCAGTTCCTAGGAGCCGCTTGTCCAGTGAAGGTGTCCTGTCACCGGCCACGATGCCTAACCACGAGACCACCAGCCTCATCGCCACATACCTCATCCTGGTGCTGCTTCTGGCCAGCCTATGGCTGCTCTACTCGGGAATGTCCTAAGGTGCCTTTAATATCCTCGAATGTGCATTTTTTACGTCGTTTTTTATTGTGAATTGTGTCTTTTATGTTGATCGTTGACATGATCGTTGACTTGCCAAGAATTTCAATTGTTAATAGTTCAATCTTATGTACTTTCAAGTGGTCTGTGTCACATGTTTCAGTGAATTTATAAGCCTTCACCGTCTTCGTTGAAAACTATTACAAAAATGTTCACATGTTATAGGTACAAATAATTGTACATATATTTTATTTAACTTTAAAGTCAACTTCGTAATAATGATTGCAATCTGAAAACATGTTAATGTGTTTCCAATTTAAGTCTAGGAACTTTGATCTACCATTTCATAAAAACATTCTCTTGACATAAAACATAAACAAATCGGGTCCGTATACATTTAAATTTTACTCAAGAATGAAATAAGCGCTTTTATCTTCATTGCGAAATGTAGCAATGAAGATAGAACACATTCCAGATGGTAAAATGGTGTAACTGTTTCGCTGGAGCCCTGAAGATCAAAAATAGTACGCGCCGGCGCCTGCCACACAGAAATCATAACATTCCTGCCGTTCCGTCTAAAATTACATACATAATTGAGATTCTGTATAGACATCCGTTACAATGCGCCATGACTGTCGAGATACTTTCAATTTTATTCACGTGAAAATTGTCAGTGTGCCAATTGCGCTTTTTGAAAGTGATCCTCACTGGAGCCGTGGCTGTAAACATGTCAGTTCACGGCGAAGACTCCCACATTGAATCCCAGAAAAAACAAAGTTTAGATTCTTCATCATATACTAAGACTTAACATCACTATGATTAATGCTAACACTAAAACTCGCATCGTTATGATGTGTGATGTTAGGCCCTGTCTGAGTGCTATCAAAATAAATCCATCACCGCCAGCTGTTCGTTATGTACAAGAAAATTCTGTGCAAAAATGATTGATCACAGGCAACATTTACTTATTTTGAAACCAAATCATTTCAAATCTCAAATTGCATTAATACTTGCTAGCATAATACAAAATATAGTTTGCTAATTCTTTAATCAATTCAGTTATTAAATCTTGATTTTCATATATAAATAAACATTACAGCGTAGACTAAACAGATATCGCATTAGCTAATCCTCAATCAGCAAGTCAAAATATACCAACAATACGAAATGCACTAGATATTGGCAACGTTTAAACAAACAACTCGACGCATGTACCTACTGTAATATAGTATCCACATTATCAACTGCAGCCTCCTACGCAACGACGAAAACAAAAGAGTGACGTCCTTGCATACTGCACTGCACATAAATATTCAAAAACATTGGTGACTAAATTAGCAAAATCTCTATCAGAATGTTGACAGTGAATTTTAAGAAAGTTTATTTTTAACGAACCAATATTTTATCAATGAGATAAACAAGTATTTTTAGTTCAAGACATTGAATATATAACTAAACCTTGTGACAAATCACCTCGTTTCTGATGTAATGGAATACGCAACTGCAGTTCAATGCTATTCCAACCTGCTATACTGTTTTGTCAACTTTGCAAAGTTTGTAATAAAACATGGCAGTATTTACTGTCTCAGTTAACAAATTAAAAAACAATTCAAATTCTAAAAAAGTGCCTAATTACTAAGTGGGACACGCATCTCAATACAAAACTTTAAAGATTGTTTTATATACTAATGAGTGCATTGAGACAATACTATCAAAGTTAGTTGAAAGAGTTAATACTGATGTAAAACCATCATTAATAATGTAGAGCTAATTTGGAGGCAGTGACAAAGTAAAAAAATATAGTGACAGTTCTCGTAATGAGATCTATAAATCATTCCCCGGACGCTCTGTGCGCTTCGACACCAGCATCTGGTCAAAATAGAAATATGTACGCAAAACACGTACCTGCCTACAGTAATACGACTGCTTTTACATAAATAACGTGAAAGAAAATTTATTTATTTAATACAAGCTTCAGAAATGTTTATGTCAATATGTACACTATGAAACCAATTTGAAAGTTATTGCTTAATTTTATATTTAAAGGTTTAAAAACTATGAAACGCTGATTGAGCATTTAAAAAAATATTTCTGCGGTTTTGTTTTTCATTAATGGTATTAAGTCCTTTCTCCATCCTTCCATTTGAATATTAGTATTTGATAGGCTACCATTTAATTTATTCATTTAAGTAACAGTCCATCAATATAACATACTCCTACCTATATAATAAACTAGTGGACCAAAAAAATATTGTTTTGGTAATGAATTGGGATAAGATAGTATCATCGGACGCTAGCAGTAAAGATACATGTGACGATGCCCAATTAGTCGCTATGCTTTAATAAACTTACTATCCGTAGACATTTGCATGATAGGTTGTTTATGAGAATTTTTCGAGAATTCTTTTAATATTTTACGTTTTTTCTACCGTGATGGAACAAGGAAACCTCTGTCTATAACAGATGCAGTTCATCCAAGGAGCAAACTACACAGCGCTCATCGCCCTGAGAAATAAAGTTGTTAAGTCTCTTGTGCCTGTAATTTCACCAGCGCCTTTAGTTACCCTTCAAACCGGAACATAGTAATGTGAGCATATCTGCCTGACGATATAAATATGTATTACCTATCTTAACCCAGAACTATTACGAGGATAGTAAAATTCCTGTCGTAAACTCAGACCAACTAAAGCTCTTAATCGGTATGACGCCGAATGAAAATATAGGTAAAGAAAATATTGATGTATTGCACGGTTTATGCCGATACCACCATTTACATTTATATAATTTATGGGACTGTTAAATAATCTGTACTCTGTAATCTGTCTGATAATCTGTACGAGTATATACCCGTGTATACTCGTACAGATTATTGTACATGTACAGATAATATCAGCATAACCAGCCTTAATAAAATAAATACGCTCAGGTCTCTTAAATCTCATATTCAAGATTGCTGGATGCATTGCTAAGCAAGAAAATTTAAAAGCTAATGGACACATAACTTCAGCATGAAACATTTACTGATATTAAAATAAATGTTAGTCAAAGCGCCTCCACCCACAGAACTGGTCTATATTAAATCGTGTCCAACCAGCGCATACACTATAAAGTCGTACAATCATCAAACGAAACAGCTACTCAGTGGCAACCGGCTATTCCTGCGGCTGCTGGATTCCGAAAACACGTCATAATTTCATAACGTTTGGCAGATACTGCGACCGAATCAGATTATTAAAAATATAAATAACTGATTATTGCGACATTCTAACGATACCGCATATTTTATTCCTGAAATGTTTTAGTTAACATTGAAATTAAATATTTATAAAAAGCGCATTGACGTCAAGGTGCTGATGTTTCTCAAATTTTTATTGTCACTGTGAATCTCGAAATAGCCGCGTGAGATGTCTGCGGTGATCATAAAATTGATGACATCCACACTCCCAGCTGCGCCAGAATACCTACTTAGTTTAAATTCTGAATATATTTAATAACTCCTATATGTATTTGTTACAGATGCTGTCGTGATGAAGCAACTCAAGTTTGAGACCAATCAAGGATGGCGGATAGGTGAAAATTAAAAAAAAAATACATTAATTTAAGAAACCGTAACTTTAGTGATTAAGTTATACGTAAGTTAAATAATTTCGTAAAACACCCAAGCATTTAAATACCGTAAGGCGGTGGGCGTATTCAAGATCAGCAATGAATACGGAATGTAAAACCTATCAAGTGAAGGGAACATCAAGACGAGAGCTATGCTATGTAACAGTGCTGGGCATTCCAATTTAAGTAAAGTCTAAAGTTAAAATGTTAAGTAAAAGACAGTTTAACAACGCCGAGTGTAAAACCCAAACTGTAGCCTATTTAATGATGTTCGGCGCGAACCATCTTGTTAACAATTTATTTTTGTTGTTGAGAGCTGAGAGAATTTTGTAATAAAAGTTTTGTTTACAAATGTTGCTCTTTTATTTCTGTAAAATAACTTAACGACGACGGTAGTTACATATTATTTTATTATCACTTTAATTGCCTCGTTGGTCGAGTGGCGTGAATGCGTCAATTTCAACAGGTCCTGCGTTTAATTCGGAAATAGGTTTTATGACAGACATTATCAGTAGCAATGCAGTTTGAATGTGTCTCTAGTAGATGGCTATAGATCCGTCCTTATGTTGAGTCAAAATATAATATGTTTTGACTATATGACTTAAAAATCCGCGTTTCGCGAGATATTATATCGTAGGCTCTTACTACCATTTGATCATTCGATGTCGATTTTATAATTTAGGGATCATTCTTCCACAATTCTTCACTGAAAATCCTCACGCTGTGTATAGTTTGTTATTTATCATTAAATCCCTACTTAATCGCCTATCTCCTTATTTCATAATAAAATACCTAATATACCTCTAATACGATAAGTTACGATAAGTGTCTAATACGCCTTACGTACAATACGCGTGCGGTACAAATTTTAGCCAATTATCATTTTGTCTCTCGTTTATTTCTAGTTCATCATTATTCCCACATTATCATTTTTCCATACCATACTGGTAAACTGTACTTACCATCAGTTTTACTCTAATTAAATTCTCACTTCATCATACCATATTTAAAAAAATCTTATAATTTCACTACGCTCAGTGGTAAGATTTACCTGCCCCAGCGGGGGTATAAAGGCATCAGGTTATGTCATACTTTATCATTCTTAAGAAATTTACGAATAAATATAAAACATTCCATTAGCACAATTATAAATATGTCGAACAAAAATAATACTCAGATATGAAATGCCAGATGTTTTATGAGAACTACGGCGATTTAGATTATGTTAACAGGATTTTGTTTTAAAGCTTGTTGGCAATGTAATGAAACGGAACGTATTGAAATAACAACACCGAGAAACGAGAATAGCTGAAGTAAGGTACTGTCTTCTGTTGTACAAGTTCGAGTAACCACAGAAGCGCTGGCTTGATGCCAAATGTACGCCTCTGCATTGATCAACGTATACCTACCACCTTACTGTTGTGAATGAGTCTCCGGTGAGCCAATGACGTATTGATTAATTGTTACAAATTGCTGTTTAACTAATTGTTATATTATTATAGCCGTTCATCTACTGTTGTGGGCAATTAGCGTCGACGCCTAGGAATGAAAGTTATTTAATTAATATAATTGGTACTTATTACGTCAATCAAGAGGTTATAGTTTGTAGATCTTGCAGTCAACTTCTACTTTTATCTGTCTTAAAAAAATAAAGGAGGAAGTATCTCTAGTCGACGACGTATGTAAAAATGACAATTAGGAAATAGCTGACTTCGAAATTAAATGAAATGAAAAATATTTATTAAATACACAATTGATAATATAAACATGTAATATTATTGGTAATAATACAATCTACCTACACTTGTATTATAAAGTGGAAAGATTTGTATTATTGTATGTAACTATGAACTATGAACATAGGCGGCAGAATATTTTAAAAAATTACATTTTTTTAAATATATTTTTGTTAAATACCCGTTCGAAGCAGGTGTGGGTCGCTAGTAAATTATAAACATAGGAATCAGTTGGTAAGCAGAAAAATTGGCTAACCGTACCTACATAAAAATGCGTTGATTGGGCATCAGCTCAGCATTATGCCAATCTGGTAAGCAATCAGCGCTGGTTTGCAACCGTGACACGAAAGCGAAAGGCACAAAAAAACGATGGGTAAATTTTGTAAATTTAATGGATACTCATCAAATGTCTTCTCTACGCTGATGACCAGGTGATACCTGCGTCGTCGGTAAAGGAGTTGCAGGAGATGGTAAATGTTATGCATGAAGCTCTAGAAAGAAAGGGAATGAAAATAAATATAAATAAGACGAAAGTTATGGTGTTTGAGCGAGATGATAGAATGACCGATTGAAATATTATGATTGGAGATGAAAAAGTGGAACAAGTGAAAGAGTTTGTATACTTGGGATCCATGTTTACAAAAGACTGAGAGTGTGAAAGTGACATAGAAAAGAGAGTGAATGCTGGAAACATGATGAACGGAACATTGCACGCGTTTATGAACAGTCAGAAGGTGTCTAAGAAGGCTCGTCTGGCTGTTCATGGAGGAGTGTTGGTTTCGACACTAATGTATGGTAGTGAAAGTTGGGTATGGTAGAAAAAGCATGAGAGTAGAATAAATACAGTGGAGATGAATTGGAGTCAAACGGAGTGACAGGATAAGGAATAGTGTGATAAGTGAACGATGTGGTGTGAATGAGGTAGTGTAAAAAATTGAGAAAGGTATATTAAGATGGTTTGGACATGTAGAGAGAATGAATGAGATGAGACTGACTAAACAGGTATATATGGGACAAGTGCACGGAAGTGTTTGAAGGGGAAGACCTAGACGAACGTTCCGAAATCAAATTGAAGACGTTTTGAAAAAAGGCCAGGTCAGGAGTACCCTAAACCGACGCTCATGTATGAAAGGATTGGTGAATGTAGATGAAGCGAAAGAGATAGCAAGTGAAAATCTGTGGTCTCTGCCTACCCCTACGGGAAAGAGGCGTGATGTTATGTATATATGTCAAAAATTGTAACATATTATTTTCTAATAAATAAATAAATTATTTGTAGAAATGGTTAATAAAGCAAAGAGTTTTCTACCTACTGAAGTAAAACTTTAGAAGATTAAGTGAGATTATAAACCTTCTTATTCACATTATTATTGCAATAAAAAGAAATTTTAAGTATATTCCGATTAGTTTTGTATTGTATTTATTACAAGGTATATATCAACAAATTGACTATGGAAAAATTAAGGTGGTTCGGTATTTTCGTCAGGGCCATCTTTATTAGCACGCCATTGATAAATAAATATTTTTTTATCAAAATTTTCGTATTTATTCCTCGCAAGTGTGTTGATAAACGTCATATGACACGCGTGTGGGATGTTGATATTTACTCACTCGGCTCCCTAATCGCCTATCGCTATATTGCCTCGTGTGTAATGATCAACATACCACACATGTATCATAATGTACTATTTCATGGCTCCTTTGCTCATTATTAAGGTCATGTCTGAGCTTCAGCCGGAAAGCAACTAATTTCTTGCTATTTCTTATGGGTCGCGGCAAATTGTTCCAGCAACTGGTGGCTGGGTTCCGAAAACCACGTTTAAAGGCCGTGGTACGATGACTTGGGATAACCAATTGTGTTGACCAGTGTCACATTGAGGTTTTCTCGGTTTCTCCAAACAACCTAAATAGAAATGATGGAGTTTTACAATTAAAACGCCGCAATGTAGACAAGCCAAATGAAGTTTACCACATTAGGCCACATTTCATTTATAATGATAGATGTTTGTTAAGAAAACGTGTTACGTGGGTTCTGGATAGAATTGAGAAACAAAATCTCACCTTCGCATTCTGAACTCGCTGTACTAAGTGTTCAGTGCGAGAGAAGAGACGGGGCATCGCCCCCATAAACAATATCCACATAATTCAGTTTCGAAAGGACAAGACATTTCTACAAGCTAAATGCAGACCTCCAGCTCCAATTTAGTATTACCTCAACCTGTACAGCGTTCTGAGACTGAAGAAAGCATTACACACCGAGTTTGCTTTGTTTCTCAAATTGTAAACCATCATCTACAGTCAAACCTAAATTTCGAAACTCTTAAACGCGTTCGATTACTTTAGCCAAAATTCGTTTACTTCCCAGAATCAAAAACTTGCTTTTATTTGCGTTCAGCACAAGATTATTGTTCCAAGTCACTATATTTTCAAGGTAATACAAAGATCATGGCATTGTCAAAGCTTTTCGGATAAATAGATTAATGTAGACCGTAATATCGTTAGCGTACATATGTGATATGTGCCGCATTTAATGCAATTTATTACGTCAGCGCTGCTTAAGGAAAACAAAATCGGGCCTAAAATGGAACCCTGTGGTAGGTACACCTTTCTCCAGCGTTGTAAATGTTGAAGTAAGAGGTCTAGAATTTTTTGATATTTCTACGTACTGACGTCGTATGCTAAGATACCTACTATACCAACAAAGCGCTGCCTGATCAAAACCATAGAAGATTTATTTAGATAAAAGCAGTGATTCATTTAAAGCGTCAAATGCCCTAGAAAAATCAAGAACGAACAGATATATACAGAATACACTCTTCTTGGGACGTCAAGATGTATGGCATAGCAGTCTGTCACCTAACAGAGCAGTTGTGGGACTTTTGCTCTTACTAAAACCTGATTGGGCTTCTGAAAGAATATTGTTTTCTTCCAGATATTTAGTCAATTACATACAACCTTTTCCATAACTTTTGACATGCATGGCAGAATGCTAGGTCTATGGTCCTCGATATAGATTGGGTTGTTGATTTTTGGCAAAGGTCAAACTAACCTAACCTGTATACAAATTTCTGGAAAAGTTGCAGTGGTTATTAACATATTTATTAATTAAATTCGTGACTTTTAATTTGAGATAGGAGATTATAAACTACAAACGTAATAAGTAACATACCACAAATGAAACATATTGTAATAAATTATATTTTAAAACAAAGTACATAAAATAAGTGAAACTGCTATTCGGCAAGCTTGTATTTCTTCTTTTTCTTTTTCTTGTTGTCGTCGTCATCGTCGGAGCTGGAGCTGGGTATGGTGATGTTGGAGCCGACGACGGAGAGGTCGTCGTCGTCGAAGCGGTGGCTGGTGATGCTGCTGATGTCGCTGTCGAGCATGCGCAGGTTGCGCTCCGTCGGCGACATGTCGTGCATCGCGCTCTGTCGCGGCGCCGCGTGGTACTCCGAGGGGCGCGGCGGGCGCTCCGTGCCGCTGTCCGGCTCCTCGTACCGCACGCGGATCGTGCGCCGCCGGGACAATGTCGCAGACGTCGATGACTCCTTCGGCTCCGCTCGTAACTTCCTCTCCGCATGTTTCGACGGACCCGGTTGCACTGGGTCGGCGTCGTAAAACGCCTCGTCGTCGAACGTATGAACGTTCGTCTTTTTTCTACTTTTGTCGACGTTCGGTTCGGATATATCGCCCGGAGTTGAAAATGGAAATATGTTCATGTCCACTTTCTTTTTGGCTTCTTCGGCTTCCGAAGCTTTGGCTTTGGACTGGGCGATGTCTACGGTGACCATGTGTTCCTCGGTCTTCTCTTCTACGGCACTGACGCTGCTGTCGCTGATGTTCAACAGAAGCTGTTTTTGGACATCCTGTTCTATCGATTGAGTGCTATCTTTTTCTTGTTCTTTAGCAGCCTCTAGAGTGTCTATATCCTCTATGAGAGCAGTTGTAGCCGCTTCGTCTTCTTTAATTAGCAAAACGTCTTTCCCGCTAGAGTCTTCGCTGGGCACGTCAACTGAACCTTCTTTTGAAGATGTCAGTAGCTTTTTCGCTTTGTCGGCAACTTTTGTCATAAAAGGCGTGGATTGTGCAATGTCATCTGCGTAGTTAGGCCCGCGTGGCTGCAGGCTCAGTGCAGACCCTGCGCTGAAAGAAGTCCTCTGAGTGATTTTGCTCTCCTCCATACGTTTTTCTTGAGTGATATCGACAACAGTATCGCTGCTGGCATGTCGAAGTCTACTAGGAGCGGGCCAAAGCGTAGGATCCAGCGCTACCTCAGGTGTTTCTGCATCAGATCGCCGCGGCCCCTCAGGGATCTGGAACTTTGTGGGTTTCTTGGTTTCATCGTCTTTGGGAGTAGTCGAACTATGTGGTAAGACTTTTCCTACAGCCTCAGTAACGAGGTTTGGCTTCGGAGGTTTCGGCGGCTTCGGTGATTTTTGTTTCGGTTTTCCCGAGGTCCAGCCGTCGTCGGTGCCACCCATGTCGGAATCATCGTATTTCATATGCTGGTGTATGGCTTCCCTGCTCAAGGGGTAATGTTTGAGGAGGTACAACCAGTTATCAAGGCACAACGTCAGGACTTGAGATTTGATCTGAGTGCGGTAAGAGTGTGTATAAGGCAGGTCATGCATTAAGCCTTGCGCCTGAAATAGAAAGTCATACATAGGTATCTTATCACGAATACCAAGTAATAATGTTATCGATTTAACAGAATTAAACTTTGGTTCAGTGCAAGCACAATAAATATTTTATACATTATGCTATAATCAGTAATTCCAATTTGATATTATGTTTTGGGTCAACAATCTATTTAAGTAGCAGTAGAGCTCTTTATGAATGAGTTCATCCGGATAAGTACTACCACAATACCTATTTCTACCGCTAAGCACCAATGTTCGTATTACTGTGTTCCGGCTTGAAGGATAAAGATTCCGATGAAATTACAGGCACCTGAGGCCTAATAACTTTATATCTCAGGTCAGGGTCAGGGTGGATGTAGTGTAGTTTGTTAGATGCCATATGTAGAGGTTACCGCTAACCATTAGGTGGGCCTCATGCTTGTTCCATCACTATACCATAAAAAGAACACAATATCTACATTTCAATTTGTAATTCCTTTCATTTGGAAAGCTGTGGCATACCTACAAGCGGTTAGATAGATCGTTTTTTTTATGGGATAGGAGGGCAAACGAGCAGGCGGCTCACCTGATGGTAAGTGATCACCGTCGCCCACAAACATCCGCAACACCAGAGGTCTCGAGGATGCGTTGCCGGCCTTTAAGGAGGGAATATGCTCTCTTCTTGAAGGTTCCTAAGTCGTAACTGTTCGGATATACTTCACCAGGCAGCTGGTTCCATAATATGGCAGTGCGTGGTAAAAAATGCCGTGAAAATCGCAAGGTTGTGGACTGCCAGACGTCGACATGAAATTGATGAAACATCATGCTTTGTCGGGAAGTCCGGTGGCGAAATTGAGCTGCAGGTAGTAAATCGAACAGTTCCTCAGAACACTCCCCGAGATATATACGGTAAAAGATGCAGAGTGATCCAACATCTCTACGCAAAGCCAAAGGGTCGATAGACAGAGAACAGAGTAACATTACTGACCCTTTTGCCCTTTGCGCAGGGAACACTAAAAACGAAGTAATGAAGATGCACTTACGACACCGAAGTAAGATCCAGCTGGGTAGATCCTGGGTACTTTGTGGCTCTCTTCTGCAATCTCCTCAATTTTCCCCGTGTGAATGAGGTACATTGAGTCTGTGATCTCGCTCGATTTCACAACATACATGTCTGAGGGCAAAAGAAAATAAACTTTATTAATTTGTAATATGTATACTACATACTTTTTTTGCTGTTTAGGTATAAAGATCGCTACGAAATTCGCCCTAACAGGCAAGAAAGGGCACAAAAAGTGCTTACCTTCATTATACGTCAGTAATTGTAAGCAGCCCACCAATTGACGCAGAAAAGCCGGTTCGCAGTTTTCAAAGACGTGATGCTGAAACAGTGCAAAAAGTTATTTTTTTATCGGTTTTACAGCAAACTTATAAGTATATCAGATTTACAAATGATTAGAGCAATATTTTTTTTGTCCCGGGCGGGTATGTTACCCGCGTCCCTCGATTCCACATCGGGTGCCGAGTGGTTTAGTGGCGGGAATCAAAACCGCGTTATTAATTAATTGATATATCGGGTTCGATTCCCGCCCGGGAATTGTGTTATACTCTAATAATTTGTAAATGTGATATTCGCTTAGCACGCGGTAGTGCTTGTAATCATACGGAATCATAAGGTTAGCTATAACCAAAATCTCACTTGTTGGTAGTTGATTATGTGTCTGATAATGATAACGAGGCGCAATCTAGTATGGGTACTGACTCTGCACACAGCGAAGTGCTTGGCTACAGATTTTCTGCTTAGGTGTGGTAGATAGGCGAGAATTTTCAAAATGCCATATCACCATGCGGTGAAGTTGAAGATCACGATGGAATTCGAACCATGGACTCCTGCGTGGCAGTTCTAGACTCAACGGTTTTGAGCTGACAATTTTGAAGCAGCGATGGCCCAGTGGTGATCCACTTGGTGATTACTGCTTCAAAATCTTTGAATAATTTACTAATTTGATCATCGAGGTTATAGTGAGTGCCTATACCTATACTTACCTACTTCCATACCATAATTATATTTCACCATGTAACATAACGTTTACAAATTATTGGAATACCATTTTTTTTTGTTCCGGATGCCTATTCCATTCGGCCACCGGAATACCCGGTACGATTAGTACGATAACCTAACAATTATCTTGATACTAATGTACACAGATGCAATCCAAACTTAGATACCGAGTCCAACAGGATCCCAAGTCCAGCTTCTCGAGGCTGTGATAGCCTTTTGAAGCAGTGATAGCTCAGTGGCTTTGGCTATGGACTGCCGTGCAGCAGGTCCATGGTTCGAATCCCGCTGCTGGCTTGAGCTTCACCGCATGGTGGAAGGGCATTTTTGCGAATGCCCGCCTGGCTGGCGACCACCCTCAAGTGGATAAATCTGTCGCCAAGCACCTAACGGTGTGTTCCGGCAGCTGTCTTTGAGAGCCAGTAATTCTAGGTTAAGCCTGTTAACACCTTCGACCACATCATCACTTACCATCAGGTGAGATTGTAGTCAAAGGCTTACCTATCAGAATAAAAAAAAAAAAACCGAGCTGTAATAGCTATGGACTGCCGTGCCACATGTCCTTGGTTCGATCCCCACCCCCGACTGGAGCTTCACCGCATTTTGCGGGTACTAGCCTGGCTAACACCCTCAAGTACCTAACAATGCGTTCCGACAGTAGTCCTTGAAAGCCAGTAGAATTATGGGCACATGAGACTTAACAACTGTATGTCTCAGAGTAACGGGCGCAGTGCAGTTCTTCACTTATGACGAAATGCATCTGTTACAGGCAGAGGTTGCCGCTCAACATCAGGTTGTTTTCGTGCTTGTACTATCATATAAAAGAAAAAAGAAAAACCAACTATGACAGTTCGTCGCCACAAAAATAACTGTACTATTACTAGACGGGTTGTCTAATGTTGGACACAGCTTCCCCTATTATATGGGAGGTTTGCCATAATCCCCTCCATTACATGGGAGGTCTACCGATCCTAGATACTACTAGTGGCTCTCCGAGCTTTAGACCTTGCAAGTCTGCCCTGGCATAGCTTACAATTGAATATAGGTTCACTGCGCATGCTAATGGGAGAATGGGTCAAGAAATCCAAAAATCTAAATATATAATGTAAATAATAAATTATTTTCTTGAACTTATGTCCAAGAAAATCAATGACACGCGGGCCCCAGCGAAGGCTAGTTTATCAGAAATATGTAGGTAAGTAGTAAATATACAATAATTTTACATACTTGCTAATGTATTTATATCGAATTAATATACTGGCTACAAAAACATGGAAGGTAAATAATTGATTATACGAGAGAGAGAGAGCCTATCACTTTTAGGAAACTGACGTGCGTTTGGACATTGACGTTAAATTAAGCGCAGGCGTCCATATTTTCATTTCAACATCTTTTAATTTAAAAAATATATAACTCCGTCATTTTGAAAAATTTCCATGCACTGAATCGAAAAAAAATAGTTATGGACTTATCAAACCTGCTCACAAAATTTGGTGAGAATCGGATGAGAAATGGACCTGTAGAGGAGAACAACCGAATATACGAAAGCATTTTTGTCGAAGTTGAAGCAGAGACACTTCGCTCGAACTAAGTTCTCACACAGTCAATAAAGCTCAGTTCTCAATATTTCATGTATGAATGAGGTTTTGTATGGTGGTAGGGCATTTTGCGAATTCCCGCCTGGTTAGCTACCACTCTCTAGTAGAAAAATCAGTCGCCAAGCACCGTTACGGTGTGTTCCAGTAGCGGTCCTTGTGAGCCAGTAATTCTAGATTAGCCTGAATAACATCTTCGACCACATCATCACTTTCCATCAGGTGGGATAGTGGTCAAAGGCTAAACAAAATAGGTACATTATTTCATAGTATGTTAAATGTCTCGATTCCATCACATAGTTATTTGTCGTCATATCCTTAGGCTCCCCCGAAGAGCGGCACATACGTCAGTCGTCGTCAAATCCAAAGATGCACCCAACGAGCGCTAGAGATGAAGTAGAGTACACACATACCCTGGTGAGGTGGTGCAGGTACGTGGCCGACATGATCTTGAGCCGCAGCGCCTGCGGAGCCCCCAGCAGGAACTGCGGCGCCTGCATGCCGCGCGTCTCGCGCCACAGGTGGATCGAGTATTTATTCACCATGTGCACCAGGTTCTTAGACACTCGGTTGTTCTTCAGGAACTCCTGAAGAAAGTCAGCAATACAATTATAATTAATAAACAGGGTGTCCCAAGAAGTAGTGATATACTGAAGCTGGGAGTTAGAGGGCTATCTGAATCACCCTCATGTATGTTCCGCGATTTTTCGTATTTCCGGAGTTATGACTTTTTAATTTTTCACCTTTCGCCGAGTACGATGTGATTTTTATTTATGGTTATTATTGCGGTAGATGCTTGATTTTTTTGTGTGCTAAGCTGATAGATAGGCCAATTCAGTATGGTAACATTTAAAATCGTTAAATATTTGAATGGAAAGAAAAAAATGCCAAGAAAGATAAAATTACCAAGTATGTTCACTGTAACTTTAAGGGCCCCTAAGAAAATAAAATCACAAAAAAATACCGTTTGGCTTTTAAAAACTTGCTCTATCTTGATAGATACCTAATGGTAGCTACCCTGAAAATTTCATTTTATTATTCATAAGGCTTCAATCAAAAACTCTCACCGTTCTCGGCGGGAACTGAAAAATTTAAAAAAAAAGTCATAACTCCGGAAATACGAAAAATCGCGGAACATACATGGGGGTGATTCAGATAGCCCTCTAGGTCCTCTACCTCCCAGCTTCAGTATATCACTACTTCTTGGGACAACCTGGATATTATAAGGTCACAGTTAAAATTTCCTAGCACGACGCGTACAATCGCTCATAACTGATTTTTCAATTATGAATTGTAGTTTTTATGTGCTGATATTGTGTTATAGTTAATTGAAGATATTGAACAGTCTACTAAAGACCTTTTTATTCTGAGACTAAGGCAGGCCTGGCTCACTCCCGGGTACAAAGTTACGGGATTATTCTACAATGCCTGCCGCGTCAGAAGAGATCAGAGCTATGCGATAGAAAGAGATGCTTAGTAGGTAAATATACCTTTTGATTACAAAATTACAAATTTACGAGAGAAAAAATTATAGTCATGTGCGGGATTCGAACCCGCGTCCATCCACCCCTTTAGCCGGGGTATGCTTTAACTAATTGAGCTAACATGACACAATGACTCATAACTGTAATTCCTTCTCTCGTTCTTCATGAAAACCATCGTATTGGGATGGAGCGACACCTATAGTTCAACTTGCGTTGTACTACAAACAAGACCAATTTTGCAATTGGTTTTAAACTTGTAAATGATGACGCAACCTTATAATTTTAATATTGTTAAAAAAATTACAAATTTACGAGAGAATTTCTCTCGTAAATTTGTAATTTTGTAATGTAATTCGCCTAGCAGGCGTCATTGCAAACTTAACAATATTAAAAAAAAAAAAAAATATACCTTTTGATCCTTTATATTCTGTGACTAAGGGCGATTGCAGGTTTTGTGTCAGTAGGTAATCTGAAGTCGTGCTACGAAATCTAAGAGAATACTATGCTAGGTCACAGGCAGGTGTCTAACTCTTTAACATAAACTTGCTCGGTGTACTACGAGTAGATACACTGTAGGTATCTATTCTACTCTCGTGTTGAGATTTTCCTTCTTCGTAAATTATATAAGTTCATGTTCCAGCAGCGTCCAGCGCGACGTTTTGCTTTCCACAAAGTCAGAATACAGTTAAATGCTTTTGATCTATTATAAAAACAACCAGCTATCAAAATTTGGGATGTACTACAGTACCATACACCTATATATTTCTATGTGTGACCAAAACAAATGTTATACATATACCAACTATATATACCAACAAGAACCGTACCAGTTATATGAAACAAATATTACCTGTAACTCCAAGTACTTGCTGTAGAAGCTGAAGGATCTGAAAGACTGGTACTGGATGATATTCGAGAACTCTCCCACGTAGATCATGTATATCATAGTTGATATCAACATCAGGATACATACGAAGATCACCTACGAGATAAAATTTCCATTGAATTGTATAATCGAAAATGAAACTATGATTATTAGATTAAGGATCGGAGGGTCTTCAATGCTAAATGTTCTCAGCATAATATGGTCTACTATTCACAAAGTCCATTGAATAAATATGATTCTAATGTAAAACTGGAAGTAATTTATATTGCCACTGTAGGCAACTTAGGTTGCTAAGTATCTCATCCACATTTGTAATCATATTCATTACCAAGGCGAAAATGACAAAGTTATTATCTAAAACAGACGCTGCTACTGCTCGGCTAGTTTATTTCGTGTATTATGTCGTATGGTGTATTGCTGTGGGGAGTTGCTGCTGAGATAGAGACAATCATTATCTTACAAAAGCGTGCCATTCGAGCCATATATGAAATGGATCCTAAGGAATTTCTAAAGGTTCTCTTTATAGAAATTGATATTTTAATTTTACCGAGTCAGGTTCCAGGTTTTAGATTAGCAAAGACAAATCAAAGCACCTGGTAGTTTGCGTAGGTAATTGTATTCGGTTTTATAATAAAGTTCCCAAGAATATTACAATGCTTACAGAAGGAAAAATTCAAGTTGCGCGTGAAAAACATTTTGTTTCAGAAATTCTACTACACAGTTTGTGTGTAGTGTGTTCTATACACAAACTGTGTAGCAGGATTTCTGAAACAAAATGTTTCTACGTATGTCTTAAACGACAAAAATGCTTGGACAATTCCGCCTCTGCTAATCTATCACCTGTCACCTAGATACGTAATTTAATTTAAACAGTATTGGAAACAATGATTTTTTTATAGCACACCTAAATGTATTCTTAGGCTATTGCAGGATAATTACAGTGGGGTCTTTGATATGTTGCCAAATTAAACAACCCATCGACATTGTACAGAATTAAAACTGCGTTTGTATTGAATAAATGGATTCAGTGGAAGTTATTTATGAAACTCCCAAACTGATGTAAAGCACCAATAGAATTAATTGTTACTGCACATACTTAGTAGGTTATTGAGGTAATTTGTCTTTTCTTACATATGGAGGTCGGTCAGTACATATTTTTTATCGTAAACATAAGATAAGGTCTGATTTCGGTTTTATGGCCAGCTGCCTTCCTGACGCTTACTCCTTGAGAGTGTTCTTATTGTTAGTAGGATAGTAGGTTAGGTATATGGACTTTACCACGGTATTGCATTTGTGGCGTACAGTTCTTAGCCGAAGTGAGTCATCAAAAGGCAAATTGTGAAAATGCTTAGAAAGAGTGTACGCCTTACAGATATGAATAAAATTTATAAAATCCTATAGAACATCTAAACTAATATTATGAAGAGGAAAGATTTGTATTTTTGTTGCACGAATAGACTTGAAACCACTGGACCGATTTGAATGAAATTTGATATGGAAATAGTTTGAGACCCGGGGAAGGAAATTGGATAGATTTTATCCAAAAAACGGTTAATGGTTTTTCGCGATAACCAACATACGCGCGAGCCGAGCCGCGGCCGGAAAGCTATGTAATGTGTACGTATATAAAAGTATTGTGCCTGATCGGAAAACACGAATCTATATAATTCTTTCAATAAAATAAAATCATGAATACAATCGAAATGTTATGCTAAATTCAGTTTTGTATAGACGGACTGTTAGGCGATGTGGATATTTCCACATCGCCATGCGTTGAAGGAGCAGCATACCACTTGCGTCGACGCTACTATGGCGTTGCTGGGTATTAGGCGCACAACAGGAATCTTTAACATCATGATGCTCCTATAAAGACTAAGGTAGCGGTTATACCACCAACAAGAACATTCACAAGGGCTGCCGTCTGGAAAGCAGCCAACCATAGAATTACAGCCAAAACTTCCAACAGCATGTTCTTGTGTCTTCGTTTGTTGTAAAAGACGCCCTTATCTTGTAATGACCCTACTACACACATGGGATACGTTTAAAAAGGAAGAAGGTGAAGAAGAAAACGAAGAAGATACTTCATATTTCTAAATATGATTACAAGCACTATCGCGTGCTGAGTGAAAATCACATTTACAAATTTTGTGCAATTATGTGTTTCCTTGTTACAATTATGGGGCAAAGCACCAGATGCCGATGGCGTACTAACAGTGCAGAGCTGAAATACCTCGGATTGTTTCTTCGGCATGATATCTCCAACGCCGTTTTGCGTGAAGGTGGTCAGAACGAAGTACAGGGAGCAGGCGTAAGGGTAGTCGCACCAGGAGGACCCATCCTCTGAACAAAATGAAATTGTCATGTATACAATAACGTGTTTCAGTCTGGAAATTATGATCATTTTAAATTTAATATTTATTTCAGATTTTTTTTCATTCAGAATAGGTTCGCGTTTGACTACACCTTGCCTAAGCATTGGTGTGGTCTAAGATGGAGCACGCTTACCTATAGAAGTAACCTATGTATTTACTCTCGATTTGAATACACCCATGATTCGATATTCATCGGGGAAAACAGACCATGGTAAGTAGTTCCACTCTTTCGCAGTACGCACGAGAAAAGTGGAAGCGAAACGCTTTGTACGAGTCCTGGGAATATCAACCATGTACGGGTGGCGCCTCTCCTTTTGTCTGGACGTCCGATCAGGTTGTGTTGGAAATTATGTATAAATTATCCGTATTATACATAATTTTCAACACAACCGTCATAAAATTTAATAAAGTCTAATTGGATCGAATAAACATACTTACATTTTAACTTATACATATTAATAACGTCAAATTTTATCTAAAAATTAAATGGAATATTAAATGGGTGTCATACTGAATTTCGACAGTTCAATACTTCAACAAGTCATTGCTTCGACAGAACATAATCTACATTTTCAACACACTTGTTCGTAAAGTAAGCTTTATTATATCCTTATTAGGGCCATAAACCGAACTATCACACCCTTGTGCATAATAATATTATACTAAGCTAAGAATATTTAAGAGAAAAATTGTGTGGGGCGTTAGCCATAATCTCTGCGCTTGGCAGACGTCTTGGGGATTGCAGCGTAAGATGGTATTTCTTTAGAAGACGTGACGACCCACCTAAAGCAAAGAAAATATCCCTACATAATTATACATTATTTAAGTTACTAGGCTACATTACTTTTCCAAATCCAAGAGCTATTAGGCATTCTCCAATCCTCCACGGTGCCGATGAAGTACCACAGAGAGGTGGTGGTGTGCACGAACAACGAGAACCAGATGAAGGCGGATACCACCACGCTGAAGATCAGGTTGATGGTGATTCTCTCGTTGTGGCGCTTCAAGCATTTGTACACTGTTACCTACAACAATTACACAATATATAAATAACAGTATCAAAAAATATTTTATAATCTACTAATACATATGTAATGAAATGCAAGTCAAGCTCAAAAACAGCAGAACGCAAATATTGCCGCGGCGGGCATGATTTAAAAAAGTGCCGTGTGGCACTAAAACATTAACTTGACGCGACCAATCGAATGCGATCCTTTCTTAGCGCCAAGTCAATCAACCAATCGAATTCAATTTGGAAGGTTGTGTTATTTTGTTAATTGTGTGTAAGTGTGAATTGACGAGTCCGAAATCAAAGCGGCAGCTGTATGAGAGTTACACTTCTTTACATATTTATTCGTAGTATAGTACAATATATTTATTATAGAATAATTGGTCGGCGAAGTAAGCATTGAAAATATGAAGCCCAATATATATAAGTACTATATGATGGATGATGATAAAATGTGTTAATCTAGCTATTTTTTTACCGGCGGTATGCCTTTATTAAATAAAATACCATGAACTATATACAACACTACAGCTACTACAATAAAAGCATTTAGACAACCTAAAAGTCATAGCAGACTCATAGGCAGTCCAAATGCTCCAGCCCACTCCCAGTTGGCAGCGTGCCCAGCATGCTGGCAGCATTGCCCCGTGTGATTGCAATGCTTATTCGTTGAGCCAAATATGTGCCAGCATTTTGATCACGCGTCGCATCGACCAAGCGCTCAGATAAGTTTTGGAAAATACGATGAGCTCCTGGTCCCCACGGACCCAACGTCTCTACACCAAACGGCTCAAATATGTAACCCATACCGAGGTTAGCATATTTGCGCCGCTTGAGTTGCTCCGCAGAAGTAGCCGCAGCGCCAGCCCTCACGTTGGTTTCAGAAAGATGTGAAGGCGCTAAGTGTCTACGCAAGTAGCGTCCCACACTAAGGGCCATCCTAACGGAGCCAGAGTCATGCCGTCAGGTCTTTTACCATCGTCACGCATCAGACCATTCGGTTCCAGAATAGCTGCAACAATGGCGCTGGCAAAAGCCCGGCGAATGATATCGTTAAGGCTGGCGGGAAATTCGATATCTAGCTTATTTATACAATTGCTTTTTGACATTTCTTGTCGAGCTAATTTTCTAATCAGTTGTTTTTTGTTTCCATGGCAACGCTGCCCGCGACACCGGCGCGCGCACTACAGACGACGTTGTAGATCATCCGGGTTGAGACGTCGCAAAAATTTCTAGTGTGGCTTATTAACATCTTTTTTGATATTTTCGTCAATTTACACAGTATATCTTTATAAATTATAGCCTATGTGTTATTCTGATGTATAAGCTATATTATTGTAAAGTTTCATTCAAATCCGTTCAGTAGTTTTTGCGTGAAAGAATAACAAACATCCATACATCCATACACACTCACAAACTTTCGCATTTATAATATTAGTAGGAAGTAGGATAGTAGGATTAGGTGTAATGAAATATTATATATTACATTAATCAGGAAGATACACGTGAGAAGGTGTGAGGGTGTGCTTGAGAATGTGTGTGTATGAAGAGAGAGGCTTAGATACTTGAAATTTTTTTATTATTATTTTTTTTGGTACTAATATTAATTAGGTACCACCGTCAGTGAATCTTTCTAATATGATGTATGCACGTAAAATTACTGAATATTCCGAAAATTTTAAATATATTATATTATCATTTCGCTCTTTTTAAATAAAATTTTATAGAATTATGGCAACCAGCAAACAAAGCAACATGCATACAAAGTTTAACAGTCCTTAAGCCATAGACACTTTGTCAAACATGTCAACAATTGGTTTATAAAATATGACCAAGCTACCTGTGACGGGAAAGTCCACTGCTCCTTATTTTTGGCCTTATAACTACTTAATATTCTTAAACCACACCAAATAAAGTAATTTAGCGATGCTATTCTGTCCCAATACTACACGGGCACCAAATATATATTAATTTTGTTTACAATGTTTCATAAGCAATTATATTCCAGTGGCAATAGCTATAGACTACCAAGCAGGGAGTCCAAGTGGTTACGCCAATATTTTTAATTCTAATATTTAATTACAGAACTCAGTAATATGAAGTTGTTTACTTCAACTCCAATCGACCATACAAGGGGAGTTACTTATATTATATGTACGACGATGAAACCCGTTCTCGACGTGTCACCCGCGTCTCGCCCGCGCCTCCGGCGCCTGCCGGGCAGACTGCTGTGGGAATTTGCACTGAATGGGCCCACCCCTTCGTGGTCAACGAACGATATTACTCCTCTACTAGTCTATACCATATAAGAACTTCATAAATTGTATCATAGCTGTGAAGAGTGATTGTGCAGTGCAGTGCACCATATTATAACAGTGCTCACCTACTGGATGGACTAGATACACCATCGCCGGCTGACACCTTCCAGAGACGTGGTGGATTCTTCTACAAAGGTCAGTAGCTCTCTTCATGGTTTTCTGGTATGTTGGGCTAGCAACGTCATTTACATCTAGGATTTCGGCGAACCAGCAAAGTATCCTGTTCCACATTTCTAATTGTGGCAGGCGCGCATCATCCCCTGGTCAAACCCAGATGTTGTATGCACCACCAAGTTCAAATCCCGCTACGGGTTTAAGTTTCGCCGCATGATGGTTGAGCATTTTACGAATCGACCTGGCTTTAAATAGAAAATTCATCGCCAAGAAGCACAGTGTTTCAGCAGCTGTGAAATGCCTCTGTTATAGGCAGAGGTAACCGCTTAATATCGGATAGGCTACGGCATTCAGTTACAATCACATAAAAAAGCTGTCTTTGAGGGTCAGTAATTTTAGATTACTCTTAACTACATTTTCGACCATCAACAGGTGAAATAGTGGCGGAACTAAAAAACTAATTGTATCTAATATTTACGTTTTGAGAACACGAAAAACTTACAATTCTAAACATCCTATTGAGTCTCAAGCAGGCAAATATCATCCACATGCGTTTCTTGTTCAAGAAGCTGAGCAGTTCGATAGGGATGCAGGATATTAAGTCATACCTGAACTCTCCACGGAAATATCTGAAATAGGCGAATTCATAAGGGGACACGAATATAATAATCATGTTTGGTTCTTTTTTCTGGTTACTATTTGTATGTCAAAGCATGCATAGTTTTTTCATACTACCCGCAACGAGCCGCGAATGATGTTTCGCTTCGCCGCGGCTGACCAGTACCACTGAGAGTCGTCGTTGGACCGCACCCCGCGCCATACACCACGACGGTGTCGCATTCTTAATATAAATAAGTGCAAATATTGCCTCATCACCGCACCGTGTTATCATTAATTACTTATTAGAACTGTTTTACTTGTTGCTACGTGATATTTTGTGACGTGCGTGGAAAGTGACCGCACCGCGGCCTCTGCAAGGGAGACTCCGACTACGGGAGAAGGTGGAGAAAACTATGGTATGTACATATATTTTAGTAGCCTCAATTAAGAACCTCCTTTGCGTTTGGGAATCTCTTTTGTATAGGACCCCCTTCTCTAGGCTTCAATTAACCTACACTTACCTACTATAAACAACTATCGAAACCAGCCCCTACCCCGCGCGGTGGGAGTTCCTTATTTTTGGGGACAATTCTTTTCTAAGAAAACCCACCATTTAATGGTCCTTCAAAGCACGGATGTTGTTTATTTTTAGGTTTAATCTAGCCTACATATTTTCTAAGCAGCAATCGCCGCCATATTTTTCTGCGCATTGTCACATCTTTAACAATTCGCATCTTTCTTTCTTTTATTATTCATTCCTTGAATTATCCAGGGATATACCTAATGGTGTAATATATTTATTATTAGTTAACTTCGCATCACATATTGGTATTTACACCAATCCGCATTCCATCGCATTTCGTCATCTCTTCACGAATTATTAGGTAGCCATTTTGCAATTATTTACCGCGTGGTGCTCGCCACTGTAGGTTATCATGGCGAACGAACAGAAACTTAGAATTTTTGAAAAACAGCGTGAATTATATTTCGAACGTATTCAACTTATTTACAATAGCTCACGCAAGGATTTAAACGATCCGGTTGAACTTGAGAATTTTCTTTGTTTAATTGAGACACTAGATGAACTCCGCTCTAACTATCAACAGGCTGTGAATGAAATAAACAGCATTTCATTAAAAATAAATAAAGATGCAACGCCTAACTTTGATACTTGGCTTGCTTTCGAAGATCTTTATTGCCGCATCAAACGCAAAATATCACTATGTAAACAAGCGCACTCTGATGCCAAATCAGAATCAAACCACGGAGTTTCTTTGCAAGGAATTAAATTAGAAAGAATTCAGTTATGTGAATTCAACGGCGACCGCCAAAATTGGCCTTTATTTTACGCAACATTTAATAATGCAGTTCATCTGAACGCGTCACTCACAGATACAGAGCGAATGTATTACTTGGTGGGTAAATTAACCGGAAAAGCAAAGTTAATCTGCACCGGAATCATTCCATGTGGCGAAAACTATATGTCAATATATACCGCGCTTATAGATAAGTACGAAGATAAGCGTAGTTTAGCCGTCTCTTATCTAGATCAGATGTTTACATTGAAGCCGATTGTATCGGCTACCGCCAAAAGCCTAGAAAACTTCGTTGATAAATTCGCGAACGCATATTTAGCTTTAAATAATTTAAAAATTCAAAATCTATACGACTTTGTATTAACATACGTGGCTTTGCAGCGATTAGACAAAGAAACCGCGCGTCTTTTTGAAATGGATAACCGAGACAACGGATTACCGAATCTACAAAACTTGTTTACTTTTATACGCGACCGTGTCAAGATATTGACTCATACTGGTGATAATTCTTTAGATTCAGACTTTACATCGAAACCCAAATTACCCGCTAACACCGCGCCAAAAAATAATGTACGATCTACTTAAATTGCGACGGACCCAAAGGACGTTTTTAAAAAAACACAAATTTTAATTAAGTTTAAAAATGTATTACTTCAAAGAGTGATCAGTACAGACTGACTTAATTCTAAACACCTTAGTGCCATCTTAGAGCTACCTTAATGTCGAGTCGACATCTAGACATGAACATAGTTACTATGCATGGGAGCCAGACTGTGTGGGCGGCCAGACGCTATGCGCTGATAAGGACGGTGCTCGAGTGCATAACTCCTTCCTCCCTAAGTTCGAGATTATCTGATGGATGATCTCGAGTCTTTCTCACACAGTATGCTTTCCGTATAATATATCTAAAAGCCAAAATTATAAGAACTAATGCTAAAATTAACCAGATTACAATGTTACTTATGCTAACACTTTTATAAACACTTTCGTATCCCTCACTATCACTAAATTCATTATCACTTATAATATCGCTTCCACCTTTCAATAAGTAATTGAGGAACTTGACATCATCGGCGAGATTGGCTGAATTAAGGTTTATAGATTTTCTATGTAATATGCTTGATATATTAGCAATTTTCGGTAATTGTACTAACGGCAACTTTTCGTAAATCAAATCTCTTCCGTTAGTTTCATGTCTTCGTAGAGCTATTTCCTTAATTTTGGTAGTACAATCATTATCCATAGTTATCAAGTACGTTCCACGAAGTGTTTCCTGATTAATTTCATTGTCGCAGTACTCAGTTAGCGTTATTTCATGTGTTGTAAAAATTATCCAGCGATTTGTCTGGACAGGATATATCTTAAGGTCATCGATGGTGACTGGAATTTGATGGCAACTCGAAATATTGGTAGTAAATTGTAAGAGTTCAGCAACGCAATCATCTCGAGCTAAAGGCGAAATATCATTTTCGTAGCACAGGAAATGGTCTTCGTCTGCTTCTGGGCATGGCTGAGAGAGCGGTATTGTTTTCGACCCCTTCGTAAGGATGTATGGATATTTGGGTAGGATAAGGAATGTTTGTCGTTTAAGATCGTCATGGATTGGTAACGGAATCAGTTTATAATAATTGTAAATTTCGTCTGTAATAAGTGGAATGCGCATTATGAATTTTATCTGATTTTGTTTGATATAAGCTTTCATTTCTATACATTGCTCAATTTTAACAATATTTTCTAAATTAACAGGGTATAGCAATTTACCATTTTTCTCAATTTCTCTTAACAATACTAGAAATTCGTCAGTATCAATAATAGACTGGTGTAACACTTTGATTTTACTTAAAGCAACTGCAGTTTCAATTTCATCTAATCTAAGGTACAGTATTTGAAAGTTATGAAGGAAATTACTGTACAAATGAATGATTTTATTTATGTTTTCGTGTATCCTTGATTCGTTTATATAATGATCAATTTCTTGGATACTTTCTTTGATCTGAATGAAGTTGCTCATAGCAGAATCAGTGATGTTAGCAAAGGAACCAACCATTTCGGTGATAATTGTAACTTTCTTAGAAATAGCATCTTGTTTCGACTTAAATTTATTAATCAAACTCTCGTACATTAAGGCGTCGTTATTATCTAAATTGCCTGTAATCATTTTTACTAATGAGCCCAGAGGGTTTATTAAACCACGTTTAACTTTTACAGAAGGAATTAATTGCTTATATTTATCTAAAGTTATATTCATTAGATAATCAGTTTGAAGTTCCGCATCATTGAAATCGGATCCTAAAATTTTATCGTTTAAACAGCTGTGAACGTCATTCTTTATATGAACGTACCTGTTTATATTTAAATCTAATTCCTCGTAAACTAGTTTTAAATCTAATATCTTGATTACAGTCCATTTATCGTAGCTGACGGAAGCCTGACCTTCCCGGACTGGTAATAGTCCCGGATTCTTGTCAATCAGGTGCAGTTGAAGGCCCTGGCTTCGGATCACATGGATCACCAGAAGAGTTAACCTGTGGAGGACGCTTAATGTCTTTAATAGGAACTTTGGTATTACGTTCGCCTGAAATTATTGGTACAATATTTCTATGAGTCTCTCCAGTGACTCGCGCTTTTTGATAACGCGGTTTGTCTTTGCTACGCCTAATATTTACGCCTTTATAAAAAACTGTATCCCCTTCTTTAATATCGAATTTGGTTTCGCCTCCCCGTTTTTCTACTAAAGATTGTTTTTTCTGAATCATTTTATCGGTCAAGTAGTCGTATAAGTGTTTAGTCCGTCTAACGTGTTCTTTAACAAGCTGCTGGGTGAACTGTTTATTAAAATCTACGGCAAATGTACTATTTGATTCAGTGTGTCCAAAAACAACTTCAAACGGGGTCAAATCTGTAGTAGTGTGAATCGAGTGATTATAAGACATCACTGCGTATGTCATAACAGAGGCAGCGTCAGTTATTTTCTGTTCGTACTTAGCTATTCTGTATATTTCTGTGATCGTGGAATGAAACCTTTCGATTAATCCCATTGAATTCGGATTATGTGGTGTACCAATATGAAGGTCGACCTTATAAAATGAAAGCATTTCCTTCATTAGAATGTTATTAAATTCCATCCCAGGATCAGAACTTATCCTGGCTGGAATACCGTATAAAGAGAAGTATTTTATTAATGCTCTAACAACTTCTGGGGTAGATCTATTGTTAATTTCTATTGCCTGGCCTAATTTACTGAAGGCGTCAAATAGGGTAAGGAATATTGTACCTTCTATTGTAAATGTGTCGATGAATATTTCCTGAAAAGGTTTCGTTTGCGTCTGCGTTAATTGTAATTCAGGCTTCAATGGTTTACGAGCATATTTCATCCTCTTACATATTTCACACGCGTTTATTATACTAGCCACAGTCTGATCCATGTTGTTCCAAAAGAAGGTGCGCCTAAGACGTGTTAGGGTTTCTTTTATTCCCCTATGAGAGTTCTTACCTGTATGGTACTTAACAACAATCTCACGTTGTTCATCTTCTTCCTCCACGTAAACAATTCGTTCAGTACACTCATAGAATTTAACGGAATCCTTCCTAAAAAGTGACGCTATGATCTTTGAAAATTGGTTTCGATGAACTTCACTTTCAAAATAAAAGAAATATTTTATCTTAGGTCTTATGTATTCCAGAAGAAATTTTTTTATTAGTTCCGGATTGTTTTCTGGTAAGTGTACTTCTAAAATGTTTTGCTTAGGTCTAGATAAGTTCTTAACAGTAAGATCATTTTTATTCCATGTGTAAATGAGTATTTGGTTCGGCTTAGTGTCTATAGCTTCTTGTAAAATAGGCATACATTCTGAATCTAAATCACGGGCCGAATGAACGGTATCAGTACTACTATTACCTTTTTCAGGAGCCGAATCTGTAGTGCTACCTACAGACGGAATGGAATAAGGAGATCGTCTACCTCCAGTTTCAATGCTCATAGTTTCTTCGGAATCAATAATTTCTGCTTCCGCGGGTGGTAGCCGTTCAGGTTCATTGGTTGGTTGTTGGTGCCTACCTATGGCAGCTATTTCTTCGATGACTTTCTCTAATTCTCGCTGTAGTCTTTCTTCTTTCTCATCAACATTCACTTTCATTGATTCGTCATCACCGCTTAATGCATTTATTTTTATGCGGGATAACGCGTCTGCGTTACTATTTTGTTTACCGTTCTTAAACACAACGTCATAATCAAATTCTGACAAACGTAGCTTCCATCTCGTTATTTTACTATTCGGCTCATTCATCGTCTTTAACCAGGCTAACGGTCGGTGGTCTGTGTATATAGTGAATTTTTTTCCGTATAAATAGGGACGGAAATGCTTTACAGCCCATATAATTGCCAACATTTCCTTCTCTATTGTGCTATAACGTGTCTCGGCCTCATTTAGAGTCCGGCTAGCATAAGCAACTGGTTTATCACTCCCAATTGGGCCCTGTGAAAGTACTGCACCGATTGCAAAATTCGATGCATCTGTGGTTAAAACAAACGGCTTATCGAAATCTGGGAATTGTAACAGTGGGGCACTGGTTAATAATTCCTTACACCTTTCAAACGCGTTTATGTATTCTTTAGTGATTTCAATTTTATTTCGCTTTTTCAGGCAGGAAGTTAATGGTTGGGTGATTTTAGCGAAATCTTTGATGAACTTCCTATAGTACCCTACCAGTCCGAGGAAGCTTTTTATTTCTGTGGATGTTCGTGGGATCGGGAAATCGAGAACGGCTTGAACTTTATCATTGTTAGGCATAAGGCCATCTTTCGTGATAGTGTGCCCTAGGTACAAAACTTCCTTTCTTAAAAATTCACATTTATCCAATGTGACTTTCAAATTGGTTTCTCTTAATCGATCGAAAATTTTGCGCAATTTTGATATATGGTCTTGAAGACTTGCCGAATAAACAATTATATCATCCAGATAGACCATGCAGTGCAGGCCTTGGAGACCTCGCAGTATGTTATCCATGGCCCTTTGGAACGTAGCTGGCGCCGTTTTTAATCCAAAGGGCATGCGGAGAAATTCAAAATGTCCCGTTTGCGTGGTAAATGCCGATTTAGCCCTGTCCGCGGGGTTAATTTCTATTTGGTGGTAGCCAGAAGCGAGATCGATTGTGCTAAAATATGTGGACTTACCTAATTTATCAAAAAGGTCTGTAATATTTGGCAATGGATATTTATCATCCGTGGTAATTTCGTTTAAACGCCGGTAGTCAATGACCATTCTAAACTTTCTTTCACCTGATGCGTCAGCCTTTTTGGGTACCAGATGAACCGGCGCGCTCCATGGTGAGTGTGACTCCTGTATGACGTTGTCTTTAAGGAGTTTGTCCACTTGGTTTAATATCTCCTCGTTTTGTGAATGTGGATGTCGATATGGCCGAATGTATATAGGGTTTTCATTCACCGTACGAATGTTATGCTTCACTTGATTGGTAAAGGAAAGGGGAATTTTGTCGCAGTAAAATATATCACGATACTCATAACATAATTTGGAAATACTTTCATACTCTTCTTTATTCGTGTGTTCCAGCCTCAATTTTGACAAGTTCTCTTTCAACATAGCATCAACCTCACAGTTATCATTCACAGCATTCACCTCGCACTTTACATTATCAAACACTGTCACATCAAACGGTTTCGTAAAATTAATTGTCGCCTTGTTATCTGAAATGTTCTGTATGACTGTTGTGGCAAAGAAATTATTACATTTAACGAGGGCGGTTGGCATACGTACTCCCTCACTAAACTCCATATAATCCACGATGGCCTCCCCGTTTTGATAATTGGTAGGTATCTTTACCCTTGTCTCAGATCTTGGTTCTATCGAAACCTCGTAAGGGGGATTGTAGAGTATGGGTATCATAGCATTAGGTGTAAGTAAAACTTGATTTCCCATATCCACGTTAGCTGCTAGTTTCTTAAGCAGATCGGAGCCTATAAGCCCATCGTATCTACTATCGACGTCATACACAAAGAACTTGTGAGCAAGTGTACTTTTAAAAGTCTTCAATAGTGGAATACATATCACCTCGTCATGAATACTTTGTGCGTGGGTACTAATAACCGTGAAAGGTTCGTGTTGTTTATAGTCATTGAAAAATTCATTCACTTTGGTTGGGCTTATAAATGATCTACTACTTCCGGTATCAATAAGGAATTTCGAATTAATTTCTGGGATTTCTATATGGGGAAGTTTTAAAATGCTATCACAATAATTAAGGCTTATCATTTCCCCACACTGTCCGAGGCCTGTGTCTGAAAATTTTCCATGGAACCGTTTTGGTCGTTTGCAACATATTCCGGGTCTTCTGGAATATTGCAATCAGTATAATAGTTCTCTGCGTAGCCACAAGGCTCTGGCTCATAAAAATTCTCGTCATAGTTGTTGGGATAATTCTCGTACGGAGTCGGCTCCTCGGAATAAAACAGGTCGTTAGTGAGCATATTTTGCCTCACAGGCGCTGTGCGCATAGAAACATCGTTTTCGTATTTAAATTTAGGTGCTTGTTGATGTTGCATACCGAATTTAAATTGATTGGCATTTGGTTGTGGTTGTTGAGGGGCACCAAATCTGAAACCCTGATTTTGCGGTATGCCGAACCTAAAACCACCGTTCTGGAATGGCGGGCGTGGCTGCGGTACCGGACCCTGACCAAAGTTTCGTTGTTGCACATTTGGTGATATCCCAAACCGATAACCTTGAGGAGGTGCAAACCTATTTGGCTGGACAAAATTTGGCTTGAACCCGAATGAATTTTGATTTTGTGGTATGCCAAATTTAAAATTATTTTGATTGGGGGCTTGGCTAAACACGGGCTTAAAATCATTTAGAGGTCGCAGACTATTTTGTGAGTTCTGTTGGGGTACTGGTGTTGGCTTCAATTTCGAATGTCTAGCATTGTACTGCTGAAGGAAGTTAACTTCCTCGGTGACTATGCTTAATGCACTTTCAAGGCTAGCGCAACCCTTCAATCGCACAATACGAATCATGTCCTCGGGGAGATTATACAAGAATACGTTCAAAGCTGTGTTGTTATAAATAATCATTTTTGCTGCTTTAATTCCTTCGTCATTGATTCTATTTACTTTTGCAAACAAAGAACTTCTAACGTTTTGTATCGTATGGCAAAACTGTATGTAGGATTCGCTTGGTTTAATTTTCAAGCTCTCCAACTCGATTGCAATGCACTCTTCTGATCTTGGATCACCGAAATGTTGAGTCAAAATTTCTTTTAATTCATTCCAAGTTGTTAAATTATTATGTTCACTCAGTAAGGTGGCAGCTCTACCCGTAAGCCTACTTGTCACAGAATGAAACACGTATAAATTCTGTGTTGCATTATCTTCGGTTTCAAAGCCTCTTACTACGTAATCACATTTGGTGATGAATAAATTCAAGAGCTTCTCATCACCATCGTACATAGGAATGATACATAAAAGTTCTCGTGGAATTACTTTAATTTCTTTTTTCTCCATTTTTACTTAATTTGAATTGATTTCGGTGATAACTAAACTTTTAAATTTATTTAAAACAATTACACAACACTAATTAAATTGATTGCGATAATCAGCTTAACTTACTATAAGACTTACTTGTATACACTAAGCAACTACGAATGTACGATACTTGAATCAAACAAAATCAGATAAACGTAATTACTTAGACCGACAATTTTGGGTCGGAAATATGTAGGAGTGATAGGGTATAATGAACACAGGTGTGAAGAGGTTTACTCACAAGGTGCTCAATCCCATATCCACCCAGCGCGAGTCTGTCCTGGATCGCTTCGCCTCGTTTCAGGGTTCGATGCACCAAAACGCTCACCGATTGAACTAGTTTTAGTACACTCACGTCGCGGGAGAGTAATTTATTTGATTCGAGGATACCCGACTTTCACTGCACAGTACTTGTTGCAAATAACCGATTTTTAGGTCTTATAGCGACAACCCGACAGCAAGACAACGGATATCCTACCGGCTGCGCCACTTAAATTGCGACGGACCCAAAGGACGTTTTTAAAAAAACACAAATTTTAATTAAGTTTAAAAATGTATTACTTCAAAGAGTGATCAGTACAGACTGACTTAATTCTAAACACCTTAGTGCCATCTTAGAGCTACCTTAATGTCGAGTCGACATCTAGACATGAACATAGTTACTATGCATGGGAGCCAGACTGTGTGGGCGGCCAGACGCTATGCGCTGATAAGGACGGTGCTCGAGTGCATAACTATCTTTTGTTGTTAACAACAATAATAGCACCTGTATGTTATGTAGCAAATCAGAACATGACCAGCTATATTCCTGCCCTAAATTTCAATCATTAACACCCCGCGAACGTTATAATGTTATTAAGAATCAAAATCGCTGTGTAAATTGCTTAAGTAATAAACATACTACGCCCGCATGTAAGTCAGAAGTCACATGTAAACAATGTCACGGAAGACATCACACCATGTTGCACTTTTCTGACACAAATAAAATTAATAGGATAGCTGATCGGCCGCCTGGCGTCCGACCAGTCTGTTATCAGCCCGCAACTGATTCTAGTCGAGGCACCGCTGAAACAAATATTCACTCGACATCTGCTATCGCATCGTCGATTTCTACTTTGAATAAGCCCCAAGATAATATCGTTTCTCTTTGTAGTATGACTGATAATTCCCGCCCGCGAAAATCCCAAAACGTTTTATTGGGTACCGCCCTCGCTGATGTTAAGCGTCGAGATGGGTCGATTTGTCAAGTGAGAATATTAATCGACAATGGTTCTCAAAATCACTTAATTAGTCAAAATGCCTGCAAAAGATTAGGGCTTCGCATATTTAATGACTGTTCTGAAAAATCCGTAATGGGGATCGGTAACAGCTCCCAGACTATATACGGCATAACTAACTTAACTTTATTTTCTCGGCATGATCCGAACTATTGTTTGCATATCCAACCGCTCGTCCTTAAAACTATTTCAAGTGACCTACCGAGTTGCCAGCTGGACAACCACACTATACTCGAGTATTTAGGAGAGATACCGCTAGCCGACCCGCAGTTTAATGTCCCAGGACCTATTGATATATTAATCGGTTCTGAAGTATTTATTGAAATCTTAAAATCAGGCAAAATACTAGGGCCGCCGGGACATCCTGATGCATTAGAAACGAGTTTTGGTTATGTAGTTATGGGCTCAACTGCCTACATACCTACGAGTACAACTCAACCGCGTCCTATCAATACTGACAACCAACGCTCACGCGCTTTTTTTACGTCTAGTGATGAGTCAATTGAGACTTTGGTCTCAAAATTTTGGCAGTTAGAATCAGTACCGACTAAAATACATATGTCTAAAGCAGAAGCAGAATGTGAAGATTTTTTTGTATCAAATACACATCGTGATAGCTCTGGACGTTATGTCACCGCATTACCATTTTCGCTACCTACTACAAAATTAGGGAACTCACTAGAAATCGCATCGCGTCGATATGCCTGTTTAGATCGCAGATTTCAAACAAATTCTGCCTTAAAGGAAGAATACGACAGCATTATAAAAGATTATCTTAAAAATAAAATTATTTCACCCGCACCCGCTACGACCACCGCAGAAGATCATTACGTCATACCGCATCACGGCGTAAGCCGACCGGACAAAGGCATACGCATTGTTTTAAACGCGAGCGAAAAAACTGATACTAACATATCATTGAATGATTGTTTACATTCTGGGCCAAATTTACAGGCCGATTTAACAGCGATAATTTTGAAATTTCGTCTGTTTCCTGTCGCTTTGACCGCAGATATTAAACAAATGTTTTTAAATATTGGAATTCGAGAACAAGATCGTCGTTACTTAAATATTTTATATAAATTCAACGACGATGACACCGCTAAATTATATTGTTACGAACGTTTGTGTTTTGGCCTACGCTGTTCGCCATTTATCGCAATGCGAACAGTCAAACAACTCGCTCAACTAAAAAACTAAGAAACGGACTTTCCGCTCGCTTCCGAGGTAGCTTCTAATGATTTGTATATGGACGATTTGGGAACTTCCGTATACGGAACTGCCGAAGGAATCAAACTTGCCCGCGACTTAATCAATTTATTTAAACGTGGCCATTTCGACTTGATAAAATTTATGAGTAATTCCGCTGACGTCATAAACGCGATCCCGCCTGAAAACCGGTTATGCTCGACTTTGGAATTTGACAAGGAAGACAATATGAAACTTCTAGGTCTCATATGGTCTCCCATTGATGACAATTTTTCGATTGCGCTTAAATTTAACCCACAGTCGAAATGTACCAAACGCTTAATGCTTTCAACGATTGCTAAATTATGGGACATCAACGGATATTGTGCGCCTGTAATTTTATACGCCAAACTTTTGATTAAAGCGCTTTGGATCGCCAAGATCGATTGGGACGAACAACCACCGCGTGATATTTGTGTAGCTTGGAGTCGTTTCCTATCTGAACTTCCCGCCTTAGAAAAGTTTAAAATCCCGCGTTACTTAGGGGTCACCGCCAAATCCCGTGTTATCTTGCTATCATTTGCTGATGCAAGCGAGCGTGGGCTAGGATGTGCAGTATACCTTTGTATACAAACCGCATCGCAACCGAACGAGGTTAATTTAATCTGTGCTAAAAGTAAAGTCGCGCCTCTTAAGGTCGTATCATTGGCTCGCTTAGAGCTCTGCGCTCTTTTGTTATTATCAAAGCTATGTCGATTCGTAATCGAAACGATTTCTCCCCGCTGTCACATTGATGACATTTTTGCATTTAGTGACTCAACCGTAGCCCTTCACTGGGTTCACTCCGCGCCGCACCGCTTTGATACATTCGTCGGAAATCGCATCACACAAATACAGGACAATTTAGATCCTAAACATTTTTTCCATGTGACGTCATCGCAGAATCCTAGCGATATCCTTAGTAGGGGAGCTACCCCACAACAACTGCTGGAACATCCACTTTGGCTCCACGGCCCTTCTTGGGCTCGTGATGACGTAAGCACTTGGCCAGTTTGTAGGTTCACTTTCGAACACACAGCTGATGAGAAGACAATGGAAGTTAAAAAACAACCGAAGGTTTTCATAAGCACTGACGAACCGCCACACTTGCTTAGCACACTGGCCCAGAGAGTATCTTCCTGGTCTAAATTACTTCGCATCGTGGCGTATTTATATCGCTTCTTAGGAAAAATCCCGCGTTCTAATAGAATGGAACTTTCGCATTTACAATTTGCAGAAGTCGCTATAATAAAGGCTCTGCAGCAACAGTACTTTAAAGACGATATAAACGCTCTCTCTAATAACCGCAAGGTTTCAAAATCGTTATTACCGTTATCACCGTTTTTAGAAAATGGTTTACTTCGCACTGGTGGGCGACTCACAAAAACTACACTTGACTTCGACAGCAAACACCCAATATTGTTACCAAAAAAACATCATATTGTGAATCTCATAATAGATTATTATCATCGCAAGTACCTTCATGCTGGCCCGCATTTACTTTTGTCACTTATAAGACAAAAGTACTGGATTATCGCCGGCCGTAGTACGGTTAAACAACGCTTTCGCCTCTGCAACAGCTGTTTCAAGGCTAGTCCGCGTTCTGATGCGCCGTTCATGGCAGACCTGCCCGCATCCCGCGTTAACGTTGCCTTTCCGTTTTCAAAATGTGGAACAGACTACGCAGGACCCGTTAATATATTATTAAGCAGATACCGAGGAGCCCGTAAGGTGAAGGCATACATATTCTGTGTGTTCACATGTCTCGTTTCTCGCGCAACACACCTGGAATTAACTGTAGATTTGACTACCGAGTCTTTCCTTCGCGCTTTTCGCCGCTTCATATCGCGTCGTGGAAATTGTACCGAATTATTTTCCGATAACGGTACCAATTTTGTCGGCGCCAAGGCTAAACTCGACGAGTTGAACGGGTTTCTCAAGTCCAAGGCCTTCTGCGATTCCTTCGCCGAGGAAACGCTAGCTCAAGGCGTATCTTGGAAGATGATACCACCTAGCTCACCACACTTTGGTTCTGCCTGGGAGACGTGCGTTAGAAGCGTAAAAATTTTATTAAAACGTTCTCTACGTGACATATTACTGACTTACGAAGAATTACTCACCGTCCTTACTCAGGTCGAGGCTGTGCTTAACTCCCGTCCTCTGACTGTGTTGAGTTCAGACCCAGCCGAACCTGAGGCTCTAACACCCGCGCATTTCTTGACTTTCGGTCCGCTTAAATCATTCCATTCAGAAACACATTTTCAACCTACACCGGAAAATCTTATACGTAATAAACATTTATTAGACCAAATCGTTCAGAGATATTGGAATCGATGGAGGCGAGAATACCTTAACACATTACAAACCCGCGTTAAATGGAATACACCCTCTAATCCGATAGTGAAAGGAATGGTAGTACTTATCAAAACTGACAATTCACCGCCGCTGCAATGGCCTCTAGGCATTATAGAAGATATCCGTGCTTCTTCAGACGGAATTGTTAGAGTTGTGACGGTCCGCACTAAGAATGGTGTCTACGTTAGACCCGTAGTAAAACTCTGCGTTTTACCTTCTCAATAAATGATTTTACTTATCTCGCGCACCATTCACGGTGTACCTCTATTGTTTAAGATATTATACTTAGTTAATTTCTATAGTTTAATTTTCCTAGCACTGTACTAGTCGCACATAATCCGCATCACATCCGCAATCTTATATTAGATAGCAAAACTTTCTCTTTTATGAGCTTATCAATGTTCTCTATTACATGGAGCAGACCCGCATCCGCATAGCTTACATGAGGAACGTCTAGTTTTTCCAATTTCTTATTGATTCAGGAGACATCTTCATTTCCTGAAGGCCGGGGGGATGGTTCTTTTTTCTGGTTACTATTTGTATGTCAAAGCATGCATAGTTTTTTCATACTACCCGCAACGAGCCGCGAATGATGTTTCGCTTCGCCGCGGCTGACCAGTACCACTGAGAGTCGTCGTTGGACCGCACCCCGCGCCATACACCACGACGGTGTCGCATTTTTAATATAAATAAGTGCAAATATTGCCTCATCACCGCACCGTGTTATCATTAATTACTTATTAGAACTGTTTTACTTGTTGCTACGTGATATTTTGTGACGTGCGTGGAAAGTGACCGCACCGCGGCCTCTGCAAGGGAGACTCCGACTACGGGAGAAGGTGGAGAAAACTATGGTATGTACATATATTTTAGTAGCCTCAATTAAGAACCTCCTTTGCGTTTGGGAATCTCTTTTGTATAGGACCCCCTTCTCTAGGCTTCAATTAACCTACACTTACCTACTATAAACAACTATCGAAACCAGCCCCTACCCCGCGCGGTGGGAGTTCCTTATTTTTGAGGACAATTCTTTTCTAAGAAAACCCACCAATGTTCAAAAACTAATCGTTGAAAAGGTATATTCATAATTTGCATCCCACACGGTTATGATGTATCGTATCGACGACTGAAACGTTGAGATAGAAAAACAATCAGCATAATAAAGAACGCCTCTCTCTCTCTCTCTACATATTTTATCAATTAAAATGGTATACCAATTTATGACTTCATCAAATCAATCGGAATCCACCATTTTACAAGGTCACATCCCCCAATAAGGATTGGGGGATTTGCCATAATTCTCACGCTTGGCAGGCGTCTTGGCAATCTCAGTAGAAGTTGTCAGTTCTTCAGAAAGCGCTGCTTCCAACTTTTGGTATTTTTCTCTTCGTCGCCTCTTACGACGCCCACGGGAAGAAATGGGCATACTAACCCAGTACCTTTTATATTTTATATTATACCAAATTTCCATCTACAAATTCTAACTTACTCTTTCCTAATGGGCAGCAAAATCTTTCTGATACTGGCAGAGTCCACAATGAGAGGCAACGTGTAGTGTAGCAATATTTTCATGAAGAAACAAATGTCCAATGCATAGAGAGCTATGACCAAAGGCATGGTGTTGTTCTGGAAGCCCGCGTTGTACACGTCGCTGAAGACACACATGAGGGATATTATGATGAGGTAGGTCTGGACATAGGTGTCCTCGAAGTAAAGGTGCTTGATGATGCCCTTGCGGCTGGTGACGATAACGGGGGAGCTGCTGATGCTGCGCTGATGCTGGACGTAAGCATTGTCTGCGACGTCACCCATTATGTAGCTCTGCAAGACAATAATTGGATCAAGAAAGACAAACGAGCAGGTAAAAAGACTACTAAAAATACCTTTTTTCATGGGTTTCTTGAAACAAGATTAAATATACCCTGAATAATTGTTAATTAAACCATTCGTTTTGTGGCTGCAATAAGCTACTCTTAAATGAGTATTTCGCCATGGATCTATTGCTATGTTCCACTGGGGGGACCACGGTGATTTTTGCCTCAAAAATAAACATTATTGTAGCGTAACCGCTAACTTCAATATAAAAGTCACTATTTAAAACTTAGAAATCGCAGTGGCATGTTCAATCGTAGACTACCGTAATTTGTCTAGAGCATGACAAACTCTCTCATGTAATTAACTCCAGATGTATTACCCCATTAAAATCGTTATCAGCTATATATTTTTTTCTGTCTCTATCCCTTTATTTCCATCTAATATAGCCATATTAACACTGGACAATTTATGCATCAAATTCAAGAGATGCAATAAAAAGGTATTACTTTTTTCAGCCCTTGTTATTAGTTCCCCACCATTCCGACCGGTTAAGGATATGTACCAAATTCTATTAAAACAAGTTACTTTTTTTCAACACTCATAAAGATCAGATCACAAGTTTGAAGGTTCTGGCCAGAACAAAACATATATAGAAATGTATGATATACTACTCTGTCAAGAAATTACCGGATAAAGATCAATAAGACACAACGTGTGAGTTATTCATCCATTTCCTTTTTGTCACACCGTCTCTTATGTGTTTTGAGTTTTTGGAGAAAATTATAAAAAACCAAATTACGAGTATATTGGTCATTATGCTTCAGAAGGAAATCCAGGTCATTACAAATTTACAATACTACTTATTTTAAGTACTTAAGCATACATTCTTGTAATCAGGGCGGAACTTTTTCATAAGCTCCTGTACTGCGGGGAAGTCTTTGATGACGTCGTTAAAGGTTGCCGAGTTAATCATCAACAGGTGCACCCGGCTGGTGGCCACGAAGGTAACCGGGCAGCAGACAGTGGCCAGGCCATCAAGATTGCCGAACACACTGAAAAAAATATATTTCTGGTTTAAATTTTGATACCTTCTACAACGATTTATGACGCGCAAGAGTACAACTGCCTAACGAACCGAACTGAGCCGACCACTTTTCTGTGGTTAAGTGCTTGGGGAATATTATACAGAACTAAACTAAGTTAATTTCTAACGTATAGAAGGCTAGATATACAGACGGTAGAGGAACATTAACCGGGTTAATTTAACCCTTTGGGCGTGTGGTGTGTGAAGATTGCGGAAGAGTTAAAGTGACGTTTGTCACCTTCCTCTGGGCAGCTTGAGCGAGGTGCTGAGGTCCCCGATGGTCTCCCTGGCGTCGACGCCCCCGTAGTCCACGAAGTACATGTCGGAGACGACGTCGTTGGCCTCCACCACGTTCATGCCGCGCAGGAAGTACGCACTGTGCACTGCGCGCCCCACGATGCGCAACAGGGACACGTCGCACTGCGCCAGGATCGGACACTGCCGCACGCAAACAACAGAGGTAACACAAGCTTTCAAGCCGCCGCGCCGCATGCCGCGAACAATATCCGATTCAACATTTCAGTTTTTTTTTATTTATTTTTTGCCTAATGGTTGGAGTGATGATGTGGTCGAAGATGTTGTGCAGGCTAACCTGGAACTGCTGGCTCTCAAAGACAGCTGCCGGAACACACCGTTAGGTGCTTGCCGACAGGTTTTCAACTTGAAAGTGGTAGCTAGCCAGGCGGGCATTTGCAAAATGCCTTACCACCATACTGCAACGATTACCATCCTAAAACAACAACCGGGACCGACGGCTTAACGTGCTCTCCGAAGCACGTCCCCGCTCAGTAGTAATGTCACCAGCGGTCACACATCCAAGTCATGACCGCGGCGGACTTTGCTAAACTTAAGAACAGCTAAACAAACTTCGCTACGAACACTGCAAAAAACAGTTCATACAATAACCACACTTCAAGAGATTTTACACTGACAGAAGTGAATAGTTGAGGGGCATTATTGCGGCGAATCTGAAGGTTCCAGTCCCGGAGAGCTATTGGGTTTTTCGCGTAGCCAGAGTCTCAGTGACAAGAAATATTAAGTTGCCCGAGGCATAGTAATGTGTCCAGTCCGGCAAATAGAAATTTAAAATATTACTTGAGTGATTTTGAAAATGTATCCAAGGCTTACTTTAGCAAAAGTTGGGCCGTAGATGTGGAGGATGGCGTCAGTCCGCAAGGTGATTTGTTGACAAAGTTTGAACACATTTCTGTAGTCGACGCCACCCATCTTGTCCCAGTTGTATTCGTAGTAATCTAACACCTCTCTAGCAAAAAAACGTAATATAAATATAGAGAGATGTTTAGGATAACGGAGACGATTAGACAAATATAATTTACCAAAATTTATACTGGCATCAAAATGGCATGCTGAAACTTGCCCCAATATGATTAGTTCCTTAGATGCACCGGTAAGTGAGGTAATACGTAAAATAGGTATGAGCAAGTCGAGAGCACACAATGTAAGTCTTGCTATCCCAGCGTAGGGAACACGAGAATTGATAGAATCCTGGTGTCTCCTCTATGGGTACCTCGAGCCCGAAGTTTAGAGCCAAGTAGAGAGCCAAGTCGGCTTTGCAGTTGAACGATAGGCATACTAGTAATTAAACAACTTTAAACGGTTTAAATGGCGTATATTTGTCATTATTTTTGTCCCGACGTTTCAAACACTTTGCAGTGATCGTGGTCACCCCGTGACCACGATCACTGCAAAGTGTTACAAAAATAATGACAAATATACGCGATTTAAACCGTTTAAAGTTGTTTAATTACTATGTGTAACAATCGCGAAAACCTAAGACAACGATAGGCATACTGTTAAACCAGTGTGCAGCAATGAAGTAACAATTACCTACAACTTCTCCTGCAGTGCGAATCTACAACAGACATCGACTACTTAGTCGTTTTTTGTTAATGGATTATGTTACGGTACAAATACTTGGCTCACCAAATGTTAAGCGATAACCTCTTCCTATAACAGATGCGCTTCGATTCAAATGACGAACTGCACTGTGCTCATCACCCTGAGACATAGGGTTATCAAGTCTCACGGGTGGTTTCACTTTCGATTATACTTACTTCATTAAATCCTTGCTAAGTTTTTCCCTCTTCATGTACACAACCATGTCCTTCATATGCTCCTGAAACTCCGCTAGGGCTTTGTTGACATTCGCCCTGATACTGATGATCCTCACGGAGAAGTAGGTTATCATCATGGCACCTGGACAAAATAGTTGAAGCTGTTTCTGAATTAATTGCGGCGCAATGCGTAAGTTCTTACGATACATAACTCATGAATGGAGTTTTTTGAATCATATGGAAAAATCTTTATTATTGAAATGGATATTTTAGCCAATTACTATCAGAAAATTAACATCGAAGATTAGCATTATTATTATTAGAAAATTAGCATTGCAATTCAACGGGGCAATGCTGCCAGCATGCTGGGCACGCTGCCAACTGGGAGTGGGCTGGAGCATTTGGACTGCCTATGAGTCTGCTATGACTTACATATAGGTTGTCTAAATGCTTTTATTGTAGTAGCTGTAGTGTTGTATATAGTTCATAGTATTTTGTTTAATAAACGCATACCGCAGGTAATTAAAAAAAAAAAAAAAAACATCGAAGAGTTTTGATAAAAGCAGTAAGGTTTGCTTACCAATAATATTCCCAATGAACAGTATGTTTATAAGATTAGTGTTGCTGGGCTTGAAGATGGAGTACCCTACAGTGGTAGATTCGTATACTACCCAAAAGTACGCCGTCAGGTGCAGATTCCAAGGTGACTCAGTTATGTTGAAACGAACTGCAAATCAATCCACAACTTCAAAAGAAAACAATTTATTTTATCAGCAAATTGGCTATTTGTTTAACTTATTCCTAGATATGCGTATGCCCTGCAGGACCCTTTATCGCAGCGGTTTCAGACTCTGTGTGATGATTGGTGTGTATTAGTACCTTACGAATTTAATATGTTTATTTCTAGTACCTATTAGGTTATAGAATAAAATGCAAAAAATCAATCGTGCTCTCCAGCGGGACCCTAAGTTAATATGAATCCTTCAGTTCAGATACCTATATTCTTAAGTAGAACTGTATTAGTACCTACCAAAACAGTCATTATTAAAAATAAAACTTAATAGTATTCTTAGTTTTTTTAGGTACAAAACTACCTGTGAGCCAGCGGGACCCTCGGCTATATTGGCATTTACGGACAACATTTTATGTTTACAGTTAGCATTATATTAGTACCTTCTAAATATATACATAATATGGTCACTTACAGTCACACACGTTATTTACTCAGTCAACATGTGCTATCAATGGTTTACTCTCAAAAATATTTATATTTTGGACAGTCGGTGAGATAAATGAGTTGTTCTAAAGTCTTTCCAAGTACCAGGATAGCAGAAATCCACAAGAGATGATTTAACATTTCTTTTTTGAGTTTTTATTAAATGTAATTGCAACTATCATGCTGCCAGAAAGCAGTAAGAGGATAAAAGTGGTTATACATATTTTATATCAAACGCCATGTATAGGGCTTACTGATAAATGTTTGTAAGTATTAAGGCTTATTTATAAAAACTTACTGCTTAATAAAAACTCAAAAAAGAAATGTTAAATCATCTCTTGTGGATTTCTGCTATCCTGGTACTTGGAAAGACTTTAGAACAACTCATTTATCTCACCGACTGTCCAAAATATAAATATTTTTGAGAGTAAACCATTGATAGCACATGTTGACTGAGTAAATAACGTGTGTGACTGTAAGTGACCATATTATGTATATATTTAGAAGGTACTAATATAATGCTAACTGTAAACATAAAATGTTGTCCGTAAATGCCAATATAGCCGAGGGTCCCGCTGGCTCACAGGTAGTTTTGTACCTAAAAAAACTAAGAATACTATTAAGTTTTATTTTTAATAATGACTGTTTTGGTAGGTACTAATACAGTTCTACTTAAGAATATAGGTATCTGAACTGAAGGATTCATATTAACTTAGGGTCCCGCTGGAGAGCACGATTGATTTTTTGCATTTTATTCTATAACCTAATAGGTACTAGAAATAAACATATTAAATTCGTAAGGTACTAATACACACCAATCATCACACAGAGTCTGAAACCGCTGCGATAAAGGGTCCTGCAGGGCATACGCATATTATTCCTAGCTACGAATAAATATGTAAAGAAATGTAAGTCAAGCTCAAAAACAGCAGAACTTAAACTATACCGCGGTGGGCTTTGGTTTAAAAAGTGTACCGTGCGGCCTAACAACATTACCTACCTTGACGAGACCAATCGGATGCGACCCTATCTAAGCGCCAATTCAAGTAACCAGTCCTATTGAATTTGGAAGATTGTGCGAGTTTTGTTACTAGTTTTTGATGAGTCCAAAGCCAAAGTGGTTACTGTATGAGAGTCACACTTCTTTACACATATATTCGTTGATTTCATCCCATGAAAAACAATCTTACGACATAGGTAAACTAACATGCGTCGCTAAACAACACTAGCCAAGAGCCAGTATTGTCTGACAGCGGCAATATCAGCCATTTATCCACGTCCAGGAGGTGATAGATCCTCACGGAGTGCAGCACCACGAAGCACGCTAGCACGTTCGATATAACCACGAATAAGGGGATGGCTTTCAGTCTGCAATAAAAACGATGACATATCTAACACAACACGAAATTATCAGTATTTGCACTTAACTAGCGTTTTGGCAATAAGCACTGTTGGAGCAGATTTCTATGTACCTACCTGTGCTGTAAAAGCTGTTAAAAATTGTTAAAAGGCTAGATCACGCTGTCACCTTCCTGAACGGTGAACAAATATTACTTAATTTACTACTAGCGCCATCTAACCATGTATCTACCATTAGGAGCAGAATAGAATATCTATCCGTTCTCAAAGAGATCTCAATACAATTGTGAACGCCTTGCTCGCTGAAGTAGTACATCAATGATCCGAGAGAGGTCGCCTATTCTTAAACCAAAAATCTGGTGATGTGTTGCAATAAGTAAAATAATATTTTCATATTAAGTATATCTTGCTAAATAAATAATAATAATATCTTAAAATAAATAACGAATTTTAATAGGTCTAAATTACAATAAAATAACTATAGGTCCATATATAGTAACTGACAGAACTGGCTTGTTACAGCTGTCAAGTGTCAACATGGCCACCGTCATAGTTTTTACTTCCGATTTTCTAATGCAGAAGCACGTTGTAATTTTAAATTAGTAAAATAAAAGTGAAGCCATTGGTGGATTCAATTCTAAACGGTCTAGTCACCACTAGCATTACCATATTTGGTAATGGATTACGGAGCAAACTTCCGGGGGTTGAGTGGCTAGGCGCCAAAACGGCAAACTGACTTCACTTTACATGAGACCTCCAGAAGATAAACTTAACTGAGATCCTTACAATTTGTTGAGCTCAGACTTTATTATACCAGTTCTAAATAATTTAAACCTCAATCCAAGCTATAAGAAACCCCATTTAACGGGTAAGTGAATATGTGCTTAACCAATAATTACCACAAAACTAACCTCTAACTTGTGTATTTAATTCTTGCTATGTTATCCCATTGTATTTACTGTGTTTCCCTATGTTCTAACCTTGCTAATAGCTATTCGAGCTATAAGCATATATCATCTTGTGTAACCTATCTCTATTTATCTATGTTTTTCTGTATTTTCTTGGTTGCTTCACAACACACAATTTTACTTAAGCCCTTCAGGCATCTGTTGTTTGCGGGCGGGTCACATCCTTGAGACCTCTGCGTTCCTAGCCATGCTCAGTAGCAGAGGAACAATGGACCCACCAGCTCAACACCTTCACTGATAGGATTCTGACCTGAGCACATCCTTTCAGGGTTCTTCCAGTACCGGGTTTCCAACTCCAGGCTTCCTGTACCAGGCTTCCACTACCAGGCCCAGTACCTAACGAGGCTGATCCCCTGACTCCGGCCGTCCCCTGAACTCCTGCGCAGACCGCTGCCAAACTCCACGTCTCTACAGCGCCATATGCAAATTCAGCTTTTTGCATAGATAGAAAGTAAATGTGCAGACCCATGATTATTGGAGTGAATATGTACTTGACCTATACCCAATGACAACAGTGTCATACAAGGTCAATGAAGGTTAGTTAGTAAGTACAAAATATTTCAGAAAAAAAATGTGGGTACATAGAAATATGGTATGTGTGCTATTTATAAGCTGTTTTACAGATTCAATTATATTAAGTGCAAGTTATTAAATTAGAAGGAGATATGTGTAAGATAAAATATATTAAAAAAAACTAAAATTTAATTTTAGAAAAAAAATATTTAAAATTTCTCGTTGAAGACGATATGGCTGGTTCTATGCCGCCAGAGGGTGTTACCCGTTGGCTATTAGTCGCCTCTTACGACATGCAGCTCTGCAGCAGGCCTATTCTAAATAGTACCCCGAGCCTACACAGGGCTATATGGCTGGTTCTATGCCGCCAGAGGGTGTTACCCGTTGGCTATTAGTCGCCTCTTACGACATGCAGCTCTGCAGCAGGCCTATTCTAAATAGTACCCCGAGCCTACACAGGGCTATATGGCTGGTTCTATGCCGCCAGAGGGTGTTACCCGTTGGCTATTAGTCGCCTCTTACGACATGCAGCTCTGCAGCAGGCCTATTCTAAATAGTACCCCGAGCCTACACAGGGCTATATGGCTAGACAATGTTAATACTTAAGACCATATGCTGGAGCTTCTATAGTGTATATATGTAACTCAAGTAATGTCTTAAGTGAGGTATTTTTCTTAGATCTGCTTGAGGCTAGTGAATTTTTTGTTTCTAGTAAAACAAAAAATTCTTCTCGCCGAAAGGGGATATGTCACCTTCCTGAACGGTGAACAAATATTACTTAATTTACTACTAGCGCCATCTAACCATGTATCTACCATTAGGAGCAGAATAGAATATCTATCCGTTCTCAAAGAGATCTCAATACAATTGTGAACGCCTTGCTCGCTGAAGTAGTACATCAATGATCCGAGAGAGGTCGCCTATTCTTAAACCAAAAATCTGGTGATGTGTTGCAATAAGTAAAATAATATTTTCATATTAAGTATATCTTGCTAAATAAATAATAATAATATCTTAAAATAAATAACGAATTTTAATAGGTCTAAATTACAATAAAATAACTATAGGTCCATATATAGTAACTGACAGAACTGGCTTGTTACAGCTGTCAAGTGTCAACATGGCCACCGTCATAGTTTTTACTTTCGATTTTCTAATGCAGAAGCACGTTGTAATTTTAAATTAGTAAAATAAAAGTGAAGCCATTGGTGGATTCAATTCTAAACGGTCTAGTCACCACTAGCATTACCATATTTGGTAATGGATTACGGAGCAAACTTCCGGGGGTTGAGTGGCTAGGCGCCAAAACGGCAAACTGACTTCACTTTACATGAGACCTCCAGAAGATAAACTTAACTGAGATCCTTACAATTTGTTGAGCTCAGACTTTATTATACCAGTTCTAAATAATTTAAACCTCAATCCAAGCTATAAGAAACCCCATTTAACGGGTAAGTGAATATGTGCTTAACCAATAATTACCACAAAACTAACCTCTAACTTGTGTATTTAATTCTTGCTATGTTATCCCATTGTATTTACTGTGTTTCCCTATGTTCTAACCTTGCTAATAGCTATTCGAGCTATAAGCATATATCATCTTGTGTAACCTATCTCTATTTATCTATGTTTTTCTGTATTTTCTTGGTTGCTTCACAACACACAATTTTACTTAAGCCCTTCAGGCATCTGTTGTTTGCGGGCGGGTCACATCCTTGAGACCTCTGCGTTCCTAGCCATGCTCAGTAGCAGAGGAACAATGGACCCACCAGCTCAACACCTTCACTGATAGGATTCTGACCTGAGCACATCCTTTCAGGGTTCTTCCAGTACCGGGTTTCCAACTCCAGGCTTCCTGTACCAGGCTTCCACTACCAGGCCCAGTACCTAACGAGGCTGATCCCCTGACTCCGGCCGTCCCCTGAACTCCTGCGCAGACCGCTGCCAAACTCCACGTCTCTACAGCGCCTAGCTGGGACAGCCTACCGGCGCGGCAGTGTTGGAGCTGAGCCACTGCACGGCAGACCTGCTGCTGAGCATTAACTCAGTTGCTAGTGGACCGGAGATAAGTTCTCAAACAAGGAAGCTCGCTATTGCCACACCTGTCTGTAATCCACGACCCTTTTCTCTACCCAATATAATTCTAAATCTTTCCTTCTTGTTTTCTTTTATGCTCCCTTCTACCAACCGTAGGTAGGTAGGTGACAACGCTCAAACTCTTAGAACTTCCAAAAAGGTCCATGATCTTACAGCGTAAGATTGTTGTTTAAGCTGGCCCGTTCGGCGTTTGCAGACTTTGACGACTTTTTGAAACATTACATATTCAGATGCATTTTGTCGACTTTTTGATTTTCAACATTGTTATTTCGCATTTAGCCATCTTTCCAATCATTATGAAATTCCTCATATTCTGCTTTGCCAACTATATTTTAACATTGCGCGCGCGCTTCGCTTGCTTGCGGACGTGTCCTTAAAATACGTCTCTGTGTGTGGATCTAAAATGCCAGATCCGTGTTCTTGCCGCGTTGTGATTAACGAGCTACTGTGTTTTATTCAATGCAAAGTAGATGTGATGGACGAAGTGAGTCTCCTACAGATCTGTGAATCTCATTTTAGAGAAGAAGAAATTGACATTGCTAAAGTACTGCTTTCGGGCTCGGTCAACACTGGATACCCGACGCGTAAAGGCGAAAGAAAGAATAAAAGGAATCTTCAAGATATTATACGGATCATCAAGGAGACAGAGCCGAGTTCCCAGTGTACCTACGTGGTAAAAGACTTGAACCGCTTACCAGCGGTCCACTGGGACCATATTGATGTGTCAGTGCTGTTAAAAGACTTAATGATCCTTAAGCAAGAAGTGAACATCCTTAAAAGTTCATATGCGAAGCAATCCGACCTCGAAATTTTAAGAAAGGGCATAGAACAACGCAGTTCTGAGAATAAAGAAGGTAGTAATAGTAGCTTTCTTTCAACCAAAACTCAAAAATTTCGCTACGTTTCACCCTCGCACAATAAAATTGCAACCGATACGAGTGCAATACACACAACGAGCACGAGCGGCAGAGAAGCGGGTAGCGGCGATCAGCTGGTTGCTAAACCGGTTCCATGTTCCGCTGCACCTGTGTCACGGCCCGCGACTAACCGCATAGCTACCGACGCTGTCTATAGTAAAGACGATTCTATGCGCTTGGAGAGAAATTCACCTGACATCCCGTTCAACAACATTACTTATCGTAAAAAGCGTGCTGCAAAGGAAGTTAATAGCGCGCTGTCTCAACCCCGCATTAAGGTAAACCGGATGCCCATCGAACAAGACGACGGATTTGTGACTGTATCTTACAAGAAGAAAGCAAACAAAAATAGGCAAGGCCAAGCTATAGTGCCGGAATCCTCGTCTATTAAAGCTGCTACAAGATCGGTTTGTTTGTATGTGTCTCGGCTAGATCTATCGGTTAGTAAGGACGGTATTATTGATTACGTCAAGACTAAAGGCGAACAAGTGTTAGAGGTAGTAAAAATTGAACCCTATAGACCGACTAGCTTCGCGTCGTTTAAGGTAACTATCTCGTCTGATAAAAAACAAACTTTTATGAACCCCGACTTTTGGCCATTAGGTATTGTATATAGACCGTACTGGGAAAATAAGTTTAGACACAATGAAGTTCGTTAGCTTTAACTGTCAATCTGTAAAAAGAAGCGTAGATCAAATAAGACAATTATGTGATAGTTATGACGTAGTAGCTTTACAGGAGACCTGGCTCCTCCCTGATGAGCTTCCTTTCTTATCCACTATTCATAAAGATTTTTCTGCGCACGGTACATCAAGCGTAGATACGTCAGCTGGTATTTTGAAGGGACGACCATACGGTGGAGTGGCTCTCCTGTGGAGAACTTCTATATTTAATAATGTAAGTGTTATCGAGTGTTCCGAACCTAGAATATGTGCTTTAAAAACAGAAATTTCAGGCCACAGTCATATGTATTTCTCTGTTTACATGCCGCAGAATAAACATGAAAATCTTACTGAATTTACGAACTGTTTGAGTGCTGTAACTAGCTTAATTGAAGACCATAACATAAATGTTTCCGTAGTATTAGGTGATTTTAATGCAAATACTAATACACTATTTGGTAATGAGTTAATACATTACTGTGCAGAAAATGACCTTATTTATGCTGATCACATGTTTTTACAAGACAAAGATGACGTATTCACTTACGTTAGTTATGCTCACGAGTCTAAGAGCTGGCTCGATCACTGCATCGTGACCCGACTCGCGTGGTCTGCCTTGTCGAATGTATATGTTATTGAGGACGTTTTTTGGTCAGATCACCGGCCACTAGTTGTTGAGTTTGAATTTACAAAAATAGCCGTAAATATGATTAAACCACCCGCTTCTAGTGACGCGAGCCCATATTGGTGGGGTAAGAGAAACGGTGAGGATATACAATTATATATGTCTTATTGCAGTGAAAATTTATCAACTCTTAATTGGGATTTATTGCGTCAATTAAGTACGTGTGCTAATTGTGCCAGTGAATCACATAAACACCTACTATGCCGGCTTTATAGCGATTTTATTGCTAGCTTGCAAAAAGCTGCTGCACTAAGTGGTAGGCAGCATGTGTATCGTCCTAAAGCTGTGCCGGGTTGGAATCAGCACGTTAAAGCTGCTTACGAAGAAGCTAGAGTAAACTACCTTAAGTGGATTGACGCTGGAGCTCCAACATTTGGATCAAATTACGAGAAAATGAAAATTACCAGATCAAAATTTAAAGGGCGGCTTAAATGGTGCCAGAAAAATGAAAATCAGATTAGATTAGATAAAATCAGCAATGCATGTTCAAATAAAAACTTTAGTCAGTTTTGGTTAGAAAGTTCGAAATTATCTAAAACCAAACACGGAGTACCAGCGTCAATTGATGGAGAAAGTGATAGTAAGACTATTGCTGAAAACTTCAAGCAGAGATTTTTGGTGGCTGCTTCCAGTCCTAGTTGTCCAAACCCCGTTATGAGTACTGTTAAATCATATACCCATATTGATGAACGCATGATTTTTGAGATCATTAGAAAAATGCCTATGGGTAAAGCCGTGGGTCATGATCAGCTTGGCGTGGAACACTTGCGCTTTGGTGGCCCATGGGTAATAGTATTTATCTCAATTTTCCTGAATGCTTGTCTCAGACACTCGTTTCTGCCCCCGGACCTCCTGCGGGTGGTCGTTACTCCGATTATAAAAAGTAAAAAGACGAGTGCATCAACAGGCTCAAACTACCGACCTATTTCTATTGCCACTGTTTTTTCTAAAGTTGTAGACTCTGTTCTACTCAATTTATTATCTGACCACATTGAAATAAATGATGCACAGTTTGGGTTTAAGAAACAGAGTTCTACCGACATGGCTATATTTAGTTTGAAACAAATTGTAAATTATTATGTATCCAGACAAACTAAAGTATACGCTTGCTTCCTGGATTTAAGCCAGGCATTCGATAGGGTAAACTATCTTCTCCTGTGGGAGAAGCTTCGTAAGGTAGGCGTCTCGAATGATGTCATCAACCTTCTTCGAAGTTGGTACGGCTCACAAGGTAATGTGGTTCGCTGGCGTGACGCTTATTCGGACGAGTACCTTTTACCGTGTGGTTTAAGGCAGGGCGGCCTTACTTCACCGTTGCTCTTTAATCTTTACATTAATGCGCTCATCGAGGGGCTCAACAAGACCTGTGTTGGCTGTTCTATTGGTCAGAAGTTTATAAATAACCTTAGCTACGCCGATGATATGGTCTTGTTGACCCCCTCGATTGGTGCGATGCGAATATTATTGGCAACGTGTGAAAAATATGCAAAAGATCACAATTTAGTGTATAACGTTGATAAGTCGGTGGCAATGATATTTGGAACGAACCATAAAGATAACTCTTGCCTTCCCTTGTACTTGAACGGAAGTATGCTATCTTTTGTGACCACATTCAAGTATTTGGGCCATGTCGTGACTCGTGACCTGAGAGACGATCTGGACGTCGACAGAGAAAGGCGGTCTCTTGCCTTTCGTGCCAATATGATTGGCAGAAGGTTTAGTGGGTGCTCGCAGGAGGCTAAAATACTAATGTTTAAAACGTATTGTACGGCACTATACACTCCACAACTATGGTCACGGTATAAATTTGAAAGCTACCGAACGTTTAAGGTGCAGTATAACGACGCTTTCCGGATATTGTTCCGCCTGCCGCGGTACTGTAGCGCGTCCGAAATGTTTGCGGCGGCTCGTGTGCCGGCTCTCGATGCACTGATAAGACATCGCATTGCCAGATTTAGGGCCTCACTCTTTAAATCGGGGAATGCGATCATACAGGTCCTGGTAAGTCATTGCCACGAGTATTTGAAATTTTGTTCGAGCTTATTAACCTATATCAATAAATAGTCACTACAATAGTTAAATTTTGTCTGTAGTCAAGTTTAAGGTCAATGTTAAAGGGTTAATTTAATGTAAAATTTTAATTTAGAAGATTATGTAGATTTATTGTAGATATTATGTAGTAGATTATGTTGTAAGTGTGTATGATCCTAGTTGATTGAAATAAAGAATATTATTATTATTATTCACGTAATTTATTTTACAACATAATTTTAAATTTTTTACAACATTCATATACAAAAAAAATAAATATTATAAAAAACTTAAAACTAGGATGCCGCCGGCAGCGGGGTAGTGCCCAAGCTACCAGCGGTTAGGGCTGCAGAGAGAGGAACCTTCGGACAATGCGTGTCGTGTTGAGTATCACTGCCTTCTGTATCTGACCCTTGATCCAACCGTCTAGTGAGAGCTTCTTGAGGTGTTGGTCGAGGCTCTTCGCTATTAGGCCGTTCGCCGAAACGACTATCGGGACAATGATCGTCGAGTCAACATCCCACATGGCGGTTACCTCGTGAGCCAAGTCAAGGTACTTGCTGACTTTGTCCTTCTCGGCCTTCACGAGATTCTCGTCATGTGGGATGGTGATGTCGACAAGCACTGCCCGGCGTTGGGATCGGTCGACCACCACGATATCAGGCTTATTGCAAACAATAGTCCTGTCCGTGATGATAGAGCGGTCCCAGTAGAGCAATGCACGACCATTCTCGAGAACTGGCGCCGGTGCGTACTGATAGTACGGCACCTCTGACTCGACAAGGCCGTATTGAAGAGCAAGTTGCTGGTGGATGATCCTGGCCACTTGGTTGTGCCTGTGCAAATACTCGCCGTTAGCAAGATGCGAACAACCGGAAATGATATGCCTGAGTGACTCTCCGGGACGGCGGCATGCTCGACAAATGTCGACCGTACCGTCCTTCAGTATATATTTCCGATAGTTGTTCGTCATCATTACTTCGTCTGCAATTGCACAGGCAAAACCCTCGGTTTCTCCAAAGAGGTCTCCGAAGCGTAGCCAGTTCACCGAAGCGGGTAGGTCCACATCAGGCCCTGTTAGGGCCCGGAAGAACCTCCCGTGCAGCTCCTTGCTTTTCCATACTGCTTTGCGGTCATCAGTGCTCAGCATCGTTGGTTTGCGCCAGTTATCGTTCGCCAAGGAGAGCGGTGTGAAGCCTTTGTCAACCGTCACGACATCGCGATGCATCCCGCACTCATGGTTACGGAAATAATCCCTGAGACTGCACACTTCACGGTTGTGAAGTGTCTTGGCATTTAAAAAGCCACGACCTCCCCATTTCCGTGGAATGTACAGTCTCATAACTGACGAGCGCGGGTGTAGCATACGATGCAAAGTGAGCAGTTGACGGACTTTTCTATCCAGGGCGTCCAGCTCAGTCTGCGTCCACTTCAGGATGCCAAAGGAGTATATCAGTAGAGGCATCACCCAACCGTTAAAGGCGCGTGTCTTGTTGCCGCCAGACAAAAGACTTTTAAGTACTTTTGTCAGGCGGTAAAAGAAGCGTTCCTTTACCGATTTCTTGATGTCATCTACCGAAATACCCAACGACTCTGACATACCGAGGTACTTGTAGGACTCGACTTCGGAGAGAGATCTGAAAGTTATTGTCTCAGAAAGCTGCAAATTCGGAGAATTTACAACTTTCCCCTGCTGAACATGCAAGACCGCACACTTATCTACACCGAACTCCATCCTAATGGCGCTGCTAAAAATCTGTGTAATTTTTAGCATTTCCATCAAGTCTTGGCGTTTCGGAGTAAACAGCTTGAGATCGTCCATGTATAACAGATGACTTATAACCTCACCCTCTCTACGAAGTCGAAAGCCTAGCCCTGAATCCTTCAGCAAACTGCTGAGAGGGTTTAGCGCTAGGCAAAACCACAATGGACTCAGACTATCACCCTGGAAGATGCCTCGCTCAATCCTTATTAAGTCCTGCGGGCCAGAGGGGGTGTCGCTACCACCTGGTTGACGAAGGACTGTGGTCCACTGCCTCATACATGCAACCAAAAAAGATTTCAGGGTTGTATCAATTTTATACAACTCTAATATCCTTTCCAGCCATGAATAAGGCACTGAATCATAGGCCTTCTTATAGTCAATCCAGGCAACAGAAAGAGACCCTCTGTTCCGTCGAACTTGTTGGCTAATGGTCATGTCTATGAGGAGGAGCTCCTTAGTACCACGGGACCCAACCCTACATCCATTCTGAGTGGGGGCCAAAACATTGTTCGCAACAATATGAGTGTTAATTTTCGTGGTCAGAATGGATGTAAGGAGTTTGTAGATGGTAGGCAAGCATGTGATGGGTCTATAATTTTTCGGATCCGTGGTACTACCGGACTTATGGAGCAAGAAGGTGACACCGGTGGTCATGAAACGGGGAAGAGAACCAAGTTCGAGGGCGTCTTGAAATTGTGTTGCCAATCGGTCGTGTGAGCATCGAATCCATTTTATCCAAAAGTTGTGCAATCCGTCTGGGCCAGGACTTTTCCAGTTCTGGGTCATACGAATTGCACAACTAACGTCTACGGGGTCTATATTAATAGGCGCCATGGATTCGATAGACTCACATTCCCGTTGAACAACATGAATCCAATCACCCTCTATGTGCTCGACGGGCATCGACCAGATGCCACGCCAGAAATCATTCATGGCATTGGCATCAGGTAGCTGCCCGTCCGTCACACGCTGATCGGTTCCTTCCCACTTCCGGAATACCTTCTTCTGATCACTTTGAAAGAGGCGATTAAGCCAGTATCTATCCACACGCTCTCTGTAGCGACGAATACGACTTGCCCACGCATAGACCTTCTGTTTCAGGTAGTCGATGCGATCCGTGACACAGGCCATGTAGTCTCGGGGTAGGACACCGGTACCAGCAAAGGCCTGGGTCACGAAACGCATGACTCGGGGGCGGTTATTGCCACGACTGAAACAGATCAGCTTAGCTATGAGAGTCCTGAATGAGTTGATACGACGCTCGATCCGTACCTGCCATGCGGGCGCACATCCGGCAGGACGCGATGCTCGGTCAGTGTCCGGAAACTTGACACGAGCAACACGACACGCCGCAATGGCGCCGCAGTACAATATCGAGTGGGTATCAACTAAATCTTCGCTAGTCCGTAAATACGGGGCCAGCAAAGTATTCAGGGCTCCCATTAGCGCTAGATTGCGTCTATGAGTAGGCAAACGTGGTAGTCGCGGCCTAGAATCGGGTGTGTATCGATACTGGCTAATTGCATCTTCCAAAGCCCTCCTCAACTGCTCACTCACCTGGTTAGTTACGCTCATATTCGCATAATCTCCCTCATCGATTTCAAGATCAACCATTGCCGCTGGTGTCACCTCCGGCGACGGTATCACAGCCAGGGCCGGGGTTGACGACGTGGAGGGTAGATCCTGCATCATGGAAGGAGCAGCGTGAGTAGTAAGTGTCTCCAGGCGGAGCCGATCAAGCACAGACTGTTCCAACAGCTTGCATCGGTGGATAGCCCGTACTTGATCCGATAGGCGTTGGGCGGATACGGCGACGGTCGGTTCAAGGGTCTGAAACAGAGGCAACATACGATCACGGTACGCGGTCAAGTTGGTTCCTCCCTCTGTAGCCTCATAGTAAGCACGCATGCAGTTTTCATTCATTGATGAATTCCATCGCATGCGGCGCACTACACCACCGGTAGCGGGGGCCGGGCGCGGAGCAGATTGCCCCACAGGCTCCAAGCGTGCCGGTAGCGGGGGACGTCCCCGTCGCACAGGTCTCGGCGGCGGCGGCGGCGTCGGTGGCCCACCCTCATCACTGGATGCATTCGACTCGCGGGGAGTGTGAAACTCGTCTCCCGACGAGGAGCTCGGAGTTGACGGGGTAGGCGATGATTGAACACGTGCGCAGGTAGTTGCCGCTGTGATCTTATCCCTCGCCTTTGATCTTGTGATCATTTGTATTGCTTCAAATCCGTATTTTATCACATCTATTGGTTTAAATCCGTAATTTGTTGTTATTTACATGTTTGACATAAGGTGTCAATTTTACTATTTGTAGATTTTGTAGTCATTGTTGTTGGTTTTTCTGTAATTTTATCTGGTTATATTATGGAAGGTTGTAATAAATATTCTGGATATTATAAAGTAGTAAATATCGGCCCAAAAACAGTAAAAATTAAATTTTAAAATTGTTGTACGAAAAAAGGCGACGTATGTCAGCGGTGTTTTTTTTTTTTTTTTTTTTTTTTTTTTTTTTATTATTATTATTATTATTATATTATTCATTTAAGTAAATATGTGGCATCACAACTTCCACAGTTGGTAATACAAAACTTTTCATACAGCAATGTTATTTCTGACGGAACATGACTTCTTCAACGTTGCCACGGACAGTAAAAAATAATAACGACTGTCAAGAGATCTAAAATTTTCATGGATTATTGATATGTTTAATTATGTAAATTATAATGTTAAATTTACATGGTAAATCTGTAAGTTCGACTAATGTAAGTAAACATACTCAGTGAGTACATCCCTCCGTTCGATTAATATAAGTAAACATACACGGTAAGTACATCCCTAAGTTTGATTAGTTTACTTAAGTTAGAATACACGGTAAGTATATCTCTCCGGTCGATAAATGTCAGTAAAACTAGATGGTAAATTCAACCCTCCCTTTGATTAATAAAAGTAAACATACACGGCAAGTACATACCCAAGTTCAATTAATGCAAGTAAAAACACGATAAGTATATCCCTCCGTTCGATTTATGTAAGTAAACATACACGGTAAGTATATCCCTTCGAACACATTCACGGTAAGTACATCTCATCGTTCGATTAACGTAACGTAAACATACAAGGGAAGTTTATCCCTCCCGATATTTTTTTATGCCTGATAGGTTAGCCTTTGTCCAACCTGATGGTAAGTGATGATGTGGTCGAAGGTGTTGTTTAGGCTAACCTAGAATTAATTTTAAGGAAAAATACCCGGTAAGTACCTCTCCGTTCGATTAAAGTAAGTAAACATACACGGTTAGTACATCCCTCCGTTCGATGATACTGCGCAGTACCAGCATAGCGCTGGGGAGTCGGTACATCTGGAGAAGGCGATTCAGCATCAGTACCTGCTCCATCTTAGTCACGCGGATTCTGGTTCCTGAAAAAACAGTGCCCTTAAAATGAATGGTTGATGCATACTGATCCACTCGGCACTGTATTGTAAGTATCTCAATTTTTAAAGCGCTGGTAGTGTAGCTAGCTTAGTCATTCTTAACCGATCAACGTCACTACTACTACATAGCAAACTAGGATCGTCCGCTGCGGTCACGACTTGTATGGGTGACCGCTAGAGGCATTAGCTACTGAGTGCTTCTAACCGTAGTACGTTCAGCCGTGGTTTTTTAGGATGGCAGTCGTAATAGCATCGTGGTAGGGCATTTTGCAAATGCCAGTCTGGCTAGCTACCAACCTCAAATAGAAAATCTATCGCCAAGCAACAAATGATATGTTGCAGCAGTTGCCCTTGAGAGCCAGTAATTCTAGGTTAGCCTGAACAACACCTTCGATCACATCGTCACTTACCATCAGGTGAGATCGAGGTCAAGGGCTAAACTATCAGACATAAAAAAATATAATAATATTTGCACGCCAAGGCAGAAAGTTTGCAATTTGTTGTGTAGTGAATAGTTTTTTTTTATATTGTGCAGAAATACTTGGAAAAAATATATATTATAACATTACCACGCTCAACTCGAGCAGATTCCAAGTGCTCCAAGGGTATACATCCGAGTAAATCGGCAAAGAAGGCGCCCTTCACGTAGTAAGCAGCTGTACTCGACGGGTGGTACACCAGGATGCCCATCTCATTGTAGTACCCCACCAACATCCTCTGTATGCTGGAAATGTTTTATTATAATACTAACGTGGTTTTCACTCGTTTTAGTAAACAAAACGGGATAACTCACGTGAATAAGTCGGATAGCACCAACTATAGTTTCAACTATATACGGTGGTATTTTTCAAGTAGAACTGTTTTATAACATTCTATTATTCAAGAAAAAGTAAATTATAGAAAAGAGTAAAAGTAATAGAGTATGAAAAGAGTAAATATGTAAAGAAACGTAAGTCAAGCTCAAAAACAGCAGAACGCAAACCTTACCGCGGCGGGCGTGGTTTAAAAAGTGTACCGTACGATGCAACAAAATTACCTTGAAGCGACCAATCGGATGCGATCATTTCTAAACGCCAAATAAATAAAACAATCATATTGAATTACAAAATTACATATTTTACGAGAGGAACATTTTTGATTAAAATTAAATGTTAATTAAAAAAAGGATTTTTTATTTCTATGTTTGCTACAACGCATTCTCTGCGGATTACATTACAAAATTACAAATTTACTAGAGGAAAAATGTAAGTCATGTGCGGGATGAAAAATGCGGACTGTAATCCGCAGAGCATGCGTTATTACAAACATAAAAATGTTTAATATAATCCTATTGAATTCGGAAGATTGTGCGTTTTTTGTTAACCTGACCTTTGACTTGATGAGTCCGAAATAAAGTAAATTAAAGAGTTAGGTACATTTCTTTACATATTTATTCGTAAAGAAAAAGAGTTATAACAGCGCAGTTATCTAAAAACCCGCATTTCACCACAGTATTATACGTCAGACAGACATTTTATTTAATGTTTTTTTTTATTCCTGATTGCCTTTGACCACTATCGCACCTGATGGTAAATGACGATGTGGTCGAAGATCTTGTACAGGCTAACTTTGAATTACTGGCTCTCAAGGGCAGCTGCCGGAATCGAGCAATACGTCATCACCTATCACTTCGATGTCAGTCTGTCCATTAAACTAATCCAAACTTGCAGTTGCCTGGTTTTTTCACTTTCAATAAATGGGTGACAGACATACGAAAAAAAGTAAAATATTTCGACTACGGAAGCTTTCAAACTTTTTTACTCATACCATTGTGTGCTTCTGGTATCAATATTGGAAAATAATATGTATGTTCATAAAAAATTTAGTAAATTTATATTAAACTATGACAATCACCATTACAACAATGGGAATACCTAAAAATGAAATAGTGGTGCCAGGTGTTAGATTCAATTTTTTTTTTTTTTTTTTTTTTTTTTCAATTTCAAAATATCTTTATTAATTATAATTATTAATTGTACATTTCTAGTGTAATTTATTTTAAACCTAGAAGTGACAAAAAGGTAAGTTGGCTCTGTTTTGCAAGCTAACATGCTTATATTAAACTTATTTCAATGTAAATTTACAATAAATACTTATGTATACTTTCGTTATTTTAAATGTCAAATAAATTATGCAAGCTTTAGACATAGCAATACATTTGTTACAACGTTCTATTAGTATGTTCCGAATATCTTAAGTAAGTAAAGGGTAGATGATAAAAAAAGCGCACAAGTGAATACAATGCACAAGGCAATATTATCGGCAGCTAGCAACTATAACTGGGTAAGCGAGCATAACGTGTTTGTGACACGCGCACAAGCGCACACAATACGCCGCCGCATCGCGCGTGATAGATTATTTGAAAATTGACTTACTATTTATTGAAATATTTGTTCATTTTCACTTGATTGGCTGTTTTTAAATTTATCTTAGTAATATTTCCTTTTGTACTTAATTAAGTGTAGGGTGCAGAATTTACTTTTACATCCGTAAGCTATGTATGATTAGAACAACTGGTTTAATATGATGTTTTAATTTAGTTTTCGAAATACTCTGTGTACCTTCCACAGACGAAAATAAGTAATAGTTTAATTATCTGTCTGTATATTTTATCTGTGGTTTGAATTTAATACTCTGGACTGTGACTGCAGCTGTCGCTGAGTCACCTTGTTTGTTCCCTCCTATAAAAGGAGTAGCCTAAGGCGAGTTAACTGACTTTTCTGCCCGACTGCCGCGCCGAGCAGACCTCCTGAAGTGTTATATAGTATAATCAAAGTGTTGGCCTTAAATTGCCTTAAAAACAACGAAGTGCTGCCCGATCAAGATTTGGTAAAGTTAAGTAATTTATTATTCTCTTTTCTGATATTGCATAACGACAAACCTCGTTTATATGTAAAGTAATGGTTCTTAAAATGATTTGTAAAAAGGTTCTTGACAATTATTATACATATATTGAATAAGAAAATATCTGTTTATGTAAACCATGACTTTATATGTTAATTGATAGTTAATAAACCAGTGAAAGTGTAAATAAAATGTATATAGTAAGTATGTAACAATTTGTTAAAAGACGTTTAAAAGAATGGCCCCGAGTTTCTTGCCCGTTCTTCTCGCAGAGGCTCTATACAATTTTGTTTGCTGAACGTGGCAGTACAATGTAGAATATTATAATATTAAAATTTGTAATTGACCTTGATAAGAGCGTCGCAGACGCTTAAATTGAATAAATGATTTTGACTTTAACTTTGTTGTTTTAATCTAACTAACATCAGAAGTGGGATAGAACATATATACTTCATATTGTTTTAAATTCTTTCAGAACGTGTGGACGTGGCTTCTCGTGTATCCGGCTGATGAGGAGGGTCTGCTTAAGGCCATCTGCGACGCAGTTGCTGGCTCACACCATGCTGACGACGTGGTGCTACCACATTTTGATCCTGACAAGAATGACAACGGTGCAGACAACAGGTATACCGGCGATCTTGGCTGGAGCACCATCACTACTGTTGCAAATCAGGTAAAGCCTTTAAGGGCTCTGTATTGTTATGGTGAAAGCCTAGGATTGAAAAGTGGGACTTGTTCAAAGCTGCAATAAGTATTTGTACCCCGAAAAATTAAACATAACAGACAATAAAAAAGAAAAAGAATAAAAATATATACCTTAGCAACCGGGTAGGATCTCGTAACCTTTACCGGATATTTCTCCAACCAGTTTCTAACTTATTTAATCTTCGTCTGGGAGTACATTTTTTTTGCATCAGATAAAGTTTCATGAGCTGTGGTTTGGAGGGATAGCTTTTCAGTTAATTTTGGGAACTACCGATTTATATGTTAATACGCCAGATTAAAACTCAGATTACTAAGAAATAATAAGATAACCTTTACGGAACTACAGTTGCCAGAGCTTGTTCGTGGAAATAGCCATGATGTAAATGTAAGAACTGCATATCTTAATAGTCGTGTTAATACTATTGCAGAACTTATTTCACTTTTCACAACATATAGTTAGTCCCCAAAAACGACAGTTTTATTACACTATTTGGCATACTGTTGGATAAAACGACCTATCTGCTAAATTACCTAAAACTGACAATCCTCAAGACATACGTTGTTTTCTGTTACAAATTACCTTATTTTAAATAACAAAGTGTATTAGAAACATATATATTCAAGACCATAATCCAAAGACTATATCAAACATGAATTGAGCATCACTAAATCACAAACGTACAATGCAATTACTGTATAAAAAAAAAGGGGCCATTGCACAGAGCCTGTACGTTAGTCTAAACTTCCAATTTATTTTTACTAGTATTTAAAAAGTAATCATGTTTAGGTAATAATGATGTCCAATTGTGTCATAAAAGCTAAAATCAAACTTACTATGGCTAATATTAAAATGCGAAAAGAGAGGCTCGAGAGGCTCTTGGAGGCACAGAAATCTATAGCAACTGCAATTTTGAATCTTGTTCAGATCGATAGATAACACTTTATTATACATCAAATGTAAGATAAACTTAGGCTTAGTAAAATATAAGGTACACTACACATATAGACTAAGTAACTAAACTTATACCTACCTACTTACATCATAATATATAATTATATTCAGTAACAATTAGTACTGAACTAAGTAGCAGTTACTATTCAAAATATAGGCAATACCAAGCAATGAGTAGTAGTAGTTGCAAAATTAATGACCTTGTTAGGTGTGATGACATTATTGCTCTAAAATTTAATTTATTATTACTTAATTGAAATAATTGCAGTTTATCATCCATATGCCGCTGTAATAATAGCACCTTCCGGTCGTAGACTTCAAAGCGTAGAACTTTTCTCGAACCATATGGGGGTACTTGGTCCTTGTCAAACAACTATATGAACTGAAAGGACACTGAATACCGGCCGTGAAAATGACTGGTTGGAATTTTTTTTATCAGTATCATCATCAATATCGTCGTTCTACGATTACATAAGCAGCATAAGAACTGGTAAAGTTTTAGAAGATATGACAAACACTAAACAAAACTAGAAACTACATGAACCAGTCTAATTTATACACTTTAACCGAAGATTTCTTTATACTTAGGAAAACTATTTTCAATCGTATAGGGAAATCGATTTATTACACTTGGATTACTTGAAAAAGGGTATAACAATATCCTTCTAAATATAGATGAAAAAGATTATATTATTTCGTACCCCAAATCTCGTGACGACCGATAAAGGCTAAAACTTCTCCACTAATAAAGTTTAGTCGTTGAATTTGGTGAGAAATGTATTTAACAGCACACTGTTCCTAATATATTTATTTCTTGTTTGAAATGGCTAGGATAAACGTTACGTGGCTACGGTTAACAAATACGATAGAAAATTCGTCAGAATAGCCAAACGGTCTGTGGCAGATTCAGCAAACACATCACACAACTGTTAAAAAGATAATTAAGTTTTTCCCTGCAAGACACAATATTGGTACAGCGGGAAATATTCAAATTCATTTGCTTCCAGGAATATAGGTAGTGTAGATACATAGATCTTAGAATTATTTTAATAAATTGTGCCCACTATATTCTACCCTTAATGGGTGTTAATGGATTTGTAACATTAGGTTTACATGTCAGTAAAAATACATAATATGAATTAAATTATTTGGAAACTAAATACAACTGTAGTAAAAAAAAAAAAAAGGTACTTATATTAGTTATTATTATTCAGTATACATATAATGGTACAAATAATTATTAAATTAATTATTCATTTCAATATTTTTCACATCAATTAAATAAATATGTGAAAGCACTACAAAAAAAAAACACTACACATTTAATAACATTGAACATAAGTTATATAATAACAGTAAACATGGGCCGTGAATAAAATGTCGTATACCTACACACTAACGTCAATATTTTTTTAAAACATGGTCAGCTAAAAATTCTTCAATTTGGTAATATGATTTATTAATAAATAAAACTTGAAAATTTTCTTTTAAAAAATGGAAAATGAATTGATATCGTGCTCTGCTCCAAAAAGTGTCATAGTTTTGTGTATTTGACCTGATTAAATAAGCAATGCCTCATAAATGTTTAGTGAAGGAAATATCAGTATCTTAAGATAAGTGAAATCAGGTTCACATGTATATATATACCATCCTGACGGGCTCTGCTGGCTGACGTAGAAGATATATCTTAAGAAACTATAATTAATGTACATGCCAATATGATACCAGCAGAGCAATGTTGTGGTAATGTTGCTGAGAAGTTAAAAGAACGTTTTGCCAAGGAAGCCATTCTTTCTAGCCCGGTGAATGGGTGGATCAAAACGTTTATTTTGAATAAGCTTAGATAAAGTTGAAATATATAAATATAGCAGATGTGATAACATTAAATCGATAGTATACATTAATGTTTGGATTAACCGTGATAGATTATATTTAATGATGTTGTAAAACTTATATATATAAAATAAGGCTAATAATATCACTTGTGTATTTGAAATTATAATAGAAACATTTGAACTAATAATATACAATGTTGTAATGATAACTCGTAACAAATAAAGGTCATACTTAAAAAAAAAAAAAAAAAATGTGTATGTGGTAGCAAACATTATATGTGATGGACAAGTATTTCAAGATATTGTGAGTGAACTTCGTGGCGATTTTAAATAATAATAACGAATATTTTGAGAAAACATTATATATAAACAGTTATAAATGTATAATGACTATATGACTGACACGCTGGTCGGTCTCTAACTTTCCATTAGTCCCAGTAATACCACTGGCAGCGTGTGGTAGGACTAATATACGTTGAAGGTCAGAGGCTAAGGGAAAATTCATAACCAAGAACATAATAAATACTTTCCGCTGGTCGATTAATTGCTTGGTACTGGCTTTTCCCACTAGCAGCGGGTGGAGGGAGTCAAGTATGTCTAGGTAATTGATAAAAGTATGAAATGAAATGAGGTGAAATGACATGACATGAAATCAATTGAATTGAAATAAAATGGAATGAATTGAAATTAAATAAAATGAAATAAATTGAAATTTAACAAAATGAAATAAAATGAAATTTATTGAAATGAAATGAAAATTGAGGTTGTACTTCGAGAGCAAAGTACTGGTCAGTATGGCCGTGATAGATTATTTGAAAATTGACTTACTATTTATTGAAATATTTGTTCATTTTCACTTGATTGGCTGTTTTTAAATTTATCTTAGTAATATTTCCTTTTGTACTTAATTAAATGTAGGGTGCAGAATTTACTTTTACATCCGTAAGCTATGTATGATTAGAACAACTGGTTTAATATGATGTTTTAATTTAGTTTTCGAAATACTCTGTGTACCTTCCACAGACGAAAATAAGTAATAGTTTAATTATCTGTCTGTATATTTTATCTGTGGTTTGAATTTAATACTCTGGACTGTGACTGCAGCTGTCGCTGAGTCACCTTGTTTGTTCCCTCCTATAAAAGGAGTAGCCTAAGGCGAGTTAACTGACTTTTCTGCCCGACTGCCGCGCCGAGCAGACCTCCTGAAGTGTTATATAGTATAATCAAAGTGTTGGCCTTAAATTGCCTTAAAAACAACGAAGTGCTGCCCGATCAAGATTTGGTAAAGTTAAGTAATTTATTATTCTCTTTTCTGATATTGCATAACGACAAACCTCGTTTATATGTAAAGTAATGGTTCTTAAAATGATTTGTAAAAAGGTTCTTGACAATTATTATACATATATTGAATAAGAAAATATCTGTTTATGTAAACCATGACTTTATATGTTAATTGATAGTTAATAAACCAGTGAAAGTGTAAATAAAATGTATATAGTAAGTATGTAACAATTTGTTAAAAGACGTTTAAAAGAATGGCCCCGAGTTTCTTGCCCGTTCTTCTCGCAGAGGCTCTATACAATTTTGTTTGCTGAACGTGGCAGTACAATGTAGAATATTATAATATTAAAATTTGTAATTGACCTTGATAAGAGCGTCGCAGACGCTTAAATTGAATAAATGATTTTGACTTTAAGGCCCTTGGGTACGTCAAATTCGTACTTTCTAAAGCGAACTCCTCCGTAACCGCTGAAGTTGAAGATTTGAAAAAAATATATTTTATAGATGAATTCAAGTACAACATTTGCAACATATGATTTTACGGTATTATTATTACTTTTGCCGTAAAAAAAATTCAAACTACATACTATTTCTTGACTTATAATGCGAACTCCTTCTAAACGGCTACGATTTTTGAGAAATAAATTGTACCATAAAATTTCTAGATAGATATACTACAATTACAACATAGCATTTGTAAATCCATTGATATTTTCCTAAGAAAATGTCGAATTATTCAGATTCAGAACGATAGCGGTTCCGAGGTGCTCTGCGCAGACGCGGGCGGCAGTGTTGCGCAAGCGTTGGCACGGGGAGGTTGTGTCGCTCGTAGCTCCGCTCGCGCTTTCGACTGACAACGATCTTGTCTATGTATTAGTGCTTTGACACGCGAGATTCGCAGCTGTGTGCGTGTAATGATTCGCTCGCTGCAGAGGGCCAACTTGATTGCGACGTGAAGTATGTGCGTTGTCGCTTTATTATCGGTACTTTGTAGACAAATTTTATTTGAATTGTATCACATATGAAAAGAATCAAAACTTGAAATTGACAATGTTGTAGGTACTTTACAATGGGCGGCATTACCAATAAGATCAATGAAAGGTCTAGGTGCGTAATATATTATTATGTACAGAATTAATTAGTAATGTCTATAACGCTCTCATGTTATAAATGGTAAAGTAAAGATAATATTTTTTTTTTTATATTATGGTCAATAGTTTCCGGCTTTAGTAGTTCGTAAGGTACAAAATGGTTCTCTACTACATTAAGAGTTTGTATGGGGTTTCATACATCTTTTGGAGTTCTAAGCTTTTTTTGATAATTGTATTATGTGTTTTGATATAGGTTAATTAATACTGCATAAAGATAACATCTGCCAAGTGAAGATGGGTAACGTATCTCGAAATCAAAACCAGTCCGATTTGGCTGAAAATCGATATCTAGGTTTTTCTGGACGTCCTTATTCCAAATTTGGAATTTATTTTTCGATGACGTCTGCCAAGTGAGAAAAGTTCGTCCGATATGGCTGAAAACCGATATGTAGGTTGTGCTGTGCGTCATTATTCCGAATTTGGAATGTATTTTTCGGTGACGTCTGCCAAGTGAAAAAAGTTACTCCAATTTGGCTGAAATTCAAAATCTATGTAGTTCTAGACGTCTTTATTCCGAATTTGGAATTTATTTATCGATGACGTCTGACAAGTGAAGAAAGCTACTCCAATTTAGCTTAAATTCAAAATCTAGGTAGTTCTAGACGTCTTTGTTCCGAATTCGGAATTTATTTTTCGATAACGTCTGCCAAGTGAAGAAAATTACTCCGATTTGGCTGAAATTCAAACTCTAGGTAGTTCTGGACGTCTTTATTCCAAATTTTGAATGTATTTTTCTATGACAACTGCCAAGTATAGAAAGTTACTCCGATTTGGATGAAATTTAAAATCTAGGTAGTTCTGGTTGTCTTTATTCCGAATTTGGAATGTATTTTTCAATGACGTCTGCCAAGCAAAAAAAGTTGCTCCGATTTGGCCAATAATCGATATCAAGGTTTTTCTGGACGTCTATATTACAAATTTGAAATTAATTTTTCGACGACATCTGCCAAGTGAAGAAAGTAACTCCGACTTGGCTGAAATTCAAAATCTAGGTCGTTCTGGAAGTCTTTATTCTGAATTTAGAATTTATTTTTCGATGACGTCTGCCAGGTGAAAAAAGTTGCTCCTATTTGGCTGAAAATCAATATCTAGGTTTTTCTGGATGTTTTTGTTCAATATTTGGCATACATTTTTCGACATCTGCCAGGTGAGGAAAGTAACTCCGATTGGGCTAACATTTAAAATCTAGGTATTTCTTAAGCTTTTATTCCGAATTTGGAATTTATTTTTCGATGACGTCTGCCAAGTGAAAAAAGTTCCTCCAATTTGGCTGAAAATCGATATCTAGGTTGTGCTGTGCGTCATTATTCCGAATTTGGAATATATTTTTCGATGTCGCCTGCCAAGTGAAGAAAAATACTCAGAATTTACTAAAAATGGATATCTAGGTTGTTTTAGACGTTATTATTCCAAATTTAGAATTTGTTTTACGATGACGTCTGCCCAGTGGAGAAAGTGGATTTAGCTGAAAATAGATATCTAGGTTGTTCTAGACGTTTTAATTCCAAATTTAGAATTTATTTAACAATGACGTCGGCCAATTGAAAAAAGTTACTTTGATTTGGCTACAAATCGATACTTATCGTGGTTTTCCTGGACGCCTTTTTTCCAAATTCTGAATTAATGTTTCGATGACGTCTGCCAAGTAAAAGAAGTTACTCCAATTTGGCTGAAAATCGATAGGTATCTAGGTTGTACTAGACTTTCTTATTCCGAATTTGGAATTAATTTTTCGAAGACGTCTGCCAAGTGAAAGAAGTTACTCCAATTTGGCTAAAAACTGATATCTAGATGGTTCTGGACGTCATTATTCAACATTTGGAGTTTATTTATCAATGACGTCGCCAAGTGAAGATATATGACGTATCTCGAAAACGGTAAGATATGTAGTGTAACGTTGTGCCTAACGCTGTTACTTAAATAAAGTATTATTCGTAATATGAAACAATAGATGTTAATCATAAACTAAAAATATATTAATTAAATTCTTTAACTAACTTACATACCACTTAAAATTATAAACTTACGTTGATATTGCTAATTATGAAAAATAATTACGTGTGGAACCCACGGCTTGTGAACGTTTAAAAGTATTTTCGCTAATGCGTCGAAAACCAGTGAAAGAACGCTAAACAAATTCCTTATCTGTTGAATGCAGTTAGCTTAACTACTATGAGTTAATCTGTGGCGTGCAGTCATTTGTCTATGCAATTGGCAAGGAACACTCGTCTTGCGCTAAATAAAAATATAATACGTACTATCGATCATAATTGTTATTTACTTGTTGTGAAGTGCGTGAATCCCTCTAGGGTGAGTTCCTTATTTATTATTGTTTTTTCGTAGTGCTGACTAAAACCTATGTAACGTAAACAGCTGTGCTGCCCTACTGCGCTAGACTGTGAGTTTTAAAATGTAAGTCACTAGTAATAGTTCCACGATCGTGTCGGCGCGGCTTGGCAACAGTTGGCTGAGGAATATCAGCCACTAAGCCGGTGTCTTCCTTCCAGGATTCCACTTCACTGACTTAACCTGAGGACGGTTGTTTCGAGCACTCGCTACCTAGATCCAGAACTATCGGCCGACCTGGATCACGTGTACTATCAGGCCAGTGTCTCCCCCCGGTCTATATAACTTCAGGTAGAACTGTGCGGCTGTGCATGTGAAGAATATTTTGATAAAGAAATCTTACTACACAGTTTGTGATTACTTAAACGACAAAAATGCTTGGACTGGTTCGCCTCTGCCAAGCTAGCGCCTGTCACCTACGTAATGTAAATTAAGTATTGTAATAATTTCACTATGTATTATGTACTTAACACATTGTTAAAAAACGTTTAAAAGAATGGCCCCGAGTTTCTTGCCCGTTCTTCTCGCAGTGGCTCTATAATTTTTGTTTGCTGAACGTGGCAGTACAATGTAGTATATTTAAATATTAAAATTTGTAATTGACCTTCATAAGAGCGTCGTAGACGCCTAAATTGAATAAATGATTTTGATTTTGACTTTGACTTTGTGCAACCTGATAAGGCCTAATAAACTTTTCAAACCTATTTCCTGAGTTTACCTACCTGCTGGCCGTGGATGATTAGCAGCTCCCTAACGCCGCAGTAGGATAAGAGTAGGAAAATTATGATTACTCGTACTTATCAATCAATTATTGAAATCTCCTAATAATTGAGAAAGTATCTCGGTTACCTTTTCACGATGGAAACAATTTTTACAATATATGCTTCCTTCTCATATAATATATGAGAAGGAAGCATTAATAGTAAATGCTTCCTTCTCAAGGGCCGACATGTCTAAATACCTCGTAAGGGGATCGATTCCTTTCAACCCTTGTATAACAATCTACAATTTTTGAGGATCATCTCTGTAGGCGACACATAAATGTATGTGTTATATTATATGTTTTTTAATGTCTTTAAAAGGAAGTAGCTATTTTTAAGGTAGCCTTGATGGTATATTTGTTGTGTATGTAATGTATGGAAGTTGCATTATTTATATTTAACAGATACGATTGTACTATCTATGCAATTGAATAAGCATCAAAAACCAGCCCGGATGTCAGAAGGGCTAGGGCAGGGGCGCGGGGCGCACAAACATTCGCCATTTTGTATTTTTGCGTACGACACAGTCGTCCCTTTTCTTATTTTTCAATGTACAATAAAACATACAAAAATAATATAAAACATACAAATCTTCCTCTTATATCGTCGTTTTTAATCGAGTAAACCTGCGTCGGCTATAATCTTATTTATAAGGAGATTTGAATAAACGATTGATTATGATAATTTTCGCACTCTTATCCGGTACATCTTAGCGTTTTAAAAATACGTCATCTATCTTTACTTAGCAAACGTCATTGAAAATTGAAATCCAAATGTAGAATAATGACGTCCAGAAATCAACTTTCAGCCAAATCTGAGAAACATCTTTCACATGGCAGACGTTTTAGAAAATTAAAATCCAAATTCGGAATGAATACGTCTAGAACAACCTAGATATCGATTTTCAGCCAAATCGGAGTAACTTTTTTACTTGGCAGACGTCATAGAAAAATTAATTCCAAATTCAGAAAAAAGACGTCTAGAACAACCCATATATCAGCCAAATCGTTGTAACATTTTTCACTTGGTAGACGTCATAATAAAACAAATTTCCTACGTCTACGACCACCTCAATATCAATTTTCAGCCACATCGGAGTATGTTTCTTCACTTGGCAGACGACATTAAAAAAATATATCAAAATTCGGAATAATGACGCCCAGCACCACCTAGTTATCGATTTTCAGCCAAATCGAAGTAACGTTTTTCACTTGGCAGACGTCATCGTAAAGTAAATTCCAAATTTGGAATAAGGACGCCCAGAAAAACCTAGATATCGATTTTTAGCCAAATCTTAGTAACTTTTTTCACTAGGCAGACGTCATCGAAAAATAAATTCTAAATTTGGAATAAAAACGTCCAGAATAATAATAATAGTAATATAAACAGTAAAATAATAAAAAAAAACTTTTTTAAAGCCAATAACTCTTTTTCTAAATCTTGTATTGCTGCTTGAGTTGTACAGTAATAGGGTTAGTGCACAGTTGACTTCAGTACAATTTTTCACGCAAAATAGTTATAAACATAAATTTAACTTACAAATTATCCATAAAATAACATCAGTTTCATACACTTTTTTATAAATTATCCACACAGATGGTATTTATATTTTAACTAAATTTGTGTTACATAAGTGTTTGTATGTATGATGCTTTATGTATATTACTATATCTAAAGCGAATTTTTTAAAATGAAAATATTAAATATATTTTCTACTATATATGTATAATTTTTTTTTATTATTTTTTCCGTAATGTCAATTAACATAAATTAAAAGATATTAAATGTCAATAGAACAACAACTTACAAAAAAGCCCGCCCCCAGTCGCACCCTGTGACATTTATATATATATATATAAACTGGATGTATGTAAAATGTATGTTAATATGATCATTGTATAAAAATCATAAATAAATACGTATATTATTAATATATAAATTATGAATACATAACATTATATTAAAAGGTTAATTCTTAAAATTATCAATTAATTAAATTTAGGATGTAATCGATAAAACTTTTTCAGTCTCATCATAGTTAAACGTGAACAACCAATTAACAATGATGCTTTTGGCTTCAAACACTGAACTATGTTTTATATCGCACTGATTCAGGACTTGATTATATAAATATGTTTCAATAAAAGGGCTAAATCTTATTGCATTAGTTGTACGAATAACAGGTAATTTTAATTGGAAAACTCGTTTATGTAGCATGTTACTAAAATCAGCAGGTTTTTAAAGTGTTTGTGTGTGAACTGAGAACAACCTAGATATCGATTTTCAGCCAAATCGAAGTAAACTTTTCACTTGGCAGACGTCAACCTAAAACTAATTCGTAACTTGGAATAATAACATCTACAACAACCTAGATATCAATTTTCAGCCAAATCGTATAATTTTTCTTCAGTTGGCAGATGACATTGAAAAAATAATTACAAATCGGAATAATGACCCTCAGCACAACCTAGATATCGATTTTCAGCCAAATCTGAGTAACTTTCTTCACTCGGCACATGACATTGCAAAATAAATAAAAGGAATAAAGACGTCCAGAACAACCTAGGTAGGTACACTATAAATTTTCATACTGATCTCAGTCGCAGTTGCAACTGCGGATACTCACTAGAATAGTACGGTAGGCATATAAAGTGCCATGTTACCGGAGCGCATCGCGCATCTGCATATTCTTTGACCGTTATATTTGTGCAGCGAGCGCGGAACGTATGCGGCGATGCGCGAGTAAAGTAAGCTCGATTAGGCCCAGATGCTCAAGGCCATTGGCGACTCTAATCGCCTTAACTTTGTTGTTTTAATCTAACTAACACGCGCGCCGTATTGGTCATCATATCACCTGATAATTCGGGCGAATACGGCGCGCGCGGCTGCAGTCAGCTGACTACATGCTGCGCGGATGACTGTACGTGCCTACTCATCGTGTTTACTCAGGTGTTAGATTGGCAAAGACTAATGAAAGTTCCTTCTTAGGTAATTTTGTGCGGTTTTATAATAAAGTTCCCAAACATATTACAACGTAGAAGGGAAATTCAAGTTGTATATGAAAAACATTTTGATTCAGAAATTCTGCTACACAGTTAGTGATTACTTAATTAAAAACAAAAATTCTTGGCAACACCGCCTCTGCCAAGTTATCGCCTGTCTTCGTAATTTAAACAAATATTGTAATAATTTTATTATATTATAGCATGTAACAGATTGTTAAGAGAAGTTTAAAAGAATGCCCGTTCTAGTCGCAGGGGCTACACATTTTTTTGCTGTACGTGGCAGTAAGTATAATGCAGAATATTGCTTTTTAAAAGTTTGTAATTGAACTTCTTAAGAGAGTCGTAGACGCCGAAAGCGAATAAATAATTTGACTTTGACTTTATCATGTCAAACTTTGTTCAGCTATGTTAAACAATTAGATTTGGGAAAATATAAAAGTTAATATATCAAGAAAAAAAAATCTGTATTATGATCACGATATATGAAATATTATCCAAGTCTTAAGAAGTATTCTAGGCCTAAACCTATTTTTTAATAAAAAGATCCCTCAGAGATTCCCTAGGATTCTCAATTCATATATGGCTCGAATTGCACGCTTTTGTATGATAAAGATTGTCTCTATCTCAGCAGCAGCTCCCCACAGCAATACACCCTACGACATAATATTGTGGAAGTACGAAGAAAAGACAGAAATAAACTAGCCTAGCAGTAGCTACGTCTGTTAGCTGTCTTATCCTACGAACTGCATATATGCAGCAGAACTAAGTCTTCTGGATAGATCATAATATAAATGTGGATCCCACGATCTCGCAATGTTGTACCCATTTTGATTTCCAGGAAGATTGTCGTATTGTCAATAGAGAGTTTCTCTGGGCCAATGTGTCGTTCAACATAAGTAACATTTGGTAAAGAAAACTTTAAACATTTGGCCTTTTTAATATAAGAGAAGATTAATAGCGGCGTACCATTAAGAGAGCATAGATAACATCTCATTATATATGATAGATAACAAATCATTATACACTTGAATTAGTTTACAATCTTTTCTATCTACTTTAAAAGATAAATTTCACTTTTATTGTCATAAAATTTGAAATTAATATTAATTAATGTTTATAATTTTTTAATAGCTTTTTTTATTTTAAACAGAATTATTCTATTAATGTCACTAAACTCACATGCCGGGTAGCGGCAAAATAGGAGAGCTAAATTTAAAATACCCAAGACCCATGTAGTACCCTATATTTAGTGATTTATATTCATTTCACTTGAGAGAGTGAATAGATGAATGTGATGGCTTACATGTCGATGTAAGCTGCGATGTCCAGTATAATGGAGACGTAGTAGAGCCAGGACCACTGCAGCACCAGGTAGGCATAGCTCGGGAACACCATCGCCGACGCGAAGGCACACGCCGCTCGGAACCACTCGTAGCGGATTAAGTACTGCCCGTCGGGACGGATCGTGAACCGTGGGAAAATGTATCTGTTCAATAATAAATTATACGCACCTTTTTATGTAATTGTGGCGGAACAAGCGCGAGGCCCACCCGTTGTTAAGTGGACTAACCTGTGTCTAAAACAGATGCATTTGCGCGCGTCACACTGACACATACAATTGTTTAGTCTCATGTGCCCTTAATTTTACTGGCTCTCAAGGGCTGTTGCCGGAACACACTGTTAGATGCTTGGCGACAGATTTTCTACTTGAGAGACCACACTCAAAGTAGAAAATTTTGCCAGGCTACCAAGCTAACCAGGCGAGCATTCGCCAAATGCCCTTCCACCATGCGGCGAAGCAAAAGCTGGCTTGTGGGGGTCGAACCTGCAGGCAGTCGACAATGTTACCGCTCGGCCATTATTGCTTCAAAAATCATCAGCGAAGCGAGTGACAGAATTTCAGCATTTGACAGCGTCTTAATGGTTTGAAATGGCGGTGGATTAAAGCGGTAATTTCTGAGGTTAAGGCTGTGTATTCATCATAGCGGGATTTGCACCCGCATACCGTCCGTCCCTACAGCAGGGACATGCTCTACACAACTGAGCTACCGTGGTGAGTGAGTCATAGTTCAAATTCATCCTTTCGATATAAGTAAACCGTCAATTGGGAGAACATGTCTCGGCTCTTGGAAGGAACGTCGTGGTTTCGACTTCCACTCGTGGTTACATTTTTGCCTTTCGTTGTAATTGTGATGTTCACTTAGTACGCGATAGTTGAATGAATAATTGAAATGGTAGTGTGATTTAGAGCTTAGACACTGACCGCAAAACAGATAAGAACCCCAGCCTGTAGAAAGGATGTAGGAAGGCAGCATCCTGTTCATGTTTCCTCGGCAGTGGGAACCGCTCGCAGTTGGGGATTTTTTCAGGCACTTTGTACTTGAGGAATGACTTACGACGAACCATAAGGCGCTGGTACTCCTTTGCAAGAAAAAAAATGCATGAAGGTGTACTCCTTACTTTACATTAAATTCTCATATAAGATTGGAAAACCCAAGCGACTGGGAATGTTTGGTTACTTCGAATAACATCAGCAGTTCTAACTTATAAAGACGCTGGTATTTCCCTTCATTGCCTTATAAGACCTTCCATAGTTAAAAAGCGGCGAAAGTATTAAACATCAGAGGATGGGCAGCAGCATATTTTTTATAGAAGTGTCAACATGCATACTGCAATTTCAGAGATGGTTGCTAAACGTCTGATTATGAAATCACGTATGCGAGAGATGCAAACCACGTATATGATAGGGAAGTGGACGATCTGCCTGATACAGAAAATGTAGAAAAGTCTTCCGTGACTTCGTCAGACTATATTTAAGACACTGACTGACACTTGCTAGTATTGTCAATTCAGTCTGTGAAATTGACAATTTACCCAAAAACTATTTATACAAATCATAACCGCCTTAAGACTCAATTGTTTTTGGGTAAGTGAGAGTAAACCCCCCGTGGGGTGCCGGGTCAGGAATGCAACCCCCCATATCTTCCCGTGGGTGTCGTTAAAGGCGACTAAGGAAAAAATACTGGAAGGTGGGCAGCAGCACCTTCTAAAGAACTCTGGGGATCGCAGTGTAAGAACACTGCGATCCCCAAGACGCCTGCCAAGCGCCAGCTGTGTTCAGCATTGGACAATCCGGCTGATACAGTAAGTGGCTAGCTGCATCTATGACGACCACAGAATATGTCAGTGCTTAGTAGCCTCTCTATCTTTAACTCACAGGCTGGGCCTTTGCAAAGTCCATGGCATCTTTTATATTTGGTACTTCAATGGCGTTCATTAGATACTTTCTTGATATAGAAAACACTTGAACATTTGTAACAGCACGGATCGTGTAAAATGACGGCATTCCTATAACCAAAGTACAGAATTTAAATAGTTTTATTATAATGTATCGAGGCACCCATGTATCTACACATACATCCTATGAAAAATATATAATTTATACTACATTACGAGTACTTATAAATTCATACTTACGCAACAAGCACGCCAGAACACCAAAATGATTCTTGACAGTCAAGAGGCCCAAGACGCGCTTGTCAATGGGGCTGACTATTTCGCAGATGCCCTGCTTTATGACATACATCTCGTTGGTGATATCTCCGGTGTTCAGTAGAATCTCATATGGGGAGGTATAGAAAAGTTTCGCTCTAGATGCAATCGTCTTCAAATCTTCTTTGCCAACATACTGAAAACCAAATTGTCCTTGTGAATGAACGGGGACGGAAATAAAGAAATCCCCAAAATGAACTCCTAAATTCACAAGTGTGAAAGTCTAATTTAGTCAGCACTTTAATTCAAAAATTAAAATTCATTGCAATTCAACGGGGCAATGCTGCCAGCATGCTGGGCACGCTGCCAACTGATAGTGAGCTGGAGCATTTGGACTGCCTGTGAGTCTGCTATGACTTATAATAATAATAATAATTCTTTATTTCGACCAACTTGGATCATACAATATTAAATTTAAACAAAACTTACAATTGAAGGTACATAATATTTTCAATCAATTAAATAGAAGAGACATTGCAAAATATTAGTCTCAATTTTATTATAGCTATATACATAATTTAAATAAAAGGAACGGTAATTTAATTAATGTCCAGTTATAAGTAAAAACTTCCAAATATATTAAATTAAATTGAAAATATGAAAATAATTAAATGTCAATAAAAATAATAAATTATGTACGTATAAAATATGAAACAAAATACTTAGCATCATCAATTCCATGTCAATATAACTCAAAGTCAATTATGTCCTATTTATAGTCAATAAGTGAACCCTAGAGCACTGGTTCAAGTACTGGCAATCAAATCTTTCACCAAATACCTTCAGGATGCTATTAGGGCTGGCCCGAATCCTGCGCACCAGGGATGTGCACCGTTTCCGCATGGTTGCATAGAAACAATCCACACGCGACTCGGCAAACATCCCTGATGCACTATAGAACCGTGGCAACCGTAACAGAACCCTGAATGCATTATTATATTGAACTCGCAGGGCGCTGTACTGCTTCTGAGAATAGCTTAACCACAGGCTGCTCGTGTAGAAAGAGGTACAAAAAGCTCTGAAAAAGAGTGATTTTGACCTCATCCGAGCAACGAGCAAACCTGCGGGCAATCATGTTAGCTCTCACAGACAGCGCCCTACGTTCTCTTTCTATATCCGCATTGTCTTTCAAGTCAGAGGTTATCAAGTGGCCAAGATATTTAACTTGTTCAACTTTTGCCAGGGGTATGCCGTTCAATTTTATTGGTGGTATTCTATCTGGAAACTTCCCTCCCACCTGAAAGACCATGCATTCGGATTTTCGTATATTATAGACCAAACCATGACTCAGTATATCTTTCACATATGCCTAATAACTTCGACAGCCCACAGACCGAAGCATTCAGTAGCACCATGCGTCATCTGCGTAACTAATGTTATTGAGACACACTCCGTCGATGACATCCCACATGGGTGCCACTGAGCTCCTCTATCAGTGCGTTCACGTACAGGTTGAAGAGTTTTGGCGAGGTCAACCCTCCTTGTCTCACACTACATTCCAACCTGTACGGATCCGAATACGCGCTCGACCATCGAACGACGTTGACCTGGTTTCGGTACCAATATTTGAAGATCTGAACTAGTTCATATGGCACTGAGATACTGTCTAGTTTTTGCCACAGGATATCATAAGAAACCAGGTCAAAGGCCCTCGATAAATCGAGAAAGCAGGCGTAAATGGGCGTCTGTCTGTTAGTATAGTACTTGACAGTTTGCTTTAGACATAAAATAGCGGTTTCCGTGGATAGTCCTGCCTTGAAACCAAACTGGTTATCATGGGTTTGTATGTACTTATCGAGCTGAACGTTAAGCAAACTGTCAAGCACTTTAGCTAAAATTGTAGCCAACGATATTGGTCTATAATTATTCTTGTCGCTTATGTCACCGGTTTTACACTTAATAATAGGTATAACAACAGTCCGCATCATTTCAGTAGGTAAATAAGAATGAGCCACACAAAGGTTAAAGAACATCGCTAAAACTCGAGGAAGACGCTTCTCCGCATACTTGAGATGCTCAATACTGAGATTATCATGCCCAGGTGACTTGCCACGCGTCATCGCTTTTATCACACTTCTCACTTCCGATCCCTTAAACCTCTTACTTAAGTCACTGCCCTGACTTTTACATACATTCCCTGACTGTGGTGGTCCTAATGGTGACTTAATAGTAAATTGATGCCTAAATAAGTCGGCTATACCTTTTTGATCGTTTATGCCATCAACACTCACAGGTACACTCGGTTTACTGTTTAGTTTATTGGTAGACTTCCAAAAACCACGGAAATCGTGCTTGGAGTGGTGTGATGACAGAATGTCCATTTTCAGGCGTTCGCTATTATTCTGACACCATTTTAAACGAGATTTAAAAATTCTGCGGCTTTCTAGCATCTCAGTCCAAACATGACCTGACCTCGGTTTACTGTACAGTACCCATATCTCAAACTTTCGCCTAGCATCCCTGTGAGCTTCTCTTACGTATTTATTCCAACCAATAACTGGTTTTTTGGTTATTTTACGATAAGTTGAATGACTAACAGAAGCCGAATGACTTAAAATATTAACTAGGTACTTGTTTATACATTTTGTCGAGAATACGCATGTGATCCCGGTTACTACAACTACCATCACTACAAGAACAAAACTCACTTGGAAAATCCAACAATCTCAATTTTTCATTACATAAATTAGTATACAAATCAATCTGCTCAATTTTTCTATCACCCCATTTCACTTTATTACAAAATTGGCGAGTGTAATTTAATGTCTTAGTTGGAATATCATCTAACTTAACCCGCATTATGAGAGGAAAGTGATCGGACCACATGACGTCATACTTTACATATACATTAACAATAGTCGGCATGGCAGACTTTGTGACAATACAGTAGTCTAGCCAGCTTCTACATCCATTTGCTTCACTTATGAAAGTACTCGTATCAGACGTTAAACCTAATATCTCAACGTCCGCGCATACCCATTCCATTTCCGAACAAAAACAGTTTAATTCATCATAAAATGGCGCACTAGGATTAGAGTTAAAGTCTCCAAGCATATAGACAGTTTCAACATCTTCATTATTTATTATAGCGCTTACCAACCCAAGACAGTCCGTGTATTCTGTTAAATTCACTGGTTTATAGGTTGTCTAAATGCTTTTATTGTAGTAACACTACAGTGTTTCATATAGTTCGTAGTATTTTGTTAAATAAAGGCATACCGCCGGTTAAAAAAAAACCAGCACTGATGTTACAGATTATCTATTTCTTAACACTAATGCCCCGCTGTTGTCGTTTGAAGGGTTCGTTAGTTTGAAGGGAGAAGGGATTTGACAACTAATATCTTATAAACCAGCGAATGGTAATACCTACCCAGCTTCTTTAACGAATCGCCTCGGTGTAACTTGCTAAAGCGCCGTTCAAATGTGATCGTGCTGATACATCCTATTATCGGGTGGTGCAGATATACTCCCCTGGCCAGCTACCACTTTAAAGTAATCTGTCAGCAAACACCTGGAGTGTTTCGGCAGCTGTCCGAGGGAGCCAGTTTCCAACCGATGCAACTGTTTATCCACTACAACATCATCACTAACCAACTGGTGAGATAGGCGACAGGCTAACACATGAGCTGTAAATAATTGATGTTGAACAACATATGATATGACAGAATATGTCATGATATAATTAAAAGTTACAACTCGTGCTAAGCGAAAATCACATTTTACAAATTACGCGCACCGTCCTCTATGACGGTTAAAATAATACAATAGCAACTCAATGTTTTGGCTCGAAAGAGCTTGTCCAGGTGGCCGAGTGGATTGACAGCCGGTGTGAAATCCGAGGTCGTGCGTAGGTTCAATTCCCGCCTAGGAGATACAATTAATGGTCGGACACCCTATTAATAGGTAAACGTTACCTTAGAGAGTAACGTTAATATTTACCCAGTAAGTAAGTAAAACAAAGAACACGTAGTACCTAGCGCACTCGGTTGTAGATACTAGACACGTTACGTTGTCCGACCAAACCCTAATATTAGGTTAAATATTAGGGTTGCGTTACCTATTTTTTTTCTCAGTGTATCAATGCTCCGATCGTCCCACTAAGACAGATAAACATTTGCAGAAACAATCTCGTCTTTATTGTAGTCATATTAAAGTACGATGTGTTTAGGCATTACCGTGGTTTAGGCCTAGCGGACATACGTAAAAAGTAGCACTAGGGTACAAGACCTGTTAACTCATGCATGAAGGTGTGCTCCTCCGTACTCGTATCCTAAAACATAGAGGCATAGCTTGTGTTGTTATGTAACGGCAACATATTTCTGATAGTTACATATCATTACATTATATGTTACCAATATACTACTACTAATAAGATAGTAATTAAACAATTTTGAACTGTTTAAATCGCGTATATTTATCATTGTTTTTGTCCCGACGACGTTCAGTCCAGTCACCCCGTGACACAAAAACAATGATAAATATACGCGATTTAAACCGTTTAAATTTGTATAATTAGGTACTATATGTAACAACAATCGCGAAATCCTAAGACAACAATAGTATGTCATGAATTAATGAAAATTCATATCTTACACCATACATTAAAAAAAATTGTGATCAAGAGCTCATGGATGCGACAGTAATCATGTAAATGTCGTGAATATATTAGATGTATGCATAATAAAGAAGAAAATGTTTTTTTCTCAACAATTACAGTGAACGACATTCACCAGCACTTCCATTACTTGAGTAAATCAACGGCTACTGAACCATGAGTAATACAGAATATTTTAAAGTAAGTACCTTCATGAAGGGCAGGGCTAGTACGTACTTCACCCGCTGTTTTGCCACTATGACTTGGTAGACGTGTCGCGGGAGGTCGTAGAATATACTCCTTTTATTAGTCATAGCGTAGGCCTAAAAAAGAGAAGAACTATATAGCCTAAAAAAGAGAGACTTCATCAACAGTCATACTTTACACTCTTCTCCTCTCCAAACTTTGGCTTTGAGTGAAAGCCTCGTAAATGGGCATGCCATGAGGAGGCTAAAAGTTAGGAGAGGAGAAGAGTGTTAAGTATGACTGTGGATGAAAAGTCTCTAGTAGCTGTAGTTCTGTTGTTAGTCTTGTAGCTGAAGTAGTCCAACTCTTTAGTAGCAATAGTTATCGGTTAGTCAATAATAGAAAACGAGAAAAGAATACCGACATGAATTTGATAACTGTAATCGTAAGATTTTTTATAAACTTTATTCATATAAACTTTTTCTGTAAAGTCGGTGTAAATACAATTCAAAAGTTCATATTATCTATTAGGTATATTGTGCGCCTGGTACACCGACTTTGACAAGTTATTTCACATTTTTGAGTGTTGATGTCGTCGGTTCCATTTTGAAATAAAAAATAAATTTCGCCCTGTCTAGTGTCTCTTGCTACTTACAGGATTGATTGGCATTCACTGGAAACGACTAGGTATATCATCATGATAGGAAAAATCTTTTCAGTTATTGGAGTGTAACTTATAAACGGCTTCCGATTTTGTCGAAATTTAAATGGGACTACACGGCAACAAAAATAAAAAATAAAAAAACAGACAAATTTAAGCCTCCTCTTTTTTTTTTCTAAGTCAGTTAAAACAGTAATCTGAAAGCTGTCAAAGCGATAGGGTATGGATATTATTGATATAGACTGCGTAAAGACTGATATACACGGAAAAAAAAAATAGTTTCAAATCAAGAATATATCTATTGGTCAAGACATTCCGTGTTTCATATATGGGGAAAACAATATATTCTTGAGATTAGTAAATATTTGTCTTGATAATCATTTTTCATGTAAGTATTTATTTACTCTTACTAAGATTATTATGTTCTTATTAAGAGAAAGTAGCCATGTCTCTCTCTAAGTACATCATTGTTCTAATTTAGAGAATCAGAAATTCTCAAATTTAAAACAATCCTTACTTGAATAAATGAACTCATTCCTTCACTCATTCATTAGATTCTAATAAGAAAAAAAAATATTCTACTGTCAAGTACATAAATAGTTCAGTTAAGATATTATTCTTACTTCAAGTAAAATATATACTTCTGAATAAATATTATTATTAGGCCAAGAACAGAGTTTTCTACGTACAAGAAAATTTATTTTAGGTCGAACTAAAAATCTTCTTATATGAATACTGTGACTTATTTATGTTAAGAAACCAAAGTTCAATGAACAATTTTCAGTTCTCATTTCAATATTAAGTATATTTAATGTAAGTAATTTTAGATCTTAGTATTCTAATGGATGTTTTACCCGAAGAAGTTGTATTGATTCGTTCAAAAGAATATGTATGTTGCACGAAGACAGAATTTTCTACAGGATAGAATATCAGATTTCTTGACTCGACAATTGAATTTCACTGTAAGAAACCTCAGTTTTTGTTCAAAATAATTACATATTTTACATTGAGATCTTAATTATCTTAGTAAAATAATGGCGCGTTTTATTGTAAGAAGTTTAATTACTTGGTTCAAGTCATTCCATGTTTCACACGGAAATCACATAATATGTTGTAAAGAATATCCATTATCTTGGTTCAATAATAGGTTATTTTTGTAGGAGTCTTAGTTCTTGGTTCAAATGTCTAAATGTTTCATACGGAGATCAGATAATATATTAGGAAAAATATCTATTGTCTTTGTTCAATAATAGTGCGTTTTACTGGAAGGAGTCTTAGTTCTTGGTTCAACTCATAAAAGTGTTTCATATGAAGATCAGATAGTATTTTGTTAAAAATATCAATTATCTTGATTCGAAATCAAAGATCTGAGACTTCCTATAGTAAAAAAGCACCATGCATTTTACTATAAGAAGTTTCAGTTCTTGGTTTAACATAATATAATGATATTTTGATAATTGATATTTTCCATTAATACAATAAGATATTCATATAAAACGTCCAGTTAGTAAACAAGAACAAAAACTCACTTACAGAATACAGAGCCTGGTACACTGTACAGATCTACCAATCTGATCTCCGCCTTTCAAATCTGCAAGTAAAGTAGGATAATAGTTAAAAGTAGTTCTAAAAGTGATAGACTAAAAACATCTATTATCGTAAAAATAAATAAAATACAATAAATATTTTCTGTTGATAATTATTTATTTATAAAATAAATTAAGAAGCATACAATTGTATTATATAATAATTATCATAATGACTATACATAATTTTATTTAATATATAAGTATTTTAACGACTCGGAGTGGTTATTAATAATTTCAAGATATGTACTAAAAAATTATACTTCAAAATTATTCACATTTTGTAATTGCTTACATTATTTTAACTACATGGTTTGGCGTTATTCGTTTTTTTTAGGAATTACACTTACAGATAAACACTCAAACATAAAATCAATGAAACTAATTATAAACTCTAAGCTAGATTTCAAGAATATCTAACATCACAGAACCATTTACCATAATCCACATGTCATAAATATAACAGATTATATATAGATATAATTTCGGAATTCACTCACCAGCGTCCTCATTACATTGAAAACCTTTAATACAAATGATACAAAATGCCTATTATGTAGTTGAGAATTAAACCACTCTGGTACTCTGGTAGAAATGCGTGAAATGTAAAAATTCAATCTGACCTAATCTACCACCAGATAATATTTTTTCTCATTATTATCAGCACCACATTATATGTTATGTTATGAGGTATGATTGAACACTGCTTGTTGAGTCGAGCATTTTTCTTCACCTCCTCCCTTTTATTTTGGACATCTCCAGGATTCTAAAAAAAGAGAATAAATGAAAATATTGCAAAATACATAAAGCTTTTATAGACGATAGGTATCTTTTGACCATAATCTCACATAATGTTGAGTGGTCAAAGATGGCAAACAGGTTAAACCTAAAATTAGAACTGTCTTCAAAATCAGCTTCCAGAAGACCCCGTCCCGTTAGATTATTATCACTTATATCATCTAAACTGCAAGTTAGCGGTTAATCAGACAGTGCATTTTATTATATACTGTACATAATCATGAAATATGATTCGACACACTTTTAAAAGTTTTGTGTAATAAATACTGACATACATATTATATTTTAGTATGGAATAGAATGAATATTTGATTGAGACTTCCTAACATAATAATAAAAATATATTATATGTGTAATAGATATGTGTTTTCATACATAATTACAATTGATTTAATTACCTGAAAATCAATAACAAAGTTCTGAATTTGCTCCAAAACGTGGTAGCCTTCCTCTTGGGGGTATTGAGTTGAGCAGCATAACACTTATGTTTCATTGGTAAATTTTTGATCTGAAATGTAATAAAACACATTGTATATTCTTGAATGCCGGTTTATCTAACAAGAAAATCTATGTATACCTATGTAAAACATTATAGAGAGAATAGGTAGATATATATACATCGAAATCCATTCTGAATAATTAACGAGGAATAGACACACATACAAATTAAGGATTATTTACCAACAAGGCTGATGTTGATCTTTATCATAAAGAGTTGTCTGTTACTGATGTCATTATATCAGTAGGTATGTAATACAATCATGTATTACCTGCTTACCGTCCGTTAACTTGGCTGTACTTAATGTATCCAAACAGCACGTTCCAGGCAAAGAAAATCTAGCAGCCCCTATGATGGATATTTTTTTTCTATCTACAGTTATTTATAAAGTAAGGAACAAACTTACCTTACTGAGCACAAATTAGGTTGCTATCTCAAGCATAACTTGAAAAATATTCACTTTATAACACTATATTAAACAAAATTTACGAAAATGCTATTAAACGACGCGTGCGCCTTTCGCTCGCAGCGCAGAGTGTTGTGTGTAGCCAACATCATCCATATAAAGTCCCGAAACTTAATCATATTATCATTATTATTTAACATAAGTACATATAAATATTATTTTACATTCGAATAACTTTTCATGTAGGTTGACGATCAGTGTTAAATACTGCCAGTATAGATGATTACCTATTGTTGTATTATTACCGAGTCTCTATATATTTGAAAATATTGTGTAAATTGTAAAAAATTGAGAAAACTTAAATTAAACAATATCAATCACTATTAACACACTAGGAATAAAGATAAATTGCGGTGCCAGGTTTTAGATTAGCAAAGACAAAAAAAGGTCATTCTTAGGTAATTGTGTGCAGTTTAATAATAAAATTTCCGAACATATTACAACGCTATACACAGAAGGAACATTCAAGTTGCACGTGAAACAACATTTTGATTAAGAAATCCTACTACACAGTTTATGATTACTTAAACAACCAAAATACTTGGACAATTTTGTCACCTACGTATTTTAAAGAAATATTATAATAATTTTATTATATAGTAGGTACCTACGTAAAAAGATATTTAAATCAATGGTCCCGAGTTTCTTGTCCATTCTTCTCGCAGTGGCTCTGTACATTTGTTTGCTGAACGTGGCAGTACAGAGTACAATATTTCAATATTAAAATTTCTTATTGACTTTCACAAGAGCGTCGTAGATGTCTAAATTGAATGAATGATTTTGACTTTGACTAGACTTTGATTTAATGTCATAACTAACGAAATCTATGGGTTCCTGCAGCGGGTTTGAGATTCAGTACATGGTGATAGGGTACTTTACTAATGCTCACCTAGCTAGCTTTCAACCACTTTGAATTAGGAAATGTGAAGCCGAGCACCTAAAAGCACATGAATAAATAACCGTATTCATGTGCTTATAGGTGATAATCGGACAGTTTTAAAACACTAGCACCAATATATTTGGGAACTAGCGGGGTTCAAACCCTACCATTTTGTCGTTATACTACGAGTATATTAGTCTACCAGTCCGAATTAGCCGAGTAAGCTTATACTTTTGAAATGATAATTTAAATATTATATATAATTATATAATATGAATACCTATTCATAATATGAATTTCATGATGTTTATTCGGCATGCATAATCGATTATAATTAATAGTATTTTTACGTTCCGTAGTTTACCCACAACAAGGGAGAACTAGACAAAACTAAAAAATTGCAACACTGAATAAAATCGGAAATAGAGAAACCCCTTCTCAAACTAAAAACTGACTACTTGATCTGAAAACACACATTTTGAATGAAGAAACCGTTATTCTTGACTGGAAATTTGTCTTTTTACTTTAAAATTCATGGTTTTGATTCAAAAGCTAGTGATGAAAACTTTATTTTTTTTATGCCTGATAGGCTAGCTTTGAATACTATGAACTATATATCACCTGATTCGAGTGATGATGTAATCGAAGCTATTGTTCAGGCTAACCTAGAATTCGATTTTCTTGTTATAACCATAATTATGTTTAAGTATGTACATACGTATCTAACGTAGGTATGATTTCGATCCCCAAGCCGCCTGCCAAGCGTGGCGATTATTGCAAACATCCCTTTAATGACTCTTCAGCAGTGCACAATTCGGCTGTTACAACATGATGGATATCATCTACAAGTTTGTAGATATAATATATTTGTGTGACTTCTAAGACTGAAAAATATTAAATACGTACCCTATATCTACTTGTGGAAGTCAATTAAAGTGTGAGCGTCAGAGTGTTTCAATTAGCATGTTCCCGACTTTAACGAGTTGGGTATTTCATATTTTTCAATATTAAATGTCAAGTCAGTTTTGTTCTGAAACTACGATAGTAAATTCCTCACTGAGTTCACAGTATATATAGGTTCATCGTATCAAAATGGAATGTGGACTTTACAATACAATTGGTAGCAGAAAGGATGAATAAATTTAAAAAATCTAACTACTTTATAGAAGTCATCATTATCATCAACAGCCATAACATCCACTCGTTATTTATTTATTTATATATTACAAAAAGTAAACTTACAGCTAAGGAGCCAAACCGTTTACAATTTTAGACAAAACATAATATTCTTATAAATAGTTCTAAAGGGATCGACATGGATGTCGACATTTTGGACAGTTAGGAGGAAACAGTTTATAAGATTTACTGCCCTTGCCGTGGGTGCATTATTGGCATATCGGGTGCGTAACTTGCTAGAAAATGCCAACAGACGGTGCCGACGACGCTCACCTACGCTAGTGTAGTTTTGTGGAACATAATAGCTTACTCGAGATAGTGCTGAGGGATTATCTACTGAATTGCGCAACAGCATACAGTAATGCATAATCAGTAGAAGCTTGCGCCTGCGCTCTAGAGTAACAAGCCCTACCATACCAGATACAAACAAGGATGGGAAAAGGAAGGGGTAGTAACCGTATATCTTCTTATAGAGGGACCTGGCAAACTTACGCTGAACTCTTTCCAAAAAAGGAATGCTTGGAATGTTAAAGGTATGCCTCCCCTTATAAGAGCTGCAACACATGCTTGACAGACCTCTTGGAGACCGCTGTGTACGATGGCAATTCTTCAGAAAGCTGCTGCCCGCTAGTTGGATCTATGTATATTAGCTAGTGACTTGTGAATTACCCAGGTTAAAGTGTCGGGCTCAGCTGGTTGTCTTCAAGGACTGCAGCAGATTTACTGTTTCTTAACCAAAGAATATTGCATCAAGTAAATATTCTTAGATCAAAAACAAAAAATTTCGGCCAAGATTGGTTTTCTTTATTAAAGATACGTTATAACTAATTTTACAATCTAACACTTTGCTTTGAAAACTATAATATTCTTCACATAAGATAAGTCACTCTCTGCAGTAGAGATGTACTTTATCGGTTCAAAGTGGTATATAGTTTGGCTGTTAATCCAATATCTCTTAACGTAATAATATCGTATCAAAAATCAATCAAGAACATAGCTACATTTAAGTTAAGTATTCCTTTTCTGAAGTGAAGATGAATAACTTCAACAATTAACAATATATCATTATTGCCTCGAAAACTTAAAAATTCTTCATTTAATAGAAGCCACCATCTGCAATCAAAATTTAGTTTTTTAGTTATAAAATAAGATTGTTTTGTTTGAAAAATAATGTCTCTTTACCTAATAATACCGTATCAAATATCAATCAAGAATTCAAATTTAAGATCAAGATTTGTTTTTCTTTACTGAAGATGAATTACTATAATAATTAACAATCTATCACTATTGGCTTGAAAACTTTAAAATTCTTCAGATTAAATAAGTTTATGTCTATAATGGACATGTGTTTTCTTGGTTCAATAAATGATATTGTTTTCATGTTAATCTAAGATTCTTAACCGAAGAATACAATATCAAATAAGTATCAAGAATAATGAAACAAAGATCAAGAATTTGATTTCTTCACTTAAGATAAACACATTCCACAATCAACAATCAATTACTTTTGCTTTGACAACTTTAACATTCTCTATCTAATATAGGTCACTTCTGCAGTTGAGATATTTGTCTTGGTTATACCAAGTATATTGTTTTGTTGTAAATCCAATGTATCTCAGCATGACAATACCAATTCACAGTTCAATAAAGAATATATGGCTCAGATATAGAAAACAAAGATTTTTAAGAGGATAATTATTTTCTTGCTCGGAAATATGTTTATCCTTGTTATTTACTTCTCATAATTATTTTAAATGAATAAAAGAAATTTCTTGTATTAAGAGCATCGTTGTTGAAGGAATGGAAATATTTTCTTAATCCAATAAAACTTTTATTATTCTTGGATAAAATTTCAGAATTCTTATGCTAACTCCGTACATATTCAGAATGAGAATTCATAAAATATTTCATTCAAAATATAATATTTTCTATAGTCAAGAGCAAAAACATCTCTGACGAATAGTTATAATCTTGATGTAAAAATATAAAGTAAGAATAATATTATTTATCTTGGAGAAAACGACGTAACTTCACTCAAGATATTATTTTTATTTTAAGTAAATATTTACTTGAGATTAAACAATACTCCCGAGAATAATATTATTCTTGGATTGATACTTTGTCAGGACCCATTTTTTTCCGTGTATGTATGAAATGTTTGCGTACTGCGCGGGCGATACAGGCACTGGTGATTGGAATAAGAATATTTGTTGAGCATCCGCAACAAGCGTGGCCAAAACATGTGTAAAGTGATTAACAAACGTCTCGGAGTGACGAGCGCAGTGCAGTTTCCAGTAGAAAGAAATTAAACGTGGTAGAAAAAATATGACGCTTACCATCAAGCGGGCGGCTTATCCTTCTAAAAAATAATATCAAGGTGATGTAAGTACTTTGGTAAAACTCTACAATTTACTGGAATAGCGTCTGCCTGACGTATATCTATATTTATATAGAAGACTTTTCTTCCCGCTGAATTAAAAATAAAAGCGCCCTCTCTATAAATAAATTGGGATGCTCCCATATACGCACACCAAGATAAGATAAATTGTTATTTTCATAAACTACATGTATCCATTTAACATTGTGCAGAGGCCTTCTTTTAAGTAAATACATACCTGTATCAGAAGACCTCGCTCTTCCATATTTATAGAAAATTCATAAGTACTAAGTAACATAAAATTAAATTAAGAACTAAATACTTTAGATTTTAATTAAGTGTGCGTCGAGGGTGAGTGAGAGTGTGTGCGTGCGTGCGTGTGTGTGTGTGTGTGTGTGTGTGTGTGTGTGTGTGTGTGTGTGTGTGTGTGTGTGAGGGTGTGTGTGTGTGTGTGTGTACGCGCGCGTGTGTGTGTTGTGTGTGTTTTGTTTGACATATTATATAATAGGATGAAGAACTGCCTCAGTTTCATCATAAGTAAGAGTCCTAAGCCATGAAGATAGGGTTTTTTTACACTCATAATAAGACTTTGAACAAATCGCTAATTTTCTGTTCACCACATTACAGAGATAGGTAGTTTGAGATAAATATTGTCGTTTAGCGAAAGCTGTACGTACTCTTTTTCTCGACATACTAACATATTTTCGTCGTTTTGTTAAATTTATTGGTTTTTATATTCAGTTGTTTTATGTATCTTTAGTATAGAGAATAGTATGTACAGCTTCGAAAATTCAAAAGTGGCGATTTTAAAACCAAGCTTAGTAATTATAATGAAATATTCATTGTTACCTTGTCCGTGAACCAGCAGAGCTGAAAATACGATATAAACCTTTGCCTCAGTACCGGATCTATTTGATTTCTGATCAAAAAATTCTTAACGATTGATATGGACGCGTCATAATCCTCCCTGAAAATAAAAATGTGATCGTATCGTATAAATCGAAACATGTTGAAAGTAATTCATAGTACCTTGCTCTATTTGAAAATTTTGTTTCTAGGAAAATTCTCAGTTTCGTACCGATATAGGTGAATATTAATATTTATTAGCGTCAATGTGTAAATTAATTAATGCTTAATAATTGAGATGGTATACTTTATATCACGGCCCACCAATAATGCTTAAAAAATTTTGAGATATAAGTACTCATATGCTTGAAATGAATAAAGTGTTGAAGGAATAATCTCCCTGTGGCGATGATTATTGGGTGGAACTACGGACCCTGGTGGTACTTATAACGTGTGAAGAAATCCTCCTCCATTTCACTCCCATTCTTGATTCATATTAAAACAATCGCCACAACTCGAATCGCACTTGCCTAATTTGACGCATTCCTGCCTCAGCTCTCATTATGAGCTGAACTAATTAACTATTTAATTATAATACTCGTATATTCAACAATTTTTGCCTAATCTAATAAAGTATAAAATACAGAAGAATTGAGAACCTCTTCCTTTTTTGGAAGTCGGTTAAAAAGATAGAGAAACATTGATTTATAATTGTTTATATGTCAGTAGTAATAATTGATTACATCTACTACTTTTTCCTGGTGTACTGTACATTGTTCCCGATCTATCCTCCATCTCTCCACAAAATCTTTTACCTCTGTGACACCGAGTGTTTCCTTGAGATGGTAGCACTCGGAGAGCTTACACAGTTGCTTTTACTCTTACCAATGGAATAATGTGGTAGGACCACGGACTGTTCACCATTATGAACTGCATTGTAACTGCGGACATAGTTTTGCCTCGTGCTTGAGCTTCACTGCAAAGTGAAAACTTGAAGGCTCATGAGACGTAACAACTGTATAGCTCAAGATAATGGGCGCAGTGCGGTAAGTCACTTGTTACAAAATGCATCTGTAATTTACAATGGTAAAAGCTTAAACAACCCACCTCAACGCCGTGGTCACCAGTATAGTAGCGGAGTACACAGCCTCCATGAATATTCTCAGTACAATGCATATTTCCAGGACAAACAAGGTGTACAGCACGTTGTTCCAGTTCTCAATTCCCCACGTCTCCATGTGAGCTGGACACAGATACTTGATTTTAAATAACAATAATTATGCATTTTGAGCTACGCGCAAACCAATGCTATGAGCAGCGTCTACGGCGGGTGCGATCTGGCGATCAGTCTTTTATACGTTATATTTTTTTTTTTTTTTTTGACTCTAACGTACTCTCAAATAAAATACAACGCATTATTAATATACGCTAAAATCGGAATAATATTAATGAAAAGAACCTTGAATGTGGCCGCGGACGCCACTGATCGCGTTGGTTTGCGCATACTTATTCAACAGGGTGTTGTATGACATCTTTATTTGATTTATTAATTTATTTGTAATTGTGTTTTAATTATTATATGTATTTGCAAATATGCAGTGACTATAGTCTATTTTTTTTAACAAACGAGTACTGAACATTTTACTGCGTTGCTATTGGCCAACGTAATCAACATAAGGTTCGTTCCACACGAACTCTTTAGTTACATGTAGGTACATTCAGTTGAGTATTCGACTACCTGCGCGTCGAAAAATATTGCTTGTAACGAATCAATACGAAAGTTGCAACTATTGAATTAGGGTAAGCAAAACAAAGAATAGTTTTGAAAAAAATGTTGTAGCTAAGTCAACAAATCTTCTCGTCATACGTTTGCCGACGTATCACTGTGAGTTCAACCCAATTGAATTCGTTTGGTCTAAAGTGAAAGGCTATGGCAGGAAATAACAAAAGTTATAAAAATTATAAAATCTGAACTTTTTTTGTTACAAGAAGTACCTAAATTGGATAGATAAAAATGGTGGTCATGTCTCAATCATGTGATAACCAAGATAGAAAAAAAATGTACGGAGTCGACAATCATGTACAAAATATGTTAGAGCAATTTATTATTGACGTGTCTGCAGAAAGTTAATCAGAGAGATGACGATAATATTTAAGATTAGAAGAATTGTAGTAGAATTATTTGATTTATATGTTCAAGTGCAAAATATATAAGTATACTATTACAATATTTTTTTATAGATATAAAAAATATTTTAATAGTTATACTAAGTTTATGATTAAACGCGAACAGAAAATTTTGTCACGAAAATACTATGATGTAAGTTTAAATCATAAAATAATTACGTAATTGTTTCTACAATAAATTTTAGAAGTATTCAATATGAACGGGCCTTAAGAATTTCAAATGAAGAACAAAGGCATTGACCAATAACGGCAATGTCCCATCTCATTCTGTCAATATCAGAAATATGCGAGAGACATACACAGTACTAGTTTGTTAAAAAAAACGGACTATAGCAATATTCCACCTAAATGTAATTAGATTGACATAATGATTTTATTTTTTACCTGACATTTGTACAACATTGATTTACTTATTATTATTATCGTCATTTATTTTACAACATAATTTTAATTTTTTACAACAATCTCTGAGGCTCTTCGCTACTAGGCCGTTCGCCGAAACGACTATTGGGACAATGATCGTCGAGTCAACATCCCACATGGCGGTTACCTCGTGAGCCAAGTCTAGGTACTTGCTGACTTTGTCCTTCTCGGCCTTCACGAGGTTCTCATCATGTGGGATAGTGATGTCGACGAGCACTGCCCGGCGCTGGGATCCGTCGACCACCACGATATCAGGCTTATTGCAAACAATAGTCCTGTCCGTGATGATGGAGCGGTCCCAGTAGAGGAATGCACGACCATTCTCGAGAACTGGCACCGGTGCGTACTGGTAGTACGGCACCTCTGACTCGACAAGGCCGTATTGAAGAGCAAGTTGCTGGTGGATGATCCTGGTCACTAGGTTGTGCCTGTGCAAATACTCACCGTTAGCAAGATGCGAACAACCGAAATGATATGCCTGAGTGACTCTCCGGGACGGCGGCATGCTCGACAAATGTCGACCGTACCGTCTTTCACGATATATTTCCGATAGTTGTTCGTCATCATTACTTCGTCTGCAATTGCACAGGCAAAACCCTCGGTTTCTCCAAAGAGGTCTCCGAAGCGTAGCCAGTTTACCGAAGCGGGTAAGTCCACATCAGGCCCTGTTAGGGCCCGGAAGAACCTCCCGTGCAACTCCTTGCCTTTCCATACTGCCTTGCGGTCATCAGTGCTCAGCATCGTTGGTTCGCCAAGGAGAGCGGTGTGAGGCTCTTGTCAACCGTCACGACATCGCGATGCATCCCGCACTCGTGGTTACGGAAATAATCCCTGAGACTGCACACTTCACGGTTGTGAAAGGTCTTGGAATTTAAAAATCCACGACCTTCCCATTTCCGTGGAATGTACAGTCTCATAACTGACGAGCGCGGGTGTAACATGCGATGCGAAGTGAGCAGTTGACGGACCTTTCTATCCAGAGCGTCCAGCTTAGTCTGCGTCCACCTCAGTATGCCAAAGGCGTATATAAGTAAAGGCATCACCCAAACATTAAAGGCGCGTGTCTTGTTGCCACCAGACTAAAGACTTTTAAGTACTTTTGTCAGGCGGCAAAAGAAGCGGTCCTTTATCAATTTCCTAATGTCCTCTACCGAAATACCCAATGACTCTGAAATACCAAGTTATTTGTAGGACTACTTCGGAGAGAGATCTGAAAGTCATTGTCTCAGAAAGCTGTAAATTTGGAGAATTTACAACAGAAAGCTGTAAATTTTGAGAATTTACAACTTTCCCCTGCTCTACATGCAAGACCGCACACTTATCTACACCTTATTATTATTATTTTCTGAATTATTATTATTATGGGTATAATTTTGCGTGCAATAAGAAATTTGAATTTTTGAATACCGGTTATATTAGTTTAGATACATATCTTGAGAATGGAAACTAGACTGAAAAAGGAACTATACTTACTTGTAAGCATGATCATAGAAATAGCCCAATAGAGTGCAAAGGAGACTCTGTTCTTGAGAGTTTCTTCATCTAAAGGCTTGTGCTCCCAGTACGGAGAGTGGGTGAGGTTCGTCACCAGGCAGTATTCGAACCTAGGGGACAATAACTTCGTCATCTTTTTAACTACTCACTTTCATTATTTCATCTTCCTACGTTCATCCCACCTCGGAAGTAGGGTAGGTGCCTACCATAGATTTGGTATCTACACAATATTTTATCTTTCATTGACAAATGTTTTTATGTTTATCTATACAGTGGATAACGAGGATGACCATTCACCCACTGGACTTTCCCACACCTGAGAGGACGGATAATTCACGTTTATCCACTGAACAAGAAAGGAAACCAAATCAACTACTTAATTGACACAAAATCACAATTGCATGGAGACAAAGCCATTAAAAAAAGGCCAGAAAGCCAAGAATGCTTCCGCTATTGAAATAAGTCTGAAGAAAAGTCTTAGATGTTAAAGTGACAGCTTATATTGTTGTATCCAGTTTCGTTTCTAGTTTTGTGCTTCTAGTTCAAACACTTTACACCGAAGTGGCAGCGGGCGGCCAGCAGTATTACTCTCAAACCATTTTCTACTGTTTTCCTATCGATAGAAAGCCGTGGATACACGGCTTTCTATCGATAGGAAAGATAGGATAAGGCTTAATAAGTTTTTCAACCGATAGGTTGAAAAACTTATTAAGCCTTATCATCGCTTGGCAAACAAGGAACTGCTGGCCTCTGCCACTTCGGTATGAAACTAGCATTACCGCTAGTGACAGGGAACCACCCTTGATTAGAAGTTAGCGACGACGTAGACTCCTCTATCATAAAAATAATGCGATAAAATGTATTATTTGACTAACTGGAAGCACATGAATCCTTGCTGCAACGCTGCTATCAGGTAACAAGCGATGACGAGCAGCAGGGTATACGAGCAAAACCTTAGTACATTACTGCGGTACACGCACACGTCCTCCAGGTCTTTGAGGACTCGGAAAACCTGAAAATATGTTTATTATACCTTATGAAACAATTAAAAGTAAACATTTTAAAAGCCAGATATTGCCTTGGGCATAGCATTTACTTATTCTCATAAGGTCATCCTCTAGGTTCTATTTGGGAAGGAACATCATAAATAAACTTTCTAAAAAGTTCTCTGAAAATCTGAAAATCGTACCTTTGGCAACCTCAAAATTTTGTTGATGCCAGCAAAATGTCCACCACCGATAAACTCGAACACAGGAACAGTCCCTAGGACGTCCAGCACAAACCAGTGACTCCTCATCTGCTGCGAAGATGTCTGCGAGAAGGTTATTGGGACTCCTAAAACAACAGAACAAAGGTAAGAAAAAATCCATAAAGGTCATTCATCGGATTAGGAGCATGAACAACCAAAATAACTGTATCAGCCGGATCGTCTACTGCTAAATACAGCCTCCCCTATGAAGGGGGTATTTGCCATAATCCCCACGCTTGGCAGGCGTCTTGGGGATGGCAGTGTAAGTTGACAGTTCTTTAGAAGGCGCTGCTGCCCACCTTCCAGATAACACTCAAATAACACTACATAAAATATAGTTGGATTTGTTTGTTCCCGACAATGTAGCTTGTGACCATGACACAATACAGCAGACTACCCACGTGATGACGCAAGGTATCCCAGGACACACTACCATAAACATAAATGTAAAAAAGATTTTTTATTTAAAATAGTCACCTTCTTCCACATTAGCACCAGTTGACAGATGCACGATCAAGTCCAACAAGAAGAATGCCGTAACCACGTAGTCGAAGAAACGAAACTCTATTGGCACAGTCTTCGTAAACACCAGAAAGTAAGGATGAGTCTGAAAACATATTTCATACCCTTGAATTTACATAATGTTTTTTTTCCTATATAATGTGGTTACCGTACATTAGGTACTATCGCGTGCTAAACGAAAATCACATTTACAAATTATTGGAGCACAATTTTTTTGTCCCGGGCGGGAATTGAACGCGCCTCCTGCGATTTTGCACCGGATTGCTAAACAACTCGGCCACCAAAACATACTCTTTCGAGGCGAAACTTTCGCCGTCATAGGTCAAAAAAAATATGCGTCAATAATTTGTAAATCTGAGTTTCGCTCAGCACGGGATAGTGCTTGTGTGATTACAAAAACTATCCCGTGCTGAGCGAAACAATAATATTTAGAAATATAGAAGGGTAGCGATATCTTTGTTCTTTCAATCAGATGATGTCTCGTATTCTGGTTGATGACCGCGCACCGTTCCCTCTGACGGTTAAAGTAATACAATTGGAGAACAAAGTTTCGGCTGGATAGAGTATGATCCGGTGGCCGAGTGGTTTTGACATCCGCGCGAAATCGGAAGACGCAAGTTCGATTCCTGTCCGGGACAAAAAGTATAGTCCAATAATTGGTACATGTGTACTAGTACTTGAACTTACGTAACATATCTGTAATCAGCGATTTGTCTCTATTTAAAATATAAATAACTATGTACTGTTTATTTTTACAGCTGGCAACCATGAAAACAACCCATAGGTCTTTGTAGGTTGTCCAAAAGCTGCAAAAGCCTTCCAACTGACAGCGTGCTGGGCTTGCTGGCTGCAATGCCCTATTGAAATTTCTCCGCAAAATAAATGTCAGTGGTGTTTATGTTATCATTATACGGCAGAGGGTATAATGATACACACTTATGATTTTGTCATACATTGGCGTACCCCACATGAGTAGCAAAGGGCTATCCCACTGTGTGTCTTCGTCTGGAGAAGATGATAATAGTTTTTTTTTTGTATGCCACTATCTCATCTGGTGGTAAGTGGTGATGTGGTCGAAGATGTTGTTCAGGCTAAAATATAATTACTAGTTCTCAAGGACAGGTGCCGGAAAATACCGTCAGGTGCTTGGCTAGATATTTTCGACTTCATGGTGGTAGCTAGCCAGGCGGGCATTCGCAAAATGCCCTACCACCATGCTGTAACGATTACCATCGTAGGACAACTACCGGGACCGACGGCTTAACGTGCCCTCCGAAGCACGGAAGCGCTCAGTTGTAATGTCACTAATGGTCACCCAGTCGGGCGTTGCTGATCGGTTAAGAACAGCTAAGAAAACTTCGCTACGAGCGCTTCATAAAAGGTGATGGATGGATAGTGTTCTAAATGTGACTTACGAAGCATACGGCCAGAACAAGAGTGGCCATAAACAGGTTCCAAGCCATCTGCAGCGAGGACACCGGCTGCAGTATGCAGGGGAACGTGGGCCGCAGGCAGATAGCGTCCGATTCGTCGGTCAACGTCGCATCAGCACGCTGGAAATATGATATCCGTGTCCGATTCAAAAGTTTCCTGCCTAAACCATAAAAAAAAAATTAAAAATAAATGGCATGAAATGGGATGCCAGATTCGAATGTCACCTCCCCATTTCTCCCCGTGGGTGTCGTAAGTGCGCCAAATGTGCAGCATGCCACTTCTCACGTGGATGTGAGTAGGGTGTTGTGTGCATTAGACGCATAATTATACCATCTCAGTGCTCTGCCAGGGTTTCATACAATATGTTCTTGTGTTATAATACCTATATGTATTGTTAGCGGAGCAAAACCTAATTAATTAAACGTGGGGTTTTACACACTTCTGCCTACCCTTTCGGGGAATACAGGCGTGAAATTATCTATACATACATGATACATGATTATATGTACGTAGAGATAATTTCGTAAAAAGTATATCTTCAATACCTTACGGCTGAATTCAAGTCAAATAGCGTACGTAATATGATGAACACAACAACAACATTATTTTAATTCTTTTAGAGCAGTATAGCGAACTTCTGATCCGTTTGACGAGCCCTATCCATAACACGTTAGACCTTCAGAAGATATACAATTCCGTCTATACTATTCTGTTACCCACTAGGATACCCATGCAGTAGATCGCCGACAATGTGAGAGTTATTACGGGGTAAACCTTGCAATAAACGTTTGAATGTTGAGAATTGACCACCTGTTCAGCTGTTCAGCAACACTTAACACCGAAGTGGGAGCGGCTGCCAGCACAGAAGGTGCAGTTTTATTGTCAAACCATTTTCCGCTTTTTCCCTTTAATAAGTCAATGCAATTCATGCATTTGCTTGACGGGTACAAAATATATAAAATATGTAAGAAGTGCAATAGTTTCACCATAAACAACCTCGTACGAGGTGTGCAAATGTCAATTAAATATATTATACAATGAAATTGAGACTTAATAATAATAACAATGTGAAACATTTTTTAAAATTGTCATAATGTGAATTTGATGAGCGAGCAATGTGTATGAAGATTGTGAATGTGACTTAATCTTATGATATTTACTGTATAATTCTAATATTTATAATCCATTGACCAAACATTATTTTTCTTATTTTTTATTGACATAATTACAACAATGATGTACTGAATATTTATTATTAATAATGTAATTTTGACTTTTATTTACTGATTAATTTGTTGATTATTTTGTAATTTCGTGAAATAATGACATGATGATGGTGAGAACTAGTTCATCGTATAATTACTTTAAAAATATATATAAAAATAATTTGTAAATAATATTAATAATAATTGATTGTATAATTAGGCTTGTTTGATAACTAATGTAACTGGTGATATAACCGTATTAGTTTAAATAAATAAATAAATAAAAAATAAAAATAATCTATTTAATACCAAATTACAATTCAATTATTTAACGTGGTAAATGTAGTAGCGATTAGATGTCGTCTGCAGGAAATCCTTAACTGTATAGAAACTTTGGTTAGCCAACCACTTTTTTAACTCCGGGTAGATCTTATAATTAGGTAACTCTGTTATAGTTTTTGAAATCGCATTGTAAACGAGAGGCGCCATGTAGGTGCAGATATTCCTAAACAGTTCTAGTAGGGATGGGCATTTTGAGCTGTTCTTGTGTAAATGTCCTCTTAAAAAGAATGCGTTGTATCGATTAATAGCCGGAGAAGTCTATTATCAGCACTACATTATCACCGCTTGCCAAACAAGGCGATGCCAGCCTATGAACGAGGCGTATTGCCAGTCACTAGGTTTTTTTCTTTTTTTATGCCTGATAGGTTAGCGTTTGACCACTATCTCACCTGATGGTAACTGGCGGTGAGCCAAGCCTGGCAGATGATGTGGTCGAAAATGTTGTTTAACTTCTAACTAGAATTACTATTGGTTGGAAATAAACGATGACGTAGGTTCAAGGGGAAGCTGATGAATGCACTTTGCTATAGCTGATCCCTATGGCGTCCAAAAGGGCTGGTTATGCTCAAAAATTGACGTTTTCCAACTGATGATAAAAGCAGCAATGCCTTCGTTGTTGGTACGTACATTTCTCATGAGGTAGCACCTGGCGATCTCCAAGAAGACGTCAGTCCGTGCCAGCAGCAGCTGCCCGTTGGCGTCCTTGGCTTCTTTCAGAGCCATCAGGCTGCGCTTGAAATGCAAGATGCTGCTCTTGTGCCTGTGAGAAGAAAGTACACTCACATTATTTGCAGCTATGCTTTTTTTATTTGAATACTTTTAGGACTGAAATGAAACATCGAATTTTTTTACCAAGGAGTTTAAAAATACTCTCGTAATTATTACGCAAACGTCATATGGTTTTCACATGATGTTTGCGTATTTATACCAGATCCAACCAACGTAGATCTACTACTATCAATAATCTAGGTATACCTCAAGCCTAGATTATTATACCATGATATTTAAACTTGACTGTTTAAAATGTGTAAAAATATAGATAACTATAAGGCACACCAGAAATTTCTTTGATAAACAGGTATTTTTTTTTATTCAATGCGATTTTCGCTCGACTCGATCTACAACTTTCCTCTATATAGAAGCCTTATATATTATTTATATCCCTTATATACAATACGACGTAAATTATTAAAATGGACCGAATCATTACTGCTAGAAAGAACCTCTCAAATCAAAGTACGAGTTCAAGTATAATAATATATCTGCAGGTATATACTTGAAAAAAATCCCATAAACAGTACCGAATCAACGTGATATAGACTGTGGAGTACCACAGAGCTATGTACATCTTAAAGGAGAATGCCCATTTCACTAGCAGACTTAGGTCCCCTGAAAAAGTTTAGTGTCCTGATTATTTCTTTTTTAATCTATATATCTATACTTATAATAAAACTGTAACAGGTCCAATTCTGTACATGGCAGATATTTTGAAAAAAAAAAATGTACAGTACTCTGTAGCTGATACTGATGCCGAAACTATATTTTTTTTTATTTTTGTCTGTCTGTCTGTCTGTCTGTATCCCGGCCGCGTATCACTCCAAAACTACTGAATGGATTTCAATGAAACTTAGCATGATTGGAGTTCATACTACAAGGTAGGATAATTTAGCTTTTTATCCCGAAATTCATCATGGTTCCCTTGGGAGAGGGGATGAAAGTCCAAATATACACTTAGTTGTAATTTATTAACGCGTAGTCCGATTTCAGACGTTCTTTTTAGGGTTCCGTACCCAAAGGGTAAAAACGGTCTGTCCCGCTGTCCGTCCGTCTGTCTGTCCGTCCATCCGTCCGTCCGTCTGTCACCAGGCTGGATCTCAAAACCGGTGATAGCTAGACAGTTGAAATTCAAAGGTTAAAATTTTCACAGATGATGTATTTCTGTTGCCGCTATAACAACAAATACAAAAAGTTGGCCAAGTGCGAGTTGGACTCGCTTACGTTAAAACAAAAAAAGGTTAAAATATTAAGTCTAATGTTGTATAGCTAATGGTACGGAACCTGTCGTGCGCGAGTCCGACTCGCACTTGGCCGATTTTTTTAATTAGAATAGTGGTGCTTTAAAATTATCACGTAAATACTTCAAAGTCATCGGATTTGCAATTCAGAAATTACAGACATCACAACCTAAATATTACGTTCCAAATAACTTGACACCCCGAATGTACAGGAACCTTTGAACGTTTAGCTCATCTTAAGCTGGCGTTTGCACTTTATCGTATAGGTATAATAGATAGGTCTGTTGTCTTTAATCAGTCTAATCTATACCTATAACAGGTTGTAGAAGGCGGGTAGTGAAGCGCGAAGGGTAAGACGCTTAAATTTATCTATTTATACCTGTAACAGGTCCAATTCTGCACATGGCAGATATTTTGAAAATATGTTTTGAGAGCAATCTGAAGCTGATACTGGTGCAAAAACTGTTTTTTTTTCTGGCTGTCTGTCTGTATCCCGGCCTCGCATCACTCCAAAACTACTGAATGGATTTGAATGAAACTTAGCACGATTTGAGTTCATACTACGAAGAAGGACATACGATACTTTTATCCCGAAATTCAGTACGGTTCTCTTGGGAAAGGGGATGAAAGTCGAAATGTACATTTAGTTGTAATTTATTAACGCGTAGTCCGATTTCAATCATTCTTTTTTTGTTACAATAGTGGTTATTTAATTATTTTCCCGTAAATATTTCAAAGTCCTCAGTTTTGCAGTTCAGAAATTACAGATATCACAAACTAAATATTTCGTTTTAAATAACTTGGACCGCGGAATGTTGAGAACCCTTGAACGTACGGCTCATCTTAAGCCCACAGGCAGCCCGGAACCCCACGGGAAGCCCGACACCCCACGGACAGACCGGCATCCCACGGGCAGCCCGGCGCCCCACGGGCAGCACGGCACCCTTATTTAGTTTTGCACGATAAAACTCTAAAATGTGGTACATTCACCACAATCAGTTTTTTAAACTACATATCTTTCTTTTGACGGATACATTTCGGAGACTGCGCAATGAAAGTGCACAATGTTGTCTTAGGTTTTCGCGATTGTTACACTTAGTAATTAAACAACTTTAAACGGTTTAAATCGCGTATATTTATCATTATTTTTGTCCCGACGTTTCAAACACTTTGTAGTGATCGTGGTCACGGGGTGACTGTCGGGTTGCTTGTCGACAAAAATAATGATAAATATACGTGATTTAATCCGTTTAAACTTGGAAGTGCACAACTTTAGTAGACTGTTATACAAGGGTCGAAAGGAATTGGTAACTTTCACCCGCGGTCAGCTCTCTACTTTTCATATCGAATTTAAAGAAAGTAAATAAAGTAGCTTTTCTAAAAATTATTCATTGATAAAATAACATACTTACTAAAAATTTATTGAGAGGTTTGAACTATTTGTGAAATTTTACGTAAAATTTTGTTTGGAATATTTTCGGGCGGCTATAGCCCGAATAAGAATCTCTCTGCTTTTCACTACTAATATAAGGAATAACGATATAAATATATTATGTTTTTTTATATTATTTATTTTGATTTTAATAACATGAGCAGTATATTTTTAAAATTAATGCGGCTATAGTCCAAGTAGGAATCGATGACTTACATCCGTGTTAAACACTCTACTTTTCATTTAAAATATGAGGAGGGTAAAAAATAGTAGTTTTTCTAAATATTTACTAAAAATAATAAACATGAGTAGAAGATACAAAGATACACTGGGATTAACCACAGTGAAATTTAGGGAAAGTTTAAATTTTTTTTTATACTACACTTTTTACCTTATATTTAGTTACTACCCTGCCAAACATAGTTGTTATTAATTGTTTTACAACAACAGAATATTTTACAACGAAAAATCTTAGACATATAACTTTGTTTACACCAATGTTTTCCCGGCCTTAAGTGAGAAGGAGCGTCTCCCACCCGCTACTCAGATCAAACAAACACTACTTTCCGAGAATGATAAATAAAAAAAAAACGATCTACCGTCAAACAAACCGCCGTTTTAAAATCGAAATTCTAAAGAAACGCACAAGGTACTTTGCTTCAACATTTATTGTGCGAACCGGGAAAGAACTCTCTGAGTTACTTAACTACTGTCTTCTGGAAAATACAACCCGGGAGTTTTGAAATCCAAATTAGAAAGCTCCATTCTGAGCTATGGTTTACTATAAGAGTGTTACACCGCAGACCACAGTGTTGCTTAATATGAGATAAACAGTGCACAAATGTGAATAATTAGTCTGCAGGTACGGTAATCGCGAACGAAGTCGCGGGTACAGCTAGTTTGTTAATAAGAACGTCTAATTTTAGGATCAGTACGCAGTTTTCATATTATTACCCTGGTTTAAGAGTAATTTAATTCTTAAGTTATAAAAATTATCAATCATCTAGATATTAAGACTATAATACTTTTTAGACAAATTGAATGATACCATATCAAAATCCGCAACCTGACAGTTTCGGAGATAGTATCAACAACTTTATTCTGGTCCTTAATAATTATTCAGATCTAATATTAATGCCCAATCTTCTTCTAATGCATTGCTTTTTTCTACACAATATAACAATAAATATGGTACTACTATTTTCTCGCACATGCTCCAAGTTGTAAGATTTTGTCTGTTTGTATTGATAAGATCCTAATGCGAATCTGCTTAAATCATTTACATTTGATCTAGGAAACTAATACAGTGAATAAGTTCAGTACAGTAACCGGCAAAACATGTGAGTTTTTTGCTGGTTAGTGTATAACTTTCAACAGTGCTATTAATGTTTTGTAAAATCGCACGAGGGATATTCAGAAACTCGGAAGCAACCGGCCTATCGTGCATTATTGGATGTAATGCATTTAACAGGCTACAAGCTATTATACAATTAACCATATGCATTGAGGCTCTATTAAAGTATTCCTGGCGATTAGATTTCAATAGTAAGGATCAAAGTCTTTCTATTACGAGCCGGAGCCATTTTTCATTTTACAAATGTCACGCTTGTTATTTCAGTAGACCGAGAATAGTCCCAATTGCAACAAAACAATTACTTACAATAGTTTGAGTACAATATCTGAGTCACTAATGCACAAATTGAGTTCATATTACGGATTTCGCTAAATTAAGCAGTAGGATGATAAGCATATTCAACTTGATGCTATTTAGGAATAGAATAGACATTTCAAAAGAAACGATTAATTTTTTTCACGCTATCAGCTCGTCATTGACTTGACACTCTTGACAGTAGCACGTAAACATCTGTATAGTGTTGCCAGTTAACATTTTTTAAATCGAGACTCACCATATCGATTTTTCCTGACTTAAGAGTGTGTTAAGACAGCCGTGATTCCACGCTATACCATCACTGATTTTATATGTGGCTGCTATAAATCGTTATTTTATTATATTTTATACTCGCTGAATTCTAACGTTCACCTTGCTACTAGCCCGGCGGCGGCACACCTAACAGCAAGCCATATTGTATTGAATACCAGGCATCTATATATATACATCATAAAGCACTTGTAGTGGAGTTTGCTTAGCCGTTCTTAATCGATCAGCTAAGTTAGGCAACGTCATAAATCATGACTTAGTTGCTTGACCGATAGTGACATTACTACTGAGAGCTTCCGCGCTTCGTATGGCACGTTAAGCCGTCGGTCCCGGTGTTGTCTTCAGATGGCAGTCGTTACAGCATGGTGGTAGGGCATTTTGCGAATGCCCGACTGGCTAGCTACCACATTCAAGTAGAAAATCTGTCGCCAAGCACTTAACGGTGTGTTCCAGCAGCTGGCCTTCATAGCTAGTAATTCTAGGTTAGCCTGAACAACATCTTCGACCAAATCATGACTTACCATCAGGTGAGATAGTGGTCAAAGGCTATAAAAATAAAATAAAAAACATACATAAACTATCAATAGTACCGATAGTACTTATATTCAATAAGTATACTTATGGTATGGATTGTTTCTGCGCTATCGATAGAGATTCAATTAAAGGCAAAACTAAGAACGCGTTAACAAAAACTATATGAATAGCAATGAATTCAATCATAGCTATGTATTTTTAATCGATCTAAGATTCTGGAAAAATGGGAACTATTAATAACTTTCAATTCTAAGTTGGCAATATTTTAGTGAGGCATAAGGACTATGTATCCAATTGCCAATAAATAAAAAAAATGTAGTGCATATTATCTTTGGTTGCTAGTTTTGAAATAACAGGAAATAAATAATTTATAAAAATTGTACTCTTTAAGAAAACTTTTAATGGTAGGGTGAAAATAAATACGATGTTAATGAGAGAAGAGCAAAAAAATATGTAACAATTTTAGCATAAAATTTTAATAGGACACTCCGCCATATAGGGGACCTGCCTTTGAACATTCTCCTTTACAAATTATTGGAGTACAAAATGTTTTGCCCCGGGCCGTAATCATAATATTTAGAAATAGAAGGGTAGCGATATCATTCCGAAAGTTAAGTGTTTGAAAAAACACTTCTTAAATGAAATCTAGTAGTCTGGTTGATGGCCGCTCACCGTCCCCTATGACGGTTTAAGAAATACAATTGGAGCACGAAATTTCGGTGACATAGCCGACGCCCCGGTAGCCGAGCGGTTTAGGCATCCGCGCGAAATCGGTAGGACGCGGGTTCAATTCCCGCCCGGGCATAACATTTTGTATTCCAATCATTTGTAAATTTATGATTTTCGCTTAGTACGCGGTAGTGCTTGTATATAATCATAATAATTAGAACTATGTACATCTTTTCTGTTATTTAGTCCTTAAACACAGATTATCTACTAACCCAAAGTACCCAGCTTGCTAACACACCAAAATACTATCACTGCAATTACCCAGTACTTCGCTATAATATCACAACTTAGAGCTGGGTCCAAATGGACACACTAATCATGTAAGTATAGGTACTTACTTGACTTCTTCGGGTATCTTTAGCGCGTAATGCATTTTGACTCGTTCTAAATGATCCTGAAATGAAATACAAGTACAAAATAATTAAAATCTCCGCTCGAAAACCAACTCAAACATGATGCTCGACTAACATAGCTCATTTGTTTATTAATCTAGCAAATCTAACTATCAGGTATAAATTTAACTATCAGGTATGTTACCTTCCGTTAAATGATTGTCTCACCCCGTAAGAACCGAGAATCAGGTTGCTCTCCTCTTCAGTTTCCCCATGTTTGACGACCACTTTCCAGAGCTCCTTCGCTTTGAGGACGTGCGCGGTGCAGAAGGAGGCAGCCCTGACCTCGAGGTGCGCCTTGCCCAGACCGGCGGGCGCGCACACGGCGCACGGCGTCAGGGCTGTGCCGCGCGTCATGCGCAGGATCGCAGTGCTGTCGTCTTCCGCCGTCACCATCTATAAACGTTTACAGATTTAAATTCGTAGGATAGGCTTTGACCACTCTCTACAATTCAACAGTCTGTATTGAAAGTACTGTGTAGGTAAGAGATAAAAGCAGACTTGGCTGAATGGGAATTTAGCTCCAAAGGAGTACGATATCTATTGCCAACGAATATATACAGAATAGCAAATTACAGGAGCAATATGAGATATTTTTTTCTTGACCAGAAGACCAGGATGTCCGCAATTTCTAAACATCCGACCACCATTCAACAGTTACTTCCAAGAACATCCTACTGACTTCACTTCAAGGTTGAACTCTCCACGGATTTAGACTGTACAGATATTTTTTTGTTTAAAATGTAACGTTTTGCAATGCTGTATGTAACTTCACTTGCATCGTCATCTTCTTCTATCACCACGTCTCATAATGAGGACCTGGTGATAAAAAGTGAAGAATCTATTCCTAATTCCCTCACATACAAATATATAAAATTTCTTGATAATAATAGATTGTCTACCACGGGGTATGAGCCCACAACGCAGCCTTTGGACACCGTTTTATCACAACTCGGCTATGGAAGCAGGTGCTGGACTTTTGAACTTTTCCATCAAAAATGTATGTAAAAATTCGCTTAGTATGCGCAAATGCATTTAAAATTAATATGAAAAGAAGAAACCATACCTCGACGTCACCGTAAGTGATATAAACATAGGCGTTCTTCTTCGAGAGACGCTTGATGATGGCATCGCCCGGGATGTAGTGGATGGTCTCCATTTTCTTAGATAATTCCGATAAGAACTGGTACGACAAATCGCACAGTATACGAGACTAAAACAAAGATATGACAAACAAAAAATTTAGTTATTCTAGGAATAGTTTTTCGGAGTTTGTAAGCTAAACTGTCGGTCCCAAACAAAACAAAAATTACGCAACGAAAAATTTAATTATGCATAAACAAGAGCCGATTGATTTTGCTTTTAAGTACGTGAAGCCATTTTTAGCGGTGTATGGCATACCCGAGACGTGTGCCAAGCATAGAGGTTATTACAACCCAAAGTTATGGAGGTCTTTATTCAATAGTGGACTTCTTCCGGCAGTGGATTTTTTTCCTTCGTCCTTGTGGTAAGCACAGGAGGATGGCACTTAGCCGGTGAGTTCTCGTAATTATACGGTTGAGCGATATCATCTTCTTACCTAAGAATGTAGGGTCGACTCAATGCTTTTTAGGGTTCCGTACCCAAAGGGTGACAACGGGACCCTATTACTGAGACTTCGCTGTCCGTCCGTACGTCTGTCACCAGGCTGTATCTCAAGAACGGTGATAGCTAGACAGTTGAAATTTTCACAGATGATGTATTTCTGTTGCCGCTATAACAACAAATACAAAAAGTTGTCCAAGTGCCAGTCGGACTCGCGCACGTTAAAACAAAAAACGGTTAAAATATGAAGTCTAATGTTGTATAGCTAATGGTATCCTTTCTGCGCGAGTCTGACTCGCACTTGGCCCATTTCTTTTACAACACAAAGCATATAAAAAAAACTCGAAAAACACAAAGGGCAAAACAATTAACACATTGTAGAATAGTAATTAAACAACTTTAAACGGTTTAAATCGCGTATATTTTTCATTATTTTATCCCGACGTTTCAAACACTTTGCAGTGATCGTGGTCACGGGGTGACTAATTGATTTTATTTGTCACATGAGTTATTAAGAAATTATTTGGTCTACCGTCAGAAACTTTTATATTAATCATAACGTTCCCTATTCACGCAGTAATCGCTCACAGTGTCCAGAGGTCTTGCAGATTTATGTCGGCCTTGGGATTTAATTAATTTGATAACAGGATCCCAAGCAGGAGGTACTTGCCAACCATCATCCCTATTGAAATTTGGGTACTTTTTGATTTCAATAGCCTCGCGTAACATTCTTGGCATAAACCGGGTCTCTCTAGCGAGGATTTGTGGTTTGTCAAACCGAATGTAGTGGTTGGGTTTGTCCTGGGCATGTTCACAAACCGCAGACTTGGTTGAGCGTCTGTTCTTCATGTCAGCAATGTGTTCTTTTACTCGGATACCAACGCTCCTCTTTGTTTGCCCAATGTATGTCAGCCCACATTCACAATCAAAGAGGAGCGTTGGTATCCGAGTTATGATTAATATAAAAGTTTCTGACGGTAGACCAAATAATTTCTTAATAACTCATGTGACAAATAAAATCAATTAGTCACCCCGTGACCACGATCACTGCAAAGTGTTTGAAACGTCGGGATAAAATAATGAAAAATATACGCGATTTAAATCGTTTGAAGTTGTTTAATTACTATTTGTAACAATCGCGAAAACCTAAGACAACATTACATTGTAGAATGTTTAAGATTCTGTGCTACGCTACGACTAATGGGCTGATCGACCAGCGCGCTTATCTGTTTGGTGTCAACCAAGTGATGCATCACTGCGAGTGCTCTTGTTGATACTAACGAGTTATTGTTGTAGTAGATGTCAGCTGGACCCAGGTAGACCTAGAATTAGAAGTTGCTCTCTAGGAGAGCTGCTGTAACGGCAGAAACGGTTCAAAAATATATTTATCCACTAGAGTCCCATTGCACCCAAATGAGAAGATCGACTAGAGCAGTGGCATCCGACCAGAATTTGGCGCACTTTTCCCATATTCCTCTTTTCATGCCACCAATTATTTTTAAGCATTGTTGTGTTGAGCTATACACAAAGCGTATATTATTTTAATGAAATAAAGCAATTAGTTGTCACTATTTACTGGACACGCTTTAGTTATTGTTTAAATTAAAGTGATACCTTTTGCATTGCCTCGAAATATATATCAGTGAAGATGGTGGCGGGGAGTGTTGGAGGGAAGGTGGGCAGTAGCTGCGTGGCGGAGACGGCTCTGTGCTTGTGCCAGAACATCTTGTAGAACGTCTCCACGCGGTCGCGCTGCCCGGGCGCGATGTGGGACTCGGTCTGTCAACAGCTCACATTCTATTTCTAACACTCGTAACGCATGTATCTATTACTCATATGCTAATAAAATTGCACAAATATTTATAACACTACCTACCGAATCTTTTCATCAGATATACTCATTTACTTATCCAAACCGGTAATCTCAACCAGCACCTCGAAATTCCAAAGCGAAGCTTTTCATATACACCAACGAGGCGTATGGAACTGTGCCTGATAGTTGGCAATCGGCTCGTCCCCTGTTACATGAGACTAAAACATATGTACAGCGAAATGAAGGTGTAGAGACTACTCTGCCTAGCCCTTGGGGATTACAGGCGTGACAATATGTTGCTGTTGCAGTAGAAGATGTCAACAAACTCATGTAAAGCTAGAATAGGAGTTTGCTCTCTGCGGGAGATACTGAAACAGTACAAGTGTAACATGAAAATATAAGAATGAATAATTTAGCTTACCATCTCTTTCATAATAAGACGGTATCTTGCTCGGAAGGTCTCCTCAGGCCGCATGTATAAGCTGATGATGAGAGTCAGCGCCGCAACAGCAAACGCCGTCACCACCAGGCACCCTGATAGCATGATGAACAGGCAGCAGGTCCGCTGTATTATACCTTCAGGTGGCACTGATGGTCTGGTGGGAAAATCTAGATTATAGTCTTCACCAATTGGTTAATGTCTGGGACAGTTAAAAATCAAATAGAGCGCACAATTGCCGCCTCTGCAATCGTTCTTGATAGTGACGATGGAAACTAATCCGGCGCGTTTGTTTCGATAGCCTAGCATTTGACCACTATCTCACCTGATTAAAAGCAATGTGGTTGAAGGTTGTAAACAGGCTCTACCAAGAATGGGAGCTGGATATTAAGGACAGCTGCTGAAACACGTGATTAGGTTCTACATGAAGGTATCCAGCAATGTGGACATTTGCTGAATGCACTAAAACCTACCACCCAGTTTCAGAGTTTTCAGAACGCCTGAAAGCTCATTGTATCGGCCTTCCTAAGACTACAACCGAAAACGACGGCTTCGCGTGTCCATCGAAGCTTGGAAGCGCTTAAAAGCACTAAGAATAGTAAACGTCACAGGCAGTCATCAGTTTAAGAATCTACTGAACGCTTTTGAACGGTTAAGAACGACCAGAAAGCTCCGCCACGACTGTTGCCAACAATTTGCCAGATGACCCAAGTATAGGACTAAGCCGAACTCGATTCATAACTATGAGAACCAACTATTAAAGGAGCTTAAAACAATATATTGAGAGAACAAAACCCGAAACGAGCAAGCTCGAGTACCTGTTCAGTTACTATAACAGTTTTGAGAATTTGCAAGGGCTTACCCTATAGGCACAAACATCTTGTTGACCAGATATACTGCACTGAGGAATTTCATGGCCGATTTGTCGTCCCCCGTACCGAGCGACTCGGGGTTGCTCAAAACATCACGAACTACCCTTGCACTTTTCGCCATCGGCTCTTCCAGCTGGTGTTAGCAAAATGTTTTGATTAGAAAATAACCAACCAAAAATCCAAGCGTTAATCAGTTCACTCGTATTCAAGGATGCTCAGTGCTGCAAGTGCCACGTTCACGAGTACTTGCAGTACAAAAGGGATTTTTAACGCATTTACTATTGATACTAGTACCTATTGCTGGAGAAGCTTAAATCTATTGGTTTCTACTGAAATTTATTGCAGACTATCTGCGAGATTGCGAGCAATATGTGAACCTAAGAGTGTATGAATCACCTTATAACATGCAATATCTGACGTCAGCTAAGGATCAATACCAGGACCTATTGATAAAAGAAAATTTACTGTTGCTTTCGTTTTTTCATTCGTTTCGTTCTGAGAACCAGGGTTATTAAAAAGATAATTTGAAGCAATGGTGGCAGAGTGAGTGACATTGACTATGGATGGGAGGACTCCACGCTTGAGGTTCGCGTTCGAATCGTGCCAACAGCTTAAGGTTCTCTGCAGGGAGTAGAGCTTTTTGAAAATGCTCGTATGGCTGAAGGGATGTTCCGGCAGCTGTCTTTGAAAGCATGTTACATTCCAGGTTTAGCCTGATCAATATAAGCAGTTATTAATAGGTGAGACAAGGCAATGCGGAGCCGCGCAGTAGACATGAGGCATCAGATGGTAGAATTGAAATGACATAAATAATGAGAACCTCTTTTCGTTTCATCTTTCGATATTAAAAAATTTCACATCCTTTCCTCCAAGCTTCAGTTTCTGGCAAAGAGCCCGTATTTACAGAAAAATTTTGAAGATCTTTGCCTTATACAGCGGTTATCAGAAACATCAATATACTTGTACTTATATACTTTTGTTTTATTCTCAAAAGAAAAGTAAAGGAACAAACCCCGTCAATCCAGATCCAGACAAGAGCCCAAGTGACTCTCATAACAAGGAATATGTAGCAAAACTTGAGTGTCGTACCCAGCACGCTGCCCTTCAGATTAGAGTCGTTCAGTGCCCCTGGGAAAATAATCAACAAATAAGCCTTGCTACCAGAGCTTTTGCGAAAAAGCGTAATCAATTTGGTTTGGTTTTTGTGTCTTTGAAAATAAATGAATTTGTTTTTGTATATATTTTTTTATATTGTGTATCATGTATACAATATACTTTTAATATTGTGATGGAACAAGCATGAAGCTCACCTGATGTTAAACGATTACCTCTGCCTGCATACAAGAGATGCATTTCGTCACAAATTATGAACTGCTCTGCGCTCATCACCCCGACATATACAGTTGATAAGTCTCATGTCCCTGTAATTTGACATTCTCTAGGACTATTGCAGAAACACACTGATAAGTACTTAGGGACAGATTTTCTACTTGAGGGTGGTAGCTTGCCAGGCAAGCATTCGCAAAATGCTCTTTCATCATGATGCTCAAGCCGGCGCGTGGGGATTGAACGGCGGCAGTTCATAGCTATTAAGCTATGGACTGCCGTGCCGCAGTTCCATGGCCAGTTACCGCTCGACTATCGTTGCTTCTAAATTAAATCATTAATGCTTTAAAATTCAAATTTTATTTTTTCTCACTCAGCTGTGACGAAATGGCCCAACGTCATAGCCAAATAAGTACATATACATACTCAAAACTCTTTAAAGGTTTGTACAAACCTATTGATCAACTATCGAGTGATATTTTCCCACTACATTCCTGGTGAAGACCAATACCAAAAACTTTTATCATTCTTAACACTTTTGTTAATTAGAGAGAACTAGACTTAACTCTACTTTACAGTGGAATCCACATATACATGATCTATCCGGAAGACTTAGTTCTGCTGCATATGCAGTTTGTAAGATAAGACAGTTAACAGACGTAGCTAATGCACGGCTAGTTTATTTCGCGTACTTCCACAGTATTATGTCGTATGGTGTAATGCTGCTGAGATAGAGACAATCTTTATCTTACAAAAGCGTGCAATTCGAGCCATATATGAAATGGATCCTAGGTAATCCCTGAGAGATCTTTTTAAAGAAATTGATATTTTAACTTTACCAAGTCTGTATTTGAAAATATTATGTATGTTCGTAAAAATTTTAGCAAATTTAAATCAAACAGTGACAATCACGATTATAACACTAGGAATAAAGATAAAATAGCGGTGCCAGGTTTTAGATTAGCAAATACAAATAAAAGGTCCTTCTTAGGCAATTGTGTGCGGTTTTATAATAAATTGCCCAAACATATTACAACGCTCACAGAAAGAAAATTCAAGTTGCATGTGAAAAATATTTTGATAAAGAAATCTTACTACACAGTATGTGATCTTGGACTGGTTCGCCTCTGCCAAGCTAGCGCCTGTCACCTACGTAATGTAAATTAAGTATTGTAATAATTTTACTTTAAAGTATGTTCTTACTTAACATATTGTTAAAGAATGGCCCCGAGTATCTTGCCCGTTCTTCTCGCAGTGGCTCTACAATTTTTGTTTGCTGAACGTGGCAGTACAATGTAGAATATTTCAATATTAAAATTTGTAATTGTCCTTCATAAGAGCGTCGTAGACGTCTAAATTGAATAAATGATTTTGACTTTGATTTTGACTAGAATTGAGTGATTAGTACAATCCCGTTTTCCTTCTCCAAAATTGATACTCACCCACTTAGTTTTTCTTTTTAATGACTTAAAACCGGCTGCTAGGTACTTATTCCGCCTTGATTTTGATTCTATTACGCTATCTCGGGAAAAACTCAACAAATCGGCACTAAAGTATCTAATGGATTACAGATACCTGTGTAATATATTCGCACTTGCCTCCAACGACCAAAAGTACTTACTTTGTCAAAATTTTAAACATCCTGAATCAACATTTGAACCTTTGCTCCTGACGTAAGTCAACTTTGTTTCAAATTTTCAATTAAATAATTTCGGTCGTTGTAGGGGAGTGCGCGCACATACACACACGTATTCACACAAACATTGTATTTGAATTAAAGTAAATAAAATAAGATGAAAGTTTTCTGTATAACAGTGTAGTGTATATAACAGTGTCTATTATAATATAAGTAATGCAGCGACCGATGTGTAGCCGCTAATATGACTTACATAGGTAAGTCAACGGCCGATGTAGCCGGAGGTAGTAGCAGAGCAACTTGAAGTCGTTGCTGTCGCTCACGTGATGCGAGAACGTGAACATATCCACGAGGAAGGCCACTGAAAACAGACATGTATAACTATAGTAATTAAACAACTGTAAACGGTTTAAATCGCGTATATTTATCATGACCACGGTCACTGCAGTGTTTGAAACGTCGGGACAAAAATGGTGATAAATATACTCGATTTAAACCGTTTAAAGTTGTTTATTCAAAATCTGCGTAGAAAAGTGCTTTTTGAACGTCGAACAATCAGAAAAGTTATTTTTATGTTATTGTGACGGGATAAGCACGAGGCCCACCTGAAGTTAAGCGGTATCCTCTGCCTATAACAGATGCATTTCGTCACAGTGACGAACTACAAGCGCCCGTCCTAAGACATACCGTTGTTAAGTCTCATCATGTCATGTGCCTGAAATTTTCTAGCTTTCAAGGACTGCTGCCGGAACACATAAAGAAGTCATATTCAAAATGCAAAAGCGCTGTATTAGGGCAATGTTTGGGCTTCGAACAATGGAAAGTTGTAAGCCATATTTTCAAAAACATAAAATTTTGACCCTTCCTTCTTTGTATATACTGGAAATAGCTACATTTGTTAAAACAAACCCTGAATTGTTCCCAAAATTATCTGACTTTGTAGAGAGAAACAGACGTGACAATAATATAGTACATATGTCAATATTCAGGCAGAACTGCTCTTCTGGGAAAGAGTCCAGTCTGTATGGCACCACGAAGTTATAACAAAATCCCAAAATTATTGAGAGATTTAAATATCAACATATTCAAAACAAGATTTTAAAATTTATTGGTTGATAAATGTTACTATAATATCTATGACTTTCTAAATGATAAATTTTAATAAACAATGACATAATCAATCACAATTAACCTATGACATAAAATTTAATTGAAATATATTTTTAATATATGACATTATATAAATTCGTGATGATATTAATTATTGTATTCTGTGTTTAGTATGAAATAATAATTTTAAAATGTGTGAATGTTATACTTAATTTTTTAATTCCATTTTTATTCTCAATATTGATTAACGGTAGCTCCATCTCTTTAAAATTGTACGCCTGAACAGGCAAAACATGGTAGAACGCTAATTTTAAAACCAACAACTCTGTGCATAACCATAAAATTATGTACAAATTACCCATGTTTTGAACAATAAATAATTCTTTGTCATTGTCATTGTCATTGTCATTGTCATTGTCATTGTCATTGTCATTGTCATTGTCATTGTCATTGTCATTGTCATTGTCATTGTCATTGTCATTGTCATTGTCATTGTCATTGTCATTGTCATTGTCATTGTCATTGTCATTGTCATTGTCATTGTCATTGTCATTGTCATTGTCATTGTCATTGTCATTGTCATTGTCATTGTCATTGTCATTGTCATTGTCATTGTCATTGTCATTGTCATTGTCATTGTCATTGTCATTGTCATTGTCATTGTCATTGTCATTGTCATTGTCATTGTCATTGTCATTGTCATTGTCATTGTCATTGTCATTGTCATTGTCATTGTCATTGTCATTGTCATTGTCATTGTCATTGTCATTGTCATTGTCATTGTCATTGTCATTGTCATTGTCATTGTCATTGTCATTGTCATTGTCATTGTCATTGTCATTGTCATTGTCATTGTCATTGTCATTGTCATTGTCATTGTCATTGTCATTGTCATTGTCATTGTCATTGTCATTGTCATTGTCATTGTCATTGTCATTGTCATTGTCATTGTCATTGTCATTGTCATTGTCATTGTCATTGTCATTGTCATTGTCATTGTCATTGTCATTGTCATTGTCATTGTCATTGTCATTGTCATTGTCATTGTCATTGTCATTGTCATTGTCATTGTCATTGTCATTGTCATTGTCATTGTCATTGTCATTGTCATTGTCATTGTCATTGTCATTGTCATTGTCATTGTCATTGTCATTGTCATTGTCATTGTCATTGTCATTGTCATTGTCATTGTCATTGTCATTGTCATTGTCATTGTCATTGTCATTGTCATTGTCATTGTCATTGTCATTGTCATTGTCATTGTCATTGTCATTGTCATTGTCATTGTCATTGTCATTGTCATTGTCATTGTCATTGTCATTGTCATTGTCATTGTCATTGTCATTGTCATTGTCATTGTCATTGTCATTGTCATTGTCATTGTCATTGTCTTTGTCTTTGTCTTTGTCTTTGTCTTTGTCTTTGTCTTTGTCTTTGTCTTTGTCATTGTCTTTGTCTTTGTCTTTGTCTTTGTCTTTGTCTTTGTCTTTGTCTTTGTCTTTGTCTTTGTCTTTGTCTTTGTCTTTGTCTTTGTCTTTGTCTTTGTCTTTGTCTTTGTCTTTGTCTTTGTCTTTGTCTTTGTCTTTGTCTTTGTCTTTGTCTTTGTCTTTGTCTTTGTCTTTGTCTTTGTCTTTGTCTTTGTCTTTGTCTTTGTCTTTGTCTTTGTCTTTGTCTTTGTCTTTGTCTTTGTCTTTGTCTTTGTCTTTGTCTTTGTCTTTGTCTTTGTCTTTGTCTTTGTCTTTGTCTTTGTCTTTGTCTTTGTCTTTGTCTTTGTCTTTGTCTTTGTCTTTGTCTTTGTCTTTGTCTTTGTCTTTGTCTTTGTCTTTGTCTTTGTCTTTGTCTTTGTCTTTGTCTTTGTCTTTGTCTTTGTCTTTGTCTTTGTCTTTGTCTTTGTCTTTGTCTTTGTCTTTGTCTTTGTCTTTGTCTTTGTCTTTGTCTTTGTCAATGGTAAAAGAAAAGCAGTGAAAGCAAGGATATTTAAAACTGTAATATTGCAAGGAGCATTTAAGATTATAAAAAATCCGAAAATTAGTATTTAAAGTAGAAATATATATTTTTAGTTAAATAGATAATTTTTGAATATAAGGAGCTATGAAATAAAAATTTTAAAGTATTTATTTTGATTTATTAATTCTAGCCTTTCCATAGTAATAGTTTCAAGCAAATATAAATATTATTGTCTAGTATTAAATTATGCCATATATGTGTTTTAAGATGTCTGACTGACTCAGTGCAAACTCTTAAAATAATTATTTATTAGCTGTCTTCGCACAAAACTTATGTTTCTTGTGATTTCATCGTCACTTCTGTGATGTATCCTTGATCCAACAATTCTTCCCATGGTGCTGGTACATCAAATTAAGGGTCATCTGTTGGTAAGCCTTCCTTTGCTTTTACTAATAGCTTATTTAGTACTTCTGTGGCACTAATTACAGGTAGACAGTTATTTAATTGCATTTGCATGCCCAACCCAGAAATCAATGTTTCTTTGAGATTCATACTAGGGTACCTGCACTGGTGTTCTTGGATTTTCCAGTGGCATCATGATATACGGTCAATTTACATATCCACTATTAGCCAATGAAACTGCATACAATCCACAATCAAACACTGTTTCTGTTAAAGGTATTTCAATAGTCTGATCTTGACTGTTGCCAGGAGATCTCCATACCAAATCTATTTTTTTTAGGTCTGCACTGCCAATACTTGCACATTAATGGACGTGTCGTATTTCCGATTTCTAAAATATTCTGCATTTTTCCCACCAGATGAGCGAATATACAAATATGTGCAGTCTCAATTCTTATGTATCCTTTCCATAATATCAAAATTTTCTAAAATAATAGTTTCAAAAATAACATTATAGGTATAGCATCCTTTTTTGATCTCCTTATGTTATCAAGAAAACTGATATTTCACATCACTGACAGCCCGTTAACTATTTAACGGACATTTCGGGCAGTGATTAGATTTAATGCCTTGTTAACAGAATTAATCATCCATTAACGGTTGGTGGGACACTCGTTTCATTTAACAGTCCGTTAAAAGGATTAACAAGGCGTCAAATAAATAACAGAGTATGGTGAAACTAGCTCTTAGTTTTTTTAAGCCGACGGTATATATAACATTTATCATCATTCTCGAGCAAAATAATAGTAAGAAATTAATAAAACTGAAAACATACAATCGATGGGAATCCTTTTACGTTCGATATTTTGTATTGTGAACGATCATATTCAATTGATTGTTAGCTAAGTTATTATTCTATATAGATACTTATAGGTAATTATCCTTTTCAATTCAATCCAATTTATTAATTATTTACACTACTAAATGCAACGATATAGTCACGGTAATATTAGATAATATTACCGTGATATAGTTAGTTAGCAGTGTAGATGACCCAAAACTAATATTAAGTTCAAATAAACATTTTCAAAGAGTACCTATACACAATTATACAACTTACATATTTTGAAATACGTGACTCCGTATGCATCCATATGGATGATTGTAGTGTAGGCCAGCCCGAACACATGTAGCGCATAGCTGAGGTTGTATATTATGTCCATTGCCTAGAATTTTGAAACAAAATGGAAACATTTATTATTTTATCAACGAATTGTTGTAAACACTTTGTTCCCGGCGACTAACGCCAAGGCCACGAACACTAAAAAGAAGAATTATAGATGACTACCTATATATGCTACAGCATATGTAAGACCGCTGAGTTTCGGCAGCTGTCTTGAAAACCAGCAATTCTGGGTTAACCTGCAACATCATCACTTACCATCACGTGAGAAAGTTGGTCAAGGCTAGCCTATAAGACACATAAAAAAATCACTTACCATCAAAGGTGAGATAATGGTCAAAGGATATCAGATATAACTTAGTACATTATGGTACAAGTGTGTAATGTTTGTGGCTGAGGCGCCATTGAGACCCGAGCCGTCAGGTGAGAATCTTAAGAGAGCCGAGGACGGTAATCATCAATACACACGTCGTGTATCATACGACGTTTTTCAACACACTTGTGAAGAAAATAATACTAAAAAGTAATTTAATTTGAACACTTAACGATTTAACAGTGAAAACGAATTGTGAAAAATGTTTCGCAATGGCGGGAAAAATTAATCAGCTTTGCTTTCCTAAGCCTAAGCGCGCCCATGGCGATCGGCCATTGCTAAAGAATGAGGTTCCTTGTTTTTGGCTTTTCGGATAGCGTTTTAGCCACTTACAAAATGGGGAATTTAAAGTTTCCTTTATTACAGAGAAAATAAAAGTTGCCTGCCATCACCTTGATTCATTATTAGTTCAACACAGGCATCTGCCTATTGATGACGCAACATTTTACAACTAGTAAATAGGCCACGACTTCGATGACTTGGAAGTACATTATTGGGTGTATTAGAAGACTGCAGAAAACAATCAAGACCTTCTTTATATGCGACCACGTGCTACGAACCGTAGACTACGAAAGCTCATGGATCTATTATTATTAGTTGTGGATACATACAAAGTCAACATCATGTATTCAATTTAGCCATCTACGACGCCCTTATGAAGGTCAATTAAATTTTTAATATTGAATTTTTTATGTTAATTACACTATTTAATCAAGAAATAATGAAAACGCCGGTTTATTTTATTGCTGTGATCAAAACCAATTTTTTTTTCATGGTTTCTTGCGCCTTCAAAATTGTGTCTAAAAATGTAATATTACATTTTTAGACACAATAATTTACATTGACCCGAACCGGCGTCCCTGATTATAGGTACCGGCCCACCTTGGCCACCGAAACGGTTGAGGGAGAATGGAGATACGAATTTCGGCCACTTATTTGGGACGGTGCCGCTATATGCTTCTATATCTGATCGCAAGAATCGCTTTTTAACTTAACTCTCTTAAATACGTCGCGCCCTTCTGAATTTATTTAATTGATTCAATATAAAAAGAGCTAATTGCGTGTCGGGAATCGTTCTATTCACCTTATAATTAGAAGTTTATATATATCTAGTGTATTATTTAATATATAATATGATAGGATAGCCCTTGACCACAAGCTAAGTAAGTGATCATGTAGAAGAAGGTGTTGGTAGGCTAAACCTTGTTCTCTTGGCTCTCAAGGACAACTGCCAGAACACACTACCATGTGCCACAGATTTCCTATTTGGTGCTTGTAACTGTCACATTTGGCAAATGCTTGCATGGCTAACATCCATCCTTCAGAATGACGATGTTGACCACTATCGTCTATCACAAATGATGTTCATACACCACTACTATGCTGCAACCTTTCCAGGACAGCTCTTGGAATATACCATCTTGGCAGCTAATCAAGCAAGCGTTAGTAAAATGTCCTACCACCAAGCAATACAGAATGTACCAATATAGCGACGTGCTTGAGCCGCACAGCAACCCACACGATGCCCATGAGCGAGATGAGGCAGATGAACGAGTTCCAGTAGGAGTCCTCACATAGCGCGTAGAAGTCGTGCCGCAGACGCTTGCCGGTCCACCACGCTGGGTAGTTTTGCTGCGCGACAAGGACATCAATAGTTAAAGGTAGCGCAAGCTAACAATGACTTTCAAATCCAGCCTCAGAGGAAGCTATTGAGCTAGATAGTTGTTCTAAGTATGGAGGCGATGGTTCAGTGAATTAAAAAAAGTCCTACAGGTAGTCTCCTACTGGGGCGAAGACTCTTTGGTCAGGATCAATACTTGGAAGACCCAGGTGCAGGGGTCGGTAGTAAGCAGTCTTTTCAATCTCTCCCCTGCCCTCCTAACTGTATCAGTTTTGATAAACGAACAACTACAGCTCCTGGATGTAAAAGTCACACCTAAATTACTTAAGTTTGGTTTGTATATTGAGTCCAGGGCTAAATTAGCTGCGAAAAACATGGGAGCATTATGGAAAGCGCAGTAGTATATCACATTGGGACAGTTTTTAAGCATGCGTTAAACCATCATTTAACCATGTACGTCGAATATACAATAGTACAGAATTTGCAATTTCTGATACGCAGCACTGGAACTCGTAGATAAGATTAAGGACCTGGCATTGACACTGGACTCCCAAATAAACTTCAGAGACCATATTACTAACATATGTGCCATATACTAATACAACTATATATTAGGTATTTCTACCTATTTCAGGACAGGTTCGAACCATTGAACTGTACGGCAGTCCATAGCTTTGTACACGCGCGGGCCATCATTATGGCGTCAAATATTAAAATGAATTAGGATGATGTTTTGTAATGTACAGCAAAGATTTGGGGCACCGCGTTAAGGTGAATATTTGACGCATAGCATTGTACTATAGCATGCACCACTAAGTTATACTTTTTATAATAAAATCAGTAATTTGCCACGGCATCACAACACGAGATATTGCATGTATATAATCGGTATAGCAGTATCAACTACATATTATCGGTCTATTGTTGTTCAAAAAACCGCTTACCTCACCCGATCGAGTAACGAAATCAAACTCTACATCTCTCGTCCCGGGGCCGCCACCAAGGTTGCTGCTTCTGCTAGGACGGCTGCTCTCGCCACCCGAGAAGGCGCTTATGCCGCTAATTCGGCCACTAGCCCCACTTATACTCATCCTGCCTGAAGGCCCGCTGATGCTCTGCCGCCCCAGGCCGGATGGGCCGCTGGTACTCGGTCGCCCGAAACGACTTGTTCCGTACATTTTGTATTCTAATTCAACTTAACAGAACAAAAAATAGCATCCTTTTGCTACCAATCATACATTCATCTTGCCTTGACATTCTTTCCTAATTCTGCCCAGCATGACAATAGACAAAAATTAATGTCTAGATGTCAGATTAGAACCTGATGAAAACTACAAAAACAGAATATAAAGGTACTCAAGTATCAAAGAGGTTAGATACACTAAGCGAGAAAACCCGAGGAAAAACTGTTTAAGCTCACAGTAAAAAATTAAGTACATGTTGTTTTAGACTATTAATTCATCAACAATACTGCGGGGGATGGTGTAGAATCGATAACTGAATGTGATCCACTCATAATTAATTTTCACATAAACAAAATTAATACTAACTATTGCCTAAGCTGTGGTGCGTTGACTTTGAGAATGATAGCGACGACAACACTCGCCGCCGCCGTGGACTAGACTCACACATACACACACGTTCTAGGTATACCTACCGAGTTCATTGCCCTCGCAATGCGTTAGAATACCTAGAACGTGTGTGTATGTGAGTCTCGTCCACGGCCAGTGTTGTCGTCGCTATCATTCTCAAATTCAACGCGCCACAGCTTAGGCAATAGTTAGTATTAATTTTGTTTATGTGAAAATTAATTATGAGTGGATCACATTCAGTTATCGATTCTACACCATCCCCCGCAGTATTGTTGATGAATTAATAGTCTAAAACAACATGTACTTAATTTTTTGATTAATATACCGTTCGAAATATTACAATTAAAAATAAACGTTTTAAAATTTACTTTTTAAATGACAATTCCACTTTTGTACGGAACGTTCTCCAAACACTAAATGATATCATAATGATTTAAGAGGGATAATAGATTGAAGTATCGTGCAGCCGCTTTTTAATGTCCACTAGAATTTGGTCGGGTAATCTACCAAAAATATTTCGAATAGTTTTTTATCATTATTGTCTAAAGTAATGCATATACATACATGATTTAATGCATACGTATTTTTAAAATAGGGTTCATATTATTTGTAGAAGCGTGTAATAAAAGCTCACAGAAAACTAGTGTTTTCGTATTCTAAAAATTTCACTCAAGATAACCTCAAAAAAAAGGCAAAATCGTTAATAGCTCGCCAATGATATATAGTAGGCCGGCGAAACTTTACAGGAACTTGTGAATATATAACGGGTACCAGTCGGCACTAACGCGAAGTCCTTGGTCTTGTTAGTTGGAGAGCCAGCACATTTTATCATTTTCTAGGAAATAAAATAATAGCTCCTGAACCATGCTAGTCATGTTAATGAAAATTCCGGCACAAATATGCACAAATTTACTGTATCCTGTGTACAAAAAATCATGACTGTGCGTTCAACCGTTTCCGAAATATAGGAATTGCCAAAACGTTCGCCCTGAAATTTTAAGAGGCACAAATTTGGCTTTCACGGCACGTTTATGCTTATATCTTTTTGCATATTTAATAGACAGCTAGATCCACTAATTTAAAAAAAATTTGCTGGCCGAACGTTCATGCAGCAGAATCCGTTTTTCTTAAATAACTCTGAAGCCGTTGGACGCACAAATATAAAATTTCGGGCACATTTACACGATATAAAGCACTAATTATCTGCATCATTCAATTTTTGAAAAGGCGATACTTTTTGATGGGCGAACACACACAATTTACGAGAGAAAAAAATTATAGTCATGTGCGGGATTCGAACCCGCGTACATTCACCCCTTTAGCCATGGTATGCTCTAACCAATTCAGCTAACATGACAATGAGTCATAACTAAAATCTAAAATCGTCTAATTTCAGAGGAACAGAACTTGGAAGAGTGGGTTTCATCGGATTTGCCTGCTATTTAAAAAATGTAAACAGCTCCGTGACTTAATCTGACTCTAGGAGCAGCGAAGCTGGCAAAATTCACCAGCCCTACCAGACTCTGAAGGTCTATCAATGATATTTTGCTTATAAAGTTTAGAATCTGTCAATTTTTTCACTAATTGGCCTGATTTATCTGTTTGCGATTGGTCCATGGGTTCCATACGATTCTTAGCTAATATGTGTTGTGTTTTTGCAGCACAAGAACAGATTATTTTGTTATATACTTGGAAACCGAAGAACTCTAGTGTCTCCAAGAGCATATCTACATGCTGAATGTCAAATCTACACCAGAAAGTGTAGATTTGGTAGGCCTCCACTAGGTGGACTGACGACATTGTAAGTCTTGGGTAGCCAAGGTTTACAAGTGGCTAATTGTGGACTATAAGGGATGAATTACTAACAGTGGAAATCTTCCGGCTAATCATGATGATAAACCTTTCACGCAAAAAGTTGGAGTTTCTAATGTGTTACGTTTTCGCATTGTCAATCTAATATTTCAATATCATGGATTGCACTCTGTTCATGACAGTCAACTCACTTCAATATATATGTCGTTCACAGATGCACTTACCTCACCCGATCGAGTAACGAAATCAAACTCGACATCTCTCGTCCCGGGTCCGCCGCCGCCAGCGGTGCTGCTCCTGCTAGGACGGCCGCTGCCGCCGACTGATATGGCACTCATGCCAGCGCTTATTCGGCCGCTAGCTCCACTTATACTCATCCTGCCTGAAGGCCCGCTGATGCTCTGCCGCCCCAGACCGGATGGGCCGCTGGTACTCGGCCGCCCTAAGCGACTTGTTCCGTACATTTTGTACCCTAATTGAACTTCTGCTGTTTATGAGAATGTAGCCCTTTTTCTAAAGTCTGTGAATGTAGCATTCCCTTTGCTAAGAATCAATGAGTACAGTATATAATCACTACGTTAAGAATATCAAAACATTTTTCTTTTGAGAAATATGTTCTACGGATTCCAAAACACAAAACCAGTACACAAAGTAATGAGCAATGAGTATATTTTCCGGTAGGCGGCATAGTATATTATTGTGTCATAGAGAAAAGTAATACACCTATATACCGGAAATATTGTATCATGCGGTATATTACTTTCCTCTATGGAGGATATATTCATTAGGTACGTTTTACACAACATGATCCAGAAAACCAATGAGTATAATATCAATCAGAACACAAAATCAAGATGTTCTACTCCGAAAGAGACACTTGCTTACGTCACTACAAAATTAGCAGTTTATTACAACGTGAATTCAACAAAATACCATATTTTGTTATAGAATATAGTTAATTTAACAGTGAATGTTTTGTTATAAAATATAAATGAATAAATTAAAATGTCTTATCAACTAAAACACTTGAGTCAACGTTCATTAAAGAAAAAAGTGGGCTCAATTAAGTGCCACGATTGTGACATTTACCGCCATTTTTGTCGAACGTTTAAGATTTGTATGTAATCCGCTCTTGCTCATTCACAGAATTATTAACAGTGATTGATGAACCTAACTCATACCAGCCTAACTAGTGTGGTCGTGTAGAAGGTAGGTACTAATTTCTGTAATTGTGGAAAGGGGCGCGGACGTGACTTTTAAAACTGTTGAAAAAGCACTCGTGTAGTAGAAAGGTAGACGTGGACACGGTTACGTATTTGACCTAGCCATAGGGATGTTTCGATACCACCAAAGTATTTTTATCATATGTGTTGTACTCAAATCCTTATTAGATAATACTTCTTCTTCTTTCGAGTCGGCGAGACGTAAAATAACTGACATTGATAAACATTTCGTCTTAAGTGAATTCAAGAGAAGGATATTAGCGGTGACCAAGAAAAGATAACAGATAGTAGGTATACTATTCACTGGAATGAATGCGCTATGTTTTCTATTTAAAAAATTGGTGAGGTATGTATCATCTATGTTTAAAATAATATCGCAGATATCTTTGACCAAAGACATAATTAATATACGCTAGAATCAGAATAGGTCCTATAATGTAACCTTGCGGAAATCCTATTTTTACCATAGACCCAGAAGATGTAGTCATTTATTCTAACATTCTGTAGGCTGTCTGACATTTATGCATCCATAAGATTCATAGCTTTCCACGAATAACATACTGTGACAGTCTCTACTTGCCTCAGCAACCAGCGCCAACTTTGGAACGATCACAAATACGCCAATGGTAATTACCATCTGAAGCCTATGAGAGCTTAAGCTCTTACATGCTTCAAGAATATGCGACATTAATTCAAAACATGCAAATAATATTGATGTTTTTTTCCTGTATTTCATGGGGCGGCAAACTTTACAGGCCAGCGCTCAATCTTAATATACCTACCTACGCCACTGGTCTCATCATATGAAGCTAAATGAATCTACAATTTTGCGAGAGTAACGAAGAAATGTTGGTTGTGCTGGCTATGTGTTCAAGCTATTTAAAATAAAAACTTATTTTCTGTTGGCAGAGAATTGGATTTGTCAGTTTTGTTTTATTTAAGTAATTCATTCTGTTTAGTAATTTCTAATAATGAGATTTGAGATGACTCTCCTGACCATAGAGAAAAGTAATACACGGAAACTCCTGACTATCATTATATAAAAGACTCATTGACAGATGACAGGATAGTGCTATAGCACTCTAGGAGGAAATACCTTAGAAATACTTTCTCCTTAGCCTAGGAGGAAGTATTCCTTAGCACTATATCGCCATATGCTTTAATGATACATGAAGTTTGCTTCATTTATTTCTTCGGCAGAGATGACATATGGAAAAAATTACTCTGGTACACAAAGAAAGGAGGTGGTGTAATCTAATCAGGTAAGTTCATGGTAGTGCTGTGCCACAGAATAGCCAGTAGTACAAACAAAAACAAAGTAAAAACAAAAATCTGTCGCCAATCACTTAACGGTGTGTTCCGGCAGTTGTCCTTGAGAGCCAGTAATTCTAGGTTAGCCTGAACAACATCTTCGACCACATCAGCACTTACCATCAGGTGACATAGTGGTCATAGGCTAACCTATGAAGCATTAAAAAAGAAGTATTTTGAGCCTTCAACAGTAGTATTTTTCTTTTGGATTGTTTTACAACAATAAAAAGGGAATAAATATTGTAGAAAAGCGTCTTTTCGCGAAGTTTTAATCACACAGAACCTCGTATCCCATTTTTTTATAAATCGGAAGACGAGGTACTGTGTGAGTAATACTCAAATATATAGAAAGACTGTGTGTCCAAAATTTGCAACATAAATGGCTGCATCTTTTGATTACGTTGGCTTAGAAGTTTGATTTATTCACAGTTGCAAGGTACAGTAAACTTGATATTTAATATGAATTTCAGCTTGACCCCTCTACGCGTTCCTGAGAAATAGGGTCTTGACAGACAGATACTTCATAATGTGTGTTTGCGCGAGTTGACGACGTAATAAATAGGTAAAATCAAAAGGTGCCAACTCGCGAGAGCTCGCGAGTTTCACGCTCGCCAGTTGCAGCAAAAGAACAGATGATCCTAGAAGAGTTCCTATTATTCCTTTTGAGGTACGGAACCCTAAAAAGAATATAAGAATATAAGTTTTGTTGGGAAGAAGGCAACCATAACTGGTTATTATCGTTTTTACAAAAACCCTATACTCGGTACTTAAGATGTCAAAAGTGTTCGTGCAGGTGAAATGCTAACTAATTAGAGTGGGTACAGTTTTTTATGGTACAAGGGAAGTATCACCAGTACCAATAGTCTAAGGTCCCGTTTCAGAATGTCCTAATAAGGTTTCGGGTTGCTATGCAAAACTTAAAATAACTGAATGATAAAAATGACAGTTAACATACAGCGCGTTTCAAGCTTTAACCGATATGTATAAATCGATGACTGTGAAACGCAAAGATTGTGAAGTGTTTTATTTATTAAATATGTTCTGGGTAGTAAAACCGGAACTTACTCGAACATTCTGAAACAGGCCCTAAATGTAATATTCCATGTTCTAAAATAATGAGATAAAAGCGACCGTTACTTGGGTCTGTATGAATTTTGCACTAAAACAAATCAAACAACACATTCTAATATTATTTAATATTTATTACAATATCACATCAACTTTCACCTAACTCCTAATAATTATTATCACAATATAACAAAATAATAGGTAACTTATAACATAATAAACTTAAGAACTGTGAAAAAGAGATAAGTGCAAGGGCAGAGCAATATCGATGAAATAACGGTCATTTTATCAGCGTGGACTGCAACCACATGAATAAATATCCGTAATTCATGTGCTGCAACCACCCGTCCGAAATGCGCGAAAATTACACATAAAATACTAAACAACAGTAGGTATGTAGGTAGGTCATAAAACCATGATTATAACAAAGTTTTTACTGGATATTCTCTCTGATTTAAAGTAAGAAATAAAATGCATTGTTAACTAAAGTATGTGCGTCAATTGTTCTAATTAATAAATTTAACTTTTGGCCAACGCTGAACGCTTTGGCGGTAGATTATTTTTTTTTGTTTCGTAGCTAGATTTTCTAACTATTGTACTTGATCATGTAAAACGCGAGATTCGGAGAAGAGTTTCAATAAATCTACCACATCTTTTTACTTAAGGAATTATTTACATTTGTTACGGGTAAACGTAATAATTAATAGTTTAAGGGGTAATTTATGGAGTCATGTGCATTGGTGTTCAATAATTGTTAAAAAGTAGGGAGATAATACAAGGATGATTTTAAATTCGCGAATACCTACCATGATCGTGTACAATCGTTACCAAAACTAGCTTGAGTGAAAGAACTGCTAAAATATCAATGGCGCTTTTTGATTGATTTGTACTTGACTATCATTTCTAAGCGTAAACATTTTTCGTGTAATAAATTTTGTTGTGTACCTACCAACGTAGTAGTTTTTAACAATTTAAGGTGAAACAGTCCAATCTTTAACTCTTTTAAAGCTTACCAACAGCTGTTTTGTTAGCTTTACTGAAAGCTGCGTTATTTATGCTGACAGCTTAGGTACATACATCGAGAAAATAACCCTTAGAGGTGCAATAAGATTTGGTTTGTTCGAGATGAATTTTGCCGAACTCTGTTTAACCTAAACCCGCTCTAATTGGCTAAGCCACCTCCATGCGGTAAACACCCGAGTCCCATAGTGATGGGACGTGATTCTTGTGCAAATATAATAGTTTTTTTTTTTTTTTTTAATCTTATTGTGGCGGAACAAGCTCGAGGTCCACCTGATGTTAAGCGGTTATCTCTGCCTATAACAGATGCAGTTCATCATCTAAGTGACGAATTGCACTGCGCCCGTCACCTTGAGACATAGTTGTTAAGTCTCATGTGCCTGTAATTTCACTGGCTCTCAAGGACTGCTGCCGGAACACACCGTTAGGTGCTTGGCGACAGATTTTCAACTTGAGGGTGGTCGCTAGCCAGGCGGGCATTCGCAAAAAGCCCTTCCACCATGCGGTGAAGCTCAAGCCAGCGGCGGGATTCGAACCATGGACCTGCTGCGTGGCAGTCCATAGCCAATGCCACTGAGCCATCACTGCTTCAAATAGATTTCACTTCATCGTAAATATTCGATATCAATACATCGTACATAATATATAAGCTGATCGTATAATTTATTCCTCCGTGACGGCCTATTTTGAAGCGCTAGTAGCCAAGTTTGCTTAGCCATTCTGAATCGATCAGCAAAGTTAACCAACGTCCGCCGCGGTCATGACTTGGATGGGTGACCGCTGGTGACACTACTGAGCGCTTCCGTGCTTCGGAGGGCACGTTAAGCCGTCGGTCCCGGTTGTTGTCTTAGGATAGCAGTCGTTAAAGCATGGTGGTATAAGTGCCCTTCGCAAAAAAATAAATTAGAATAAATTGATATTTGTCCCACTTGCGTTCGCAATAATACCCAGCAGATACCTCGCGCGGTATTTTGTATGAGTATAGCTGATTTGTTATAAAATATAGAATAATGATTTGGTTGAGTGATTCCACAATTCTGCTTGAAAATCTTGAAATATCCTTACTAAAATGATAAACATTTAAATATCTCTTTTAATATTTTTATGTTTGCAATAATGCATGCTCTGCGGTAATTTGTAATGTAATACAAATATACGGGAGGAAAAATGTAATCCCGCACATGACTTAAATTTTTCCTCTCGTATATTTGTAATTTAGTAATGTATGTATATCTCTTCCTAACAAATTACTGTTGGAGTATATTTCTTATAATCGAAGTACAAATTTTTGTCTCTTAAGAGTAAGGTTCCGGTGGCCGAATAGATTAGGCATCCGGCCCGAAATCAGAGGACGAGGGTTCGATTCCCGTCCGGCACAAAACATTTTGTACTCTAATAATAATTTGTAAATGTGATTTTTGCTCAGCACGCAATAGTGCTTGTAATCATATTTGGAAATATGTATGTATCTGTTGTAATAATAATCCGATATATCAACATCCAAGCATATATATATGTTTGAGCGTACGTCATTAGAAAATATGCACTATTTCCATAGATATACAGTCGAAAAAAGAGGTCGACTACTCCGGGACTGATTTATTCCGAGTGACATTGACGGGGAGACATCGAGCGGGACTAAGGCTAAGATTCAGAGACAAGTCTAAGCGTGAACTAATGCTTTAATCCGTCAAAATGTAGTGCTTAGCCTCATAATTGTATTCAGATTTCAGAGACGTCTGCTACAGCGCTTAAACTTAGCGCGTGCTATGCTAAGCCAAGTAGGGGAAATCGACTACTTTAGCCTGTCTCAAAACAGGAGTGGCGCCGCCAAGTGAGACACTGATGCTTTTGGTGCAAAAAGTTCTTCAAGAACTTTTTTCGTAAATTGAAAAAGGCACTGATTTTGTTTCACTCACTCCAATCACATTTTATATACTGTTGTTCTTGTTCTTTTCTTTTTATATTAGGATGCACAAGAACCGGCAAACGTTCCATTAGTGAAAAATGTGCCATAGATAATAGAGTGTGATATAAACAAAGAGCAAGGTAAGTAGGACTCAGACTATATCTCTGAATATGAAATTTAAATATTGGCTTAGCCAACGCTAGGCTAAGACTGGTCTTTGACCGTCTTACACAAATGTCTCTGAATGTCAGCCTAAAAGTTCCAAGTGTTTTGTAGCAATCGTAGTATCAATTTAACGTCGGCCACTTTTCACTAAATGAAAACAATCGTCTGAAAAGTGACGGGAGCAAACCTTGTTGTAGTATGCTGGAAACCAATTTTCTCTTCTTGTTAGCTCAATCCATTTTTGTTTGAGATTTGGATCTCTAGGGAATCTATTACAAAATAAAACAATTTTGTTTGTTAATAATACCATAGAATAACTTAAGGTAGCTATATATGTTTTATACAAAAATATGATTTTGAAATCGGTATACGTATATTGATATATCATAAGATTATATTAAGATAGACTTATATCAAAAACGTAGAAAAGATTTGGTGTTTATGAGACAGAAATTCAACACAAAACTGGCTTACCGTCATCAGAGTTTTCTTGGCTCATATGTATTTAACAAAACTAGTAAAGTCATCACTAATCTGAGAACACACACGACTAGGCAAGCTAAAATCGAAATAAACAAGTTAGCTTTACACTATATATTCACACAAAGCTTTATATTCATTGCACTTCATGCATACACACAAACACACACACATCCTATCACACATCCACATACACAATAATATAATATTTACTCAAACATATACGAAATTTTATACAGCCATTTCATTTAATAAGCATACCTCAATCTCAATGTATTATTGAAGGAAGCAGACTCCCACGACACAAGATTTTTTTCTTAGTGAGGGATCTGCATGTCATTTTACTGTCAAAAAATGTATACAATCTAGTGTACCAATTGTAATAAAGTTAAGAATATACAGTTACATGTTGTTAAACATGGAACTGTATATTGTGAAATAAATTATTTTTATTATTATTATCATAAACTCATATCAAACATATAAAAGGTACCCACTTTATACATCCAAGGCTGAATATATTTATAGGCCAGAGTATGACGATATCGATTTTAGTTCCACTATAACGATATATTACCGTACTGTATAAGCACAACACTAGGAGAGGGCGCGGTTTACAGAGAGACAAGGATGATAATAGTTGAATGTAGTGTAATGTATAAGTATATGTAATGTAGTAAGTGGGAGTGAAATGCATTCATACGGGTCTATTAGATTGTCCAGTTTAACTTGACCTATTAAAAATGAAGTAGATAAATTACGTAAATTGATAAATTTTACTTACTTGTGGAAGGTAATTCCATCTGTTTTATAAATTGGATGTTTTGCTATTTTTCCCGCACCATTTAATGGAGCAGGTAGTCATTTTTATTGCAATTAATGCCTACAATCGTCAAATATAAAAATATTTTCAGACATCTACGTACGGATCAAGCTTCTGGTCGCGTACTGTTTATGTGAGCTCATGCTATGACTTTAATGTGTTAGAAATCACACACCAGTTGCATGATCGGGCGAACCATCAATTCCCCTCTCGGGGTTTAAATCTCGTTGGGTACATACGACCACGAATATTTGAATTTTTGAATTTCAAAGACTTAATTATTCTATGGCAACAAGTTATACTTCCATATTCACACTAAACCCTGATCTTCACATTCAATTCACATCTTCCGTGTTTAAAGCGACTGCCAATAAAAAAAGCAAAACGTTTTTAGATTAACACTTTCCAATACATATAGATCGCTTTAAGCGATAGGACCGCCTATTGTATCACTTAGTTAAGTTATATTATTATTATAATTGTAAGTTTTTATGTATAGTGCGCGCGGAACTAGTTGGCCGCGCCTTAGGTGGCGACAGGGGTGAGGGGGCGGGTTGCCTATTGCTCGCAACGCTGAGTACATACACTGAAGTAATATACGCACACTGAGAAGCGGCCCCGCCTCTCCGTCCCACCGCTCACATACCTAAGGCGCGGCCAGCTAGTTCCGCGCGCACTATAAATTAAGCTTGGTGTTACAATAAAGAGTTTATCTATCTATATTTTCTGGATTCGCTACCCAATCGCCAAACGGGGGCCCTATTACTCGGCTAGCCCGGAGACTCCGCCAGTTTATCCGTGAGTCTCTAGCTTCTAAATTTCTAAAGCCAGTTACTGGCCTAAAATTTAGATATTTTGTGTGGAATAGTGACCAAAACACGAGTAATTGACTAAAAATTCAATTCAATAATTGTTTAGGTGGCTATAATACATGAGAAGGTACCCGAATACAACCTTTTACAATGTGAGGTTAAATCTTTTAGAGCTGATTGAGTAGAGTATATTTTTTTAAATAAACTATGCCGTGATCAAATCCCACATGTTTTTTATGTTTGACCACTGGATGGATTTCACTAGATGGATGGATTATCCATCTAGTGCAATCATACAACTTTACGTATCGGGGTAATAGGCGCAGAGCAGTTCGTCACTTGTGACTACATAGTCTCAGGTTATAGGTATTTCATTACAGTTCGTCAACTGCATCTGTTATAGGCATAGGCTATCACTCACCAGGTGGGCCTTGTGCTTTTCATGAAATTCTTACATACTTATAAGTACTAGATAACTTGATAGATTATTCAAGATATAAATATACCCCCCAGTTGGTCCCAATACAGTTTTATCAACATCGGTCAAGTAGTTTTTTTAGTTAAACTCACTTAATTAAAATTAGTCAACACCTGGATGACTTATCCAAAAAAGTGTCGATGGTCACAACGGTTACGGGCGAGTGAGACATCTGTACGCAAAATGCATCACTAAAAAGAGCGTTTGTTTATGAACCGACTTCTACATTTGAAACATATAAGTATGTATAAAGTATTGTATCAAGGTTGCCTCCATGCAAGGTTGCCTCCATGCAAGGTTGCCTGTAAGAAATTGCTTAAGCGATAATGCTGCCCATTGTCCAACAGCCTTATCGCTTATATTGTATTGTATGTGGATGTCGAACCATGAACAGAGTACCTTCATATTTTGTAGTTTAATATTTTTCAGAGTTAGAAGTCGGTACAGCTTTTTTTTGTTTACTGAAACCTACTACGAGTATGCCCATGGTAAGTATAATTCCTGAGTCCGTATTCACTTAGAATTGAGTAGAAAAAAATATGTTACAAAATCTTCTAGACCTTTCAAAACTTTGATTGGACTTAACTAAAACTTCCTTTCACGAAGTTGTGCCTCGCAATGGCCACAAATAAAATGCCTAAGGTTGGTACTACCCTAGAGAAACGAGATTCAGTTGCTCTTGATCTTGTTGTTCTGAAGGTATTCTTCACGGAACTCCTTGTTCAGCTGCGCACCGATCTTGGTCCGTATCCACACCGGGGCAACTTTTATGAAGAATGACTGGAATTAAAAAAGAACACATTGTAAACACAATCTTAACTTGATAAGATAAAATTTGTCATGGATACGACCGTGGTTCCGATTTTAATTTCACACGTGATTCACGGGTATAGTCATGGCGAAGTGCCACCACGCGGTGTGACGCCCACATCACATAATTTCAATAGGTTTTAAAAAAAAAATTGTAATAACATATTCTCTCCGGATTAAATTACAAATTTACGAGAGGAAAAATTATAGTCATGTGCGGGACTCGAACCCGCTCCATCCACCCCTATAGCCGGGGCATGCTTTGACCATCATGACATAATGATTCATAACTCTATTTTTTCCTCTCGGTTTTTAATCATCGTATGTGGATGGAGCGACCACAACCGGGACCGACAGCCTCCGAAGCACGGAAGCGCTCAGTAGTAATGCCACTAGCGGTCACCCATCCAAGTCATGACCGCGGCGGACGTTGCCTTACTCAACAAACGGCTAAGCAAACTTCGCTACGAGTGCTTAAAAATGTTCTTTGTTAGTAATAAAAATAACTACAAATTTAAAAAATAACACTAATCACCATCTATCAACAACGGTCCACCCATTAAGACAAATCAAACTCGACGCGGTTGTGTCGCTTAATTACTGAGTTCCTATGGCCTTCTTCTAGCTCCATCATCAGACCCTGGTTACCATCTAGCACCAAAGTACTCGTCAAGAAGAATGAAACGAGCCGAGACTCGATAGGGTTGCATCGTTCAATCACAGAGCTCCTATGACCACCTTCTAGCTCCATCATCAGGCCCTGGTTACCATTGAAAGACAAACTACTCGTCAAGACGATTCAAATGAACCGAAACTCGGTAAGGTCATGTCGTTTCATTGCGAAGTTCCTTTGTCCACCTTCCAGCTCCATCATCAGATCAGCACCATGTTATCATAATAAAGCATTGCCACGCGATTTACACATGTATGAAAAATTTCAGCACAATCGGTAACCGGGAAGTAAATCAAATTAAATTTGCAAAATTTGACCACAAACATTGGGGACACGTGAAACTAAATAAAAACGTTTAAAAAGAGTAGGTAATGTCTAGATTTTAGATCTATTTCTGGGTAATTAGAACCTATTGTAGTCTAATAAAAACTAAACAACACGGAACCTGATCGTCTGAGAAAAAATTAAATGCTGGGACACACAGTTATAAGTTTTCTGGTATTTTCCGTCATAAAAAGGGCATCAATACCTGAATCCCATGCAGCCAGTAGCCCGTTGTGTTCGTCACTTTGCCCAGAGTGCTGACGGCATGGCGCGAATACGTGGCAGCATCAGGCACCAGTAGGTTCCCCTCCAGTAGGCGGGTCGAGAAGGCATTCATCTTCGTGGAAACGAATAGAGGGGACAGGTGCTGCACGTGGATGCCCTGTGGGGAGTACTCTTCGCGAATGGCCAGGGTGAAGCTGTGGACGTAGGCCTGGAAATGTGCAACGTCCTTAGCTGCTGATGTGATGATGTATGTAGGTACTTAACAGTTAAGTAAAGTAGCCTAAAAAGCAATCAAGAAGCTCATGCAGATGTTTCACATTATCACTTACTACCAGGTGGGATATTAAGGCCAACCAATGTGGTCAAAGAATAAAAAACTACGTATACTCAAGGAAGCTATACTTGTCAATATTTCAACAATTTGCCACAGCCTTTATTATAATCACGCCGCCAGTTTCAGAGACATTGTTTTACTTACAGATATATAGTTGGTACTTAATTACATGTGTAAGTATGGCTTATCATTTAGACCACCATCTTAATGTAGGCTTAGAAGCAATGATGGCCGAGCGGTTATAGCTATGGACTGCAGTGCCGCAGGTCCCTGGTTCGATCCCCGCCGCTTCACCGCAAGGTGGAAGAGCATTTTGCGAATGCCCGCCTAGCTACCACTTTCAAGTAGAAAATCTGTCGTCCAGAACTTAACAGAGTGTTCCGGCAGCAGTCCTTGAGAGCCTTTGACCACTATCTCACCTGATAGTAAGTGATGATGTGGTCGAGGATGTTGTTCAGGCTAACCTAGAGTTACTGGCTCTCAAGGACAGCTGCCGGAACACATCGTTAGGTGCTTGGCGACAGATTTGCAACTTGAGGGTGGTAGCTAGCCAGGCGGGCATTCGCAAAGTGCCCTACCACCATGCTTTAACGACTGCTATCCTAAGACAACAACCGGGACCGACGGCTTAACGTGCCCTCCGAAGCACGGAAGCGCTTAGTAGTAATGTCACCAGCGGTCACCCATCCAAGTAATGACCGCGGCAGACGTTGCTTAACTTTGCTGATCGATTCAGAATGGCTAAGCAAACTTGGCTACGAGCGCTTCAAACTTCACAGCATTTCATTTCATCAGCATTTCGTCACTTGACGAAATGCATCTGTTATAGGCAGCGGTTAATCCGCTTAACATCAGGTGGGCCTCGTGCTCGATTCGTCGTAATCACATTAAATAAAACTGTAACGCCGATCGTAAAGAGAGGTCATCAGCACACCCTGGCGAAAGAACAACCTTCCTTACCATCAGCATCACTACGATACAGAACAAGGAACACATTACCAACAGCCAAAAACTGCAGGAGCTCGCTGAGAGATTCATTATAGAACTTAACTTATTACAAATCACGCGCTCTTATCCCATCATGCCCTAAACCAGCAAAGTATTGATTATCCAACCATAGCTTGATACTGAACCTTAGTAGCAGCATATATCGCCATCAATGGTAGCGGCTGCAGTTCCGACCCTGATGAGACGTTCACCAGCGCCCCCTTGCCCCTGGCCACCATTCCTGGCAACACAATCTTGCTCATCATCGTCACAGCTCCAACGTTGACGTTTATCAGCTCCCAGGACTTTGAGGTGGGGACTTCGGTCAGGGTCATTGGGTACTCGTATTGGATACCTACGTTGTTCACTGAAAGAATAAAAAACGCAGCTATATAAAATTAATAAAAAATATACAGGGTTATTGGTAAAATGCTAGGGTTGACTTCCGCTAGTCCTAAAAACATTTTGAGATACATATATTTTTTTTGTTTAAAATAATATTTTTTTTTTGTTTTAATGCCTACTCTGAGGCAAATGTGCCGCGGCAACACTGGACCGCACCGTGCTCCCTTTAAATGAGCTTTAAATATTTACATCGAGCAAAGTACATAACAAATTAACATTACAGGCACAAGAGCCTTTTAACATCAGGTAGTTCAAGTACCTACTTATTCAGTCAAAAACCATTAAAAAAATATTTTTTTCTTAACAAAAAAACATCTCAAAATGTTTGTTAGGACTAGCAGAAGTCATTCCTAAGAGATTGTTAGCATTTTACCAATAACCCTGTTTATTCGAAAATATAGATTTTTGATCTTAAATACCAAGTCCAATATTAAGCGCACAACTTTGCCATGCTAACAAGAAAATATCCAGATATTACATTCAATGGAATTTTTATGGACCAAAATTAATGATGTCCTTCATTATGTTCATCAGTTTTACTGAGTTGTTTTTTTTATAAGTACCTAATATTCCCACTGGAATGTCCGTCAGCTGGTTTTCTATGTGGGCATACACTTCCGGTCCCTTACTGAAGTCGGCTACCACTGTCTTGGTTTTCACGTTGTGCTCCTTTTCTGTAAAATATAAAATAATCTATCAAATTAATTGTAGTGCATTGTGTACAAATATTATTCACTTTAGATTTTGGACGATGCTATTACATTTATTTCCTGTTTTTTTTTAGTTCAGTATTTTAAAACATAGAGGACGAAAGCCTGTTACAATCTGTACCCTGGTATTAAGCCTATCTTATGGAGATATCTATAGAGTGGCCAATAAGAAATATTACGAATTCCCGAATTCAAGTAAATGTCGAATAGGAGAAAGAGCGAATTAAATAAAGTAACGAATTAGGCAAACTGTTGCGGCCGGATCCGCTACAACAACTTTCCACCTTGGTATAGGGGGGAGGCGTTTGTTCAACGGTGGAGTATGGTCGTCGATGATTATGGTAAGGATCCCTAGCAATCATATTGATGTATTTGATTAAATACCTAGATATTCTAAAACAATATATAAGCACAAACAAATATAAAGGTCGAAATTAAAAACCAAGGTTGATTCTTATCCGCTCAAAATGAGCTAGATACCTATTTTAAAACAGTTAAAATATGCAAAGTGTTGGCCGGCGAGACAGGGCTTACAAAACCGTCTAGTACTTTTCTATTACATTGTACATCGAGGGGAGAAAAAGATCTTTGAACTTTCTCCCGAGTGATACATAGTGCTTTATACTGCGCCTACGAGACATCACTAGTACCTATAAGTTTTTTCGTATTTGTCCCGAGACTTCTCAGGAAGTAAGTTCTATGACTTCTTGAGCTGTATCTTTTATTTCTGGTGGCGCCGTCACTGTAAAATCGTCACTTTCACTATCAGATGACATTATTTAGAATAATTAGAAGCGTACAGCTATATTATAAATTTAGTGAAAACAAATAAATTGCCGCGCTTTTTTATCGTAGTGCGGAGAAAAAATCCCCTCTTTTTTATAATTATTTGATATAAAACCTTTTTGAGATTTGGTGATTGTATTTTATTTGCTAGCAGCTAAAAAAACAAAAGATCGCTAACAGGGCAGGTATGTATTTTCATACAACATTACATACTTCACTGGACTACTACACTACGGAGGAAAGGAATGCAATTCCATATAACTTTTCCTGTCGCACATTTATAAAGGAGAAATGACAAACTTTATAACACGCTTTTGAATGAGCAATGAGACACTTTCTGAGTGGGTGTGGTATAAAAAATATTTTCATAAAAGTCCAACTCGCTTGAAACAAAGCGAAACCTGTTATAAATCCTTATAACCTGTTAGTTGTGTTTGCAAGCAAATTCCGAAATGAAATGAATGGAAATGAAGAATACTTTGAATGATTTCCTTTCTCTCCTTGGAGTATATCTATAGTAATTTTTGGACTTCCCGTATCACATACATGATGATAACATATCATATCGTAAAATAGGAAATAAACTTTGAAATGAAATAGCTTAATAAATGCGACGTAGGATATTTCACGTAGATAAACAAGAGGGAATAACTACCTATAATCCAACACAAAAATCATAAAAAGAATAAAGCTTTTCAGAACAAAGTATACCTACCTCAAAAAAAGGTGGCGATGATGACGAAACGCATATAGCCTTCACGTAGTGTCAAAATATAATTTTATTGCGAACCCGTAAGATTGACATGCGCTATGCAATATGACTTGAAATATATTCAGTTTCAAAATCGAGACACACGAGTTTTTTAACCAACTTCCAAAAAAGGAGGGGGTTCTCAATTCGTTTGATTTTTTTTAAAATTTTTTCTTATGTTTATTACTTCAGAACTTTTGAGTAGGTGAACCGATTATGAAAATTCTTTTTTTGTTGGAATCTGATGCTTGTCGTTTGGTCCCTCTTAAATTACCTATATCAAAATAGGTCAAGCCGTTTTTGAGTTACACGCCAATAACTGAAAAATATTTACGTAGTCGTTGACAATTAATGACAATCGATCCCGTAAGTAGCAAGGGTCACTAAAAAGAGTGCAAAAATTTGTTTATCAAAAAAATATCGATCCTACTTCAACACTGTCAAAGTCAAGTCGGTTCCATGTTTTGGTTGACAAAAATTTTCTTTTCAGGGTATCTCCAATTTGAATTCAGCATGGTCTAACGACAGCACAATTGGGGCCTCGAATATCCTCTTATGAAATCAAATGGTAAGTTCAAGTGACGTGCAGTTCCAAGTGTGAACCAATAATGCTATAACTAACTGTTATTTATCTGTGTTCATGTCACTTCCAACTCTAGTACTTGTATTATTTTCTAATGAATCGTAAGACGTTCATGCTGATTGCACATTAAGATTGGCAACAGTTTGAATAGTTTTGTAATACGTGGTGCAACATATGCCTATCTATCTGCTGTGTCGCGACATTCGCTTGAAGCGCTCGTAGCGAAGTTTGCTTAGCCATTCTGAATCGATCAGCAAAGTTAAGAGTGTTTCTCCGAAATTGCGTTCTTTGTCTGATTCATACGGCCTAATTTTTTTTTCACATTTAAGCTTATAAAATATATTTTTACGAAAGATGATAACCTAAGATACAATGTCTGAAAAAGGCACACTTTTTGATAAAATGGTTTCCGAGATAATTAACTTTAAATTTTTTGGGGCTATATGAATCAGAATCTGTGACATATGAATCAGAATTAGGGATAGAAATGAATTTATAGTTAGAAAAGTAAGTCAATTATTTATTAAAATCACAGTAAATGCACACGATGCTTATCATAACACCTAAATCTAGTCAATCACAGCATGATAATTATAATTATGATACTCGACAATATTAGTTATCATTACATTTTTTCTGTAAGTATCTGGTTTCATAAAATCTCAAAAAAAAACTATAAATCTACATAAATATTATCAAGTACGTTTAAACTTTTAACAATAACCAAAATCATGGCAAAAAATAAAATTAAATATATATAAAAAATAAATAAATATTATTCGGCAATGATATCAGGCTTTTAAACCTGTCTATCGAGGCTTACTAAAAAAATATTTCGTCAACGTCGAAGTTTTTTCATTGTTTACCTTTATTTTATTACCTAGATTAGTCTAGGAGTTTAATACTAATATATTAGTTGTAATTTCAGCTATAGTCTAATTATCGAAAATTTTGTTGTCGATAGATATGAAACCCCTTTGACGTCTTATTAGGACGGCTGCGAAATTTACAGCTAATGTTTTTAGACATGTAAATAACAATAGGTTCATACGAAATGACTTGTTACAGGCGTAACGTGCTGCCAATGTAACGTTTCATTAACAATATGTGTGACATTCTGATTAATATGATATTTTCACCGTATGAATCAGACACACATAAATCAGAATTTTGCCCATTAACACCGATAAATCATCACACGTGTTCAATTAAGGATTGTTATTTATACATAGGTTTCTGTTCCCCAATGTCATTATATTTTCCGCAGATTCAAGTTTGAATACCATTTACCATAATTATGAAAACGAACATACTAATCAGAAACACAGGTGTACCAAGGCTATATGAATCAGATATTTACCTTTATATCTCCGGGACGACACAAACCAGCCACACGTCACGTCGCGACCACCTCAGCCGAGCCACTGGCTACCGCCAGCGCGGGGAGGGGTCGCCTGATGTTTCGTATTTAGCTGGGTACGTTCGAGTGAAGCGCGTGAATATGAATCAGACTTTTTTGCCGGACACTCACTATTTTTTTATTTATAAATAAACCTTCGTAAATATTAGTACCATTTTTTTTGGTGTAAAGAAACAACTAATATTCTTTCGTAATAATTATAATTCACATCAATTTATGAATAAGAAATAATGTTATTGTTACTAACGTTCAAGAAACTGGGTTACGGACACACCATATTAGTCAGAAGAACTACTTTTAAATATTTTTTTGAAATATTTAAATAAATATTATTTTAAAAAATCAACTTGTGCGAGATAGGCAATAGTCTGAGGTATGTTTTAAAATTAATTGCAGACTGATTTGTCAGTTAGTTACAAAAATAAACCTCAAGACATCGAAAATTTAGGGTTCGGAGAATCACTCTTAAGCAACGTCCGCCGCGGTCAGGAGTTGGATGGGTGACCGCTGGTGACATTACTACTGAGCGCTTCCGTGCTTCGGAGGGCACGTTAAGCCGTTGGTCCCGGTTGGTGTCTTAGGATGGCAGTCGTTACAGCATGGTGGTAGGGCACTTTGCGAATGTCCGCCTGGCTAGCTACCACCCTCAAGTTGAAAATCTGTCGCCAAGCACCTAACGGTGTGTTCCGGCAGCTGTCCTTGAGAGCCAGTAATTCTAGGTTAGCCTGTACAACATCTTCGACCACATCATCACTTAACATCATGTGAGATAGTGGTCAAAGGCTAACCTATCATGCATAAAAAAAAATTAAAAAAAATCCACTCGATTTGACAAACATTGTGTATTATGATTTATTGCTTTCGTAAGTACTTACTAACAATTACCTATACTAACTGTTACCCGCGACTTCCTCCGCTTAGACATACCGCTTAGACACAATCACGTTATTTACATTTTCATGTCATTTGCAGCTGAAATATGAAATAAAACAGAAAATTTTGATTTTGAGTGTCATTATGACAACTGTCATACCTATGGCGCACCTAGGTAGGAGAGAGCAGCCGCCCTCCTTGTATGGCTATTGCCTAAGTACTGATTTCCAACTTGGTATTACTTAGTGAAATTTATGTCGTGGAACACTCTAGAAACATGCTACTTTTTAATTTGGGAGACTCATTTGTTTTCTCATTGTGGCGTGCTCCATATAGATACAATAATATACTGCTGCGCCGCCGGGTGCTTTAGAAAGTTGTGTGGCGCTGACACAATAAAAGCTCAATGATTCTTACAATTTTCATTATGGTTTAAGTCAACAACAGATTTGACATAGATTTCAATTGGCATTTGGTGATGAAGCCCCATGTCGCAGCTCTATGAAGGTTCATTCTCTATTCAAGCTTTTTGCTTATGGAATGGTTTGCCAGCAATACAACGACGAGCACCGTCACTTACGGTCTTCAAGAATCAAATAAAAAAGTATTATCCATCTCGATCTTTATATTAATAAGTAGTTAAAAATTAGTAAGTAGGTACATAGGTTTACAATTTTTAATTCAAATGTGAATGTAAAGTCAATGCTTAAGTCAGTTTGTTACTTTATTGAACCCTATTATTATATAACCCTAAAACTAAGAAATCTACATATCTTACATCAAACTCGTTTTCAAGTTTTTCGCTCTCGTAAGTAAAAAAGGCAAGGTCAAGCGTTGTTTTACGAGTTTTTCGCCCCTGACACGCAGTAATGGTAACCTTTATTACCCAGTTATTTTTAATTCCTTAAACATGTTATCTACATATCCCGAAACAAGAACACATTGGCTATATTATACGTAAAATTTATAATCAAACAAATAAAGCAATTTATTAGTTATACCCAACAGCATATTGAGCAAATAATATTTTCCTATTTTGAGGGCAGTTTTTTATTTATTTATTTGCTGAAATAGGTACAATTATGGTCTTATGTTATATAATAAGTCTCTCTATATTCAATCAGAATCCTGATATGCAAATCTAGGTTCATATTATTTACCATAACATACAATACATACATAATCATAATAATATCTATATCCCATAAAAATTGAATAGGTATTAGGAATACTACAATGCACTTCCGTAGACGTACGAGTAAAAACGAAATGACATTTTATTTAAAAAATCTTCGATTGTGTAAAAACTTTCCTCAACCAGCCAGTTCTTTAAATTAGAACAAAACCATATAAGGGAGGTTTACTATGTGATGGGGCAGTAAATTGTACATTAATGGGGCCCTGTAGGGGCAGTTGTTCCTAAATAATTTTGACAATCTATTTGCTAAACGTCCACTGTCACACATGTTTCTTGGTACCATTGCAATCCTGATCGTACAGGCTTAAAGAGAATATTCCAGACAACGGACCTTTTATGAAAAAGTCTGTTTTCTTATAAGTGTGATAAAGGTAGATCAAACCGTAAATGATTTTGGTCCTTAGAGCAACCGTTATCCGCTTCCCTTTAAGTTATGGACTAATTTATATTATAGATACATTTATAAAGAACATGTTGCTAACAACAATAGTTTATTTCTTATGATTTTATTAACTTGTATGTTATGTAGTGATAATTTGGGCAAACCATCCATATGATGGTTATCTCACGCCTGTCTACATTATTATTACAGCTGCTGTGTGGCACTGCACACGTTACTCTCAGACGTTCACTCATATGTCCCAGTCATTTCACTTGTCTACAGTGCTCTTCACGCCTCAATAAATAAGTGTTTTTACACACTACTGCTTCGAGGCTGAATATCTGTAACTGGGGTGGCACTCATTAAAACAGGCTCTTGCAAAAGATACTACCCCGTAGATTTTTTTTTTGAAATTGAAACCAAAAATATTCCATATGATATGACAGAGCTTTTACGTAAATCGTTAAGGTCTTGAATACATAGGATGTTTTGCATCATCATCTTCAAGTTTCATCATTACTTATGAGGGTAAACCCACTATGAGCAGCTGGTAAATTAACAAGCAAAACGTGTACATAAGTATACACGTACATAAAATAAATTGAACATGTATCATCATCATCGTGCGTACATTATTTTAGTTTATGAATCGTATCACGTCGTCTTGCACACGGCAGTTATGAATACCACGTCGACATACAGCAAAGTCTACATGGTTAGAGTCAATAATATAATATTGACTTTCATCCAAGCGTATACCTACCTAGTAACATTAGTAGGTACAACACTATAAACTAACATATGCAAGTACGTAGATACACTCGAGAGCAATGAATCCGGGTCACTTAAAGAATCCTAAAAATCTCGGAAACTAAAAATGCTAGGTTAATGCAATAAATTGTATTTAATTGACAATGTAATACTCCTTAAATGAAGGTATTAAAACTTCTTAGTTATTGTAAAGTTATATCATAAAAAAATCAAATTTGAAAAAGGGCCACTTTCGAAGATGGAACTACGAAATTACAGCATTTGGTTTTGCTTTTGTTTGTAATCTGTCATTTATGTGGGTACATAAACTATGTTGATAGTGCTCTATATTCATTATTCAAGCTGAAATTATGTCGCTGACGCCTGAAGAATGCACCAGAATACTTACAATGCTGGAAACCGGCCGGAGTCAGCGCGATACAGCCAGGACTGTCGGTGTGTCGCTGTCAACAGTACAAAGAGTTCTCCGACGTTACGAAGAAACTGGTTCTAACCTACGCAGACCAGGAACGGGCAGAACCAGGTGTACCACAGCACGAGAAGACCGATACTTGGTGAACACCATGCTTCGAAATCGCTTTCTCACAGGAACTGAACTCACCAATCAGTTTCGACGCCTCGGAGGAAGTAACCCAAGTGCATGGACAGTAAGACGTCGGCTTGCTGAATCTAACTTAAAACCCCTTAGACCTGCAAACGGCCCTAAACTGGAGCGTGGGCATCGTATTTCGAGACTAAGATATGCCCAGAGCCACGTAAATTGGAGTATTGAAGATTGGTCAAAAGTTATGTTCTCCGACGAATCAAAATTTATGCTCTACAAGCACGATGGAAGACACAGAGTGTATCGAAGACCAGGGGAAAGATTCAAGCAAGCATGCATCGAAGAAAAAGTAGCCTACGGTGGTGGGTCTGTACTTGTGTGGGCCGGAATTTCTTCTGAAAGTCGCACAGAGCTGGTGATCATAGAAAACGGCTCTTTAACTAGCGTAAGATATGTGGAAGAAATCCTCAATGATCACGTTGGTCCATTTATGGTCAATTTAGGTGAGGATGCTATATTTATGCATGACAATGCCCGACCTCATACAGGTAGGATTGTGAATGACTACCTTCAAGAGATGAACATTACTCGTATGGAGTGGCCAGCGCGCAGCCCGGATATCAACCCGATCGAGCATGCTTGGGACGAGCTAGGCAGATGCGTAAAACAACGAAACCCTCCCCCAATCACGCTTCGTGAGCTCAAAATTGCTCTCACAGAGGAATGGGAGAATATTCCCCAAAATCGTATAAGGAACTTGGTGTACAGCATGCCAAACCGCGTAAACGCAGTAATGGAAGCACGAGGAGGCAATACGAAGTATTAAAATTCAAGAAAATCGTAATAAAGTTCAAAAATTTCATGTTTCCTATTTTTGTTTTAAGGAGAGATCAGCAGTTTTTTTCTTTATGTAATTTTGTGTTAATAAAATGTATGGTGACTCATATTTTTTTTACTTTCATTTAAGGAGTATTACATTGTCTATTAAATACAATTTATTGCATTAACCTATCATTTTTAGTTTCCGAGATTTTTAACATTCTTTAAGTGACCCGGATTCATTGCTCTCGAGTGTATATACGTTTCCGTGTTTCCGCTAATGTTTTTCACTTAAATTTGTTTGTTTCTTTTTGGTCAGGAACTTTTTCTGAACGGCCTGCATTAGTTATGGCGGGAAGTCAAAAAATATTAACATATTGATAGGTTGTCTAACTGTTGTACTTTATCACATAAGCGAGATTCGGAGAATATTTTTAACGATAGATAATATAATTATTATTTATTACCTACATATTGAATTGATACCATTTGAAATGGCTAGATGTCCTTTTAATATTGTTTACTGTTTAGGGGTACCTAGTTTCTTAAGACTTCTCTTTCTCACATCTACCAACAGCTTCTCAGCTAACGAATGCTATACAAAATATTTACATACAGTATTCAGACCACCTAGTTCAAAATCTTATCTTAATTAGTTTACTTTTAATTAGTTTACCTAAAATCCAAATGCACAATTAATAACAAAAATAAAACCCTTGCGTAACTTAGCAAGTAGATTTTCTACTTGAGGGTGGTCGCTAGCCACCTTGTCGCGTGAAGTAAATGGAAATAGTTTTTTTCTTTACTATTGAAACCATAGCGAGTACTTTGCAAGTTTTAGGCTACTTCAAATAGAAGGAGGTACTACAATTTCTATGATCTATTTGTATGTTTTTATGTAGGTACCACCTAGGTTTGACGACTCTTTTTTTCAATTTGTAAAGTCAGTTTGGAGTATTTTTAACCCCCGACACAAAAATGGGGTATTCTAGCCACCAATCTACTGGACCAATTTTGATTATTATTTTGTTGTTTGAAAGGTGACTTGGTCGACTTTTCTTTACTGTGTCAGAAAGTATGTTCTATCGGCTGCTTGAAGATAAACAGCTTTTTATAGGTTTCGTAAATTTACATAAGCCGCATTCTAATCTGTCGTTGTATTTATCATAGGTACTCTTTAATTGGCCTTAACTCGCAAAATACCATTAGCTATTTCATAAAAAAATTCATATCTTCCGAAAATTTTAAACAGCTGTTTTGATTTCCCTAGATGCATGGTTCGACCTGAAGTCGTGTTTTAGCCTTTACTATGTAAAGTAAACATTGTTCATATTGTGCTCATTACTTCAAAAACCGTATACACAATGGTGTTGTACATATTTTGAAAAGGAAAAATTTTAGAAGCACAAAAGAGCATTACTTACATTTGATGACTGTTGTGCCTGTTTTCTGGATATTTAAAAACGCTTTTTGTTTTTTTAATTGGTTCATCAAACTGGACACTACACTTATTTAATAAACTAAATAAACAAAGGAAATAACAATATGTACATGCTGTTAAATGCACGTCCTTCTGGAGATGAACACCACTTGCTTTATACAATTACGATACATAAGACTATACTTAATTATTAAAACTGTTTACTTAATATATTTTTCATCCCACCATCTCGGAAAGAGTATTTTTAATCTTCAATATCTGAGTGGAAAAGCCGTTTTTATTCTCTAGAGGATAAAGTAAATTGAATTTAGAACATCGTGTGCACTAAGTTTGTGAATTAAAAAAAACATTAAACCTATTTACTGCTACCTCTATGGTGCCGAATATATCATACAACTTTTTTTTAATTTGTTTAAAAACTCAGACTTTTTTTTTTGCATTTAGTCATTTCCTCGCTGAGGTGGAATGAAAAGTTAGACGAGCACATTCGATAGATTGGAGAGTTCCCAGCATACATAGTATTGCAGGTGTCGAGACAAAATGTCATCCTATGTTGGAGAAGACTAGATAATCGATGCACAACCACATTTTGGAAAGTACATTTGGATTATCAATTTTGCCATTCATAATTTTTTGTTAGGTTTCGTATTGATAATGTCATAGGATTTAACAACTGCCTTTTTAAATCAAAATCATAGCATATATATTTGTGTTTCCAATTTGTGATCAAAACTGCACAAATGCAAAAAATATGTGCAAACCTTACAGTCCTCCTTTTTGGATGTACACAGCAACAGCCCGCGAATAACATTATATTGCCATCTATTCATTGTAGACTCATGATAATTGATTCGCGGACGTAAATAGATTTTATTTATAAATTTCGTTTTAGCTTACGAGTACCTTCTTGATTTGGTCGAACATTGATTTTCAATGTGTCGGCGACTAAGTCATCATAGGTAACCAAATATATTCGGATACTAATTTTAATTTGTAGATACAATCTAAATCAGTTTTCATGGATCTACAATGAATAATGGAGTTGTAATTAACGAAAAACGCAAAAACATTTCAATTTTGCGCGCTGTTCCTAGATTACTCGCTTAAAACTCGCCTAATGATAATGTCTGCACTGTTATTAATTTTCTGTAAATAAATTAATGTATATCTAATATATCCTGTCTAATTCAATTAATATCACATCGCATATTAAGCATCGCGCGAGCGTTAAATTACAAACACCCGATTATACTAATTTTATATTTAATTTTATTAAAAAAATACAAGTTTATACCTATAGCACTCGCTGTACTCTGCGGACACGGTAGGTAGGTACCACATGAACGTAGTCAATGTATTAGATGCAGGTCTCTGCAACTCGTCCCTTTAGGCGTTTCTTTTCTCGAATGCCGCCATACAAATTAATGTTGTTTGTTAGTTGATACCTACCATAGAGTAAAGCAAAACTTTCGCTACGGTTGACACGCAGCACACTTCATGATTGTTTATTATACGATAAAAACATAAATTATTATTGTGATTGTATGTAATTATTATCATTACTTGTATAAAATGTGAACTTGGTATGATACTTTTTGTATAGTGTAGGTATCTACTCGTATTATTGCATAAGTAATGGAGTGAAATGTGAAGTAATGTTACGTTCTCGGTTGTATGTTGGATATTCCTACGTCGTACCTACATCGAGTTGGATTGCTGTGTTTGTAAATATTTTAGCAGGTTTTGCAAAATTTACGAAATTTAATACGACTAATAAAAGAACCAAAATATATTTAGGTATGTGAGTACAATAATTATTCATACGGTGGCAACCTTAGACTTCAAGCACACAATTACGCATGTACAAAAACAATATAGGGTCATTGCGTTAGAAAGCCGGCCGGCGTTACTTTTCGGCCTTTTGGCGGAAGCTCTAAAGTAAAACTAAGAAATAGTATTAGTAATAAGTTTTTATAGTACTTTTTCATTCTACATTACGTTCAATATCACTTAAAATAAGTCGGACAACATCAGATATTTTTTTTACGCGGGTAGCCTGTACTATACCGACAACGGCACTGAAACGATCACCGCGTGCACAAATTTAGTAAAAAATAGTGAAGCGCGATTCATTTCCAGGTATACTTAAGTTATTTGATGCAGTTAACGGAAACAATGTAGACGTACATTAAAGTCTATGAAGAAATAAATGAAGATAAGGTAACAAATGTAACAATTGTTTTGCTTGCCAGTTCAAAAATTACAAAAAATAAGAGGCCGAATATAAATTTATTAAAAATTTTAGTTCTCGGGTTAGGTAGACATAAGCTAGAAATCGGCCGGCTGATTTCTAGCTTATGACTACCTAACTGCCGAAATCGAAAATAACAACAGTATTTTCAGTTAGTTTTCGGCCTATCAAAAATGTAAAAGCCTACTCTTCGAATATAGAACGACTGCGAGATGAACGGGCAAGAAACTCGGGGCCATTCATTTTCAACGTCTTTAAACAATGTGTTACAAGCTATATTATAAAATTATTACAATATTTTTTTAATATACATAGCTGACAAGCGATAGCTTGGCAGAAACTGAACTGTCCAAGCATTTTCGTCGTTTAAGTAATCACAAACTGAATACTGAACCTAGTAGGATTTCTTAATCAAAATGTTTTTAATGTACAACTTAAATTTTTCTTTTTCAAATTCAATTAAAAGTCCCTAAGAAAGACTTGTCTCTGCTCATCTCAAACTTTCGGTTCCCGCGCCTATGGCCGGCTATACTTAGCTCGAGAACATTGACACAAATAGGCTCTATTACGGAATAGAGCAAACATAATAGTCGTAGCATGCGGCGCGGTGTTACGTTCTATGTGGTCATTATTATGGAGTTTCTTTTACACTCTAGTTCTCGAGCTAATTCGTAGAAAGAAGGAACTTCAAGTTCATTATATCACTTTGTATCTTTATGTTTCCGGTGATTAGTTTATTAGGTACTTTGGTGCTGGTGAAGTGAGTCTCAAAAATTTTGAACATATTTTTTTTGAAAGAGTATACGTCTTACATATATGAATAACATATATAATATTCTAGAGGTATGACAAATACTACGCCTGAACCGAACATATGATTTCATGTATTTTACAGTAAAAAAAATCATGAATTATATTCTAAAATTTCACTTCTGTGTCTATTCTATATAGCATATTGTATCAATACAATTTTAATATCTAAAATTGTATTGATACAATATGTGATACACTACGTACCTGGATCTTATTCGTTTTTATAAAGGTCACTTTTATATGAATTAGTGTAAAAAAACGCTCAGGCCATCTAAATAATACCTACATAGTTCTCTTTCGCTCACTGGCATGTGAAACGAAGCCTCACACTCAGTTTCATTGCTCAAAGACAAGTTACGCTCAAACTGCAAACTTAAATGACTAGAAGCTTATCATAGTTACTAACCTATATTAGATGCTAACCTATCTTTCCAACACTAAACAGTCTGAATACATTTCTAAGTTTTTTTACTCAAAAAATGCTTTATATGTGGTCATTATTTTAACAATTAGGTAACCCTTTTGGAGCGAAGTCGACTGGACCGCGCTATTCGAATAGGTGCCAGCAAAGTTTTATGATATTTTATTGCTGGTGAGTTTTTCTAGCAGCAATTTCCTTTATAAATCCATTATTGTTAACTTTGATTCAAAAATGGTCAAGTGCAAAAATAAATTCTTACTATATTATTTGAAGTACCTACTCGCTTTATTCAGGCAGTACAGTCATTGGCGACTAATCGCCAATGACTGTACTGCCAGCCACGCTATTACAGCCTCTAGGTTAGCTTAGCTATACTCTCTTGGCCTTTCTAATTTGGTCATCATTGCTGCCCTTGTTGGCCTCGACCTTCGATCTCGACCTTTATTATAGCTTGTCCATCAAGGGCTGCAATGCTCACCACGCCGTGATGGACTGGATCTCATACCTGGTAATAAAAACTACTAATACTAGGTATAATACCACAGTATTACAATATACTGATACCTCACAAAGGTACATAGACATAATCTCACCTATATTTCTGCAAGCATCACTCTTAGCTTATCTGACTTATGACAAACTATGATCAATCCATGTCAGAGTATTGACGTCTTTTGGCGCTCTCCTAGCTGATTCCGTTCCAATATTGCTTTCATATATAGAGTGATTTAATACATCTCACTTATTGACGCAATTTCCACTCTCAGCTTATCCTTTTTACGTAGGTATGACGAAGCCGCTAGCCGCGCCTTCAGCTCCATGCAGACTTTTTTCTCTGCCAATATATCCGATGTAATGAACAGCCAAAACCATTTGAAGGATTCGCCAGAATTCCCAGGCTTAGCAGATGTATGATCGCAGTGTAAGATGGTCTTTAGAAGACGCTGCTGCCGACCTTCTTGTATTTTCCCTTCGTCGTCGCCTCTTACAACTGCCACAGATGTGGGTTAGTGCAATTCTACCCCGACACCGTACGGGGAAGGAATATCCTATATCAAGACGTAAAAGGTAAAGTACTTAGTCCAACTCACCTATCTCTGCTGCGACCGCTGCCAGCTTGTCAGGGTTCCTGCTGACGATGACGATGTTGATGCCGCGTTCCGCAAGCTCCTTGGCATACTGCTTACCAATGCCGTCCGTGCCGCCAGTCACAACTGCAACACACAATTAGCAATGTGTTATAAAATGTAGCAATCGAAGCTAAGCGACACTTATTTTATTTTACACATATGGGTTATTTAAATGACGCCAAGAGCAAAATTTAAGAGGCTGAAGTTGAAAATTCGTTATGGGACATATTTTTGTTTTTATTTTTCTTTATTAACAAAGTCTACAGCCCTTTAATAACAGGGTTTTTAAGTAACTTACAGCTAAGGCCAATTACGGATTAACTTTTTACTAATTATACTTATATTTTAATTAATCATAATATTCCTATTGTAATTATTGTTAAACTATGAAATTAAAAGAAATAACAGATTGCTACAGAAATAATAAAATTATATAAGTCGGGGAATGTGTGTGTTTGTGTGTAAGGGAGGGTGTGTTTGTGAACATAAGAAAATTAAATTTAAGTGTTCGTAAAATAATTATGATGTGCACATTTTTGAGATTCCGAAGCAGCGCTAAAGCTTTGGTTCAGAATCTCAAGTATATCACGGCTAAACTTTATTTTACTACTATAAAAAAAACCAATTGAGCAGAATTTATAATTGTAAGTCCTTTGCAATCTACTGACAATAGAATTTTGGGCATAGATAATGCTGCTACGAGGGACTGCAAATAAGCTTGTATGTCGCGTACGCTTCGTGGGATAGCAATGAGCACAGACACAACGTTATATAAAAGAGTTCTGGGCAATCCACATATCCAATGATATGCCATGTAAAAAATTCATATCGGCAAGCACTCTTCTGATCTGAAGCAAATGATGTGCGCAAGACATCTCCTAATTATCAGAACTAAAATAACATCTATAATTTAATTTTTTTTTTCTTTTTTTTATGCTTGATAGGTTAGCCTTTGACCACTATCTCACCTGATGGTAAGTGATGATGTGGTCGACGATGTTGTTCAGGCTAACCTAGAATTACTGGCTCTCAAGGACAGCTGCCGGAACACACCGTTAGGTGCTTGGCGACAGATTTTCAACTTGAGGGTGGTAGCTAGCCAGGCGGGCATTCGCAAAGTGCCCTACCACCATGCTGTAACGACTGCCATCCTAAGACAACAACCAGGACCGACGGCTTAACGTGCCCGCCGAAGCACGGAAGCGCTCAGTAGTAATGTCACTATCGGTCACCCATCCAACTCATGACCGCGGCGGACGTTGCTTAACTTTGCTGATCGATTCAGAATGGTTAAGCAAACTTCGCTACGAGCGCTTCAAAATCGTCGTAATTTTACTAAGTTATCGTAACTTTACCCTGATTTTTTATTATACTTTATTTATAAATCACGTAGTGAGGGTCCCAAACTACAGAACAATACTCAAGCACACTTTCACTTACGCATTATATAATAATTTGAGACAACCTCACCTGACCTGAGAGTCTGAGAAGGGGCGACTGACACGAAAAACGAAACCTAGGCTTCTGAAAGCTTTATTAGAAATATGCTGTACGTGATCTGAGAATAAAAGTTTAGCATCCATCATTACACCAAGATTCACAACAAGGCCAACTCTTTACAAATCAATATTATTAATTTGGTATTCAACATGGATATGATTCTTCGTTGTAGTAAAAGAGATGTACCGATATTTTTTAACATTTATACCTATGCGATTCTTGGTAAAGTATTCGCCCAGTCGGACGAGGCCGGACTGCATGTTTATACAATCTAGCACTCATAGCTTGCCTTTCTGACATCATGATCTCAAATGCATATATATATATATATATATATATATATATATATATACATCCCGCAAACAATTAGACGTCCTCTGAAGAGAAAAGTGCATTTAAACTGACGTCCACCTGCTTTTGGCGTCCGCATACTGGACGCCACTTTGTTGGCCAGTGACACTTACGTCCCATTGGTCCTGACTAGCCATAGGACAAATATCGATAGAAGCCAAAATATCACTTAAATAGCTGCAACAATATATTAAAAAGTTCGCGACGAAATCTTAGCGCAGGTGTGGCGCTGCTGTCGTGCGTATATTGAAAGCCGCATATCGCGGAGAGTTCCTGACTATGGATCCGCGTATTTGGCGTCCACAACTGCGACGTTGCCAGCTCGTTTGCAACAATCCAATAATAAATCACAATTATCACACGTTATTTAAGCAAAACAATATATTCGCCTTAGGTGGTGTACGCGTTGCGTATCATTAGGAGCCCGAGTTCATTTAAACTTTTAAAAAGTCAGTAAAGTTACGAAAAAATATACGTACAGTCAGCCTCATTTGCCTGTAATTTATAATCTTCGATCATTAATATGTCTTTGTAATGAATGATTCACTGGCTCTCAAGGACTGAGCTGAGATGCTAACCTCTAGAATATTTGCTTGAGGTAGGTAGGTACCAACGTCGTAAAGGTTGCTATTTCTAAGACATTAGTAATGATAGCAAAATTGAATCAACTTATTGTTGTTGAATTATTGTTTTCCAAAAAAATATTATACATCATCAAGACTGAATAAGTAATTTTTGTAGCTAATTTTTCTATTGCTATTAGACTGAATCGTAGGTATTAATTCGTCGTGAACGTTAATTACTAAGTAGGTACTTACTTACTTGGTAGCATAAAAATAACAACTTTGCCCAGGTTCTAAATAGCGAGCTATCTTTTGAAATCATTTCGTAGGTAGCAACCTATACCCGCAACTTTTAGCGTGAACTGGGCATGAAGGTTATAAGAAGCCATGTCATGCACCCTATGACCCTATGTGGAACAACACTCCACTCACATCATTTCAACATCCAATAGGAGAACATGAAATGTGAATTCACTTCAATATTGTTATTATAATTGTTAATACCTCTATCGTAAAATCCCTGCTCGTCACTCCAAGATATTGGTTTTACCTTACTGAAATATGAAATCTCTACAATATACTCGGCTTGTACATCTATCCCTACCAAGGTTTCCACTTGAATATACCGGTTGTGACAGATGTAAACTTAAATTCACTTATCCCTATATAGTATAAGTAATAATAACTATGTATAAGTTAATGATAGCAATTACATTATCACCTAGCCACGTTTTTGTATGAATGAGCATGATATAAAAACTATTGAAATATAATTATTTCATATAGCCAGTTTTACCCGCGCGCTGATGAAAAACGGTGATGATGGTGATGATGAACAGTAGTCTATATGTTAATCCAGGGTAAAAGCTATCTCCATAACAAATTTCATCCAAATCCATCCAGCCGTTTAGGTGTGAAGAAGTAACACACATACTCACAGACTTTCGACACATACCTACCTATTTTTTATTAGTGTGATTACAAAGATTTTTATTTATAGTAATAAACTTAAAATTTAATTATTTCCAATAAAAATCAATAACTAATCATAGGTTATTTTTGATTAGGTAAGTGCCTACAATCATTGCTAAGTTTACCAGATAAAATTTCGTACTACCTCATACCTACCTACTACAAATATATACCTATACTTATTCTATGAATTTACGTAGGTAGATACATAGTACTAACTTAATTATTTGTTGTGATCTTATAGCTATGTAGGTAGATAGGTATGCAATGCAATGCGCGCCCGCGAATGTCGATTTAACATCGTTGACAGTTGCGTACCTAGGCAGGCCTATATGATAAATGATAATTATATCGTAGATAGAGCTTCTAACCCTTTACTACTTTGTGGTAGGTTTACTTTATCGAAGGTAGCTATATTACTGCTAAGACTATATGTAAAGTGTTATTCTATCTTGATGATTAGGTAGTTGGCAGTGAATAACAATAGTTCCCGTAAGTGGCAAGAATCACTAAAACGGGGGAAGGATTTTTACAAAAAAATTAACTGACTTCAACACTCAAAAGTGTAAAATAACTTGTCGACGTCGGTACCATGCGCACAATAATATGACAATTGGTTCATTCAAACTAGCATGGCACCGACTTCAACCAATTATTTCACTGTTTGGAGTGTTGAAGTCGGTTCCATTTTTTGGTAAAAAACCTTCCCCTTTTTAGTGACCTTTGCCACTTCGAGAATTCACAAAATGCCCATATATATATTTATATAATATTTATAAATAAACTGTACATTAAATACATACGTTCTAACAATTTGAGGGCCCGCCACCCAGCTCCCGAGTACGAGAGTAATTTGTTCATGTACCCATGACACGCTTCCCGAGTCGTGCCTATATGTAGTGTAAATTAAAACACGATGATAAAGCTGCAAAATATGTTTAGTAAATTCTTTAAATAAAGGAGAAATCGGACACCCAATAGCTTTATACGGACGACCAATAGCTATATACGGAAGCTCAATTGCTATATACGGATGTCCAATTCAAATTTAGTGGGATAGTCAAGAGAAGTTAATTAACAATATTTCTTCCTAATATAATATCTATATAATAAAATATATAATCTATATAATCTAATATCGATTTTTCGATATTTTAGTTACAAAATTTACGACTTATAAATTTCCTCAATTTTGAAATTTAATCAACATATTTACATTTAGACTAGACTTAAATATGTAATGACGCTACCACCCACCAGTGTGGAATCCGAAAGACCTTTTTACTCCGCTGCCTAGACTTGCAATAGCTTAAAGTCAGTAGCTACCCTTATAAAAGAAAGTTATTTTTATTCATGTATTATTTTGTTTGGTAGAAATCTTCATGAATCTTTATGTGTTGATATTTTTAGAAAAAATTAGTAAAAATTAAACATATTTCTTCCTACTGCCAATAATTCCCATTTGTCCCGGGGAAATCTGTGGGGACAAATGGGAATAATCCAATATGGTGCAACACAATTGGCAACAAAATTTCCACCATACAGTAACTTGTAGCCAAACAGTACTGCCTCACATAGTGCCGTATTTTTATAATAAAAGTAGCCAGGTTATTGGACGTCCGTATACAGCTATTAGGCGTCCGTATATAATATTGGACGTCCATATATAATATTGGACGTCCATATATAATATTGGACTTCCATATATAATATTAGACGTCCATATATAATATTGGACATCCATATATATAATATTGGACGTCCATATATAATATTGGACATCCATATATATAATATTGGACGTCCATATATAATATTGGACGTCCATATATAATATTGGTTCAGGCCATGGTACGATACAATTCCGACTTTATCATACCTATATTTATATTTAACCCACAAATGAAGTTATTACGTACCTAATTAAGCAATATTCTTCTTAAATTTATAAAAAAAATAGACTAGACAAACATGTACATATTATATGCTTGTTACCAATAGCTTTATACGGACGCTCAATTGCTATATACGGATGTCTAATTCAAATCTATAGTCTATTTTTTTAGCAAACGAGTACCGAAAATTTTACTGCGTTGCTATTGGCCCGCGTAATCAACATAAAATTCGTTCCACACGAACTCTCTAGTTACATGTAGGCAATTCGAAAAATATTGCTTGTAACGAATCAATATTAAAGTGGCAACTTTTGAATTAGGGTAAGCAAAACAAAGATCGTTTCGGAAAAAATGTTGTTGCTAAGTCAACAAATCGTCTCGTCATACGTTTGCCGACGTATCACTGTGAGCTCAACCCAATTGCACTCGTTTGGTTTCAAGTGAAGGGCTATGGCAGGATATGACAAAAGTTATAAAATTTATGAAGTCTGAACTCTTTTGTTACAAGGAGTAGATAAAGGGAATAGATAAAAATGGTGCTCTTGTCTCAATCATGTAATAACTAAGATAGAAACAAAAATGTACGGAACCGACAATCATGTACAAAATATGTTGAACAATTTATTATTGACGTATCTGCAGAAAGTTCATCAGAAGTATGACGAAAATTTTTAAGATTACAAGAATTGTAGTAGAATTATTTGATTTATATGTTGAATTGCATAATATATATACTATTACAATATTGTTATATATCATGAACCTTAAGAAAACCTAGGCTCTATAATACTTCGTCTCAACCTTACTCTAAATCTAAGATGTTTTAGAATTACAGTATCTAAGTACTTACCTAAGTTGTGTATCTAGCACGAAGTGCCAAAGTTGTACCTATATAATGTGGATATTAATTTATCAACAATACTGCGGGGGATGGTGTAGAATTGATAACGGAATGTGTTCCACTCTTTTTTAATATTCACATACACAAAAAGTCTGTACTATTGCTTAAGCTATGGCACGTTGGCTTTGGGAATACTAGCAAAGACAACCGCGGTCTACGAACACGGTGTATCTACTCTATTCACACACACGCACGATTGCTACGCGAAGTCAATGAACTGCTATACTAGGCACAATAGACAGCTGTTTTGTGTACCTATTCTGCCTAGTCAGTCTTTGGCGGCTTGCGACAAAAGAACGCGCGACGCGGTAGCGGTTTATCACAATATGGCATACCTAATAATAATAATAAATAAGCTGCAACACAATACAGTACGTACCTACGTAAACTTGAAATTAAAAAGAATGTAAATAAGTAATTTTTTTTTATCATTTAGATGAGTTTAATCGATTGGCGATTATGCAAAGCATTCGACAGTCTAGCTAGATTGGCCGGTAAGGCCTTCGCGTTCGTCAGAATAGGTACGTGAAACAGCTTCGTCTATCACTAGGGCAAAACAGCTGTTTTGCCATAATGATAGCGTCTAATTGACATCGGGTAGCGTTCGTACATGTGAGAATGGAGTAAACCGCGGTTCTCGATATCATACTAAAAGGCAACGCGCCGCGCTTAGAAAATAGTTATACTGTATAATAACAAATACTTTTAAAAGTACCTATCCTAAAAAATATTAAATAATATTTTAATAAAACACTTAAAAAAGCATAAAATTATATATCTAGTGACAATTCCGCCTAATTTTCCTGTTATCTACGTGACGTCACAAACATCACGCAGCCTAACCGGAAGAATACCCGACTAGTTTCGCTTCTAAACGAAGCATCTTCAGGAGGTCTTGACTTACCGAGCGCACGATCGAGACAGTGTCACAGGTCCGTTCTGTACTTCTGTACAACATCTTGTCCTGCATGATTTATTTGTACCTACCAACTACCTGCGCCCCGCAGTTTTACCCGCGCGCTGATGAAAAAGGGTGATGATGGTGATGATGAACAGTAGTCTTTATGTTAATCCAGGGTATAAGCTATCTCCATACCAAATTTCATCCAAATCCATCCAGCCGTTTAGGCGTGAAGAAGTAACACACATACCCACAAACTTTCGACACATACCTACCTATTTAAAATATTTTTGTTTGCGATATATCAATGAAAGCCGAACCATGCCGAACGAATTACTATGTTTGACGACGGACGGAGATAGTGTCTCAAGCTACGTCACGATGTGTGTAGGTTCTTCAGATAAAATAATATTTTAAATTCACAGAGCAATAAATTTTCGCGGAGAGTAGGTACCTGTTACCTGTAGTACCTATATATACGTTAGGTACGTTGCTCGTGTGAGATCTACCAATTCTGGTAGAACATATATGAAAAAAAGGCCCAAAAATTTCGGACTGGGTAGGTAGGTAACTGATTTAAATTATTTTCAATAAAATTCAAAAACTAATCATTGGTTAATTTTGATTAGGTAAGTGCCTACAATCATCGCTAAGTTTACCATATAAACTTTCGTACTACCTTATACCTACTACAAATATATACCTACACTTATTCTATGAATTTACGTAGGTAGATACATAGTACTAACTTTATTATTTGTTGTGATCTTATAGCTATGTAGGTAGATAGGTATGCAATGCAATGCGCAATGTCGATTTGACATCGCTGACAGTTGCGTACCTAGGCAGGCCTATATGATAAATGATAATTATATCGTAGATAGAGCTTTTAACTCTTTAATACTTTGTGTCAGGTAGGTACTTTCTCAAAGGTAGCTATATTGCTGCTTAGACTATATGTAAAGTTTTATTCTATCTTGATGATTAGGTAATTGGCAGTGAATAACAATCGTTCCCGTAAGTGTTATTCTTGCTACTACATGCGATTTATTGTGCAAAAATCTCAGAAACAGGAGCTAAATTTTCTTTATCTTATTATAAACTATTTGTGTACTTAACTTTATCAAAATCCATTGTCCCTACGTGTAGATAGATAATAATAAATTATATAAAAATATCGGGCATCCGTATATATATAGATTTGACCAAATTGTTATAAATGTACATACAAGCGATTGTCAAAGAAAGAGAAAGTAAACATAAAGATGGCAACGTCGCACTCACAAATGTCGTTCTTCCAATGAGGACGCTAAATAGTCGATGCCATAGGTAAATCACGATCAATATATCCAGGACGCCTATAATTTATGACCATGGTTCGGGGTTCAAAAATATTGCGGCACGAACGCAAGAAGAATATCGCGAAAAATAAAATTATCGGAAAATGACGTATCTCACGGAGCTGGCAATCGAAGAGCTAAGCAATATTCATTAAGACATGTTAAAAAAAGCAATGGGAACTGGAGGACGTCGTAATAATGCACCACGTGCATGACGCCAAAAAGCTTCTAGGATGTAAATATATATATATATATATATATATATCTCTCATACCCATGCACACAAAACCTCACACACCATCATACACTCTCTCACACACACTCACACACACACACACACACACCCTCACAAAGAGAGGGACGCTCACTTACATAATTATGCCTGAAGAATTCACACAAGTGACTGTTTGTTTTTAATAGAAAACCTAAATAATGTAAATCCTTAATTGGCCGTAAGTTATATTTGTAATTTCCTCTGTGATGTAGCCAGATTCTAGTTTCCTACGCGTAGTGACATTAGATGTAGCAGGGAAGCTAGGGTCGACCACACTATCTACTGGGAACAATGAATTCATTTGCGATTAAGCTCGCACAGGTGTACTGGAGTTCCCAGATTTTGGTTGCTTACACTTACACACTTCGCATCTCCATTTGCGATTAACCTCCTGATTCATAGCTTTATAGCGTTTTGGCGACAAATTCGCACACTGAAGGTCGTATTTTTCATTACATTAAGGACAACTTATGTAACGTTTACCCAAGATAAAGGCTTAACGGCCATTGCAATTAATTTTGTCTATTTTGTTTAGAACTCAGATACCAGATAATATATGGCAGGTGGTGTTAAATAGCAATAAAACACGGTGACAGAATAGCAGGCGCAATACCGGTTCCTCTGCGTTATCAGTAGTTAGCTAAAACGTCACGGCAGCGATCGGCGAGTTGTCGTAGGTCAGGATCACAGTGTGTTGGAAAAATTTTGAAATGTTTTCCGTTAGCACTAACTGGTTTAATTGTCCTTAGGTATGAAACTTGTACAAAAATGTAGGGCTTTAATTATGCTTTTTATACACAATAATTGTTTAACAAATCGCTATTTTCATGAACTATTGTACTTTCTAGATTCCGAATTAAGTCACGCCATAAAACGACTTAAAAAGAACAAATCTCCAGGCGAAGACGGAATAACTACAGATGCGATTATTGCTATGATAGAGCCGTTGACGCCGCATTTAGCAAGGCTCTTTGACACAATAATCGAAGAAGAAATTATTCCTGAAGATTGGCAACACTCGATAATAACATTGCTCTACAAAAAAGGCGACCCGAAACTGATAGATAATTACCGACCCATATGTCTTTTACCGACCATCTACAAACTATTTACATCAGTTATCCTTAAAAGAATAACAAAAACCTTGGATGAACAGCAACCTCGGGAACAAGCCGGATTCAGGAAAGGGTTTTCAACAATAGACCACATATTCACTCTTACTCAGTGCATAGAGAGATGCAATGAGCACAACAAAATAATCTATCTAGCCTTTGTAGACTATACCAAAGCCTTTGACTCTATTTCGCATACGTACCTGTGGAAAAGTTTAGAAGAACAGGGAATTCAACGGAAATATATAAAAATACTTAATATTATTTACAACAGCTCTACTGCCAAAATAAGGCTAGAATCCACAGGATCAAGTTTTGACATCAAAAGAGGCGTTAAACAAGGAGATCCAGTTTCACCGAAGCTGTTTACAGCCATCCTAGAGTCCATGTTTAGAAAGCTAGACTGGGAAAACTACGGGCTAAACATCAACGGAGAAAGACTCACCCATTTACGCTTCGCTGATGACATCGTACTTTTAGCTGAAAATCACGAGACTCTACAATGTATGATAAAAACGCTTGACAAAGCAAGCCGAATAATAGGTCTACAAATGAATATGTCGAAAACTAAGGCGATGACAAATGGAGAACCGAGACCCATTCAAGCAAACGGCGGCGGCGTCATCGAATACGTCAAGGACTACATCTATTTGGGCCAAACAATTTCTTTTGAAGATGCTACAGCAAAAGAAATCGACCGCAGAATCGCCATATCATGGAAGAAGTACTGGATGCATAAAGACGTTTTTAAAAGCAAGCTACCTATACATCTAAAAAAGAAATTGTTGGATAGCACCATCCTGCCATCGCTTCTATACGGATGCCAATGCTGGGCTCTTACAAAAAACCTGGTAACAAAAATCGCAATTTTTCAAAGAGCCACAGAAAGGTCTATGCTAGGTATAAAGCTAAGAGATAGAGTTCGAAACGATGACATACGGAAAAAGACAAAGATAACAGATGCTGTGAGTATGCTGTGCAAACTAAAGTGGCAGTGGGCTGGACACATTGCGCGGGTGACAGATGGACGCTGGAGTGAGCGGATCCTACACTGAAACCCCATGGAAGCCTGCAGATCGAGAGGGCGGCCGAAAAGGAGGTGGAGAGACGACCTTATCGAGGCAGCGGGCAGCGCGTGGTCGAGACTTGCGACAGACCGAAACACCTGGCACAGCATGGAGGAGGCCTACGCCCAACTTTGGGTGCCCAACAAAAGTAAAAATATAATTTAGTTTATGTTTAAGTTAATACCTAGAAACTAATGTTTAGTAAGAATTGGGAATAAATGGCTTTATTTATTTATTTTATTTATTTTATTGTAAATTATGTATGAATGACTAACGCGATGTTACTTGTATGACTGTCCGCGATGCTATAATTTTACAAGTGCCAAATGCGGGTAGACCTATTAGGCTACTTGTGGCTATAGAGATTTATTATCCTAGACTATTAAAGACAGAGAAACAAACTCTTAAATATAGAGGACGAAGCCAGTACTTAACTGTGTTACATTTCTAAGCTTGCCTATCCTGCTTCACTGATGATATATGATATTTCATCAAATTCATGTCGACGTCTGAAAGTCTACAACAGTGCGATTCTCACGGCATTTTCTGCCTCGCGCGTGGCCTCATCAAGACATGCCACTATATGGAATCATCTGCCATATAAGGCAATTTCGAACCGATACGACTTAGGAGCTCTCAAGAAGAGAGCATATTCCCTCCTGAAAGGCCGGAAATGCATCCTCGAGACCTCAGATCCGTAGGTGACGGTGATCATTTACCACGAGATGAGCCGACTGCTCCTTTACTCTCTTATACCATAAAATAACCGTCAGAGTATTTCACTTTAAATGGTAACATTTACGTCTGACTGAATGAATCTTCCGACATCCTAACCTCTGAAGTAAGAGGCCTCATCAAGACCTGATACAAAGCCTATCTAACATCGGGCAATTATTAACACAAACATGAGCAATATTTAATTAACAGTGTTGCATCGCAGCCAAAGTAAACATAGTCATTTATAGAAGCTTGCAGCATCTAAGACCTGATGATCTTCGGTGTCGCAAGTTTACGAGTAATCGTCACGGACCGATTGCTGTCAACAATGTTGCGGTTTTGATAATGATGCATGATGATGGTACTCGTAATGCAGCTTAGTTATTAGGGGTGCCGTCCGTTCACTTAGGCGTATACTACACGGTCATCTGAATCGTGATCAAGACTCATTATATTCTATAGTATGGGTCATGATACGTACTGACACACGGATTGCGATCTTGATTGGGATAATTCAAGGACTCCAAATTCCAGCTCGTGATCGACCGATAAGATCTTTTTTATGTTTTTATATGCTCTATGTACAATCCTCGTTATTTTAACCAAATTTCGTCCACTGGTTGCAATTTCTTCTTCGTTTTAATTATAATGCAAGAACAATAAAAAAGCAGGATTTAGACATGTCATCCATGTTTTCAATACTTATATAAGTGTACCTCGTTGGACGGAGATCTTGATCGTAAGTGTAGGATCGGCTCTAGATCACGATATCTCTATTACTACTCAATATTCAACTATCGCGATTCAGATCACCACCGTGTAGTATGCGCCTTATGGCTCAGTCCGAAAACATGTCGAAATTGTCACAATTTGAGGCAGAATCGCTGATGAATTAACCTACGTTTAGATTGCAAAGCCTTGTTCATTTATTCAACAGTTAAGCTAAGCTGCCTTGTTGCCTGAACTGAGGATAGGAATTGCCTAAACTCACTGCCGACATGGTATGGCAATTTGTATAGGTACTCACATTTAAGTAACCATACTTAGCCCCCTTTTAGGGCTCAGTCCCGCAGGACATTTATATCAAAGACGTAGATATTTTTATATTATGTATTTAATTTTTTATTATATATTTTACGTCACAAACTATATACAACACTACAAATACTACAACAAAAGTATGTATGTAAGAAAGGCAATTCCAGGTCCAAAGATAATCCTGGAGCATTTGGATTATCTTGCCCACTACCAGCTGCCAGCGTGCCTAGCTGGCAGCATTGCAAATTGCAATCCAACGGAGCAATGCTTATTTTTAAATATAATACTAAGGCTTATCGGTTATACTATTTACTAATTCTTATTCTCAACATCAGAAAAAAAGTGCTTAAATTATATAGTAAGTAGCTATTTTTCTCTGAGTAGGTACATCTGTAAACGACGGTGCATGCCTTATTGCAATAATAAAAATCTAAATATAACAAGAAGCTTCTCGACGATTACATAATTACTTAATTCGAATTTTAAGTAACGTGTAGCTATTTAATCAGCTTCACGTGCCATTTTTTCAGGACGTACCTACATACTCAATTAAGAGAACACTCTTTGCCTCTCTGAAATTACTTGTCAAGTTATATTTCCCGCTTTTTTACACGATTTTTGTAGATATGTCTTCGAATAACAGAAAATTTAAAATAGTGTAATATTTCGATGAGTGTAGCTATTTCGTTGCTTCTCATCATAACGGTTACCAATGAGAGAAAATAAATATCACTTTAATAGGAAAAATGCAAAATTGAAGAAGGCTTTTAGCAACCAAACAAAAAAGGTTTAGAAATTGATTATCTCACGTGTGAATATTAATTTACCGTAAAAGCTTAAACGTTTAAGTAAATACTAAACAAATTAACGAATCAAAGGGCAAGGTTTTAATAACACATAAAGTGCCTTTCGATAACATGTTTTCGCAGAATGGCACCTTGAATGTAAATAATACAACACTGGATTACCTCCATTTTAATATAATAGAGGTTGTTGCATATTAAATGCCTACTCACAGATTGAATTGATCTCTAATAACCAATAGTTGTTACCTATAGTCCAAATATTTATATTTATTCTATATCACACATGTTACGATTTCTATGCATTGTTTTTTTTTACGGACGACAAGGATGTTGGCTGCTGCTGTTGGCAATACAACTCCACCGGACTTTACGCATTGTTTTCGTTCTCCTCGCTGATTTATATTTGGCTGATGCTATAGACCTACTCCAAATTTATTTTTACCGAGAAATGGTACCGTCTTTGACAAGTTATTTCACTCTTTTGAGTGTTGAAGTCGGTTCCACTTTTCGGTAAAAAATAATTGTATCCCTTGTTACTTACGGGGACGATTGTCATTCATTGGCAATGACTATATCATCAAGATAATAAATAACTTTTCAGTTATTGGAGTGTAGCTCAATAAAGGCTTTACCAAATTTGATGAAATTTAAATGGGACCACACGACAAGCATCAGCTTTCAAATAAAAAAAGAAACATCAAAATCGGTTCATCCTGTTTTGTTTTAACGCATAGCGTTGTCTCTTCTGTTTTGACATGAAATTAATCCCAAATCAATTTTGGCATCGCCACTGTTACTATGGTTACCAATTAAATATGACGGATGATCGTAGACGTAAAGCAACAAGAGAGAGGAGTTCGAAGCGTTCCTTTTTGTCAAAACACAAGCCCGTTTGAGCATTTACATCCAACAATACTATTTGCGCTCGGATTTCTAACTGACAGAGTCCAGTCGTGCGAGTGTACGCTCTAATACCTAAAATGTCAACTTTGATGGGTGATCGCTAGTGGCATTATCTAATTTCATTAATTGTTATGAGTCCCTTTATCCTCAATACCATCATGACGATTATAAATACTCTTTAGTTTTATAGGTATTATATGTCAGTAATATTTTATTGATAGTGAAAGTCACTAGCGTACGTGAAAATGTGCGTGTTTGTTGTGTAAGTTCATTGATTGTGCTGTCCAAGCGTGCCGCTTTGATTGATCGATTTATAAGTGTAAATTATGGCAAGCTTGTATACAGCGCTGCATTCAATGTGTGTTTTTTGGTTTTGCTAGACGGTGAAAAGGAACCCCTTTTTTTGCATATTTGTTTTTGCAAAAAAGCGGTCTCCCCTCACTTGTTGCTTTTTATCGTAAAAATCGATTAAAATAAAAAAATAATGAGCAGCATTTTTTATTGCTGATAGGCTACGCTTTGACTATAATCTCATCTAATGGTAAGTGATTGACGTCTGATGATGATGAAGTCAGTAGATAAGAATAGGCAAGAACAGCCGTCGTAACATACCATTAGATGCTTGGTAATATATTTTCTACTTGAGGGCCAACAACTATGAAGCCTATCAATGACTCTAAAAACTCCCGCCATCGCATCATGCGGTGAAGTGTAAGACCGCGGTGAGATTCTAACTATGGACCTCCTGCGCATCAATACAAAATAATACCACTTCTCACATCAACGTGAATATGTTGTAGCCGCACACGTTTAAACCAATTCTTAACACCCTTAGCCGAAAGGTGTTTTCTCAAAGAGGGTTGTGGTCTGGAAGGTCCATAACCTATATTGGAAATGTTTTTGTTGGTACTACTATCTACCCAGCTGCCGTTTGTTTCAGGGCTGTTATGGTTACGTTATAGCACCCTATAATGAACACCTGGTTCCAGCATCATCCCCGACGACTTTATACGTGGATATCGCCAGGAGACAGCATCAGAAACCAAATCGACTACATTGCCGTACCAAAACGATGGAAATCGTGCGTGATAAACACCAAAACTAACCCAGGTGCCGACTGTGATAGTGATCATTCCTTGCTTGTCGCAAAAATGGTCAAGTTAAAAAAGTGTCACCGACTTGTCGATAAGAAAAAGCGTAGGCTTACACCTGGAGCTTCCCCTAATTTGTATTTGCCGGCCGGCCGGATTTGTGCGCATATGTACAAAACGGCTAGTCGTTCGGCTGTCAATAGTCGTGTTTACTAATTTACAATAAAATCTGCGTAAGTCCAATTTTCATAATGCAAACGGTTTTCGTAAGGATGAATCCTTGGCTATACGAGAAAAAACCCATATTTTTCTGAGATAACAGAAAGTATGTTTAATATTTTTATGAAATCTGAAAGCAGCTCAAATTACATTTTGGCGCCAAAATATTACGTTATTTAATAATAATCTCGTTACTACTTCTACAGTAATGAACCTAGAAAGCTGTAATTTTGCATATATATATATATGAAAACAAGTCAATGACGAAGTTAAAAGAAATTAAAAGGATAAGGATTGAAAAGTTTTTTTTTGTGTTTTTTTTTTGACCCTCTTGTGTGTCCAGAACGGATTTCCGGTCGTCTGAAAAAAAGGTTTAGTGTGAAGCTTGTACTTATCCGGTCGTTATTATTCAAACTTTGTTAGTAAGCTAGTATCCTTGGCTATACAACTCAAAAAACCGCATCACTCTACGTTAACGAGAAGTTATTCAAATCGTGAAATGAAAATAAAAAACTTTCACTTGATACATTTTGCCGCGCACACTCACCGATGGAAACTTACGTATTAAATAATCTCGTAAGTACTTTTAAACTACTAAACCTAAACATCTGAAATAATTCAAGTGTATAGATTATAATAATATGTAAATAATCATATCAAAAGAAGAACCAAAGCCGAAGGAGGTATAGTTTTTGAAAAAAAAAAATTTCGCTTCCATAGAGTTTTCCCGCCAAAATTCTTAAAAAAAAATCATAAATAATAAAAACGAGAGTAAAATCTCGTTATTACTTTTAAAATATTTATCCTAACAATCTGTAATAACTCATGTGTAAAGAACATGGGTAAGTCAAAGGAAACCGTGCGCCTTTGGTTCGCTTTGGCATACACTTTATTTTTCAACCATTTTATCTTCTCTTTGTACTCTATGACATCACACCAGGTGTCCTATCATGGTAACACCAAAACCTACTATGAGAATTTAACTCATTCGACAGTAGAACTGTGGAAGCCCTCGTTAGGCGAGGAATATCTTAACGTCAGCTTCCAAAGTGCCACGATCTCACAAAGTATCTTAGGTTTAATTAGTTCCTTCCAAGTCGGCCTGTTCGAAAAACCTGACTTCCAAAACAAAACCAGTTAAGTTCTCTAGTTGGACCAGTTAGTCAGGTTAAAAGGAGTGTGGTCTTTTTAGGGTTATTGTATGTGCGTTTCTTTATTCCAACATATCTTAACATGGCTGAACAGATTTGGATGTATGGGATATTGTTAGAATCCTTACATCACACGCATCAAAATCATTCGTGTTTACAAAACTTTGATAAATTTGCTTTTTTTGATAAATGTACCTATAACCATTTATGTACCTATAACCATTTATGTACCTACCTGTAATCATTTATTTATTTCTACCTATATCTTTTCATTGAATGAATGAAATGGATTTTTTTGTTAGAGTAATAGTTCATAATAATTGTAATATTTTACAAATTATTGATCAAATTTATTTGGTGAAATCATTGATATGTAAAATTCTATAATCATCAAGTTTAGTCCTTAGAAAGTGAAATACTTTTTAGCAAGTTCGTCCCATTTAAACTTTGAAGAAAATTAAGTAGTATATATTATCGAAGCGTTAAAATTTCATTTACTTTGGTCTAGTAATATTTCAGTAATATTTAGTAACTTTTGCCAATAACCTTGTATAAGTGTTTACCTAAAGTTGGTACAATATGACTTCTTAAACGACACAGAAGACAACACCAATGACATGGAAATATGTTTTCCAAAATAACTTGCATAAAGGACAAATAAAGGACATAAGTATTTATAGATTAGAAACGTGCCTCTGTTTTAAGTTTTAAGACCGGCCTCCTGCTTCTTTCCAAATCTCCTTGGAAATGCTTGATTGAATTGGTAGGATATCCGCTAGCTTTCAACTAAATTAGAGCAAAAAGTTGGTAACAAGTGGTGTTGTGCACCCATTGTGAGTGGTGGCATGCTGTTTAATGTGTATTTTCCCTTACTCGCATTGTACGACACCCAAGGGAGCATATTGAACAATCCTTATAGGTAGGTATATCCACTCTACGGCTATGTAGATATCATATTCTCGTAAGCACTAGTGGTTCTCGAAGCTGTAAACTTCGCGAGTCTGCCCTTGCATAACTTACAATTGATTAAAGGTTCTCTGTGCATTCGCTGATGACAAAGTCAAAAAATCATAGATATTTTCCGAAAACTGTAAAATTAATTTGACACAGGTAATTTGCGTTTCTTCATTACCCTCTAAGTTTATCGAATAAATAAGTTGTTCTGACAAAAAAGTTGCTTCTTGATAAGGGTTATTTATTATTATAACTTAAGAGTTAGACTCTTGTCGGTGCAGCTGATGCAATGTTCTCCATTTTGTTCTGGCGACCTGTTTTACCTCTTTGTAGGACATTACATTGACTTGTTGTTTTATTTGGCTCATGTAGATTATCCGTGGCTTACCCCTTACTCGCTTTCCTTCTATTTTCCTTTTGTTTTAAATAAAGTAGTCATCTCGCAAAAGGTGGCCAATCATTTTCCCCTTCTCTGTTGTATGGTCCTGAGTAAGTTGATAAGGTAAGTAACAAAAATTGTATGCAACCTTTTTTTGAAAATATTTCGATATGGAATAAAAAAACATATATTTTTTTTAAGTAATAAAACCCAAAATCTCCGTTAATTTGAAAAAAATCTAAAACTGAACGGACATCATGGGGATCGTATGGTGAGATGACAAGTTATGATGAAATTCGTTAAGGTCATAAAATTTAATTACGAGATTTTGGTAGGCAGTTTGTATATTGTATATATTGTTAATTTTTTTATATATATAGTTTTTCTTGCTTTCGAACTTTAGCTAATCTAATTTTAGGCTGGAACAGTTTGTTTATGTGGCGTTGGTTATAACTTATAATCATGCATTTTAGTTTCAGGTCCATAGTTCGAATCCCGCCGCGGGCTTGAGCTTCACCGTATGGTGGAAGGGCTTTTTGCGAATGCCCGCCTGGATAGCGACCACCCTCAAGTAGAAAATCTGTCGCCAAGCACTTAACGGTTTGTTCCGGCATCAGTCCTTGAGAGCCAGCCTTGTGACGAAATGAATCTGTTATAGGCAGAGGTTAGTCCGCTTAACATCAGGCGGGCCTGGAGCTTGTTCCGTCACAATCTACTATATAAAAATAAGTCGGGTTTTCCTTCCTGACGCTATAACTCCAGAACGCACGAACCGACTTCTACGGTTTTGCATTCATTGGGAAGGTCTCGGGCTCCGTGAGGTTTATAGCAAAGAAAATTCAGAAAAAAATTGTTTTTTTTATTATTTTTTCTTTCGATCGAAAAGCAATTTAACGAACATATGATTTATATATTTATGATTATTTATTTATTTATATATTTCGCTTGCGCATTCAAACGAATAATCCTGACATCCAAATAACTAAGGATCTTCGGCGAAATAACAACATCTTTGGCGGCTTGATGATATTGTTGGCAGGCGATTTCAGGCAGACGTTGCCAGTAATTCCCCGTGGAAAGCCTGCAGATGAATTGAATGCTTGCCTGAAGGCATCACCTTTATGGAATAACGTAAAAACATTATAATCGCTAACCACTAATGTGAGAGTTCAACTTCAAAATGATCAAAGTGCTGCACAATTTTCCAAACAATTGTTAGCTGTTGGAAATGGAAAAGTCCCAGTTGATGCGACATCTGGATTAATTACTCTTACCAACGACTTTTGCCGATTTGTATATAAATTATAATCATAAATTATAATTATAGACTCTCAATTAGCTCTTATTGAAAATGTTTCCCCAAACATTAGTGAGAATTATCAGAATTATGCTTGGTTAAGTCAACGAGCAATTCTTGCCGCAAAGAATAATGATGTACACGCACTGAATTTCACCATTCAATCAAAAATTGCTGGCGATTTGGTGACATACAAATCCGTTGATTCCATAACAAATCGCTATGATGTAGTAAATTATCCAACGGAGTTTTTGAACTCTCTGGAGTTACCAGGATTTCCACCACATAACTTGCAACTCAAATTTGGGACAGTTATTATGATATTGCGTAATTTGAATCCACCGCGACTTTGCAACGGTACTCGACTTTCGGTAAAAAGACATATGCCGAATTTGATTGAGGCAACCATTATTAACGGAAAGTACGCAGGTGAAAATGTATGTATTTCTCGAATACCAATGATTCCGACTGATCTTCCGTTTGACTTCAAACGATTGCAATTTCCAGTTCGCCTTGCGTTCGCAATGACAATTAACAAGTCGCAAGGCCAATCGCTTAGTGTTTGCGGGATAAATTTAGAAAATCATTGTTTTTCACATGGGCGTGTTCACGAGTTGGGAAACCATCCGCTTTGTTTGTGTTAACGTCAGACCAAAAAACAAAAAATGGGGTTTACCAAAGAGCACTTCAATGGAACGGATAATTTGCGGACACGTATAACACTTCGATTCAATATTTACTTTGGATTCACTTTCATTTACTTAGAGAAATTCAACTAAATTACACTTCATTTTTGTAATCGAAATGAATTCATTACTGTTGTGAAATGAAATAATTTTTTTCCTTTTCAAATATAAAACAAAAAAAAATTTTCTTCATCTTTTAATCACCAAACGAAATGTTACATAAAACGAAGCCATCTGGTGGCGAAACGGAGTTCGCCGGGTTTGATAGTAACATTTAAAAAAAATGCATGTCTTAATTTTTTGGTAGGGCTTAAGAGACTTAAAATAACCTACTGAACATGAATATAGCATGCTAACAACATTAGAAAACAAAACTTATTGATGTGATTATCGCTCAGCACGCGATGGTGCTTGTAACCATATTATGAAATATGAATTACGAGAGAGGGCCAAATTGGGGCTCAAAGTTTGCATGAAAGTGCTACGTTTTTGAAGTTAGGAGAATGAGATTCAGTACTGTGTTTAATGGCATCAAATTTTAAAAAATTATACCTACTAAGAATTTTATGAGAGAAAAATTATAGTACTGAAATAGGGTTTAAAAGTATATGAAAGTCTTATGTCAAGCTGAATTTTTCAAGCATGTAGCTTATAGGTAGGGGACATCGGGTAAAAATGAATTTGCAACAGGTCAAATTAGGGTATGAAATTCCATTGTTATTTAGTGGCAAGTAAAACAGTATTAAGTTTAAGGATTTTAAATTAAAAATTATCGTCCTAAGAATTTTACGAGAGGAACGAATTATATATCGAATTAAAAATACTTTTATAAGCTAAAAAGCTACTTTTCATATAAACTTGAAATTTGGCAGATAGGAATTTCATTAAGGTGATTTCCTGATGTTGTCACTTTCAAAGTGGTGATTAGTGGAATATTTTATATTCAAATTTTTTAATATTACATATGGACGTTTTGGCAACAAATGCGAGCCTAAGGTTTTTTTGATTAAATTTAGTAACTGTATTTTAATTTGTTTTTGGATCTCCTCAAAAATAATGAAATTTCACGTCAAACCTTCGCTAAAATGTGACTTATTATATTCTGAACTAATCCGTTTTACATCGGACTATGGCCGATATATTCATAAGGATGAAAAGTATTATTTTCTATGACGTTAGAGATAGTATCTAGGTGGAGGGTAATTAGGGAAAAAAAGGCTGTGGATAATGACAATGTAGTCAAAGTCTTGATATCGAATAAATATTGTTTAAATTACCAATAATATTTCTAGAATAATAATTTTAAAATGTTCCGCTTGTAAGATGATTATCTTAATATAATCTATATACCTATACACGCTGGTGGCACGACTCTTTGCAACATTAACGTTGGTTCTCAGGCGTGCTTAATTAAAATATTCTCAATGTTTTTGACCAATGTGGCCATATTCATAAATTCAAAGTAGACCTTCATTGCAGCAACAACAACGTATAGGTAGGTCAATGATATCCATTAAATCAAGGTCTGTGAGTGTAAAGGGCCTGACCATTAAAAAAAACTTGATTTCAAAATGTGAAGTGATAAATTCCGATGGATTTCAAAACGTGCAATATGTATTTTGGAGCAATTTGAAGTTCGTAACATTAAGCTATTGTTGTTCTTTCTTTCACTGTTATATGCTCTACAATTCCATATAGAGGCGCACACTGATATTTCACGGCGTAAAATTCTAAATATATATACATATATATATATTTAAGTTTGTTAGAGTTATCTTACTATTGTACTTGATCAGGTAATACGCGAGATTCGGAGAATAATTTTTACTATATACATTGTATATTTTTTAATTACTTATTGAATATATTACATTGAAACGGTACACTTATTTTCAATATTTTTTACTGTTTTAGAGGTTATTTAAAATGGGCAAAATATCTAAGGGTCAATTCCACCAAACTTGGATAAAACTATAGAAACGTGGATAACTTTTATGTCTGTAAACAAAACGATAACTTTTATGTGGCAAAAGAGCCGAAGAAGGACTCTCTACCACATCTAAATGGCTTACCCAGAATTTGCTTACCCTAAATATCTCTAAAACTAATTTTATTACTTTTAGTAAATATAATAGCAGCCAACCTCATTCCGAATATAGCCTCAAAATACACAAATGTAACCTCGTTGACTCTTCATGTGACTGCCCTTACATCTATAAAGTATCAACCATAAAATACCTGGGAGTCATGATTGACCAATGTATGTCCTGGCATGCTCACGTTCAACTTCTCATGACCAGGGTTCGTAAATTAATTTGGATTTTTAAAATTCTACGTCATGTTGCATCAAAAGACTTAATTAACCAAATCTACTTATCTTTAGCACTATCAATTCAAAACTACTGTATACCAGTCTGGGGAGGAGCTACAAAGACCAAGTTCTTGGGACTCGAAAGAGCACAGAGATCTTTATTAAAAGTAATGTATTTCAAGCCCTACCGATACTCTACAGATATGCTCTATCGAGAGTCCGGATTGCTATCAGTCAGAAAACTCTACATACTAAATGCCCTTTTAAAGCTACATAGATCTCTTGAATACAACCTGACTAAGAGAAGAAAAGGTAGAGTGGAGTAGCTGCTAATGTCACTACTCGCTCTCGTTTTACATCGAGACAGTATGCCAAGCAATCTACCTACCTCTATAACACTATAAATATAATAATTATAATTGCAAAAAATTTCTCAATAAATGGCTATTGACGATAAGATACGAAGAAGTTGGAAAGCTTTTAGAAGTTGTTTCGTAACATTCATTAAAACGTAAACTTTACACATTTATCAAATCATTCTTAGTAAATAATACGGGATAACTCACGTGAATCAGTCAGATAGCTCCGACTATAGTTTCAACCACATTCGGTGGTCTTTTTCAAGGAGAGCTCGGGACGCCCGCGATGACGTCTCGCTTAGTTAACAGTGCTATATATGAGTGAAAACCACGTTAGCTTTCATTCATACTACTACTCACATCATTATACTCTTAATCACATACTCACCATCCTCCTTACACACCCTTACACAAGCCTACACTTATAACTACACACTCGTATACTTTGCAAACTAGAACTATAAACATAAATACACTCTCATTCACACTCTACATACTTATACAAAAGATAACCTAATATTAAAAATATATATATATATATATATATATATATATATATATATATATATATATATTTTATATATTTATATGACGTTTACGTCATTCATAAATGCTGTCCTTGTACTATGGCCCAATTTCACCAAATTCGCGGATAACTAAAGATTATTTATACTATAGACTATTATATGACTATAGAATATTATAATATATAGACAACAAATTATGATAGACCTTTGTTACTACGTTGTACAAGACATGAAATGATGTTGCAGTATTGTAAGTATGCCATAGTATTGACTTTTATGAAATTTGACATCAGGCAAACGGCTGTAGCATAGTAAAGATTCTTAGTTAACATTAAAAACATATACCTAATTACCTACCTTCGAATTTTGTGTCATAGAGCTAAAACTAAAAACAAATATGGCCGCATAAGCACAGTTGATTGTACATTTTAATTCGATGTCTACGCTGCTGCTGTCACATGTCATAAAAGCCCAAGGAGTTTTCTTTTTTGCGCGACTGAAAGCCAACAAATTCAAAAACTGCCACAAGGATTGACGTTCTATGGTTTAAAAGCCTTTCACAATTTAATGGTCTATATATTATAATATTCTATAGTCATATAATAGTCTATAGTATAAATAATCTTTAGTTATCCGCGAATTTGGTGAAATTGGGCCATAGTACAAGGACAGCATTTATGAATGACGTAAACGTCATATAAAACAAAATAAGCTATATGTCATTGCTCATTAAACGACTGCCCATAATGAGTGTAATATTCAGGGTACCTACGGGTATGTGTAATTTGTGTATGTATATATGCGTTTCTTTATTCCACCATTACTTATAACCGCCTGAACAGATTTCGATAGTATCCTATATCGCTAGAATCCTTACACAATCGAGTGTCACTGGGTGTAATTTTTGGGCAGCACAGACGTGTTTTTTAATTTTTAATAATATTGCTTATTTTAGGTACGTCCGTTGCATAGTGCAATTACAATATTGCGCATATTACCAATGATATTACCTAGGTAAATAATAAGCGCCATGGGGTGCCAACCTAGAATTATAAAACATAGTTAGCTTCCTGTGGGAGTTCTTAGATGTGACTATAAAGGAAAAATGCCAGAAGGTGGGCATAAGCGCCTTCTAAAGAACTGCCATCTTACACTGCGATCCTCAAGACACCTGCGAAGCGTGGGGATTACGGCATCCCTCCCTCAATGGGGGAGGCTGTGTTGAGCAATGGACTATCCGACTGAAATTAGATACTGTCCTATTGACAAACAATTATAACGCAACATTCAAATCACAAACTTCCCACGTTTGTTTATTTAACCAAACTCGAAAGAAGAGCTATCGAAGCTCATATTTCGTCATCGCAAAATGCATAAAACATTTTGAAACGAATAGATAAAATATCATAATGTTAATATTGACTTAATTTGGAATAATTTGCCTAAAGCGTTTGAAAATTTTGTAACATTGAATGCAACAAAAATATATCTATACTAGCTAACTCACAATTGGACCGTCATGGTACAGTCGCCTGCAATAAGAAGTATACACTTCGTAATTTTCAAAATTGTGCCAAAATCTTCTGTTTCTCTTAATGTACACAGAAGTATCTTATGTGTATACATCTTATTGCAGGTGACTGTACTTATAGCAAGTTATGCAGAGAGCCGTACAGCACAGAGGCCCTACACGAAAACAGTTGCGCAAGGGCCCCTACTAAACGTTACCTAGTTGTCGGTTGAAGATGATTTGTTTTACGTAACGTACTCGTACGTTGTACGATGTATTAGCACGTACCCAACTGTAGAGAACATATTTTACAGTCTAATGCTCTGTGCAGGCTTCTCCCAGGGTTTCTAGTGGATAAAGTGCCATAGACAATAATTTGGATTTTACTATTGATGTATGAAAAACAAATTTATTGATTTTACAAGGTGTAAACAAAAGAAAATTATTAATAACAACAAATATTTCAAAAATATTTTAATTAAATAATTAAAATAATTTTTTAGAATTTCTTCATTAAAAATCTTTAAAAATATATCTAGTGACATTTCCGTCTAATTTTCCTGTTGAGAAGAAACTCTTGATCGTTCGCTCGAAGAGTCAAGACGTCCCGAGGAATCTACGTGTAGAAGCGAACCGCGTGAAAAATTCTTCCGATTTGGCTGCATGGCGTTTGTGATGTCACGTCGGCGTAACAGGAAAATTAGGCGGAATTGTCACTAAATATATTTATAAGTATTTTTCTAAAATATTAATTTTTGAAATATTTGTAATTATTAAATATGGATTTCCGCTAAATACCGCTTAAATCTATTCATTAACATTATCAATATCAAAGTGCTATTTCAGGTGAGAAAAACAGTTATTTTGGGTATAAATATGATTCGTCCGGTATCACCAACCCAAACTCAGAAATCAGAGACTGTATTGTGCCTGCGATATGAATTTAGTAGACAACCAGAACTATCAAAAGCGACCATTACGAGTTCAATATAGAATCATATTGAGTTAGCAGACTGAAACCCTGAAGTATATGTAGAATGTAGACAGTATTTTACATAATCGTACTTCGCTGACTGGTGAACCTTCTTGTACGAATTATCATCAAAATACAATTGAAGCAATGATAGTAATAGCTATGGAATGCCATGTCCATAGTCCATAGTTCGATCCCGCCGCCGCCGCGCCGCCGGGTTGTGTGATTCACCGCAAGGTGAAAGGGCATTTATAAATGCTCGCCTGGCTCGGTACTACACTTGAGAAGTCACGAAATCACGAATTGCTTATCTGTATAAATGATGTACGCCCCTACTGTACTTGAATTATACTATAAATAAAATACTTACGCGTTGCATTTTGTAGATAGAATTAAATGTTGTAGTTTAAACTTTAATCTACAATTGTTCACAAATAAGAAGAAGGAGAATAACTGCTGAATCTATCTATCTATCTAATAACTGTACTTTTAATTAACGCAAGGTACTTTAAAAACTATCCACAAAAACGGCTAATATTTACATTTATTTCATAGGTATATCATTGTGTCCCGCCTATAGTTTTTATATGCGTAACCTATTGTTATTGATGTCTAACAAAAAAAAAAGAACCATAAAGATTGGACAATTCACAAAAACATAATAAGTAAACTCACTTACCTATGATCCTGCAAAAGTAAAACGACCCAAAAAAATATCTTCTTTATTGGAATTTAGTTAAAAAATACGGAATCCGGCAAGAAAGCAAAAAAGTCTAACAAAGACAGCACAGTTGAACTATACGATAGTCTATGGCACGGTCGTGAGAAAGGTCGCGCTTATTGCAGAGTTGCGTCTTAGGTCACAGATTAGGTAACAGCTACCAGGCTGTGACTAACTTATCTAGGTCTGCAGATTCTGTGCATAATGGAGACTTAATTGCAACATTACCTTCTCAGTTGTCAATCAGTTATATAAACGTAGCATTGGCGAAGATCTTTTCGACACGGACATGTTTCGAACTAGCAGTCAGCAATTATAGCTGAGTGATAATAAGTATACAGACTGCCGTGGCGTAGGTTCGATCCCCACTGCCAGTTTGAGCTTTGTGCTGGTGGAAGGGCATTTCGCAAATGCTTGCCTGGCTAGCTACCACCCTCCAATGGAAAAATCTACCGCGAAACACCCAACAGCTGTGTGTTCCGGCAGCAGCTCTTGAGAGGCCGGTAAGAAATTACATGCAGGCACATGAGACTTAACAACTGTTCATCTCAGGGTGATTGATAGGCGCAGAGCAGTTCGTTGAACTGCATATGTTAAAGGCAGAGGTTATCGCTTAACATCAGGTGAGCCTCGTGAGTTTTCCGTTGCAATAAAAGTGAGCTTTGTTTGACTTTTTTATTTTATTTATTTACGTAAGCGTGATTCATCATCGATCGCATCATCACTTGACATAGAGAGATTGTGGTCAAGAGCTACCCAGTGCGGTGTAAAAAAAATGCTCAGAGATAAAACACACATGTTCGATGACCAGACAGGGACATTGTTAATGTGTGAAAGTGCCAAACTAATGTGAATACCGCCTGATGATAAGCTTCGCCCCTGTCTATTAAAGTTTCAGTGTCACCCTTCTCGTTCTACTTGACTGCACTGCGCTCGTCATTCCGAGACATTAGTGCTTCATATTTCAAATTCCAAGTGTTCAAATCTGTGTAATTTTGCGTGCATGACCTAGAGCCTTATTTGTATTAATATAAGATTTTCCATACAAAACGATTTCTCTCAAAATCTCGAATATTAACGAAAATAATTAATTTTACGGGGTAAGTTTCTTTTTTATACTGGACTGAGTAGCCCTTGACCACTCTCACCTGATGTTAAGTGATGATGCGGTCGATGATGGAGCGCGTTACCCAGAAGATACCTGTTCACTCGCGTTTTGAAGACCCCCATATTGTACTTAACTGGAAACACAAGACTCAAAACGGCAAACCGGAAGCATAATATATAAGCATATGCGCCGAGTGTGAACACTAGATATATATAATATACAAGTAAACTACGTTTCATTATCACTGACACTAACTTTAAGAGGCCTTTTACATTTTGCAGCCCTCTCACTCGCACTTTGAGACATAATTTCAAGTAGCTACAATATGGTAATGATTTTTTTAACTGTGGTCTGACATTGTATCGCTGCATGCGACTGTAGATGTTCTCGACTAATTTTCATGTTGATATCTGTAATGGGGTTTCCAAAACACTTAATTTATTTATTTAAAATTTGGGGACTCTAATTTTTATTGGACTCAACATGTTACAAAATAAAAATATGTTGAGACCATCTATAGTTAGAAAAATAATGTCACACCACATTTTAAAAAATCATTACCTATTTTTTTCTATGTATATGAAATTATCTTTAAAAGTGCGAGTGAGAGGGCTGCCAAATATAAAAGGCCTCTTAAATAGAAAGCCAATAAAAGGAGGAGGTTCTCAATTCGTGTGTATATTTTTTTTTCTTTGTTATGTTTGTTACATCAGAACTTTTGTTTGGGTGAAACGATTTTAAAAGTTCTTTTTTTGTTTGAAAGGTGACGCTTTCAAAGCTTTTGCACCTTGGTTTGGACCCATTTAAATTTAATTAACACCAGACCTGTCAAGCCGTTTTTGAGTTACAGTCCAATAACTAAATAAGTTTTCTCTTTAATAATTTGTAAATGTAAGAAAACAGCTTAAATTATGTAGTTTTAATAATTTTGCATTCATTTATAGTAAAAATTAAATTACAAAATTCCTAACATTAGTAATATTTAGAGTAAATGTTTTTTTTTCTTGAGCTTCAAATTTCAATAGTAGATTGCAAGACCTCCTGAGGATGCTTCGTGTAGAATCGAAACGCGTCGAAAAAATTCTTCCGGTTTGGCTGCGTGGCGTTTGTGACGTCACGTCGGGTTACCAGGAAAATTAGGCGGAATTGTCACTAGATATATTTTTGTATTTTTAAAGTGTTTTATTAAAATATTAATTTGATGTTTTCTTAAAATATTTAAAACATATTTGTTATTATTAATTAAATTTAGGGAAATTTTTAGTTAGTTTTTTTAATAATTACCTTATAGGTATTTATTTACTACCCTGCCAAACGTAGTTGTTATTAATTGTTCTATAACAACAGAGTATTTTACAACGAAACATTTTTAGACATATAACTTTGTTTACACAAATGGTTACCATGGTTACAAGTCATTCCGGCCCTAGAGAAAAAAACAGTTACAATGAGTTTTTCCCGCCCTTTGGTGGGAAGGAGCGTCTCCCACCCGCTACTCAGATCAAACAAACACTACTTTCCGAGAAGGAGAAATAAAAAAAAAATTCCACGCAAAAGGTTAAAAAGAACTTTTCGTCGCAGATTTTCAATACATAATAATAAAAACCTTTCCGACACACAAGCTCGGAAATGTGGTAAATATGTATTATTAGGTGAAAAAAATATTACATTACGTCAAATAATAAAATCGGACGATTTTTATTACTGCAATCAAATAATTTAAGCTAGTTTTATTTGATGAAGAGCCTCTAGTCAGTGTACAATTTATAAAAGTAATAAATAAGGAAGCAATAAAAGTCGTAATGTTATTTCCTAACACATATGGTTATTGTACATTCAACACAGTTAAATGGCTTCATTGTTTTCTGCTGTAACGACTATCGTAAAATATTAAGGACTCTCCATGTTTTTGTGTACTTTATGATTTTCACAACTACTTGTCAGATTCTTGTTTCTTTCCTCTGTACCTAGGTATGCATATATATATAGGTGTAACAGTTCGAGTACTGGTGGTGGAGTAGGTATATATATACACTATCAGGTGGGTGGGGGGGGGGGAGATCTAATCAGTTTTAAAACTACAGTATAGACTAGATGTTATGGTTTATAATTGTAAGCAAGAAAGGAGTATAAGATATTGAAAAAGATAGTTAAGGAAGTTGAATAAGCAGAACGAAAGGATATGTTTGACAGAAGGCTTTCTGAAGATTTCCAGTCAAATGTAAAGTTTTTCTGAAAAACCATAAGAACAGCTCGAGGCAAATCAAAAAAACCTCAGAGCTGAGTCAAATCAGAAGTCATGATAGAAGCATTATAAAAGGTGAAGAATGTGTGTTGAAAAGATGGAAGGAGTATATTGAAAGTTTATTTGAAAGAGAGGGTACACTGGACCAGGTTCCAGGAACTTGTGTAAATACAAGTGATGATGACAACGAAATAAGCATGGATGAGATTTTGAAAGCGTTAAATGGTATGAAATTAGGGTAGGCTGCAGGATATGATAGAGTGTCAGTCGAGATGCTGAAAGCTGGACGAGGCATAGTAGCTAGTCTATTGCACCGCCTTTTCAATTTGTGCTGGAGGAGCGTCCGAGTACCAGGTGACTGGTGCAAGGCTGTGATCGTGCCGCTATATAAAGGAAAAGGGTCGCAACAAGTCTGCAAGAATTACCGCGGAATCAGCCTCCTCAGCGTCGTCGGTAAACTATATGCGATAGTAATGACTGAAAGAGTGACAGATGAGAAAGTATGGGATGCACAAGCAGGGTTAAGAAAGGGAATGGGATGTGCGGATCAGGTCTTTTCTTTACGATGCATAGCCGGAAAATGCTTGGCGAAAAGCCAAAAGGTCTATTGCGCTTTCGTAGATTTAGAAAAGGCTTATGATAGGGAGAGTAGGCATGAACTGTGGTCAGCGTTTTCTATGCATGGGTTGAATGGTAACCTGATCCAAGCGCTGAAATCCCTATATGAGGATTCCAGTGCTTGTGTTAGGATAAACGGGACATACACTGATTGGTTTAACATCGAAAAAGGTGTTAGGCAAGGATGTGTAGCGTCACCGTGGCTGTTCAACTTATTCATGGATAATTGCTTGACAAACCTGAAAGACAGTGAATGTGGATTAAGAATGAACGAGTTACTCATCAAATGTCTTCTCTATGCTGACGACCAAGTGATACTTGCGTCGTCAGTAAAAGAGCTGCATGAGATGGTAAATGTTATGCATGAGGCTTTAAAAAGAAAGAGAATGAAAATAAACGTAAATAAGACGAAAGTTATGGTGTTTGAACGAGATGATAGAATGAGCGATTGCAATATTATGATTGGAGGTGAAAAAGTGGAACAAGTGAAAGAGTTTGTATAGGTACCTGGGATTCATGTTTACAAAAGACGGAGAGTGTGAAAGTGACATAGAAAGGAGATTAAATGCTGGAAACATGGTGAACGGAGCATTGCACGCGTTTATGAACAGTCAGAAGGTGTCTAAGAAGGCTCGTCTGGCTGTTCATGGAGGAATGTTGGTTCCGACGCTAATTTATGGTAGTGAAAGTTGGGTATGGCAGAAAAAGCATTAGAGTAGAATAAATGCAGTGGAGATGAGAGCATTAAGAAACATGATTGGAGTCAAACGGAGTGACAGGATAAGGAATAGTGTGATAAGAGAACGATGTGGTGTGAATGAGGATGTAGTGTCAAAAATTGAGAAATGTATGTTAAGATGGTTTGGACATGTAGAGAGAATGAATGAGATGAGACTGACTAAACAGGTATACATGGGACAAGTGAATGGAAGTGTTGGAAGGGGAAGACCTAGACGAACGTTCCGAAATCAAATTGAAGACGTTTTGAAAAAAGGACAGATCAGGAGTACCCTAAACCGACGTTCATGTATGAAAGGATTGATGAATGTAGATGAAGCAAAACAGATATGCAAGGATCGTAGCAAGTGGAAATCTGTGGTCTCTGCCTACCCCTACGGGAAAGAGGCGTAATGTTATGTATGTATATGTATGGTTTATAATATACTCAAAATTCAGATTCCTAGTTTAGTTTTTGAGATAGACCCCGTAAGAATATATATTACAGCACGCCATTTATTTACTTCTTGATTAAAAAAATTAAATATATGTACTCTATTTAACGAGCTCTAAACGATGATAAAGGTGAATACAAGTTTCTTTTCATTTTTCATACTCGGAAGTAGTGTTTGTTTGATTCGAGTAGCGGGTGGAAGACGTTGCATCCCACCTAAGAGTGGTAAAAACTCATCTCTAAGATAAACACTTTCTTCTCAAAGGCCGGAATGACTTGTAACCATGGTAACCATTGATGTAAACAAAATCAGGTATCTTAAGTTTTTCGTTGTAAAATACTCTGTGGTTATGAAACAAGTACCTAATAACAACTACGTTTGAATTTACGTAAACGCTAAAAAAACCAGTAATAATATCTCAATGAAAAAAACTTAGTTTACTAAAGTTTAGACATAATTAATGTGACTTTGTGTAGTTTGTATATTTTATATAAAAAATGATTTACTAATTCTGATTATGAGCAGTGTGAATTTAAAAAAAACACCTGTTAAGGATGATCCCCGAGGTTGACGCATTATGTCCCATATTTGAAATTTTTAATAATAATTTATAATTTGACAGGCTAATTATAAAAAAATTAACAAAAATTTCATTTAATTTCAAAAATTGTTCACTCCTCAATTAATTTTATATAGGTAAGTATGTATCTCCTACTCATGTAGGTACTACTAATGTTATTATAATTAAAATAAATATTAATAACACGGGTGAAAGTCATCAACTCCTACTTGGACTATAGACGTCTAAATACCTCGTATGGGAATTGATTCCTTTCGACCCGTGTACAACAATCTAGTACTTCAGGGTTCATGTATGTATGTATGTTTATGAGTTGCTTTATTCCACTGTAACTTACAAACGGCTCAACCTATTTTAATGTCTGAGACATCGTAAGATTTGTATTGATAGCGAGATATAAGGGACAGAAAAAAAAAAAAAAACAAACTGGCGGATTTTATACGTTATATTATGAGAGAAATATTTTTTATTCATACCGAGGGGTGTATCAAAATGAAGGGCTTTAAAAACGATTCAATAAAATATATACTTACATATAACTTGCAATTTTATTTTCAATTGAACGATAAAACGCTTGACGAAAATAAATAATTTGTAGTCCGGTTTTTTACTTTTTTTATTAATTTATACTTATTTATTCATAGTTAGTTTTTTAGATTCAATAGCTTACTGGAATGCTTGTGATAATATAGAGTAATTTTGTCCTGTTGCAAGTAGTAGTAACTCAAATTAGTTTTTTAAGAATAGCAGATAAAGTTATTTTTCTGGTTGTGCCCCGTCCTTATGGAAAGTCGCGCGAACGGTTCGGGCGCGACAATAAGACATACCCGTCCGGTAGGAAAGGACAGACCTGTCCAACTCAGGGCCTATCGCAGTAACTTCCCTTCTTGTAATAGTGATCATGTGAATTATCAACAAACAGCTCCTAGGTTACCTTGGTATTTCTCAACAACTCAACGAACGGCAATATAGCTTTCACCATAACCATTCTCCTGGGGATCTCTTGTTTTACCTAACACACCGTTCTGTTGGGCTTAAGCCTTGGAAAACAAAGTTGAAACTTTTGCAATTGGCCTTGATGCCAAGGTAATTGATCGAGTCCACATGTGTCACATTTCACGCGAAAATTTTTGCCTTGAGACTTCAAAAACAATTTCGATTTGTTTTAACATTTAGCTTGATGGGTACCTGTAGATACAATGTAGTCTGTAGATTTTCTGAGTTTAAAAATAAATATAATATGTTAATTGAATAGAATACAATTTTTTTTTTTATAGAACATAATATAAACATGTAATATAATCTCAATTTGAGCAATGGCTGTCAGAGTTATACAATATTCTTGTTAAGGGTCTCTCGATTCTTTCAAATTTTTGTCACGAATTTGTAATTACTGTCTGTGTATGTACCATATCGTCTAAAACCCATAAATTATGCATGAGCACGATGTTTTTTTAATATAATTTTTCTTTTTTACACTGAATCCCACACTAAGATTAATCCGTGTGTCGTGGGATTCAGTCTTCTTCGTTCAATCGCTAAGTCTAATCAATATGTAATGTACTTAATTGCCTTAGAAACAATGTTATCTGAAAACTTTTAAAACGGGTTGCTGCGATATGATGTCCTAATAGAGCAAGGTCAGACGCACTGGCTCTTTTTAAATTTTTAATAGCAAGGGCATATGTATATCGACGTTCCTTTATATTCTGCGAAAGCGGTACCTATATTATATAAATTCTATGCACACTTAATGAAATGACTCACATAAAGACACCGGGCAATTACTTAATAATCATTATGTTATAATAAATTGCCATTGTAACGCATTTAATGATTCAAGATTTTAGGCGACCTGGTTTCGCAAACCTTTCGCTGCGCTTTCTATTCACGGTATACCTACCTATCTTTAGGAGTATTGAGATTCGGACTGTTATAAATAAATCTCTACCACGGTAATATTATAATATTACCGTATCTCTACAATATTCAATAACGGCAAATAAATTGTAGAGCATGCACTATCGGATTATTTTTCTAATACGGGCATTGTTTCCATATTAAATTTAAAAATGTCGGAATTTCGAAATTTCGTAATTTTCGTGTTTTTTACAAAAAAAATTAGGTATTTTGAAATAAAAACTAAAATAGGAAGAAAATCAGACTTTATTTAATAGGTACATCAAAAGCTCGTTGTGACTCTACGATATACTTACTACCAATTTATTACTTAACAAACATTAAATGAAATAAGAATACCGAACATGCGAAATCAAACTTATAATGTTATATACTTAAAAGAAGAAAAATATCGAAAAATCGATATTATTTGATTTAAAAGCGTTTTCCATCACAATAGCGTTAAAAAAAGCCTCCAAGATATATTCTTGGTTCCGGTTACTCCAACTATAAGTTTACTTTGCAAGTTACATCTAAAATCTTTCTTCTGGTGGACGCTGTTAGTAAGTTTATTTATTTATTTAAAAGATCACCAACACAGTGTACACCAATACATTGAACTAAAAAAATATATATTGTAGAATTAAGCCAAGTGTCACACAATAGGTGAAGACAGCATGCATAATATAGTAACAGAAAATGTTTGCAATTAATGTTAAAATGAATCTATATAAGAAAGTACACTATGAAATTAATGTTCTACTAATATAAAAATAAATTGTATTGTAATAAAATATAATGGATATAATTTGCTAAGCTTAGAATATTTTAAACATGTTCTTGTAATAATAATAATCAAAATAAAACTGTACTTTTATAATTAAATTTCAGAGTAATATTTACGAAAATAAAATAAAATTGTTTACGCATTCTTAAAATCAGGATGTCAGAGACTTTTTGAAGACAAGGATGTTATTGGTGAATATGTCAACCGATGTAGTGTTTGCTGCGTTATTGTACTGTCGAACCAATCTTTTCATAGACGCATTGAAACCAAGGTTAGATTTAGATACAGCTACAGAAAATAAGTTGTTACGACGCGTGGCTCTAGGCAATTTTAATGGTGCAGAGATAGACAACTCCGAAAGTAAATATGATGAGTCTATGATACCGTGTACTACTTTATACAAAAACATGATGTCGAGTATATGTCTGCGATGAGAAAGCGATTCCATTTTAAAGTGTTTCAATCTGGCGTCGTAGTTTACGTCGTAGTTGCTGCTAATGTTTTTGCAACCAATAACACCTCCTGTATTTGGTAAGATGGGTACATATTGCTGATGCTGAGGTTGTGTATCGTTTCATTTAGCACAATGAGAGTCTGACGGTATTCAGAAGTGTAAGTTGTGTCATTGACTAAGTAAGCAACAATGACTTCTGTTTTACGGTCGTTGCTTCTGTGGTAAACAGAATAGTAGGATATCAACACGGCGATTTTTTATGTAACTATATTTATATCTCTGAACCAATAACTACGATTGTTAGTTTTTTGGTAAGGTGTATGTATGCTCAGTATGGTAAAATAAAAAGATTATGAAAATTAAATTTAGGGCCCATTTCAGAATGTTCGAGTAAGTTCCGGTTTAACTACCCAGAACATATTTAATAAATAAAACACTATCTTTGCGTTTCACAGTCATCGATTTAGCCTATGCATCGGTTAAAGCTTGAAACGCGCTGCCATTCTGATTCTTATTCTACTTGGGGGCGATAAGTCCTGCACTGACGTCCCGCTTGGGGTGTTTTGTGCATTTGTATTATTCAGTTATTTTAAGCAGCGGTTTCTTGTGCAACCGCTGCTTAGCCATTTTTTATGTCGTGTCAGCTTCATTGAAAGCATAAGGCTGACACGACATAAATTGTCAATCGATTTAGATTCTTTATTTGTTTGAAAGTTTTTATTATTTGCCTAAAAATAACGTTGCATGCAATATTCTCTGGTTTAGTGGTTATATACCTGCCCATTTAAATCGCATTATGTTAAACATTGTTTCAAAATTATGCCTGAATGTGAAGGTAGTTCGTTTCCCTGTATCATCATTAAGGTTATGGCCACATTGTAAGTCATGTCATGATAAAACTGTATCGAGATTAGCCTTAATTAGACATTCCAGATCTTCTTTTTTGTTTGTTGCGTGTGATCTAATAATTGTGACTGACACTGCAAACTAGATTGGCATACACTTTAATTGGAAATTAGAGTGGCTCTTCCAGCGGTGGATTGGGACGTTTTTCGTGCCATTTGACTACTGGTGGTGTAATAGTCCTAATCCTGAGCGTTGCGCGCTGCAGTCGAGAGCCGAGCCTCACAGACATCGAATAAAACCTTTTTGTACCTCAATAAATTACCAAAGTTCAAGTCACTACTGGTAATTACTCTAATAACAGGTCTTGCTGTCTGTCTATAGATACATAATTCAAATACAAATTATTTTATTGCATTAACACAGGTTATATACAAAAAATAGTCTTATAAATTGGGTGAGCGCTGTGGTATACCACTAAGGTGTGCAACATATCACATTTTTGACTTTAGTAAATTATATCATACAATATTAACTACCATTATATGTAAATTACAATAATTAAATTTAATAAAATACATATTGCTATATACTAAACCTGTGTTTAGTATAAGGCGGTGTCGAGTCCGTGCTCGAGCCATTGACGGGGATAGATCCAACGACCGCAAAATCAGCAATTCGGTAGTCGACACTCGATCACTACCTCAAGACCATTAAATATATTTGCTTTTATTGTAGCCGTACGAGCCAATCACGAAGGTTGAGTATACAGATCGTCGCACCCACACAGCAGGTGGGACAATAAAATAAGACCACAAACACCGTATGTGACGTTGCACAATTTTTATATATAAAAAATACGTGTCACGTTGTTTGTCCGCGATGGACTCCTAAACTACTAAACCGATTTTAAATTTGATTTACATACCGTGTGCAATTTGATCCAAATTGAAAGATAGGATAGATTACATCTCAATTTATAGTCTCAATTACCCGTGCGAAGCCGGGGCGGGCCACTAGTAGATTATATGAAACAAAGTAGAGGGTAGGATTAGGTTATATGTGTTATCGGCAATCTATATAAACTGGTATTCATTATAATATAATGCCTTAAACGCTTAGGCAATGTTTAAATAAATTTCCAAAAATTACTTACTTTATTACTTAATTTACCTAGACACTATACAATACCATAAGTAGGTATAGCCCGTAAAGTGTTTAATTAGGTATGTAGGTATATGCGTTCTGCGAGTATGTTCAAACAACATGAAAAAGTTCTTGAGACAGAACGAGTCGAATATATTGATTTAATTATTTATAAAAATAAACTTAAGGCTTAGGATCACGCCAATAATCTTGAGAACTTGATTTTAGATTTGGCGAGCGCAGGATGCTTGACATCAGATTTATAATAAATTAATTAAAACTATAGATAATTTTTTTTACCAAAAAATGGAACCGATTTCAACACCCAAAAGTGTAAAATAACTTGTTGAAGTCGGTACCATGGGAGTTCAAAAGTACCTATTATCACAAAATTGTGCACATGGTACCGACTTCGACAAGTTATTTCACACTTTTGGGTGTTGAAGTCGGTTCCATTTTTTGGTAAAAAAAATTTTTTCACTCTTTTTAGTGACCCTTGCTTCCTACGGGATCGATTCTCATTCATTGTCAACGACTATATCATCAAGGTAGGTGAATATTTTTCAGTTATTGGAGCGTAACTCAAAAACGGCTTAAATAAATGTTTTTGAGGGTTTAACACCACGGGTCACGGTTTAAATTTCATCAAAATCGGTCATTTTGATGAAATTTAAAATGGGACCAAAAGACAATCATCAGATTTCAAACAAAGAAAGAATTTTTAAAATCGGTTCACCCATTCAAGAGTTCTTAGGTAACAAACATAAAAAAAAACAGACGAATTGAGAACCTCCTCCTTTTTTAGAAGTCGGTTAAAAATAGGCAGACCTTTAGTGAATAGGATTAATATAAGGCCCCATAATCTCCATATGCTCCTACGGTGCCCAAAGTTACGTTAATTGAAGTAAGGTTTTCACGAGAGGAGAGTGAATTAAGGAAATCATTTCAATGATTATGTTACATTACTAGATGAACTAGTATAAGCTCTTACCTATGTATAGTAAAAATAGTTATGTTTTAGTAACTTTAAGGCTTTTGCGACTTGAACACATAGTTATAAGTATTTAACGGGACTTAATCGCGATAAAAACATTTATATTTTTATTTATTTACCTCGACGTTTCGACCAAGTTGCATTGGTCGTGGTCACGAGCGGACATAAAAATATAAATAAAAATATAAATGTTTTTATCGCGATTAAGTCCCGTTAAATACCTATCTAGTTATGTTTTATCGTGATTCCTCTGTAAATCGATGGCAAAAGTATTATAGACTAGTCGTTCTCTGGACATTCAAACTGTACAAAACTTTTATCCAGGTTTACCGAATAGGATGGAACGGATATAATTTAATCCTGGTCTGATTTGAAAATTCTTTCACCATCCTACTTACATTATCCCTGATGAACTGATGATTTTTGAAGCAGAGATGGCTCAGTGGCATTGTCTATGGACTGCCACGCAGCAGGTCCATGGTTTGAATCCCGCCGCGGGCTTGAGCTTCACCGCATGGTGGAAGGGCATTTTGCATATGCCCGCCTGGCTAGCGACCACCCTCAAGTAGAAAATCGGCGCGGCGGTAAGAATCGAACCCAGAACCTGCAGCCCGGTAATCCATAGCTATCACTGCTTAAAAACAGCAAACAATCATCTTAACCGATCAGTATCTTATTCATAACAATAGAAATGTATTGTCATGTCAATATATTCGTCCATATCTAATTATAATTATCCATTTGTAACGGATTGTCTGGAAGAGATCGCTCTCAGCGATAAGACCGACCATTGTCACACCTACTCTTCCATATTATATTTCTAAGTTTGTAAATTTGTATAGTGTCACTAAAGTATTATCTATCTATATTTACAACCAATCATCAACGGTTAATATTCTATCTTTGCCGCATGCACTCCTGTTGCATTTGTCTCTCATAGACCCGTTAATATCAATACATTTTAAAACTAATATATTACAAGGAACTTGTCTGTCTACTGTGATAAAGCTATCGGCGACTTCTAATCGCATTACAATATAAATAATCACGGTTATAAATATCTATCGTGATCATGGCGCTTGCAACAGTGCCGAAATATCGGGAGCTCAAAATTAATCAAAAACACGGTAAATATCCCGTTGGTAATAATAATTATAATCTACTCACTACACTACATTAGGTTATGATACGATTAACAGACCAGATTTCAAAATAAAATATCGGCCGCAACTCGTTGCATCATTGATCAGAACCATATGATTACACAGAACCCTGATGACCTAGAGCCCTAAGATGTCGAACACACCGGTTCCGGAGTTAAGCTGACCTATACTACAGGTAAAGGTATACGCAAGATAATATTTGTAACTTGTGTAACGCTATTGCTCTCACCTGCCCAGGATCCGAACTTCTTAGTTAGCGGCTGGACCTCTGCCGGAAGGAAGTACGGCATCATGTACGAAGACAGCATCTCCAAGACGCTCCATAAAGAATCCATAAGCGCCAGCGCCAAAGCAATTGCTCCTATTACGGCCAAAACAAACAATATTGGCACACCTAACATCTTAATATAGACAAATTAAGTCAAATCACTGTTAAATAATATAAATTTAAAATATAAACGTCAGTTTTCGAAAATGGAATGTGATTGCAAAGGTAAGTTACACGCGTGTTTCTGTTATAGCAGCATGCCGCGCACTGATCTGGCGACATAAGCGCAATCACCCACCTACTGACCTAGCCTAGGGACACAGTCAACTCATTACGTCACAGTTCCGGCCATTGTTTCTTTAGTCTACTGTATTAAAAGAGAGCAGATTAAAATTAGTTTAACTTTATTGTAACCCAATAAATAAGAATCTAAATTGGAAAATCAATATTGTGTTGTTAAGCGCCTACTGTGCCTTTACTTGCAACGTGCATAAGTTACTTTAGTCATTGCTACTTTTGTAAGGCGCTCTACGACGCACGGCACGATGCGGTTCTGCTGCGGTGATAAACGATGATGATAACACATTTATATAATCTCATTCGGTAATTTTCTAGTAAGTATGAAATGAAATACAGACTTTTATTGGCATATAATATTTACTTACTAAAATTAAATTAAAACATTATTCTCCTAACAAAACAATGCTTTAAAACATTTTTTAATAATTAAACTTAAAGTACAATGTGTCCCGACCAAGGAGGTTTCAATTCAATTTACACATTATCTGAGGTGAGCGCGCTGCGCCCGCAACGCGGTGCTTTTATTATTGCAATTTATTTAGTGGAAGCTATGTACCTATAGCCATGAGATTAAATAAAGTAGTGTATGCAACTGCATACAATTAGGTATTAAAACACTCGTGTCATCTTATTTTGAAACTCGCCTGCGGCTTGTTTAAAAATACTACACTGATGTTTTAATACCCTCTATTATATGACAGTTGCATAAATAAACTACTATTATCTGACTTCCAAAAACAGAAAGAAGTTTATCAAGTCGATATTAATGAAACTGAGTAGGTACTATAAGTGAAACATAACACTACTTGTGTTAGTCAAAAAGTGAGCTCAGAAGTCAGTGTTTGAACTTTGAATCAACATAGACCGACTTCAACAAGTTATTTTATATTTTTCAGTGATAGACGTAGATTGCGGTCTATTTTGTGTTGTTGTTTTGTAAATGCTGACCTCGCCGGACAGTTTATATCAAAAATGGTCGCATACCTAACGGTGAATACTGTTTGACAGCTGTATTTGAGAGCCAGTTTATAGAGTAGGCCTGGTCAGCTAAAATAATAAATGAAATGAAATGAAAAACATTTATTCACAATTAATAATACAATATAGATATGTACACAGAACATAATAAAATTTAGGTACATAGGTACTGACTTTCCTAAATAAATCGTACCTACATAGAATTGGTGTTGAACGGGTTTCAGCTCAGCATTGTGCCAATTGGGTAACCAATCAGCGCTAGTTTTCAGCCGCGACCGGAAAGGCGAAAAGAGACCAAAACAAATAGTACCATCAATGAACTACATAAAATATATTTTAGTACTAAATCGACGAGATATGCAAATTTCTTCTTTCAGTTGACAATAGCTTTAAAGCCATTCAACCGATTTTGATGTACTTAAATGGAATGAATTTGCTATGGTGAACCCAACTAAAACATGATCATAAAATGGAATCAGGAAAACGATGTATTGGAGACGACAAATAACTTATAAATTGTATTAAATTGATAACAAAAAGGAAAATCTAAAAAGAGTACGGACCCAGAGTCTGTACATAGTGCAAAAGATTTAATAAAAAAATATTTTAAAAAAAAATATTAAGTATACTGTAATATACCATGTAATATACCCCGAAATTATTAATGTTATGTATACCCAATATGATTTATTTTGAGTTATGAATAAATTAGCATTATAATATCAGATTTGTGTGTTTACTGCTAGGTTTATGTGATAGGGCTTGCATGGTGGCAGGGTATTTTGCGAAAGCCCGCTTGACACATGGTGGTAGGGCATTTTGTGAATGCCCGTCTGGCAATCTGAAGCACAAAATTTGTCAACAAGCACATAACGGCGTTTTCCAGCAGCTGTCCAGTAAGTAATTCTAGGTTAGCCGCTGAACAACGTCTTCGACCACATCATCACTTACCATCGTGAGAGATAGTGGTCAAAGGCTAGCCTGTCAGCTATAAATTAATAAAAGTGAACTTTTATGTAAGCTAGAATAAAATAAAACATTGTTGGAATTTATTTATTTAACTTCATATACTCAATACTTAATTTTAAATTGCCATAGCCTGGAAAATATATGTATAATCTATTACAGCAGGTTATAATTATCGTATTACTGACCACGAAAGTATTTTAAAGAACTATAGTTATTATTATAACCGGGATATTAATCGTACATATTTTTTATTGTTTATGAGTTCTCGATATTTCGACATATCGAAAATGATATGTACGTATTCATTTTCGAAATATCGAGAACTCGTCAACAATCAAAAACACGCTAAATATCCCGGTTATAATAATAACAATATTTAAAAGAACATACTTTAAATATTATCAAGGTCATCTGAGTTGACTGAGCTAAGTAATGTTATTATTCTACAAATTATAGAATTTGCATTACACACAGAGCACACAGCACAGACACAGAGTATCTACTTAAATATAGATTAGGAATCTGTGGTATAACATTATTGGTAGCTATTATCTACGACTACGACGAACGAATTTGCTTCAGCCAATGTTTAGGGGTCAAAAATAAGTCTCAAAAACGAAAAACGGTGATATGTATAATGTTATGTCGCATAAAACACATCCTTAGAGAGAATTCAGGAAGAGTACATTCAGTATTAAGATAGGTTTGCCTTTGACCACTATCCCACCTCATGGTAAGCGATGATGTGGTCGAAGATGTTGATCAGGCTAATATAGTTGCCTCTCAAGGACAGCTGCCGGAACACGCCGTTATGGCTTGGGGACAGATTTTTTGCTTGAGGGTGGTAGCTACCCAGGCGGGCATTCAACAGCATCGCAAAATGCCCTACCATCATACAAAGAATGTTTAAACTAAGAAACTATTAGGGTATCGACAGAGCTATCGATTTACAAGAGTCATAATGTAGGTACACCTAAGTAGGTACATAAGAAGGTATAAATTGTAAATCGCCTGACTGAAAGGCCTGTGATTACTCACTTGATATACATATCATTTTTAAGTACAAAATAAGAAGATTTAAGTAAGTATGCTCAATAAGTACATATGTGTACAGTACATATAATAAGTATATTACAGTTTATTAAATTACGTACATATATGATGCATTATCATCTTAAAAGCGACATAGTCGTATTTTGGTGCGAAACTGTTCAATATATCAGATCTCATTATTTCCAAAACAATATAAATGTCCACTATCAAACAGTTTCACTAATAGTTGGAGGCTTGACTTCTGGATCCACCTCCTCCTTCAGGGTCCTCATGCCCTTGAGCCGGTTCTTCACCAAGTGGTACGGCGCTGAAACAAATAATAAAAATCAATTGCTGTCATCGAGATAATACGTTACACTAGAGAAGACATTTGAGAGAAAAGTCTCTGCCATTTTTGCTAATTTTAAACTTTTGTGCACTTCAGCGCTTTACGAGATCGGACTGCAGTCTAGAACTAATTATATCGTCTAACCAAACGATCCAAACACGCAGCTCCACAACGCTACAAGCGTTACACAACGTAAGGTACCTTACAAGGCTAATGTTTCGAAGAAAAAAGTTCGCTTATACAGCGCTTAAGCTAATCGAAGCATCTAACCAAATTATTGAAACATGCAGTGCTAGACTACTTCTGAAGTATGGCTTCTCAATGCCAAAGACTATCAGCACACAGAACGGACATGGTTTTTGTACCTACGAAACTTGTGAAGAGTATATTAGGTAGTTGAAAATAGTAAAAAAAAGTAAAACTGAGGGTCACTAACTGCACTATTTAATTTTTGAAAGTAAATGTACGATTGGCTTTTTACTGGAAAAAAAGAGCTACTAACCTAGATTTTATATTATGCTAATATAAAATCTAGGTTTAAAAAAGTAAATCATATTTTTCATACATACATTTAAGTACATATTATATTTTTTAATTAAGGTTTTTTTAATATATTTTATTCAATCCGAATTTACGAGAATACTTACGGTATTGACCTAATGTAATATATTTATGAGGGGAATAATAAAGCACTTGATCAAGTCGCTTTTCAAATATTTGATCCAAATTTTTCCAGCCAATTGGGAGTTATGATGATAAACAGACACGTCAAACTTTTTTCGTCGTGAGTAAAAACTAGGCAATTGACTGAATGTTGCTAGTTGTCATATCTGTCCACTTAATCTATGAATTTCACTCCGTTAACATGGTTGCCTATGCGGTCATGAAGCATTGTCTTTCGCGATTCTCGACAAAATAATAACGTATTCGAGCGTGTTTAATACCAAAATCTGAACTTATTTGTGAAAAGTGATTCCATCTAGAAAATTGCTGTTCGCTTATCTCACTAATATCGAGAACGGCTGGATATAATATCTAGCTCTTATGCATAAATGTTAAATTTTGCATCTTTCGTATCTAACAAATAAAATTGTCTTATTACTTCGCATGGTTTTCGGATAACATAAGTATAAAAACCATTCGAAACCACTGTCCAAATGTAATATTATCAATTATGACATTAAAATATAATATTAAAATAAATATACTATTATCGTGAGAAACTCGTTTTTGTTAACAGTACATTTAATAATTGGCAGTTATTTCTTTCAATTAAATTTATCGGGGGGAAGTGAGATCGTGGGTACCTGAGACGGGGGAGTTGACATTGGAGGCGAATGCAACGAACCCCAAAATCGGTCTTCAAAACATTGCACTCGACAACATGATTTCGGTGGTTATTTATGACACAACTTTAGGCACATAATTTTGTGGTCGTTAGCGCTATTATATATGTTTATTGCCTTCATTTCGAGGTTCCGTAAAGGGTAAAACGGAGCCCTAACAATGAGACTCCGCTGTCTGTCTGTATACGAGTACCTACGTCACGGGTATCTAGCTCGTACAAAACGAACCAGAAATTTACATATTTTCTGTGACCCAAATGCATGTTTGCCTAGAAACTCAATTTAATTATTTTTCAGGAGGGTATGAATGTTTATGTTATGTGCATGAGTTATGAAAACATTCATGCAGAATCGATATGATGGGGACTGTGCAGTGTAATCGTTCTAGAGCAGGGATCGCCAAATGGTGGGCCGCGTGACCGCGGTCCGGATGCAGACTGCCGACCTTTATTGTATACAATTATTTTTAAAAAAAATTTGAGTAAATTTAGTAGATTTCTATTCGACAACACTTTTTTTCAAATGTGTGGGTGGTAATAAATACCCAGTATAGGTAAGTACTAAATATATGTATATGAGCCTGCGATAGATATCTTATCTCATATAGATGTCTATAAATACGCGTTACTTTGTTGTTGGCAACTAAAATTTTGAGATGAAAATATATTTTTTGAATTTTACTTTATTTGTTTTTGTGTTTGTTTATATGTATTTGACGGAATAAGCACGAGGACCACCAGATCAGCGCTCACCGCGGCTACACTGGACAGCGACGCGCTCCCTTTGAATAGAGTTTTGTATAATTACATCGAGCTAAGTAATAAAAAATATTATAATAAATTACAGGCACAATATACTTTATACACATACGAAAATATATAAAAAAAAATTGTAAGGACTAGCAGAAGTCAACCCTAAGAGGTTGTTAGCATTTCACCCTGTACCTCACAATATTTGTCAAGCAGCATTGTCCAAGGTGAACTTTATCAAAAACAAACGTCGAAGCTTAGCGATAAGCATCTCCAAGATTGCATGACAATAACCTGCACTTACTTAGTTAAAATTTCGAACGGATAGTTCTTAAGAAAAAAATAAAATTTTCGCATTAATATTACTCAAATGACCTTGGTGCTTGCTTCACTCGTTAATATTTAAAAAAATAATATTATGTACCCTTTTACATATTTTATTTCTTTATTGATATTGTATCTAAAATACATATAAGTATTTAAGATTCAATATAAACAAAGTAGGCTTCAGACCTCACGGATCACGATGGTCTTATTATGCGGTCCTCAAGTGAAAGTAATTGGCGACCCCCGGTCTAGAACTCATTCATTACAACACAAACATAATTTTACTTAAAAATAGCTTTTAGCTTAAAAACAAATAATTTCGAAGCAGTGATGGCTCAGTGGCATTGGCTATGGACTGCCGCGCAGCATGGTTCACCCGCCGCGGCTTGAGCTTCACCGCATGATAGAAGGGCACTTTACGAATGCTTGCCTAGCTAGCGACCACTCTCAAGTAGAAAATCTGTCGCCAAGAACCTAACGGTGTGTTCCGGCAGCAGTCCTTGAGAGCCAGTGAAATTACAGGCACAGGAGACTTAACAACTATGCTTCAAGGTGACGGGCGCAGTGCAATTCGTGACTTGTGATAGTGAGCCTTATAGGCAGAGATTAGTCCGCTAAACATCAGGTGGGCCTCGAGCTTGTTCCGTCACAATAACATAAAACAATAAAATAAGAAGGGGGGCTGCCGCAGTTGTCAATTTAAGACCAATATTGGCAACGACGGGGTCTATCACCTATCATATTATCTAATATTTACAGTATAATTTTGGAAAGACTACCCATATCTATTTATAAATATCTCTTTGTAAAGCATTGTCTGGAAGAGGTCACTATCAGCGTTTAGTAATTGTCACACACACATTTAATAATAATGTTTTAAGTTATAAGTTTGTTAATTTGTCGATATCTATAAAGTGTTACCTATCTACACTCGGTTCCAAAAATAACGGGTCAGTCACATAAACCCGAATATCTCCCGAACTACGTATGCCATCCTAATGAAACGAAGACTGTTCAATTGAGAATTTAATTATACAGATAGAAAATAAAATAAAACTTAGTTGCACCTACAATATTAATCTCTAAAATAAAAAAAAACTAAAGTAGTCATATTTTTCTTAAGATTAAATTTTTTATGATTGTTTTTTTTTGCTGTTTTTCATCACTTTCTTCATTTAATACTTTGTATTGCCTCCACGAGCTCTTCTGACATGTTCCAGGCGATTAGGCATGCTGTACACCAAATTTCGGAGCCGGTGCTGAGGAATACCTTCCCATTCCTCCACCAGTGCTTGTTTGAGCTCGGGAAGCGTGATTGGTGGGGGGTTTCGACCTTTCACGCATCTCTGAAGCTCGTCCCCGGCGTGCTCGATGGGGTTTAAGTCCGAGCTTCGCGCTGGCCACTGCATGAGTTCGATACCGACCTCTTCAAGGTAGTCATGTACAATTCTGGCGGTATGGGCGCGCCAGAATTGTACATGAGCGCATTATCACGCATTAATATGCCATGCCGGTCCATCCTGGCCATGAAAAGACCTACATGTTCATTGAGGATCTCTTCCACGTACCTATCTGCATTTAGAGTTCCATTTTGAATGAGCACCAGCTCGGTGCGGGCCTCAGCAGAAATCCCAGCCCAAACTTGTAAAGAGCCTCCACCGTACGCCACTTTTTCCTCCACACACGCTTGATGGAAGCGCTCCCCTGGTCTTCTGTACACCAACTGCCTACCATCATGCTGACTTGATATATGGTTTTCCATTTTTGATCAATGCGGAACCCTTAAAAGACCACGACCCGACTCGCTCTTGGCAAGTTTTTTTTTAGATGGGCGGTGGTGGCCGCTCCAGCGAAGATTTTTTAATGAATACTAAAAATAGGCCAATGTTTCAATGAATTTATTGCTGTCCTTTGAAACATTGTAATGGTGATTTTTGGCTCGATGGGGCAACTTTATGATCGTGTGTCACAACTGTTAAAACGGAACATAGCACATAGGCCTGCACGAGCATTCCTCTTGTAGCAAACGAAAGGTCACCATGTGGAAAGATTGCTAAATAAAATTAATGCATACCTACCTATATACTGTCGCAACTCGTTAAACCGGTGGAAACAATTTCGACAATCAATATCCAAGGTCGAAGAGTTCGTTCTATTCAATGTTATTTTGTTTGCTTTTTTGTAATCTCACGCTGTTTCTTAGAAAAGCCGACTTTACTTCCTTTTGAAGCCGAATGGCGACGGGAACGTGCAGAAATCGCTACCTTAGATGATATAATTAACCTATAGTCCTATACTACTGTTCGAATTTCGAAGACCGACACTGATTTAAATATAAATATTCCTTTTTTATTGAATTTACTAAGGAGCAAATTTGTACCGTTTTTGTTCCTGATTGGCTAAGCAGGAGCATAGTGCAGCGGCGATCAGAAAAATAATGGGGACACTGGGGACGCTTTTAATATAATGCAGGCGTGCGCCTCATCAGTCTCCTGTCCTCATAACATAAAAGAAATGGTAAACAGGCTTCCTTACGAAGCATAAGAACTGTCTCGATTCTATAGATTTCTTTTTTAAAAGGTGGTAGCTATAGCATAGATTATATAATAATACTACTATAGCAAGTCCATTATTTGGATTTTGCCTTACTATACCACGCGAAACATGGAACTTCTGCGCGTCTTCAGTCATTGCCACCTTGTTGATATCAGTCTATCTCGGCTATCTTTCTACTAGTAAGAAATAAAGTTATTTTATGCCCTACTTATTTCCTACCTACGTATCAGGCCCAGCTGATTATCTACGGTAAGATCTAGACTAATTGGTAGGTACGGCAAAAACTCTTACAATGTTTTTCGTGCTGTGGTCACTAACGACGCCAGCTACGTGCCAACAACGGTGGTTAGTCCTGTAACCACCTAATTACATTTGCCTACTATACTAATAGGGTCCTGTACACGGATTAACTCCCTTCCTAAATCCGTGGTCCTGCATCATATTATTACGAGACTTGAGGACGTATCTGGACTGGACTGGAGTATATCATATACGGTTTCACATAACTTCGACTGAGTTATCCCATCTTGATATTTTTTTTATGCCTTTGAGCACTACCTCACCGGATGGTAAGTGATGATGTGATCGAAGATGTTGTTCAGGCTAAGCTAGAATTACTGGCTCTCAAGGACAGCTGCCGGAACACACCATTAGGTGCTTGGCGACAGATTTTCAACTTGAGGGTGGTAGCCAGCCAGGCGGGTATTCGCAAAGTGCCGTACCACCATGCTGTAACGACTGCCATCCTAAGACATCAACCGGGACCGACGGCTTAACGTGCCCACCGAATCACGGAAGCGCTCTGTAGTAATGTCACCAGCGGTCACCCATCCAAGTCATGACCGCGGCGAACGTTGCTTAACTTTGCTGATCGATTCAGAATGGCTAAGCAAACTTCGCTACGAGCGCTTCGATTTTATTTTTATTTTTTGTTTATGGGTATTTACTTCCAAGTAGATTTATTTAAATTTCATCAACTTCGGTGAATCAGTTTCAGTTAGATTCAATTACATAATGCAAATAGTTTTTTATCATTCAAGGAATTCTTATTTGTTGTTGTCATTTGTTGTGCAATGACGTTGTTATTTGTTGTTCAAGGACGTTGTTATTTGTTGTTCAAGGACGTTGTTATTTATTGTGCAATGACGTTGTTATTTGTTGTTCAAGGACGTTGTTATTTGTTGTGCAATGACGTTGTTATTTGTTGTTCAAGGACGTTGTTATTTGTTGTGCAATGACGTTGTTATTTGTTGTTCAAGGACGTTGTTATTTGTTGTTCAAGGACGTTGTTATTTGTTGTGCAATGACGTTGTTATTTGTTGTTCAAGGACGTTGTTATTTGTTGTGCAATGACGTTGTTATTTGTTGTTCAAGGACGTTGTTATTTGTTGTTCAAGGACGTTGTTATTTGTTGTGCAATGACGTTGCTATTTGTAGTGCAAGAACGTTGTTATTTAACGCGTGCACTTGTATTGTAACCTAAGGAAACTAAGGATTATAAGAATTATTTATTCATTATTATTAATTGCTTTAGATATAGAATCCTGAGTTCAGCACAGGTTTTAAAGGTACAAACAATAACATCACAATATTTATAATACAAAATTTTGAAGTGTCATTGGGTCTAATGCAAAATAACTTTGCTGTCGAGAGAAACACAATTTTTCACCTCACTGCACTGAGGAAAATGCTGTAGGTGCAAGAAAAACAGCTGAAATAGTGTATTCTTGTTTTTACATTTTTAGGTTAATTATTGTCATGGTTGGCTACATCAAAAGTTAAATTGTTAATTTCGCAAATGTTATAATGGTTCGATTAAAAAAAACATTTCCACGCTAGCTGATCAAAAAGATTTTTTCACGCAGATTTCAAATTATAAACTAAAGCTTTTCGAGCTTATGAGGTAATAAACGTATTTGACTATAGGTAGTAGTAGTAACATAATATACACCAGCCTCGACGGCCTTGATGCCTAATTGCGACTCTTGCCGATGGCATATTGAGCAGTATCCATTGTTGGGGGCGAGATGTACACAATCAATTATGTTCTGTACGAAAGATGCATCTCCGAAAAATAAACAAAACAACCGAACTGACATATAATTTAGCACTGAAAAAATATGAAATAACCTGCGGAAGTCGGTAATATTGTAGTAAAATAGTGTTTTGTATACCACTGTAGATACGAAGGTTATATATATATATATATATATATATATATATATATATATATATAACCTTCGTATATATATATATATATATATATATAACGAACATTTATACAGGTTATACCTATCACTTTCTTAGTGCTAGAAGTCAGTTCCGCTTCTTTTTCCATTGGAATATTGTCTTGTATTGAAAGAATAATGATACGAACGGTCATGAATAAAATATATAGTAAATGCACGTCCAAAATGTGCCATATCTATCTATCTATCAATCTATCTATCATATGTGCTATATCTATCTGGCTAACCATATCCTCTGCAAGAAGGAAAGTTTTTTATATGTTATTCTGACAGAACAAGCTCGTGGCCCACCTGATGTTAAGCGGACCAACCTCTGTCTATAACAGATGCATTTCGTCACAAGTCACGAATTGCACTGCGCCCTCACCTTGAGACATAGTTGTTGTCTCATGTGCCTGTAATTTCTCTGGCTCTCAAGGACTGCTGCCTGAACACACCGTTAAGTGCTTGGCGACAGATTTTCTACTTGAGGGTGGTCGCTAGCCAGGCGGGCATTCGAAAAATGCCCTTCCACCATGCGGTAAAGCTCAAGCCCGCGGCGGGATTCGAACCATGGATTCGAATTCTACTGCGCGGCAGTCCATAGCCAATGCTACTGAGCCATCAATGCATCAAATTTACCCGTTTAAATCCGCCTTATGTAATCTTAGTACCTATATGAGACTAAAATTATCGGGATTGAAAATGGCACGGATATCCAGAATAAAAGTAATTACCCCGTTCTCTGCAAGCACGTACAATCTACTGACATTATACCTGTGATCAAAATCTCACGCAATCTTGCATAGTATTACAAAACAATCTTGCTACAAAGTTGCTCTGTAATATGACTCGATCATTATTACACAGCAATTTTATAACACAATATTTCTATGTTATAAAATTTAATAATTTCTGCCTGATTATATAAAGAGCTGTCATGATTGTAATCATATTTATATCAAACCTTGCGGAACGAACATAAATACAACCAAGAAGTGTTAAAATTTTTTTTTTTAATTTTTCAAATTTTTCAAATTCATAACTATAATTTGAAACCAACTGCATATTTTTTTTTTTATAAGCTTTTAATAAACGTAGTTGTATAACTTGTATATTATATATTTTAAGGAAGTTCATTAGTAATATATTTGTTCATTAGTAAAATATTAAAACATACCCCACGTTTGAGATTGGTGTTAACAGTTTCAAAATTTAATGAAATTTTAAAAATGAACTGAAAGGAAGTAAGTTTACTAGTGAGATCACGTTTCTCTTTTGTTCAGTTGAAAATAAAACAGGGTCTTGCGCCTAGTTTCATTTGATTTTCATATTTTAATAATTTGTTCAGAAGAAAATAGTTCTAAAAATAGGAACAGTAAGATGTTGCCAATAATAGGAGTCCATAGTGATAAAAAGTATAAAAGTGGCCCAATGTAAGTATGTACTTAGTACATTAATAACTGGGAAGTATGACAAGCTCAAGTAAGATGAAGTACCTAGGTACTAGGAGTCCATAAATAGCATTGAGGTAGCTTAATATGTATGTACTTAAAGATAAATTATGAGAAGTGTAAGTAAATCGGTGAAATTGTATGTTTGTGTGGTTGATAATACCTATTTGATTTCTGGACTGAAAAATATAAAAAACAAACGGGAAAAATAATGTTACTAAATAAACTAAGTAGTGGAAATATATTAATGATTACACAGATATTCTTTCCATATATATGTATATACTATAGCTTTCCGGTTGCGGCTCCGCCCGCGCGTGTGTCGGTTATCGCGCAAAAACATTAACCTCTTTTTGCGCAGTTGGATAAAAACTATTCTATGTTTTTTCCCGGGTCTCAAACTATTCCCATACCAAATTTCATTCAAATCGGTCGAGTAGTTTTGGCGTGAAAGCGTAACAGACAGACAGACTGAGCTACTTTCGCATTTATAATATTAGTACTGATATTGGTTATCGTGATTTTTCAGTAAACAATTATCATATGAACGAGTATTAGAGTTGGCTACCCAAGATTGAAAGGAAAAAAGCTGCCGCTTCAATCAATCTTAATCGCATATCTATTTATCGCATATCGCATCACTTCTAGACTCTATCTAGAAAAGAACAAGTGCTCTTCAAATGGCTGAACATAATTTTTCGAATCATATCTGAGAAAACTCTCGATCAAGTAACTATTCATAGTAAAAAAACTAAATAAATCAAAATTAGTTCTTATCTATGGGTGCTACGATTACACATATTATACAGATGCATGTATGTGGCATCGTGGACGAGCGTTAAAAATACAGAGCAGACTATGAAATAGAGTGCGGACTTTCTTTTTTTTTTATGCTTTATATGTTAGCCTTTGACCACTATCTCACCTGATGGTAAGTGATGATATGGTTCAAGATGTTGTTCAGGCTAAACTAGAGTTACTGGCTCTCAAGGACAGCTGCCGGAACACACCGTCAGATTTTTGGCGACAGTTCAAAACTGGTCGGAGCAATATCTGATAAATATTAAGCGAGTCCTAGCCGGTTACTAAATAATATTTTTTAAGCTTTGCTATTGTCTAAGATTTGAAAATGTACATACTTAATCCAAATACATAAACATATTTCACAAATATATAGGTAAGTACTTGAAATTACTTCACTGAAAGAGCCCCAATATTCGTGTTTGTTACTTGCCCCAGCTGTGTCAATTCTTGCCCGATTGGCAGGATAGGAATTAACATCGGACTTGTGTTTTTTAAATGTCTCTATTTTATAAGTTACATAAAGATAATAAATTTTTTTGTATCATAAATAATATATAGGTATACAACTAATTAATCCTAAGAATGAAAATCAAATTCAAAATCATTTATTAAATTTAGGCGTCTACGACGCTTTTATGAAGTTCAATTACTACATTGTACTGCCACGTTCAGCAAAAAAATTTATAGAGACACTGCGAGAAGAACGGGCAAGAAACTCGGGGCCATTCTTTGAAACGTCTTTTAACAATGTGGTATATTCAATATAATTTAGGATTATTACAATATTTGTTTAAATTACGTAGGTGACAGGTGATGCTTGGCAGAGGCGGAATTTGGCGGAATTTTTTTTATTTATTTTTTACTAGCTTTCCGGGCGCGGCTCCGCCCGCGCGTATATCGGTTATCGCGCGAAAACATTAACCTCTTTTTGCGCAGTCGGATAAAAACTATCCTATGTTTTTTCCCGGGTCTCAAACTATCTGCATACCAAATTTCATTCAAATCGGTCCAGTAGTTTTGGCGTGAAAGCGTAACAGACAGACAGACAGACAGAGTTACTTTCGCATTTATAATATTAGTACTGATTAGGAATTAAGAGTACCGTTGTCTGTGAGCTTTATTTGAATGTACATGTCTATTGGAGAGACAAATAATGCCTTAGGTAGGTATCTATATGTCTATCTATCTACCAGCAGATGGGCAACCTGTCTCATCACAATATCATAAAAAAAGCATTTCTCAAAACAAATATACTACTACCTACTTACAATCTGGTAGGTATAAGATTTCAAATGCGAGCATCACTACTAACGTGCCACAACCTATGCCACAGAATACCTCCTTTACATCCAAGAATTAGCGCAGAACCAGTGAATTGTTTGCAAAACAAAAGGCACGTTTCTCTTTTCCGACCAAGTAACGATTGTTACCCACTTTATTTACGAGTAAAGGCACTATTAAGTATAGCTATTGTAAGTAGATATACACATATAGAGAAGTCAGATAAAGATACTTGTATTGTATCTGTGCAAAAACCTATCTAACATAATCGCTAAATTACACCAACAAAAACTCTACGATCAGTCATTAAAATGAACATGAATCTATACTGGTTTTAATACTTCTGTCTGTCTGTCTGTTACTTATCAACGTCAGGTACACATATACATCCACATCAAGGGATAAACCCATCCACGTTTCATTGGCCGACAAAATCTATGTTATAGGGCCGGGACTATTGACATCTACGGTCAGAAATACACAGTCATAGATTACTGCACAGTATCAACAATATCTAATTTTCTGATGGAATAACTACATATACTTATATGTTATGATGTCGTGGTTTGTTCATGACTCTGATACGAATAATACCGGTTGGATTATGATGCAGTTATTCGCCTAGATAAGGCATTAGGGGCAGAGTTGCTTAGAAACACCCACAGAGCAGACTGTCTTTTCGTTTCGGGATCATAACAGTAATTCCAGCTTTCGTCACCCTTACTAAATATGTCCAACACAGCATTTGTCACCTGCACACTACCACACGACGGACTTTATGGGCCTCGTCAAATTATGAGGTCTCCACCGGGCACAAAGCTTCCTGACCGCTAAATATTTATGTAGGATTTTGGGCAGGTTGTAAAATAAAATCTGTTGTAAAGCATAGAGAGGTCTCTTCATTCGACAGATCATTACCTGATTAATCGCTTTTAGTGATAAGGCCGCCCATTGTAACACTTGACTGTAATCCTCCGTATTTTGTGTAATGTATAGTGGCGTGTACCTATATTAAAGAGTTATATATCTATCTATATATCTAAATAAGGGGGCTAAGCAAGAAAACATATAGCATTGCAAATATTTAATGTATACCTAGCGTACTGTATTTTTTAAATACAGACAAACATGGACCTAATTTATATTCAAGACGACGGATGGTGGTTACTATTAGTTATTCTGTGACTCAAACAATTCATTATACTTATTTATTTCAATAACACTACAGAACGACCGTACTTACTATAAGATAGGTAGTACCTAAGTAGCTATAGCATAAGTAGGATTTACTGACCTGACCACAGAACGAATCTCTTCTTGGATTCTCCTCCGACCTTCATACAGGAGCCGACGATGTCGCAAACGGCGAGCAGGGTCAGGAATATCAGCAAACTGTATACGATTAACTGCAACATGTTGAGGTCACTCGCGAGCTGCCGCGGTCGCCGCTCAGCAACGACTGCTTCGTATATGAACACCGTCATCGTGCACAAAAAGAATACTAATTAAGTTCCTAGATACGTGCTTGAGACCAATTTATTTTTTATAATACACATCTGATAGATTTATAATGAAATCTCTGATGCAGGTTCTGCCGAAATATTAATGTCGAAATATATTTACAATACTCAATACTCTTTTATCATTTATTTTTTATCTCAATGTCTACAATAATTAAATTTAAGGATATCATTATGCCTTTGACTTGCATTCTGGGCACACTCCGTAAGGATATATGTCATTTACCACTCCACACGACTCGCAGTTGGGTATGGTTGAGTGATGTTTCCTTTTTCATCAAAAATCCAAACTGCTTTGATGGAATGTGTCCAGAACGTATTCTGTGAGCTATGACAACAAACTATTTATTCAACTTATATTTAACACACCTATCGGAGGATGGAATCTAGATGGAAATGGATCGGAGGAGGTTGGCTTTGTATGGTTCTATACAATATACCTTTTTACTGACTTCTCTTAACATAAGTCAACTCTTAGTAAATAAATCTTAATTTAAAGTTTTAGGTATTATTTATTGCTACGTCCAAAGGATAGTTGAATTAGCCTACTGGCTAACCTAACCTAGGTACAAGATTTGAATATTTTTTTATAATCGTTACGAACAGGTTACTTAATAAATGTTACGCAATTGCACAAGCATTCATTATACATTCCCTACTAGACATTTTAATAAAATCTTATGCATTAAAACAAATGTCACAAGGAATAGGAAGACAATGACAATTAAAGAATAAATAATAATAATTACGTTTTCGCCCGCTGGTCTTCGTGCTAGTCGATACGTGTGTCAGCGAGTTAATTCTAAAACAACATTATTTCCTTTTAATTTGTGTGGAAACTTTCAAATTCAAAGTGATTTGTTAACACCTAACTTATTATAAACAATCTAACCCCGGGAAGGTGGTAAGTTTGATGTTTTAACACAATTGTTTGTTTCGCCGCTCCGCTTACTAACCTACAAGATGGAGGTCGAGGAGGTCCCGCCGAAACCCCCTGATCCACCTAATGATGAAATAATCAAAGAAACGCAATTTGCTTCCAAACGCCGTTTGGAAACAGATTCCGTTGAACAAACTAGTGCCAAAAAAACGGTGACCAGTGTGGATATGGCCGCAGCTTCTATTCAAACTACGTACGTCCACCCGAGTGTCGTAGTAGGTTCTCAGGCTTACTCAAACATGGATCAAGGTCCCTTTATCGTGCATGTTTCCCGCGCCGAACCAGATCCTGCTGCAGGACTGACCATCCGCCCAATCAAATTTGGACAATTTCTGTTCAAAAATAGGATTAGCAATATATGTCCTGATGGTGTTAAACGCGTAGGCAGAAATAAAATTGCTGTGGAATTCCGTACTCATTTAGATGCTAATGGCTTTGTTGCAAACCCACTGTTAAGCCAGAACAAATATGTTGCTGTGATTCCCAACTACAACATCACCCGTATGGGTCTTGTCCGTGATGTCCCTGTGGATTTTTCAATGGAAGAGTTCGCTGAAAATGTAGACCTTCCCGCTGGATGTGGACATATTTTAAAAGCTCGTCGTCTCAACAGAAAGGTAATAAACGATGGTAAAGCTTCATGGATACCCACCCAAACTGTAGTGCTGACATTCCGTGGTCAGATGTTACCTGAAAGGATTTTCTCTTTTCATACCTCCATGCGTGTGGAGGTTTACCAATATCCCACAATTCAATGCCTAAACTGCTGCAGATTTGGGCACATCAAAGCCCAATGCAGGTCAAAACAAAGATGCTTTAGATGCGCCCAGCCACATTCAGGAGACTCCTGTGATGTTGTAGAAAGCAACTCTACATGCCTGTACTGCTCAGGACGCCACTTTGCCAACAATAAGTGCTGTCCAGAACAAAGTAGACAAATTTCCATTAAAAAGCTTATGGCTGAAGAGGGTATGTCTTACATGGATGCTGCAAACCGCTTACCTCAAGTTTATAAACGTTATACAGAGGTGGCTCAGACCCCTTCTAATCTCTCCGGACAATCAGAAATTCCCACTCCCATGCACAACAACCCTACCGTAAGTACACAATCTCACACAAAAACTGTCTATGCTGCTCGTCACCCCAGAGCTCCACTAGGAAAATCCTACGACAAGGTGGCACACCAGGCTATTGTGGGAGATGTCCCATCCGATATGCCTAATGGTTGTGCTTTGCAAAACCCTTCCCCACTTGTATCATCCCAAAATGAGAACCTTATCCAACTGCTTCTCAAGATCATAATTGATCTGATTACACAAAACAACACAGCCATACCGTCCAACGTTGCCAGCACACTTTCAACTATTACATCTCTTCTAGGTCAATATGGACCAGGTCAATGTTCTGCAATGGAACAGCCGCAGTATGCGTCCAGAGACGCATGAATTAGTTCACCTCATATCCAAGTTCCACCCGTCAGTCATTGCCGTCTCGGAGACATGGTTGGCACCTGGCTCTCATTTCAGAGTCTCGGGTTACTCCTGCCTTCGGGACGACAGGGCTGACGGGTGTGCAGGATGCGCGATCTTAATAAGACGCACCCTCCCCTTTGCCCAAATCCCTCTCCCTGCCCATTCCCCTGATATTAACATCACAGCTGTAAGAGCTTTTGATATTTCCTTTGTATCCATATATATCCCCCATCCTAATGGCTCCTTAATTTCTGATCTTTTATTTGTTATTTCTTCCATACCAGCACCAATTCTTGTAATGGGTGATTTTAACGCCCATCATACCTCTTGGGGCTCCGGCCATTGCGACTCATTTGGCCATCTTTTAATAGAAATGTTTGATGAGGCTAACTTATGTGTGGTCAATGATGGTTCTCCTACTCGCAGGGTCCGACCGTCTCAGAACCCTAGAAGTGCTGTTGACCTCTCAGTCTGCTCACCTTCCCTTGCCTCTCTATTGACATGGCAGATATTAAATCTCTCATTCGGCAGTGACCATTACCCCATTTTAATCTCTATTCCTAACAGATCACTACCTGTGACTAATTATACCCCTTCTCTCAAATACAGGCTTACTGGTGTTGATTGGTCAGCATATTCTACATGTCTCGAGTCTAAAATTAATGTCATTCCCCCTGTTAACTCTCTTGACCCTCTCCAATCATATTTAAACTTTGTTAATGCCATTACCTCAACAGCTGACAACCTTTTCCCCCTGAAGAAGTCCCCTAAATTTACTGCTTCCACTCCTTGGTGGAATTCCGAATGTTCCAAAATTGTTAGAGACAGAAATGAAGCAGAACTTAATTATAATTTATCAATGACCATGCCGAACTTTCTCATATATCAGCATAAAGCAGCAAAATCGAAAAGATCTCTTTCATTAAAAAAGAAGGGAGGTTGGATACGCTATTGCGAAAATTTATCCCCAAGAACACCAGCTTCTTTAGTATGGAAACAAATAAAAAGATTCAGAGGTTCATACAAAGATGACAATATAACTGCTAATGACCCATCATCGTGGGTTGAAGCTTTCGCTGATAAACTGGCCCCCCCATCAGTCCCTACCGCTGACTCTTTCCCAACTCCTCCTTGTTCCCTTCCCTCACTCAGTAAATTCGATTCAGATTTCTCTTTCTCAGAACTTCAACTAGCCCTTGATGGGTTAGTTGATTCTGCCCCTGGAATAGATGGCATCCCATACTCCTTTCTAATTAATGCTTCTCCCAAGTGTCAACAATACCTATTAAACATAATAAATGCATTTTACAATTCAGGCATCATTCCTGATGCTTGGAAAACGCAAATTGTAATCCCTATTCCCAAACCAGGAAAGACTTTGGCAGATGCCAGCTGTAGGAGACCTATTGCTTTGTCCTCAGTTCTATGTAAAATAACAGAGCATATGATAAAACATAGACTTGAGTGGATTGTGGAAAGTGGTGGTTTTATTGCTCAAACTCAAAATGGCTTCTGAAAAGGTTTCAGCACATATGACAGTCTTGGAATTCTAACAACCGATATTCATATTTCATATCGTAAAAAAGAATATCTATTAGGAGCTTTTCTAGACATAGTTTCGGCCTATGATAATGTGTGTCTTCCGGTGCTCAGGAATAAAATGTTCAAGCTGAATATCCCTGTGAAGATAATACGCTTTATCAGCAACCTTCTAATGGAAAGGACAATCAAAATTAAATGCCAGGGAACATACCTCCCTACTAAAACAGTTTGGAAAGGCCTCCCCCAAGGCTCTGTACTAAGCCCGCTCCTCTATAGCCTTTACACCCATGATCTTGATCGTACAGTATTACCCTATTGTAACATTTTGCAATATGCTGATGACTTGGCCCTTTACACCGCTGCTAAAACCATTGACGAAGCTGAATCACAATTAAACTGTGGCCTTTCTCATTTGAATGTATGGCTGATCGAACATGGGCTATCACTTTCTGCCCCCAAGTGTAAAGCTGTAGTTTTTACAAGGAAAAAAATTATACCTCCCATAGAGTTAGTTGTCAACGATCAAATTATCCCACAGGATAGCAGTGTAAAGTTCTTGGGGGTTCTTTTGGACTCAAGGATGAATGGAGTTCCGCACTGTAATTATATCTCCAAAAAATGTGAAAAAAACATTAATATTTTAAGATCATTATCAGGCGTGTGGTGGGGTGCTCATCCCTTCACACAAAAGCTCCTGTACAATGCTATAATTCGCAGTCACCTAGACTATGGAACTTTCTTCATTGACCCCTGTAATAAATTATCACTTGCAATATTTTCTAAAATTCAATCTAAATGTTTAAGAATAATCCTGGGTGCAATGAAGTCCTCCCCAATCAATGCCATGCAAGTCGAATGCGTAGAACCACCTCTCCATCTGAGACGACAGCTCCTATCAGATAAATTCTTTTATAAACTTGCCCAAAATTCCTCCCATCCTATTTTGCCAAAGCTCAGACAGTTGTTAACCCTAGTTGAATCTCAAGGCTACCGCTCCTTACATGACCTTCCTTGTCTTCTCCGCAGTTTTAAAAAATTTACGTCTTTGCCTCACCCTACTCTGCAATTACCAGCAAACCCCCTTTTCCTTCTTCCCTTTGAAGCTCTTTTATACCAACCAACAGTACTCCTAGACTTTGGTATAAATAAAGACTCCATAGAGGCAGACCAAATATTTAGGATAAATATGTCCTCCTCTTATGATGGATGGTCCCCCATATTTACTGACGCTTCTAAGAAGGAAATTGGCATCCCAGTAGGTGCAGCTGTGTGGATTCCTTCATCCCGTATAATATTAAGCTTTAAATGCCCCCCAGTTACTTCCGTATTTACCGCAGAATCTATAGCTATCCTTGAAGCCATTTCCTTCATTAAGTCCCATCACTTAAATAAAATAATAATATTTTCTGATGCGAAATCTTGTCTTCAAGCTATTCTTTCAAACCCTTTTCGTTGTAAACATAGGTTTCCAACAATTTTAAAAATTAGGGAAGAATTATTCAATTGCAAGCAAATAGGAATTGACATTATACTAGCGTGGATTCCAGGACATAAAGGAATAGCTGGAAATGAGTCAGCTGACTCATGCGCAAGGCAGGCAATCCAGGTCGGGACATCAGATCATTTTAAAATTTACCTTCATGACCTATGTGCAACTGTAAAACCTCAAATGAATATTGCCTGGGCTAAGGAATGGCAAATTTCTAAGACCGCTAAGGGTATATTTTACAGCGAAATCCAGACAGATATACCAGCTAAACCTTGGTTCTTTAAGTTTCGAAATACAAGCAAAATTCCAACTTCAGTAGTATGTCGACTTCGGTTAGGACACGCATGTACCCCAGTTCATTTGGCCAAAATTCGGGTTAGGGATCACTCCTTATGCGAATGTGGTTTGGACGAAGGAAACATTAATCACCTCTTTTTTGAGTGCCAGAGGCTGCGGCTATCTCTCTATGATATCCTCCCTCGTGAGATCCCCCGTCCCACTTCCCTAAAATCTCTGCTCTCACTTTGCCATACTCCTTTTGTGTACCTCCTATGTAAATTTATCTCATATAATAAGATAAAATTATGATATATATAGTAAACTAACTTACTAACGTAATATATTTGTTATTTTTCTTAAAGTCACCATATAAATATATATTTTATTTATTTTATGTGTAGATACAGAGCTGTGCTTATGTGATGTTTTTATTACTGTTTTAGATTATACAATCTCTTGAATTTGGAAGCCAGCATGTGGATGCTCCCATAGAACCATACCGTACCTACATTTATGACAGATTATTCTCCATCACTTGTCGGTCTAGTACAGTCAGCACATGACATTGGCAAAATTGCGACATCGCCCAGTCGCAGAAGCCAAAAACAAAGAAACAACAACAATAATAATTACAACCACCCTACAAATTGCTCTGCTGATCTTGCTGAAGCGAGATCGTATTATGAATAACATTATTTGTTCTTCTTTTGAGATTAACAATTGAGTATGGTGGGTGGTCTAGGTGATAAGGCATTTTGCAAATGCAAGCCCCTTATTAACTACCCTCATGTAGAAAAACTTTAAGCAATTGCCATGCGCCATGGGGGTTTTTGGTGCCTTTTATCCAGCTTCGATCTCATCTTCACTTAACGTCAGGTGTTCAAAGGTCATCCAGTTGTCTCTTAACCGGAAGCAAGAACCGACCGCAAACGCCAGCTTAAGATGAGCCTCACCTTCAAAGGTGTCAAGTTATTTGGAACGTAATATTTAGGTTGTGATGTCTGTTATTTCTAAACTGCAAACCCGATGACTTTGAGATATTTTCGGGATAATTTTTAAAGCACCACAGTGCTGCCAACTTAGCGCGTTCAGCGCCAGATCTAGCGCTTTTTTTGGCCAAAAGCGCGTTTTAGCGCCTAGCGCTAAATCTAGCGCTTTTTTGAAATCATATGGCATGCCTACAAAAGTGTTTTCATTACTAGCATTAACAATAATGTCTATTGATCGATGTCAGTAACAATGCCTATGTTACTGACATCGTTAAATGTTCAGTACCACGCCTGGTATGGATTAGGTCTGGACACAATAAACACCATTTTGTAACTTTTCATTTTATAATCTTCCGAGCGCTGTCTTGAAGAGGATAACATGGCGAGAGATATATATATATAGGATATATATTATATTTTAATTTAATTATTCCTTTTTTTATTACATAGAAATATCAATTTAATTTAAACCTGATTAGCAATTAAGTACTTACGAAATATAATTAGACTAGGCACTACTTACTTTTATTTTTTAATTGACATATAATTGTTCTTTCATGAATAAAAGTACCTAATATTCGTTTTTTGTGGTTACTCTGTAACATTTTAATAAAAATTACCTCGTTTATCTTATTAACCTTATCAAATGACTAAAATACGCTAAAATTGATAATCCCTTCGTTACTAATTGGCGTCACTTAGGGCGTTTTTATTTTGTAGGTTCCATTTAGCGCGATCTAGCGCGTTTTCGACGTGCTGAAAGCGCGTTTTTGCCAAATAGAGTTGGCAGCACTGGCACCACTATTCTACCAAAAAAAATCGGCCAAGTGCGAGTCGGACTCGCGCACGAAGGGTTCCGTACCATAAGCTATACAACATTAGACTCCATATTTTAACCTTTTTAGGGTTCCGTACCCAAAGGGTAAAAACGGGACCCTATTACTATGACTTCGCTGTCCGTCCGTCCGTCCATCCGTCTGTCACCAGGGTGTATCTCAAGAACGGTGATAGCTAGACAGTTGAAATTTTCACAGATGATGTATTTCTATTGCCGCTATAACAACAAATACTAAAAATATAATAAAATAAATATTTTAAGGGGGTTCCCATACAACAAACTTGATTTTTTTACCATTTCTTGCTCGATACTGATAACGGTGACAGATAGACGCTTTACACGACTATTCACAGAATATTTAGTTTTATGTTTTCTTTAAATATAATTAATTAAAATAAAATAAATAAATAAGGGAGCACCCAAACAATAAAATTTCAGATAATGGTCCGGAACCCTTCGTGCGCGAGTCCCACTCGCACTTGGTCGGTTTTTTTGTTTTAGCGTGCGTTAGTCCGACTCGCACTCGGCCAAATTTTTGTTATAGCGGCAACATAAATACATCATCTGTGAAAATTTCAACTGTCTAGCTATCACCGTTCTTGAGATACAGCCTGGTGACAGACGGACGGACTGATGGACGGACCGATAGCGAAGTCTCAGTAATATGACCCGTTTTTACACTTTAGGTACGGAACCCTAAAAAGAACGTATGAAATTAGACCACGCGTTAATAAATTACAACTAAGTGTATATTTTGACTGTCATCCCCTCTCCCGAGGGAGCCATATTGTGAATTTCGGGATAAAAAGCATAAATTATCCTGCCTCGTAGAATGAACTCAAATCAAGTTTCATTGAAATACATTCAGTAGGTTTGGAGTGATGCGCGGCCGGGATTCAGTCAGACAGATAAAACTAAAAAAAATACAGTTTCGGCATTAGTATCAGGCATCAGCTACAGAATACTGTAAATTTTTTTTTTTTTTCAAAAAATATCTGGCATGTACAGAATTGGACCTGTTACAGTTTTATTATAAGTATAGATTAGTTAAATTTATTGGTTTTGTACCTAGGAAAAAAAATGGCAATTATTGTTAAACATATTTATTGACTTGGACAAAGATATGTTACCTAAATTAGGTTATAAATTGATATAACATAAAATTACACTGAAAAAAAAATATAGAGCGCGTAGTTTATGGGTATATAAAAAAAAATTACAAAATGGAACCGATTTCAACACCCAAAAGTGTGAAATAACTTGTTGAAGACGACGGTACCATGATAGCACCTACTGCGTACCATGCGCACAATATTGTGATTATTGTGCGCATGGTACCGACATCAACAAGTTATTTCACACTTTTGGGTGTTGAAGTCGGTTCCATTTTTTTTCTTACCTTTTTTTATACACTTTTTGGTGACCCTTGCTACTTACTTACGGGATCGATTGTCATTCATTGTCGACGACTATATCATCCAGATAGGTAAATATTTTTCAGTTATTAGAGAGTAACTCAAAAACGGCTTGGCCGATTTTAATTAAATTTAAATAAATGGGGCCAAACGACAGGCATTAACTCTCAAACAAAAAAAGAATTTTCAAAATCGGTTCACCCTGTCAAAAGTTCTGAGGTGACTGTACCAGCCGGATCGCCCACTGCTGAACACAGACTCCCCTATTAAGGGGGTATTTGCCATAATCCCCACGCTTGGCAGGCGGCGTGGGGATTGCAGTGTAAGTTGGCAGTTCTTTAGAAGGCGCTGCTGCCCACCTTCGAGTATTTTTCCCTTAGTCGCCTCTTACGTCACCAATGGGAAGATATAGGGGGTTGCAATTCTAACCCGGCACCCCACGGGGACGACTGGACACGGAACAAGACATATCATTCCGGGACTATCCCGGATTTCCCGGACCGGCAACCCTACTTCATAGTAGATCAAGCCATGAGGACCTATACCTACCTACTGACGGGTGGATATGAAAAATACGAGATCAAGATACAATGTGGCAAGTGAGAATCCATGGAAATGCGTACGTCTATAGTGACTGGTAAACAGGCGTGCCTACATAATGTGTCAACTAAAACAAATAGGTATACCTATTCCAAAAGCTGATGAAATTCCCTTGTGATTTGATGTGAAGCAAGAAATCAGCGTTCATTTTTTCACTTTTTTCCACCCCAGTCTGGTTAAGTTTATCTGATGAATAACTTGTTCTGACAAAAAAGTAGCCTCTTGATAAGGCTAACAAAAAGTTATATAAGTAACATTTTTGAAAATTACGCGATGTAGCAAATACGATTTTATAATGTTTTCAATCCCCATATAAAAATGAATCGATAAAACTTTGCGAAAACTGAATCGACAAAAAAAAATAGTGACGTTTTACCTGAAAATAAAACGTTTATTAAATACTTACCTTATTTGAAAACCTAATAAAACATGAGATAAGCGACTTCCGTTTCCACCCTACTCAAGCGAGTGCTTTCTACCGCCCGGCGTCGTTCCCGCTCTTTTTTACCCTTTCCTGTTCTGACGTCACTACCTGCCGCCAAAATGGCAGTCGAAATGGCTACGCGTATTTCGAATTGTCTTCATTAGCTCATGTTTTGCCACCAGGCAGGGATGAAAAGTTTAAGTTTTCAAATAAGGTAAGTATTTAAGTAAACGTTTTATTTCAGGTAAAACGTCTCTATTAATTAGCTTGACCGTTATTTGAAAACCTAATAAAACATGAGACGTGTTTGTTATCGCCTGGTGGTGGTAGGTAGGACGCTAATGTGAATGTTTGTTGTTTTTTTAGATAATTAATAGAATATCAATCACTGGCACTAGAAAGTAATCATAGTATGAATCAATTTGTTCTCGGATCGGAACATCGTCAGAGCCAGAAAGCTACAAGTTGTCACTGTCAGTGACAGCTTAACATCTGTCAGTTTTTGACTCAATTTTAGCAAGGAGCGAACCATAAAGTATATTTGTATTTAGTGAAGCGTATAATAATTTTATTTACAAAATACCTAGTATCAAAGATCCTAGCTTCGTACCTATTACCTACTAATTTTGTTTTTAGGTTAGTAGCATATCCTCAGGCAAATACATTTTGACTAAGCGAGGCTTAGATGGTGTGGTTTTTATTAAACTATGATTATGCAGTGTCCTCGGTAATTGTTTAAAAAAGTGTCAAGATGGATTTAGTATAACTGCTGTGCTTGTTACTACCTACGTTATCATCTGCATATGTGCAATAGACGAATTTTACCCTTGCCTTCGTTTTCAGTTTGATTATAATAAAATAAATATTATCACATTTTTTATTTATTTCCATAGTTTAAGGTAGGACATGTATATATACCTACAATTAATCTTAAGTAATAGACTGTCACTTCAACTGATTACAAAGTAACATTGAACGTAACACATAGTACAAACATGAGTAAACATGAATACAAGTGAAATAGTTTAGTATTAAGAATCAACAATATCGGTACATTAGAAGCGGAATTTAGGTTTAGTCCATGATCGGAACGAATAGGTTTTGTCTAATTAGGCTGTTGTTAGGAGCCCTTGGAGCCACCTCTTTACAATAATACCTCTTGAAAGTATTGGCGGACCGCCAGTTCCCTCGGACCAAGATTTCATCAATCGGACAGTTTTCTATCCAGCTTTTTGATGCTACTGCTGAACGGAAGCTTCATGGAGTTGCTTGGATCCCAATTTCCTGTAGCAGCTTCTTGATCCAGCCTGCAATAATTGTGCGCGTAGCAGCTTTTGGTTTGTTACATGTAGATAAGAATAAATTTTCACTTTTAGCACAGTCGCGTCGCACTCTGGACAGGTTTATGAGGTGTTTCACCCAGTGTACTGGGTCTAGTGCTTGGTTTTTCTTGTTTGGATCAGCTTCCAGCCAGATTGCTGGTATTGCGTTGTGTCAGTTTTTGAACCATATTTTGGCCAAAAAATTATATGTTCATCTGTAATGATACAAGAAGCAGGGTTAATGCTCAGGAGTGTCAAGTCGTGTACACGCCTGCCTCACAGAAGAAGTAATAGAGCAGCCGTCATCTGTGAGGTTAGGAAAATACTATCTGTGTTAGGGTTTACAGTGAGCAAGTGGTCAAATATAATGTCTACATCCCAAATGGGCGCTTTTATGTTTGCCTTAGGTTTAGTTATGGAAATTGCTTTTATAACTTGTTTGACAAGGAAATTACGATACTGTGGCTAGGATCACAGAAAGTAGCAACAACAGACTTATGAACCAGGATTGTAGATAACGACAGACCCTCTTTTTGATGTAAATCGGTAAGAAACCTTGCTAGGTTCCTGGTGCTGATGGTTTAAGGGGATCAATATTAGCCAATCTTGACCAAGCAGCCCAGCGCATCCAGGCTGGCCTATACGTTTTCAACGTAGAGGGCCGCCAGCTACTTTTTAATAGAGACTTTTGTTCGTGTGACCAGCTAGTTAGGTATTTGTTCCACCCGCGCATTTCCATATCTCGAGCGTCATTTGTGTTGCTTGAGGGGGTGGCAATCCTGTCGCCAAGTCCACTAGGACCTGATGTAAGTTTTTTATTATCAATGGAGGGGACAGGGCTCGACTTTTCAGATCCGGTCGCCAAAAAACCTTTTTCCAACGTGGGACTATGATGAGGTATACTCCTCGAGCCATGTTCAGATGGTGAAGTACTCGAGGTATCAAAAAGGGTGGTGGAAAGATCCACGCTAGATCGAAATTCCAATGGTTTGCTAGTGCATCGTACATACTTGCCTGATTGTCCTCTCGGTCGAGTGTGCAATATGTTGGTACTACATGGGCCTGTTTCGATGCAAAGAGGTCGATCATCGGTGTGCTCCATTTTTCGAATACAATGTTGGTGACTTTTGGTAGGAGATGCCATTCTGGGAGACGTCTATTTCGTGATAAACGGTCTGCCTCGCAGTTGTAAGTTCCTGGAATGTGATAGATTGATATATGAATGTTGTACCTGTCGAGGATTTGAAATATTTGCATTGTTAAGTTCATTAGCGCGTTCGATTTGGTACCCCCTTCGTTTCGCAGATAAGTAATAACTGTTTTGTTGTCGCACTGGACTAACAACGTTTTTGAGCTTAGGAGTTGACAGTGTTTTTGCAAGACAAACAGTATCGCCAGCATTTCCTTCTGATTGCAGTGTAATTTTTGCTGGTGTTTTTGCCTAGTCCCTGATAGGGTCTTGTTGTCCAGTTTTGCTCCCCAGCCCACATCGCTCGCATCTGATACGAGATAGTGTGCCGGGGATGGCATGTGTATTGGTGACATGTCCCTGCAATGTTCTTTCCACCATGTTAGTTCTCGAATGGCATCTGCATTCAGAAAGAAAGGAGGTGTTAGTGCTAAGTTGACAAGTCTCTGTAGGCACCGGTGATTTAAACGACCCCTTGGCACAACAAAGCTTGCAAAATTGAGAACGCCAATTATTGTTTGCATTTTTTTCAGAGTAGTTTTCTTTTCTATAATCATCGTTGATGCAAGATTCTGAATTTTGACTACCAACCTGTTGGGGAGACTTTTGATGTTTCTCCAAGGATCCCATAGCACACTTTTGAGGCTTGAGCACCGATTTCTCCATATTTATCTGCCAGCCCAATTGTCTTAGTGTCGACATTGTGAAAGCGACATGTTCCAGAAGTTTCTCTCGATTCTGATGTACTAGGTAGAAGTCGTCTAGGTACACTAGTAATCGGACACTGTGTTCGCGCAGGTAGCGTGCAATCCAGTTCGTGATTGATGCAAATGTTCTTGGGGCAGCGTTGAGCCCGAACGGTAGGCAAGTCATTTCGTATAATTGTGGGTATGCATTGTTTTTTAAGTTGTATTGCAGACGTAGAAAGCGTCTGTGACTTTTTGCAATCGGCACGTGAAAGTAGGCTTGATGAATGTCTATTTTGGCAGCCCAATCGTGTTTTTGAACGAAGTCGGGTACTCGTTGAACGTTTATCAATCTAAATTTGTCGGTAGCCACATAAAAGTTTAGGTTCTTGAGATTGAAAATAGGTCTCATTGAGCCGTCGGTCTTTGGCCGAAGGAACATTGGTGAAACAAAACTGGGCGAGTTTTGTACTTCTTTTAACACTCCTTGGGATATCATTTTCATGATGGCATTTGTCATGTTTTTGCAGTGAGGGGTTACCATATGTTTTGGATCCGGCACATGCAGTGGAGGTTTTTTTATGAAGGGAATGCGGTACCCTCTTATCACTTTCATTATGTAAGGTGGAGCTTTGAGTCTCTTCCAATTGTTTTGATGCATGTGGAGTTGTCCAGCATGAAATTTGATTTTGTTTGCATAGTCAGAATTTTCGCTTTTCAGTTTACCGCTTTTCCCGGTGGGAAGGAGGCGGCGACCTATTTCGACCTTGGTTTTTTGTTCCGCTTTTGTTTGAACCTTTTTTATTGGGGTTGCCGCGAAACGAATCATATTTTCTGTGTGTGAATTGTTTTCGTTGTGTGGGCCCATTTCCGAGGCTTTTATGCTGGGGAGGATCGGAAGAACGATTCTGTTGAATGGGCCTTGAGCGGTCTTTATCTGTTCCAAAATAGCTTTCGAATTCCACCTGCTTTGTCTAATGCCGCTGTAAATTTTTCTGGGTCAAACAAATGGGAGCAGGTTGGCACTAACTTACGAAGACTGTTCTTGTACAGAGGGTCTTTTACAGCTGATAATATAGTTTCTCTGCGGTGTTGTACTAATTCGGCTCTGTGGCCGCACACCATTTGTAAGGTGTCGTTGAATATTTTAACGTATTCACCATTACATACAGAATCGTTGAGTGCTCGACTCATATCATCGTTATTCAGGGTGGTCCCTGTAACTTTAGAGAGAAAGGCGTTAAGATCACCTTGAAGCGCGTTGCGCTGTTTAAGAAGGGCACATGTGAGGCTTACGAAGGCTTTCTCTATATTCGCATTTGTTCTCGATTGCTCGAACCTTTTAACCTCTTCGTTAGCCTCCAGATTCGTAAAACCGGGATTTTGTAAGTACGATTTTTGCACATCTGAATAACGTATATTGTTCCAATCAGAATTTTCGAATCTCTGTAAATCTTTTAATTGTTGAAGTAGTTTAGGACATGCATGGGCAATGGCAGGGTCTTTAGTTTTAGTGCTGAGTTCAAATGAGAGAATTGGTTCAGCGACCGGTACTTGTGGTTGTGACGTGCTGGGCTGATCAAAATGGCAACTCGGCCAATCATCACTCACGTCTAGGCTGACGCAATCATCTCCATTGTCGTGATCACCATTTTCGGTACCTTTCGACTCAAATTGTTTCTTTAGATTATTTATTTCTATAAACAGTTTATCGAACTTACTGTTTTCACGACGGCGCCGGCGGCGCTTGCGTTTATCTTTTGAGCGCCCTCCCCTTTTACCTGCAGTGGAGGAGCTGAATGTAAAGGAAGAGCTGCTGGAATCTGAGGAGCTGGAGCTTGATCGCGCCTTTCTTTTTTTCCCTCCTGTAGATGGTGCCGCGAGTCTTTCTTCAGTTCTTGGCTTGGGCGGATTTTCATCCATTTGGAACAAGTTCTAAAACAAAATTATAATTAATTCCCATTTTTTTATCAGATAACTTTTTTTTTTTTTTTTTTTGCTGATAGGTAAGCTTTTGACCACAATCTCACGTGATGGTAAGTGATGATGTGGTCGAAGGTGTTAACAGGCTTAACCTAGAATGACTGGCTCTCAAGGACAGCTGCCGGAACACACCTTTAGGTGCTTGGCGACAGATTTTCAACTCGAGGGTGGTCGCTAGCCAGGAGGGCATTCCCAAAAATACCCTTCCACCATGCGGTGAAGCTCAAGTCTGCGGCGGGATTTGAACTATGGACCTGCTGCGCGGCAGTCCATAGCCAAAGCCACTGAGCCATCACTGCTCCAAAATGCCGTTATGTTGTGAAAACAGTTATAGCCATGGACTACCATGGACATGTCAATTTTATGGTAATGAACTAATGAGTCACTTTAACAACAGCTTAACATGTGGTAATGAAACAATCGTCAACCTAGATTTTATGATACTTAACCTATCTCAGGCCTTGTGAATTTCTCTAATACCGTTCTTTGAGGCAAAGGTGACATAGTAATAGTGTGACCTAGTAAAATTGTGTGCTTTTGATTTATTTGTCTATAACTCCTTCCGGATAGGTGTTGTTCCTAAAACTAAATATATAAATACTAATAATATTATGATACATAGGTACTTAATAATGATAACTGAGTGTAATGCAACATTACCTCCATTACCAAATCCATGAACATAACCCATGCAAACTTTAATTTATGTACCTACTGAGATAAATTTCTATAATAAATAACCCATCGACCGATTTAGCTCACAATTAAGGGAACTTAGCTTATCTATAATATGAAGGTACTCGTACAAGCAAAAAATATATCAGAAATCTCGAAAACTATACACAGCAGCGTATTGAATGCTAAAAGTGGTTGCGACCCATGCGGTCACATGGGTCGTCGGGCTAGAATTGAACCCTTCCCTTCATGCGTTTGGGGAAGAAAGCAGGGATAAATTCAAGCAGTGATTTTAAGGGGGCGGAAGAAGCATCTATAGCGGTTCCTTCTCCACCCTAATCCCGATGCTTCGATTTCAATCGAGAACCGATCCCCAGCCTCCTTTTCTGATATGATGCTACTATATCACCTAGTTAGTCGGCTAAAAATAGGTGTACGTCGGTACTTCGGGTTTAAGCCGTAACATATCCACTAACTGAAGATGATTGCGACTTATTGAGACGAATTCTACCCATCATGACTAACTGGCAAATTAACAAATGTGCAAACCATGCTATGCCTATTTATAAAATTTAAAAATCATTCAGACTGTGACAATGACAATTAGAATTTTGATTATATGACATTTGACATTTGTCACTTTTGTATATTTTTTGTCCTGTTTTGAGTTTGTACATTGTTGTGGCTCTTGACTGTGCTCTTGACTTTTGATTTGTTGATCGATGTATTTCTAATAACTTTGTGTTTATTAGCTGTTTTTCAGTACATAATTTGTTTCATTTCAACTATGGAAAAGGAACTTGATAAAGTAATCGAAGAGATAATGTCCACGCCCAACATAAGCGGGTGCCTTGTAGCGGATCACCAGGGTTTGTGCCTGGCTTCCAAAGGAAATGCCCACGTCGATTCTGCAGGAGTAATCGTCGCGATATCAGAGCAAGCGTGCAAGATACAGCCAAACCTAAAACCGCCTACTGTGAGCCTCGAGACGGACACCAAGCAATGCCTCATACAAAGGCATGGGACAATCACAGGCGCATTGTTCAAAGTGAAGACTTAGTAAGTACGTCAAATAAGGTTTTTGTGTTTCGCCCCGTGGAATATGGATATATCGTGCTCCCTAGGGAACTAGTCCGTCCGTAATCTGAGATAAAAAATATGATCAGAGGATACACATGGACATATTAAATAAAGTTCATCAAATCAGTGACCTCTCCTGAGATTTCAACAAAGCATTTGGTGTCAGTGACCTTGAGGCAGTGAACATAATGAAGACACTGTTTTACTATAGGTTCAGATACTGATATAATAATTTGCATGATAATTAACCTTATAAATTTGTTACCATGTGAAACAGATTTAGTTTGAGACACCATTATCTAGATCCACTTATCGCTGATGCCAAATAGTCTATAGGTCTGAACAATTCAGCCGTTAGCTAGAGAAGTACAAGGCTGAGGTGAAACTTACCTGAACTAAATAAGTAGGTAGCTGCCTAATTCAACAGTTTACCAAAGAAACTAGAAGTCTATTGGACATAACACTTTTCATGAAAAAGTTTGTCCATAATCTAGTTTATGTAGCAGGTTCTGAAGCAGCGATAGCCGGAAGGTATTATCATAAGGAATTATCTATAGACTGCCGGCTTGAGGTTGCACATGGTGGAAGGGCATTTAGCAAATACAAGCCTGGCTAGCTAGCACCCTCATATATAAAATCAGTCAACAAGAACCCAACAGTGTGTTCTGGTAGTTGGTAGTACTCCTTAAGAGCCAGTAAGTAATTAATAAAAAATTACATGCTCACAACTACTGTAAATCTGCAGGTGATGGGCATAGTGAAGTTTATCTCTTGTGGACAAATGCATTTGTTATATCAGAGGTTACAGATTAACATCACATGGGCCTTGTGCAATTTCTGTCACAATATAAATCCCTGCCTAGCAAAATTCAATAAGATTTTAGTAATGCTGCTTTGAATACTTGTTCTGTCACACAATATTTGACGTTGAGATTTTTTACCAGATGGTAGGTCTCTTGAGAGCGAGTCCTTGAAGGGTACCAAAAGCAGCGTCAGACAGTAGTGTGGACAGGTGTGACAGTTACCATCGGGGTGTGATGTTGGTGGTTCGAGGGCGTACGATAAGTGAAACGTCCGAATAGTTGAATATGTTCTTTATTACTGCCGGTACACGTTGCCTTCACTCAATACTTAAAGCTACTATATTATACCTACTTACTTAGCTTACATCTACACACTACATCATCTGGGTGATTTTGAAAAAAAAAAGAAAAAAATGAAAAATTTTCTTTTTTTTTTGTTTCTTATAGGATTTATCTAATTTATTACATACGTTTAAACTTTATATTTTTACTAAACTATTCATTTAACAACATCTTTCTTGTCTTAGGTATTAACTGTAATAATCAAATCAGTTTTGAGTGCTATTCTTTCATTGCCAAGGTGTGGACGCGTAACCTGTGCTACTGAATTTTTATTTTCCACTTCACACGATTCTAACACACAAACCGCTGGTGATTAGTGTCATAGTTAAGTGCATCTAATATCTATAATATTCCACTCCAAGTGCACCGTTAACCAGTTGTGCCACAGATTGCTAGCAGTAGTCGTGACCGCTGACTGCTGAGGTAGGTTCCTCTTCACCTCGGAGAAACGGGACGGGCTGCGTAATTGAATATTTTTGTCTTTGTCACTCCCGCACCACCAACGGCAAGACAGCGCTTGGACTTTGGACTCAGATATCAACATCACTGTGTTAAATACTTCTTTTATAAAACTTGTTTTTACTCATATAAAAATGGTCAACAGCTGCGCGGCTTGCACTAAACCAATACGTTTAAGCGCGCCAAACATTATATGCTCAAAATGCGCCGGTTACTATCATCTAATTTGTGTAAATATTACGGACCGGAAGCCATCGGAAGATTTTAAATCAAACTGGATTTGCCCTGTGTGCCGATGCAAGGAACCGCGCTCGGACAACTCGAACACACCTGTTCGTGCTACGGCACCGACGGTGACCGTGGCAGGGACGCCGCCGCCTGCGTCATCAGTAACTATTGCTGCCGCGGTTCTGGGTAGCGATAGCGTAAATGAGCAACTACGCGATAGTGGCCGTCAAACCGTAGCCAGTCCGTTCATTACCGTCCGACCTGCCGAGTCTGAAGACATTTCTTTACTGACATCGGAAATTAAGTTACTGCGTGGAGACATTAGTGAAATGAAAACTCACATATTAGGATTAACAGATCATGTCAAACAATGCTTTAACCGTATTGATGAGCAGGACAAAAAATTGGAGGATGTTATGTCTCGGCTACGGACTCTCGAGGAGCGAGAGAATGAAATCTTATTTTGCCGCAACAAAGTAGCGGAGTTAAGTAACGAGCTCAAAACACGCACTCTAAGTAGCCTCCGAAATGAAATTGAGATATCGGGGTTAAACGAGTCCCCCGACGAAAGCCCGATCCATATAGTAAAATTGATATCCCAAAAAATCGGATTCGTCGTTGACAAAAATGACCTCGATTTTGTGACCCGTGTGGGTCCGAAAATCAGAAATCGTGAGAGCACGAGTGCTCACACTGGTGACACTGACTCCACTACAAGTAATTGGGCCCCGCGACCGCTAGTTGTCCGCTTCCTTCGCCGACAAGATAGAGAAGCTTTCCTACAAGCTAGTAAAACGAGACGGAATTTGACCTGTGCTGACGTGGATATAAAAGGCCCCGCTAGAACCATATATGTCAATGAGCGCCTGACTCAAGAAATACGAAACTTATTTCGTGCCACAAGACAGCAATCTAAAACCGCAGATTACAAATACTGTTGGGTCAAAAACGGGTCTACTTATATTAGAAAGCGCGAAGGCAACCCAGCAGTCCCCATCAGATCCATGGTTGAACTTCAACAGAAACTCTTCCCTCCACCTGCATAACCGATGTACTCAAAATGATTTTCATACTGTGCATGAAACAATTATTATTACACTTGTCCTACCGACGTATAATGTGACAATAGATTTTAAAATAACATATACTATTTCACTGTTATTTATAAACTTACATTTAGAAATCAAAATACACAATTTTCTACTATCAATCTCACAGTTACTCAATCACATACACTCACCTCTCACACATAAATTTGATAATATCTATGTTCTTGCCCACATAATAACATCACAAAAAAGAATGACACCTAGGTCTCTGACACTTACAACTTTTAAGTTCTTTTACTATAAAGATGGCTTTACTTGACGTTGCTAAAGACATTGACGAAACCGTAGCCATTAAATGTCATTCTATTGATTCTGCAGAACTTTTTAAGAACTATGTAACTAAATCTGACAATAAATTTAAAGTACTTGCTTTTAATATCAGAAGCTTCCAGTGTAACTTTGACAAGTTCATTGTTGCACTTCAGCGCATAGATGCGAACATAGACATCATTGTTTTATCTGAATGCTGGCTTAGAGATGGTTTAATAATTGATTCACTTCCTGGATACAACGCTTACTGTACTACTTCACAAAAAAACAAAAATGGTGGTGTCATTATATATGCCAAATCCACTTTTAACACCAAAATCCACGAACCTAATATTACTGACGCTGACTCTGTTCTTATGACAATAGATAACTCGTATGCCATCCTTGGTATCTACAGATCTCCTTCTACTAGAGTAACAAATCTTGAGCCTTTTATTAATTCTTTAGATGATACCCTTTCTAGTTTAAAAAAATACCCATATCTTGCAGTCGCTGGTGACTTAAATATAGATATTTGTAAAATAACCGATAATCATCATTTAGATTATCAATGTCTGATGGCATCTCATGGGTTGCTTCCAGCAATCTCCGAGGCTACAAGAGGGGAAGCCTGCCTGGATCACATTTTTGTAAAGTCACATAATGAGACGTTGGGAATAATTTGTCATACCTCAGTTACGGATCATAACATAACAATTGCCGCCACTTGCATGTCCAAAAAGTTTGCCACAAAGCAAAATATTATCCCTAAACTAGATGTTGATTCCGCCGTCACTGAAATTAACTCCATAGATTGGTCCGATGTAACTCAAGACTTTAATATAAATTCTGCCACTCACAACTTTAATAAAATTATCACTTCCATTCTTGATAAAAATACACGTACGGTTAAAATTGGACGAAAATGGGTGACCATGAAACCGTGGATCACGCCAGGGCTTCTACGATGTATGCGACACCGAGACAAACTGCACCTTGATCTGAAAAATCATCCTGATGACGTTCTTCGGCGAAAGGTGTATACGAGGTATCGCAATTTTTGCAATAAACTTTTAAAAAAATTAAAAAATGACTATAATCGTTATCAGTTAGAAAAAGGCAGAAATAACCCAAAAAAGTTATGGAAAGCTATTAAAAGTATTGTCACCTTCCTGAACGGTGAACAAATATTACTTAATTTACTACTAGCGCCACCTAACCATGTATCTACCATTAGGAGCAGAATAGAATATCTATCCGTTCTCAAAGAGATCTCAATACAATTGTGAACGCCTTGCTCGCTGAAGTAGTACATCAATGATCCGAGAGAGGTCGCCTATTCTTAAACCAAAAATCTGGTGATGTGTTGCAATAAGTAAAATAATATTTTCATATTAAGTATATCTTGCTAAATAAATAATAATAATATCTTAAAATAAATAACGAATTTTAATAGGTCTAAATTACAATAAAATAACTATAGGTCCATATATAGTAACTGACAGAACTGGCTTGTTACAGCTGTCAAGTGTCAACATGGCCACCGTTATAGTTTTTACTTCCGATTTTCTAATGCAGAAGCACGTTGTAATTTTAAATTAGTAAAATAAAAGTGAAGCCATTGGTGGATTCAATTCTAAACGGTCTAGTCACCACTAGCATTACCATATTTGGTAATGGATTACGGAGCAAACTTCCGGGGGTTGAGTGGCTAGGCGCCAAAACGGCAAACTAGTTTCACTTTACATGAGACCTCCAGAAGATAAACTTAACTGAGATCCTTACAATTTGTTGAGCTCAGACTTTATTATACCAGTTCTAAATAATTTAAACCTCAATCCAAGCTATAAGAAACCCCATTTAACGGGTAAGTGAATATGTGCTTAACCAATAATTACCACAAAACTAACCTCTAACTTGTGTATTTAATTCTTGCTATGTTATCCCATTGTATTTACTGTGTTTCCCTATGTTCTAACCTTGCTAATAGCTATTCGAGCTATAAGCATATAACATCTTGTGTAACCTATCTCTATTTATCTATGTTTTTCTGTATTTTCTTGGTTGCTTCACAACACACAATTTTACTTAAGCCCTTCAGGCATCTGTTGTTTGCGGGCGGGTCACATCCTTGAGACCTCTGCGTTCCTAGCCATGCTCAGTAGCAGAGGAACAATGGACCCACCAGCTCAACACCTTCACTGATAGGATTCTGACCTGAGCACATCCTTTCAGGGTTCTTCCAGTACCGGGTTTCCAACTCCAGGCTTCCTGTACCAGGCTTCCACTACCAGGCCCAGTACCTAACGAGGCTGATCCCCTGACTCCGGCCGTCCCCTGAACTCCTGCGCAGACCGCTGCCAAACTCCACGTCTCTACAGCGCCTAGCTGGGACAGCCTACCGGCGCGGCAGTGTTGGAGCTGAGCCACTGCACGGCAGACCTGCTGCTGAGCATTAACTCAGTTGCTAGCGGACCGGAGATAAGTTCTCAAACAAGGAAGCTCGCTATTGCCACACCTGTCTGTAATCCACGACCCTTTTTCTCTACCCAATATAATTCTAAATCTTTCCTTCTTGTTTTCTTTTATGCTCCCTTCTACCAACCGTAGGTAGGTAGGTGACATTGGCGCCCATACTAAATAGGATCAGACAGGTTGGTGTGGCAAACTTTCTTGGGTGTGGCTCTGCCACATATTTTCTGTACTCTCTAAACTGTATTTTATTGTGTTCTTCTTGTGTGTGTGTTAATTATAAGTTGGCAAGCCCTGTGTAGGCTCGGGGTACTATTTAGAATAGGCCTGCTGCAGAGCTGCATGTCGTAAGAGGCGACTAATAGCCAACGGGTAACACCCTCTGGCGGCATAGAACCAGCCATATAGCCCTGTGTAGGCTCGGGGTACTATTTAGAATAGGCCTGCTGCAGAGCTGCATGTCGTAAGAGGCGACTAATAGCCAACGGGTAACACCCTCTGGCGGCATAGAACCAGCCATATAGCCCTGTGTAGGCTCGGGGTACTATTTAGAATAGGCCTGCTGCAGAGCTGCATGTCGTAAGAGGCGACTAATAGCCAACGGGTAACACCCTCTGGCGGCATAGAACCAGCCATATCGTCTTCAACGAGAAATTTTAAATATTTTTTTTCTAAAATTAAATTTTAGTTTTTTTTAATATATTTTATCTTACACATATCTCCTTCTAATTTAATAACTTGCACTTAATATAATTGAATCTGTAAAACAGCTTATAAATAGCACACATACCATATTTCTATGTACCCACATTTTTTTCTGAAATATTTTGTACTTACTAACTAACCTTCATTGACCTTGTATGACACTGTTGTCATTGGGTATAGGTCAAGTACATATTCACTCCAATAATCATGGGTCTGCACATTTACTTTCTATCTATGCAAAAAGCTGAATTTGCATATGAAGTGGCACTATCTTATAACTTGAAATTTTCTAAAAACTCGCAACGGAGAATACTATACTCAAATGTTCAACTGAACTGTAAATTTTGTAAATGTCGTTATAAATCTAAACTCTTACTTGCTGTCTCTGAACTTATTGATATACATAGATTATACTTATGACATATCAAAGTTTCTTAGTTAATACTTATCTCAGTATTTAACTTCTTTTATTTTAACGACTGACTAAATACAAAATTTTACTAAGTAATGTCTCAAATGCAATCTAAATTGACATAAATATATTGAATAAAACTACAGTCATACTATGACTTTCTATCACAGTTATATAGATAATAGCTATTCTAATAAATTTAACTAAATACAATGTGTTGCAAATAAAACTAAATTTTCTCTTTTTGTTTCTGAATTGACTGATATGCAAGACAATAAACTTAGGTTCTTGGCATATCAGGGATGATAATAAATACATATTCTAGTAATTACTTCACCTTACTTAACAATTATTATATGCAAATCTTTCTACTGAATAGATTGTTAATAACCTAAAATTTAAATAAATCTCAAATAAAACCAAATTCATACTTTGAATTAATTTAATAAAACTTTACTTATACAACCTTACAACTAAAATACATATTCTGAATATCATAAATAACTAAATTATGGTAGGTAAATAAAACCAAACTCATAGAATATTTTTATAGAATAAGAAAAAACGTGCAGGCGTCTGACCTGATAGTAAGTGATCACCGTAGCCCACTTATAGAATAAACTGTTTTAATAAATTCTAATATAACCTTATCTTGATAGGAAAAATAAATCCTTATATAAAACTGATCAGGCGGCTCACCTGATAGTAAGTCCACTTATAGAATAAATTGTTTTAATAAATTCTAATATAACCTTAACTATATAGGATAAATAAATCCTTATATACTACTGATCTACTATGTAACAGTATCTTATATACTTCTGAAATTCAAATAACTTGTGATCTTTTCTTATATTGATCCTTGTTTATAGATATATCTTATATACAACTGTAATGGCATAAGATATATTATAACTTAACTCAAGTGCCTATAATGTACTACAAACTAAACATCTTAACTTATATACTGAATTAATTGTAACTTCCTTAATTTTCTTTGTCACTATCCAGTTTGAATGGAATAGTGTTGTAACATTGCTAAATTCATTCTTTCACATACCATATGGTAATTCTTCCATTGAGAGCGGTTGTTCAAACTCTTTAAATTAAGCCTTATTGTCCTGAGCGGTACATAACTCAAAAAATAAGCCATTATGTATTTCCTTTTGATTAACTTCTATCTGACATAATATTTTATTTAACTTAGGCAATCATGGAACCTATAATAAAATTAATTCCATGAATGCTTACTTTATGTACTTAAATTAACTATTGTTCTAGTGTGTTCTTTATACCTATAATGTAGCTAGGCTGTTTTTCAGCCCTACAATCTTCCATTTCTCCCAATATTGCTGTCAATAATCGTTTCTTGGGATGTCTGAATCCAAACGATGGGGAGGAATTCTAGGGAGTTCTTATATATGTATATGCACATCGCTATGGCGGCTAGACAATGTTAATACTTAAGACCATATGCTGGAGCTTCTATAGTGTATATATGTAACTCAAGTAATGTCTTAAGTGAGGTATTTTTCTTAGATCTGCTTGAGGCTAGTGAATTTTTTGTTTCTAGTAAAACAAAAAATTCTTCTCGCCGAAAGGGGATATGTCACCTTCCTGAACGGTGAACAAATATTACTTAATTTACTACTAGCGCCACCTAACCATGTATCTACCATTAGGAGCAGAATAGAATATCTATCCGTTCTCAAAGAGATCTCAATACAATTGTGAACGCCTTGCTCGCTGAAGTAGTACATCAATGATCCGAGAGAGGTCGCCTATTCTTAAACCAAAAATCTGGTGATGTGTTGCAATAAGTAAAATAATATTTTCATATTAAGTATATCTTGCTAAATAAATAATAATAATATCTTAAAATAAATAACGAATTTTAATAGGTCTAAATTACAATAAAATAACTATAGGTCCATATATAGTAACTGACAGAACTGGCTTGTTACAGCTGTCAAGTGTCAACATGGCCACCGTTATAGTTTTTACTTCCGATTTTCTAATGCAGAAGCACGTTGTAATTTTAAATTAGTAAAATAAAAGTGAAGCCATTGGTGGATTCAATTCTAAACGGTCTAGTCACCACTAGCATTACCATATTTGGTAATGGATTACGGAGCAAACTTCCGGGGGTTGAGTGGCTAGGCGCCAAAACGGCAAACTAGTTTCACTTTACATGAGACCTCCAGAAGATAAACTTAACTGAGATCCTTACAATTTGTTGAGCTCAGACTTTATTATACCAGTTCTAAATAATTTAAACCTCAATCCAAGCTATAAGAAACCCCATTTAACGGGTAAGTGAATATGTGCTTAACCAATAATTACCACAAAACTAACCTCTAACTTGTGTATTTAATTCTTGCTATGTTATCCCATTGTATTTACTGTGTTTCCCTATGTTCTAACCTTGCTAATAGCTATTCGAGCTATAAGCATATAACATCTTGTGTAACCTATCTCTATTTATCTATGTTTTTCTGTATTTTCTTGGTTGCTTCACAACACACAATTTTACTTAAGCCCTTCAGGCATCTGTTGTTTGCGGGCGGGTCACATCCTTGAGACCTCTGCGTTCCTAGCCATGCTCAGTAGCAGAGGAACAATGGACCCACCAGCTCAACACCTTCACTGATAGGATTCTGACCTGAGCACATCCTTTCAGGGTTCTTCCAGTACCGGGTTTCCAACTCCAGGCTTCCTGTACCAGGCTTCCACTACCAGGCCCAGTACCTAACGAGGCTGATCCCCTGACTCCGGCCGTCCCCTGAACTCCTGCGCAGACCGCTGCCAAACTCCACGTCTCTACAGCGCCTAGCTGGGACAGCCTACCGGCGCGGCAGTGTTGGAGCTGAGCCACTGCACGGCAGACCTGCTGCTGAGCATTAACTCAGTTGCTAGCGGACCGGAGATAAGTTCTCAAACAAGGAAGCTCGCTATTGCCACACCTGTCTGTAATCCACGACCCTTTTTCTCTACCCAATATAATTCTAAATCTTTCCTTCTTGTTTTCTTTTATGCTCCCTTCTACCAACCGTAGGTAGGTAGGTGACAGTATTATTCATACAACAACTGACACTAAACACTCAAAGGAACTTTTAAATCTTGCCAAAGACGACATTAAACTCTCACTGCTACAATGTAACCAACATTTCACGTCAGTTGGAAATAGTCTTGCAGTAACTATTCTTAACAAATTGGACATGACTGAAGATGCACTGATAAATGAACACAAACCTCTAACTTTTTTGAATCATTCATTTTTTCTGAATCCTACAGATCCCTATGAAATTACTAAAATAATATCTCAACTCAAAAATGAAAGCTCACCCGGTTCTGATAAAATCACCGCTATTTTACTTAAAAAAACACTATTCTCTATAATCGTTCCTCTGACTCACATAATCAACCTAAGTCTCGAATCAGGAAAATTCCCTATCTGCTGGAAAACGGCTGCCATTTCTCCAATTTATAAAAAAGGTACCAAGAACCTTCCAGAAAATTACAGGCCTATAGCCTTACTGAGTACCGTGTCCAAAGTCCTTGAAAAAATAGTTAACAGTCGCCTAGTTTCTTACGTGGAAAAATATCACCTGCTCTCAGACAAACAATATGGTTTCCGACAAGGAAGGTCAACAGAAGACGCTACGTCTTTTTTAGTCAATCTTGTATCCTCTCACGTAGAAAGGAACGATTGTTGCTTAGCCGTATTCTTAGACCTGGCAAAAGCTTTTGACACCGTCTCGGTTGGCTTACTCCTAAAGAAATTAGAATACCTAGGAATAAGAGGCGTGGCCCTTGACTGGTTCACAAGTTATCTCAATGATCGACAACAATTTGTAAAAATAGGTACCAACTGCAGTGATACTCTCCCTATAAAATATGGAGTTCCACAGGGAAGTATTCTAGGCCCCACGTTGTTTACGTTATATATAAATGACATCGTTAGTTGTTCACTCAAAAATGCAGAAATAGTGACTTACGCTGATGACACTGCTATAGTTTTTTATCACCAAAACTGGGAACAATTGTATAGTCTCGCGGAGGACGGTCTCGAAACAATCGCTAACTTACTTGACAGAAATCTTCTCACTCTGAACACAGAGAAAACGAAATACGTCGCCTTCTCAAAAACTATCGTGTCTAGCCCTCCTTCCGAACTCGTCATTAAAATTCACTCCTGCAATTTTGCGAAAAGCAATAGGCAACATAATATCTGTCCATGTGCTGTCATTAAGAAAACTACATCTATCAAATATTTAGGCATAACAATCGATGAAAATTTGTCTTATAATAATCATATCGTGGAGTTGTCTAGCCGCGTACGAAAGCTTATCTTCGTTATGAAAAAACTTAGAGACTGCACACCATTTGACATTATACGCCAAGTATACATGACACTATGTCAATCTATTCTGCAATACTGTGTATCTGTTTGGGGTAGCGCAGGGAAGAGCAATTTTATAACGATTGAAAGAGCTCAACGAGCTCTCCTAAAAGTGTCTTTAAAAAAACCCTTCCGTTATCCAACTGACAAACTGTACGAAGAATTTCAGGTGCTGCGTGTCCGTCAACTGTTCATTTTAAGGGCAATCATCAAAACACATAAGGGTCTCCTGAAAAGGCCGGATTATGGAAATATCATGTCAAAGCGAGTATTTCGCATACCCCTCCCATGTGCTACTTCCCTACTCGTAAAACGAAGCCCAGACTATGCCCATCCCAAAACATATAACAATGTGTCAAAACTGTGCAATATCAAAGACTGCTCCCTGTTCACTTGCATAAAGTTAGTTACGGATTTTCTGATGACGTTATCGTATGAGGAAACAGAAAGTCTTATTTGAATATTGACAGAATTACACACACACACACATACACACACTCCCACACCCACACATACACACCCCCACACCCACACATACACATCCCCACACCTACAAACCTTAACTCACATTCACACATTATAAACTTCTCTTGTGTCTACTTTTTAGCAATAAGTTAATTAAATTCCTCTCAACTATTGTTCGCTGTAAAGTAGATATTCCTGTACCTACATAACGAATGTTTGGTTTTGCAAATTAAATTAACAATAGTCTTAAAGCTAACCTATACTATAATATTAATTTGTTGTTTTGCTTCAACTGTTATCTATATCTGTTTAATCGCACTCTGAATCTCAAGATACAGGCTCTCGCCTAGTTTGAGATTCACTGGTTAAATACTAATGCTAACTTTAACAGTACAACTCTAGAGTACTTCCATTAGCTATAAGATTATCTTTTTAGAAAATAAATATTATTTATTTATTATTATTATTTATTAGTTATAGAATAGGTTCATATAAATCAAACTTAAACAAAGCATTACGTGAGTACATCACAATGAATCATTTAGGTAGGTAAGTTATCAAGTTATCGTATTTACATTGTTGTAAGGTGTAAGTAACTGTAATGTATTCTGTAAAGGTGTGCTATACAACAGTAACTCAACTTTATACATAGAGCAAATTTTGAATAGATGTTAAGTCACAAAAATGTTGGTTCTATTTTTATGGATAGTATCAATCTTATTACCAATACGTATGGTTACATTGGGTTCATTTTCGCTTAAAACTTCATATGGTCTATTATATAACATATCTAATTTTTTTACCTGTTTCGTTTTAATCAAAATTAAAGGACCTTTTTTTGTATTTAACTGGGTTACATTTTTTGTCCCATATTTCTTTTCTTTTAATCTTACTGGAAATCAAATTATTCCTTGCTTCTTTACATGCTAATTGTAATCGATACTTAAGTTCAAGTGCATAGTTATCATGGTTATACAAAGGTTTAACATTGTTACTGGTTAAATTTGTGAAGAATACATGGAAGATTACATGGTTTACCGAATACCAGTTCGTATGGAGTGTACTTAGTTTCCGTATGAATTCTGGATGTCCGTCACATTGAGTTCGCAAAAAGGCCGCAAGATGTTTGTGCGTATTTTCTAAAGCACCTATTGTCTCGTGATGGTAAGCGGAAGAATTTACCTTTTCAATTTGCAGTAGTTTGCATACTTCCGTCATTGTCTCGGACATGAACTCTGTTCCCCGGTCGGTGGTAATGGATACTGGTACACCATACCTTAATATGAAGTTACTTACGAATGCTTTGGCTACACTTACCGTATCTTTTCTCTGTAGTGGATAAGCCTCTACGTACTTGCTTAACTCGCATTGTAAACTTAAAATATAGACGTTATTATCTAAATCCTTATCTAAGGGCCCAATTATATCTAAATATACCTTTTCTAGCGCTGTCGAAGCCGTTGTTGTCACGGTCATGGGTTCAGTAGTATTTTTGGAATACTTACTAGTTTGACACTTTTTACATTTGCTCACGTACCGTCGTACGTCATATTCGATTCCTGGCCAGAAGTACTTACCTTTTATATTGTTTATCATACGTCGTACACCAGCATGACCACTTGTAGGTAATAAGTGATAGTCATGTATTATGTATGTCTTTTCTTTACAATCGGAGACATTTTTTTTATTCCTCTCAATATATTTATATTGGGTCCGGACCATTTTTCTCTATTCTTTATCTCCTTTATTAACTCTTTAATAAATTCTATATTATTTTCATTCTTTATTAGACATAACTCTTTTACATTTATTTTACTACAAAAACTACTCAATATATTCGCAAACTCGACTCGCGTAAAATGCGACATATAGTTGAGGTTTACGTATAAAGTATGAGTCGACTCTTCATAAGCAAAAAATTCTTCAGTATGCGTTATATTTTTCTTTTTCAAATTATTTTCTTGTATAAAATCTAACTCTACAAAGTCACTTGGTTTCCGTAATATTTCTGCGACCCTAGGTTGGCCAGACTTCGGTTCGGCAGCTATATTAGGATCCCTTGTGCTATGTACCCCACTCATCTCATCTCATCATCTAAAATTCGTGCTTTTTGAGCTCTAGTTAGTACCGTTGCAATTACCGTTTCATTCATCGATTTTAAGTCATCCGAACTTATTCAAGAAATACCTTTTACGTATTCAATTATACAATCGTTTTCTTCTTATAACAATAATAATTTTATTAATCGGGTAAATGGATCCTTCATAATACACATAGATAAATGAATTTTTGGTTCGATACTACCTACCGTCATCGAGCATTTGCTGAGCTTGCTTATTTATCTCTGGTTTCATGGAAGCCGGTAGCCGATAAGGTTTTACATACACAGGTTTCGTATTCGGTTTCACAGTAATGGATTGTTCTATAACGTTCGCAGTACCTAACTTATCGCCTTCTAAAAAAAGATATCGGAATACTTTGCGCAAATAATTTCTATTTCCTCTCTATCTTCCGAATTTAAGTGTGATAACTTTAGTTTTGGTAATAACTTTTCAACACGTTCCACATTTCGATCGGGTTCGGTAAATAACAGACCTCATATTTCTCTAAATAATCGAAATCTTGACTTCCTACTAAATGAGATTTTGGTATAGTAATTGATGTTTCTCCCGTGTTCATTATTTTAATCGGAATAATACCTCTCTTCGGAGTGACAATACTGCTGTATGAAAACATTTTCTGCTAATTGTTTAGGGTGTATAACGCAATCTTTATATAAATTTTAGTTTATGTATATAAAGTGAACACTTTCGCTACGAGCTGGAATAGTAATACAACTTTCAGACTGTATATCGTGTTCATAACGTTTATGAATTTTAATAGAATAACTTATTCCGTGCGAATATAATGTAACTCTATTCGTTGATAGGTCTATGTTTGCATTATAAGTTCTAAGAAAGTCTAACCCGATAATACCGTCGGCGTCACACGGTACGCTATCAAATAAATAAAACTTGTGGCGAAATTCTACACCGTTCTCCGTACAAAAAGGAATGTAAACGAAGCTTTTTGCTTGTACTTTGCCGCCAATGCCGTTTATAACAGTTTTATCGTAATAAGTCCTAATATTGTTTTGGTATATGCAACTTTTTACAATTAGTGAAATTGAAGCACCGGTATCTAACAGAAATTTGAGTCTTTTGTTTTCAAAATTTAAGTACACAAAATCTAAGCCTTGGCATACAAACACATAGTTAGGTCCGAAAAAATTGTGCTAAATTAATATATTTGTCCTTTTTCTCGTCACCTTCTCCCACTGCATAGCATTGACCTTGACGGTTATTGTAAGAACCTCGGTAGCTGCCTCTGTTCGACCTGGTGTACCTTTGCGGATACTGATTATTGTAGGTATTACCTCGAAAAGCACCTCTGCTTGTCCTTGGTAAGCCGCGATGGCTCTGGTTGTCCTGCAGATTCCCTCTATAATTACCTCTATGGTTACTTACGTACCTCGCATTTTGCTGGTAGTTGTTGTAATTTCCTCGACCTCGTGCTGACCTATAATAATATGAATTATTACCTCTGGTGTATGAATATACCGAGCCGGAAGTTCCGGGACTGGCCAGCTCTTCATCCTCTGCAGCTCTCACGGCGTCCTTGAGGGTGGTGTAGTTGCGTGCTGATATTATGGTGCTAAGGCGTCGGTTCTGAAGGCCATCTGCAAATCTTTTTATAGCCATTTGCTCGTTTATCGGACTCAATATTTCGCTTGCCTTAGAGTTTCCATCGGCCTGCGCTATAGTTTGACTTATAAACAAATCTTCTAACTTCTCGCCGTATTTGGAAATTGGCATGGTATTTTGAGTAACATTATTCATCTGAGTTAGCAAAGAGTTCGCGGATTTTTTGGTAAGCAGATACTGTCTATTATCATCAATAAGACTTTGTACGGTTGGATAACTTGGTTTTAATTTTAACTTTGCTAACTTAGACAATTTTGTTTTCAAAACAAAGGTACCTAATCAAAAGTTTTTATGTTCATCAAGATTTAAACACTCATTTAACATGTTTATTCTATTGTTCTCTCAGTAGTTTCCTCTTTACCGTCCATATAAGGTATAATAGCATTTGCCGTTTTTATATCAAAAGCTTCCATTATTACATCAGTTTCAGTACCCTAGTAACTAAGTATTTTATTATAAATTAACTCAATTTCGCTGCATATTTCTACCACATTGCTACACGGTTTTGTTGGAAAATTCTTAATTATTATTGATTGACATTACCTGATATTTACTGTAAAGGTCCTTCACTTTGTCCAATTTCAATTCACCACTTTTTTCCGTACGTCGTTTTCCTAGTTTACGAATGGTGTCGCACTCTTTTCGTAAAATTTGGCATATGTCCACTAAGGCTTCCATTAAAAAACAATTTCTTACACTTTATTTAAACACTGCCTATATATTTTCACTAAAAACACTACACTTTTTATTCGCCGGTATCGCTGGGTTCCTCCCGCCGACGTATTGAATTGCGGATACGCCGCAACGCTCCCGCTGCTGTGGCATCTTTTATCCACCTCTGATGGATTTCTTTGTATTTCTTCGCAAAAGGTATATAATTGCCAATGCGATAGCCGCTCCAATTATGATGACAAATATATTCATGCTCCTGATATCAGATTTTATTTGCTCAATAGTCGTGGTTGCATCATTGTTTCCAGCCGCATTCTGGCTCAGGAACACCTCTTCTTTTTCTATTTTGGAGTTATACATCTTGTATTCGCAAACGCCTAGGTTAATCCGTTCGTATGATTTTCTATCTTCATATTATCTTAATATAATTTTCTTCATTTTATTAAAAATTTCTTGATTTTTCCATGAATTTTCCTTCTCTTCATTTTTCCTTATTTGTAGTGAAAAATCATCTTAAATTTCATGTAAGAATTTTCTATCTTCATATTATTTTAATATAATTTTTCTTCATTTTATTTAAAATTTCTTCATTTTCCCATGACATTTCCTTCTTTTAATTTCTCCGTCTTTTCCTTTGTATATTTTCATTTTTCCGTAATTATCTTCAAATGTTCATTTTGCTTCATTTTTCTTTATTCATTTTACTGTCCTTATTTATTTTTTATTATTTTTATTCGCTAATTTCTTCATCTTGAATTTTCTCCTCTCATTTTCTTGAAAAGCCATCCCGGTGCAGCACACTCCGCCTTCTCACTGCACCGGGACTGGCAGGGTCGCCATGTGATGTTGGTGGTTCGAGGGCGTACGATAAGTGAAACGTCCGAATAGTTGAATATGTTCTTTATTACTGCCGGTACACGTTGCCTTCACTCAATACTTAAAGCTACTATATTATACCTACTTACTTAGCTTACATCTACACACTACAGGGGTTACCAGCGGGGGACTTTTCCATCTCTTCAGTTAATAACATAAAAAAAATTTAATTTTAATCTTTTTGTATTTTTTCTAGTAAACTGGTTTTTACTGTGTAGGATACGATTATGATATTGTTATCTCAGAAAAAAATCTTTCATTTACTGATTTTGCCTTTCTTATTTCAGGTTACAATGCCTACTATCGCAGTCCATGGAAATTGTTAAGGCCTCATATTGAATTAGGATATAATTAAAACATGTTTTATAATTAAATTCCAAAATTTGTTATTAATTTTAAGAATAAATATAATTAATTTGCTTTTAGTTCCTCTTCTTGTCGTACATATCACATTCCTGCTTTATTTCTGCAATTTACATGTGGCTAAGTATCTCAGACTATCAAGTTTATTTTTATAGCTTTCTATCAAATTATTTGTATGGGATTGATTGAATCAGCAAGCAAGCATGCAATTATACCTGTTGCTATTGCACATAATGATAACATGCCAAGATAACCTGACAGTAAAGTATTAAAAATGTGTAAAAAATATAAGTTTAGGTCACAAATAGATTATTTCCTATATATAGAAACATAAGACAATGAAAATTGATATAAATGAGAATGGGCAGCCAACCTGACATCAGACAGGCCTAACATACTGAGCAAGGAACACTATGCCTATAATTTTATTTATTGACTAGCGGACCGCCCCGGTTTCGCGGGGGAATTCAACACAAATTATAAATTTTAACACATAAAAAAGTAGTTATTGTGACATAACTGTGATAGTTACGACTTATAGTATTGCGGACTTTTTTGTAGATATTTATGTCCTCTATAAAATTGTAGCACATCACTGCTCTAATAACAACAATTTCTGCAGTGTACACAATATAACATTTTTTATTTGGTATTTTTTCACACTATGTGTTACAAAGTTTTCATATGGATCCCTAACTTTTTGAAAATGTTCTATAGCCTATTTTCATCAGGGATAGTGTAGGATTCTAATGGTGAAAGAATTTTTCAAAACGGTCCAGTAGTTTCAGAGCCTATTCAATGCAAACAAACAAACAATCAAATCTCTTTATTATAGTAATAAATCAGTACTAATATTATAAATGCGAAAGTAACTCTGTCTGTCTTTCTGTTACGCTTTCACGCCAAAACTACTGGACCGATTTGAATGAAATTTGGTATGGAGATAGTTTGAGACCCGGGAAAAAACATAGGATAGTTTTTATCCGACTGCGCAAAAAGAGGTTAATGTTTTCGCGCGATAACCGACATACGCGCGGGCGGAGCCGCGCCCGGAAAGCTAGTCTAGAATATTTTTATAAGCTCCATAAAGTATGGCCATACTTCATGATAAGCACACTCCAGTTACTATTCATATTTACATTTGTTGTGTATTGAAATCAATTATCTGGTCTGGTCATCCAGCGCTATGCTGACGGTCACCTATTTCAGCATACACACCTACAGCGTCTAGTAAATACACAAAATAAAATTCCAGAAATTCATATTTGCATTTGTTGTGTATTGAAATCAATTATCTGGTCTGGTCATCCAGCACTATGCTGACGGTCACCTATTTCAGCATACACACCTACAGCGTCTAGTAAATACACAAAATAAAATTCCAGAAATTCATATTTGCATTTGTTGTGTATTGAAATCAATTATCTGGTCTGGTCATCCAGCACTATGCTGACGGTCACCTATTTCAGCATACACACCTACAGCGTCTAGTAAATACACAAAATAAAATTCCAGAAATTCATATTTGCATTTGTTGTGTATTGAAATCAATTATCTGGTCTGGTCATCCAGCACTATGCTGACGGTCACCTATTTCAGCATACACACCTACAGCGTCTAGTAAATACACAAAATAAAATTCCAGAATCTCAATATACACACATTTATTACAGATATGCATTCCTAACCATTACAATATAGACATTAACTCACAAGAACAACTGCAACTGCTTATCAATACAACTATGTATAGGTACATATTATACCTTAGTGATTATTAACAATTTTATTATCATAATAGTACATTATTGGAACAGTATAGAAAAAACAGCTTTCATTATAAAATAGGGTTTAACAATGGGAAACAAACCTCTAAATCACAATAAGATTTATTTTATGGGATTAAATGACTGTTCCATTACCATATCAAGCATTGGTTCAGCAAATACATTTATAACAATAATTGAACTCAAATTATAACATTTTATTGGTGTGATACACTAATAAACCCTATATACAATTTTAAATCAAAGATAACATTAAATAAGACATAGTTATTCATAAATATAATAAGTTGGTAAAAGGAAACACAAAAAACCTTTGCTGTTCAAAATAATTCTGTACATAAATTCAGTAACAATTCTATCTAAAACGTAAAATAAAGCATAAAAAAATATTCTAACGTACCTAATAAATTGGCTGTGTGAGCAAAACTTTATACCTAAGGAAACACTACCTAAGACTAGGGTCTTTCTTATACACAATAATACTTTGCCGCTACATAAGTTATGTATATTTTATAAAAATATCCAAGAAATTGCAATAACAGTGATTTTAAGTTTGAACAAATTTATTGTTATGTCTAGTGCGTTAGCCATCACTAGTATCAATCAACATTTAATTAGATTATTTTGAAAGGTACACATATAATCATTACTTCCACTTTCAAGTCAAAAATTGGATAATTGTATGTATATTTTCCCTTAAAACATTAGTACAATTTATATGCAAATACTCTAGTTAAGGCTCTATAAATAACACCAATTACTAAGTGCTCACAAACACTGCTATATAACAAATTGACATTGTTGTAAAAATGTTTTTCCATAGTTACTTCCAAGTTGTAAGGAAAGACCCGTGATGTTGAAAATTTGGAAATTTTGGAATGCATTAGTACATTAGATAATATAAAAAGGTAGAATTCTACAATGTCTTAAAATATCACAAGAACATAATATTAAAATAAATAAAATATCCCTATAGCCAATATGCCATAATATTGGCCTTAATGGTGCTGCTTGCTACTGGCCCCAAGTCTATTCAGAAGTTATTTAGTTGGAAATATAAATTTATAAACTCATCAACGCACAACACAGGTCTGATATGTTGGCAAGCATACTACACTGCAGTGCAGATAGCGCATTCAATGACTCATGTGTTATAACTTCACTTCTGTCTAAGTAATCAATGTTAAGACAATCCAAATGATATCCATCATTTACTTTTACTGTTTCCACTTGACCAAAAATTTACTATTTTCACCAAAAGGTCCAAGACCCTTAAGAGTGTTTATACAATCTGCAGCTTTCTCACTCACTTTTCCAATATTCTTATTGATGAAAACATATTGGGTTTGATTTAAATATAGAACATCTACTTGTAACTATAAATCAGCGACTGCTAATTACAAATGTTATCAACTAAATTTTATTTTGAAATCTATTTTTAAGACCAAGACAAATTTAAACTAAAATAAAATTAAACTAAATTACGTTTTCTATGATCAATAAAAAATATATCTTAATGAAAATTAGTTGGGAAGATCTTTTACCATAAGTATGTAATATTAAGTTGGAAGAAGTATTTCAAAAGCACATCTAATAATTTGTTCTGGTTTAAATGTTGAAAATTGAGGATGATAAAGCTGCAAATTTAATTAATTGACATGCAAGTTAAGCTACAAGATAAAAAGAACTTCTTCATAAACCTGGTGTTTTTCTGAACAGGTAGAAAATCAAAAAGGGCCAGAGGTGGCTACACAATTTAGAAATTGATGACTTATAAAAATACAATTTACAAAACACCTTACATCAATGTCAAGAAAATTTCACTAGCTACATTATTTCATATGAACAAAAATATTTAAATACAGAATTTGTTTTAATACATAATTATTGTGATCTCTTTTAGGCTAAAGACATACTTCAAAAAAACATAAGGTTCATGTAACAAAACTTAGTGGCACATAGGTCGTTTCTGGGAGGAAGCACAAACAATACCTAAATGAAGGAAGCCTTTTTCTGGCACAGACCATGAAAAACTATATGGAAACTGAGGTTCGAAGAAACATTAAGTATTTCAGTATCAGTTGAAGTACGTCATTAGCCATTGAAAGGAGACCGGTTTAAACTCTTTTATTGTAATTAACGATACTATAAGTAGTGTATACCATACTATAGGTTGATTAACCCTGCAAAGAAACTATAGATATGCTGAAACAAGACCCGAGCTAACTAACACATATCGGGCCCTTTCACTAAGTAATTTAAAACTATTAACAGCCCACAACTACATTCATGTTTTATTCTTAAAATTATATACAGCTGCTATTTCACGACCGATAAAGTGCGACTTTGTAGCATGCCCTCAAACTATAATAAGGCCTTGTGCATCTGCTAGACTTCGCTTTACCCGGTCTGGGTAGCGCTGGCTTCCGCCGTTATAACAAGATACTTCTGCGATGCCTACTTCCTCCCACACGGGGCATACACAAGATTAGCAAACGTACTGTTTCTTGAACGTTTTTCATAGTCTTCATCAGTTAACATTAGTTAGCTTATTGGTTAATGGTATTTGTGACGCGTCAGGTGACCAATGAGCGTGCAGTATTTGTAATTTTAACTGATCAAGATTTTGACAAGAAACTGGGGGCTCGTCTAGCAGTATGCAAGACAAGGAATAATGTAGCAAGTAACTGATATTCACAAGGAAACATGTAACCCACGGAAAACAACAGCTACTATAATACCTGTAAATGATCAAGTAAATTCGTTAACAAATCCATTTTATTTTGACCAAATGCAATGATTTAAAAAAAAATAGGCCCAAGTGATTTCATAATAAAAGATTACTGATACATTCTATACTACCAAAGTAGCACTTCGCCCTTTACGTTTATAAACAACCAAATCTATTATTGAAATATTATCTTCGTTTATATTTATATGTTGAAATTTGGTCCAGTTAAAGTTGACACGAACATTCAAACAAATTAATTATCAAGCTACTTTCTCGCACATTATTTTTGAAAATAGCCTCTACGGTGACAACCAACTGTTTATGGTAACAAGTGATATATTTCATGGGAATTCTATTAACCTAGTGTATGAATGTGTACCTATGTGCTTAGCTATCATTAATCTCTATTGATATCATTATATTGTTTATAATATAATTGAGTAATATACTACATAAACAAAATGGATGACAAAATTATACCTACTTATCTACATGAAAATAAAGTCAGAATTTAAAGTTTGCTTTTTTATGGAGGACACTGGTTAACATTTTCGATTGGCAGGATATAATAAGGTAAGAGAAGAGAATAAAAAAAATCCTACAATAGTAGAAATTAAAAATGCCAAAATGTCTTTATATCCACTTTCTTGGAATAACATCAACACAGAAGCGACCATCACATAAATTCACTAAAAGTCTAATTCTTTCAAAGCGCTATTATTGATTATAAAATATTCATCTGAACTATACAATTTCAATAACGCATCAACTTGCTGTACTGCAAACGACATGACAGCGCGAAACACTGCGCTGGACTATACTGCACTGCACCTATCAGATATCCTTTGAATTCGGCAAAAAGAATTTCAACTATGTAGGTCGGATGTATGTTGCTGTCCTGCTCCCACACATGAGTAACTCACTGTAGCGAGAAACATCAACATATTTCTACCGTGCTGGACTTTAGTATGACATAATGTTTGAAGTAGATTATTTCTAAACGCATTAGCGCACTTAAGCAATAAAAAAAAACCGAAATATATGTTACTTTTATCACAAATTAATAACAGACTTTTGTCAGGAATCTAACCTGCCTACTAAAAACATATATTGATGCTTTAATCAGAAATATATATCATTCCAGCATCCTTTCAAATTCTTCCTACAGTCAACCGCTTGTCTTTATCAAGAATCCTTACAGATTCTTGAGGTTAGGCATCCATAGACAAATTCTGAGTCATCATACTTAATGCCCAGCAACATAAACATTTTATTTTATATCGTGGCTATTATCAAGCAGTCGACATTCAAACTTCGCAAGGCCTGGTGATAATATTGGCCTTAATTAGCTCAAAGCAAAATCAACTTAATACAGACACACTTGTGGTTTAGTTTTCCTTTGAGCAAGACAGGAATGTTATTATAAAATAAGGGTGTTGTGTCGGTAATCCTAAGCATAGGGCTTGGTTATCAAGGCATAAAATAGAATAATAATTTTGTAACTGCAGTACAAGCATGAACTGTTAACATTGATAAACACAATATGTAGTTCTTTCTATCAACTCTCTTCTACAACCAGATTTTTTTGATCGGAATTTGTGAACGTTTTAAAATAAAGTATGTATCCCACATCAATATTAGTTGTAATCGAGAAAAAATCTATGAAAGGAATTGCTAGATTTTCATTCAAAACACATCCCATACTTTGATTATCTCGGTGAATTGGTTTCTAGATCACCACCGCACCGCTTGCATGCACACTGTCCTTGGCAAGACTTACTAGAATGTTGCTTTAAAAAATAATCCAACGTAAGAGTTAAATAGAAAGTTTTTATCAGTGTCAATAATTCTATTTTCAAACTTTTTTACTGACAGTCACAAGACACATGAGATCTATATGAAAATGGAAGGATAGATAAACCAAAGTGATGAGCGGCGCATCGGCAGGCTTACAGAGGTGTTAGATATAGCGCTAGCGGTAGAGGCGCGGCGAGGGGGGTCAGTTCTTGTATGGTGCGCCGGTGAAGCTGACGGGCTGCTCGTTGGAGACGAGGTCTGCGCGCGGGGCCGTCGTCTGCGCGCCCAGCCCCGCCTCCAGCGTCGCCGCCGACGTCCGCATGTCTTCTGCTGACGCCCTGCCGACACAACACTCATGCTTTCAACACTTGCTTCGCAACTTTATTCATATGTGAGTGTAAAGTTTTATATGTAAAAAAATAAGGAGCATAATGCGATGGTCATGTACGTTTAACAAAATTAAAAATAAAACTTGGATTTTTCATAAGCCCCTACACATGGCCAACTACTATCGGCCGTATTACTAAGCCAGTTCCTGAAGTAGCGGTGTGGAACGGTTCGTAATAGCCCTGTCGCGCTGAACACATTTTGTTTTTTACTACATCCTTGTACTTCAGGACCCGACTTAATTAAACCATATAAAATTTATAAAGCCACACAAATAAAGAAGGAAATCAGAAACAATAAAATTATTAGCCTGTGTCCCTATTTGAAAGAACGAAAGCGGCGAGATCAGAACACAACTCTCAACCTTATTAGTTTTATTGTTCAATGACTAAGCTGTTCGATGAGTAAATTGAAATCGTAGCATTAGTATATATTAACATTGAGCCGATTTCTTTCGCTCTAGTGGGACTGACGCTGCAAGCAATGCAGATGCTACGTTGAGCCTCCGAATTTTCTATTTGCTTAATAATAGAATAAGGATTATAAACGGTGATATAAAAAAAAATACCAATAAAATCGCTTCATATTCCAAGCCACGTTGAATGCACTAATCCTATTGATTAGTTCTAATGTATACTTATAAAGACATTAAATTTCATGCTTCAATTCCGCTTAGCTAGTTAGTATAAACATTTGCCTATTTTCCAAAACAAAATCAACTTTACTCAAAGACTAATAGAATAAATTTGATTTGGTTTTTGGCCAAGTGGTAAATAGCTAGCGGATGAAATCAATTTCACATCGATCGACTGTACAAATGGTATGGAACTAAGTACTTACGTGCTATTTAGTAGTTAATAATCATCCAAATTTTAGCCATGCTCATAAAACCTCTGTTAACAGAGCCGACCTAGCGAATTGTAAACCAATACGCCTTCAAATCGTCAAATTTAAATTGAAATATCAACTCTTACTTATCCAGACTAACTGGATTCCAGAACTAAATATATGAGCAGTACCTAATATAGCTAAAGCCTGGTTTTTCAAGCGTCTGATAAAACATCTGACTGATAATATGTTAACTGAAATAATGTAAAACAAAATAAGTTTTCCTTAAACAACCAACATTCGCTCTTTTTATTTGGTTACGTATTCATTTATTCTTATGCATAATAACTATCTGATGATTGAAAATCCAGGCCTAATTCATTTTTATAACATCGATAGAAACTTACATCCTTAAATAAATAAATTATACCTTCCTTTCTGGGTCGAAAAATAAAAATTGCTAGAAACCTGTGCAAAAAAAATAGAAAAATGACATGCTTCCAAACTAAAAACTGCAACGGAAAAAATATCTGGCAGGTGCGAGGGCTCGACATGCGGGTGGCAGTACTATAGCGAAAACTTGCCTAGCTTGCTCACGACTTCCTTACATTTCTATATGCGACGGTCGCCTAACTTCATGTTACCATCTATATTAATATTAGGTTGGTTTTTTCCCAAATATTCTTCTAATTTTTTTCAGTAATATCAAGAAATTCTAAAAATAATCTTTGTAATAAGGTATGATTAGCAATGTTAATTTGTAGTGTTTCTAGGTTAAAACAACTTGAAGGAAATGTAGAAGCATGTCGACATACGTCAAAGTCGGTGCATTATTTCCATTCAGCTTTTACGACATTTGACAGGGGGAAATGGAACAATCAGTACTAATATTAGAAATGCGAAAGTAACTCTGTCTGTCTGTCTGTCTGTTACGCTTTCACGCCAAAACTACTGGACCGTTTTGAATGAAATTTGGTATGGAGATAGTTTGAGACCCGGGAAAAAACATAGGATGGTTTTTATCCGACTGCGCAAAAAGAGGTTCATGTTTTCGCGCGATAACCGACATACGCGCGGGCGGAGCCGCGCCCGGAAAGCTAGTAATATATAATTTTTAAACCCAGAACTGTAAAATTGTATTCATTTAGTTTCATCAACAACCAAAACGCCCCGTAGAGAAAAGGCATTGGGGTTTGCAGTAACCCCCAAGCTTCGCAATCGTCTTGGGTGTCACGATGAAAGATGACAGTTCTTTAGAAGGCGCTGATGCCAACTCATGATCTTTTTCCCTTGGTCGTCTCTTACGATTTTTTATGAAAAATATTGGGAGTACAATTGTAGCCAACCTAACCCCACGAGTTATTTAGTTTATTCTGTGGATTTTTATTTTTATTATAATAGAAGGTGCGCGAGCTAGGCAAGGCAAGTGTAACGGTAGACAGGTGCTCGTAGTCATTAGCATTGTTATTGCCTCGTTTAGTTGGGGCGCCAGACGTCGGGATCCTCCATCAGCGTCACGTGGTGGTCCTGCGAGAGGGCGGCGCCCCCTGGCGGCGAGTGTCCGCCCCCCGCGCCCCCGGGGCCCCCCGCGCCCCCCGCTGCCATCGCGGCCATGTCGTCGCGTGAGCCCCTGCTCGCACGCACAACCCACGCACACACGAGTTACAACACACGCACACACATTACTCATTGTTAAGATAAGTACATTTTCGGTGGAAGGATGTCAAAAAAGATAATTTCTCTGCTATATTGCTCGCAGTGCACTGGTTTATTCAACAAAATAATTTGCGACGAATAGAAAACTTTATACTTTTCAGAACTTTCAAATAACTCGGAATATAATCTTCTGTTTCATCATTGACAGGCTCGCCTTTGATAAGTATCGCACCTATTGGTAAGTAAGTGATATTTGTGGTCGGAGATTATGAGCTGGATAGCCCTAGAAATACAATTATTTAACTTATAAATTCATAGTTTAATGAAAAAATGCCAACAAAAAGTACAAGCTGACAATTGCATAGCATTTAATGCGATGAATTGACGGCTTCGGCGACTTGGCTCCGTGATATCTCCCTTGAGAGACAGACTAGCTAACTGCGGTAGTCGTTGTGTGTTTTGGACATCAGACTTTTAATTTTTTTTACTATTGCTACGTCTTGTTATGAGCATATCTCCTACTCTCCACCGAAAATATACCACTACCATTAAAACTTTGTTAATGCACACATGTTAGAATTTTAGTAAATACGTTAAGTTAAGGATAGTTATGGCTTTTATACAACAATGAATTTTTCACAGCGATTAGAACACCATATATCACAGCTTTAGTTATCCAATCTCTCTCTAAATAGTAACATAAAGCAAATTAATGACTCAGTTTTTACGAACTAAAACAAGTTTAATTAAAATATGAATAACAATATAACCAGTCACCATATCAAGCATGTCATTTCCATATCAACCAACCTTATCACAATCCATTAACTCAACTTTACGACATTCTTAATAATTACATATACATTATCTTATGCAATTAAGTTATCGACCTATCAAGATACTACGTTAAAATACAAACAAACATTATAAATAAAATGTTAGAAACGTTTTTATTCAATACTAAACAACAATTCATTTAAATAACCATATTGTCATTGTCTAAAGCATCGTACAAAACGATGCGCAGTGTGGACTCTGTGGCGATCTAAACAAATTCTTGTTCAGCTTTGACAGGGGTACTGGTATTCGCGCGAGTTTGTTTCCCAAAAAGCCTGAGAAAAAAATTATGGGATATTTTGATATCTTGTGTAGCTCAAGATGTAGAGTTATTCAAAATTCGGGCAACAGAAGTCTAGCAAGTATAAGGATTAACACTTGCGTATGCATATTGGAATGCTGAATGGGCAAATGACCACGCGGCTAGCTAGTCGGATATGGAACGACCTGTGTTATCCATGAAAATATACTTGCATAGTAGATATCGGACAAATTGCAGATTTATTACACTTATTTCAAGGAAAACCTTGCCACGTGTTTAAAATACATTGTTTGGAGTTAAGATACTTCTCATAAGGAATGACGGTATGTAATATGAAAATTCCGTCGGGAAAATCGTGAGAACACCTCTTTGCATCATACAAACGCATTGTTGTTTAACTGATCCTCACAATGGAAATGAACTTGCGCGTGTACCTTCCCTTATTAGTACTTGGTGGTAAGAGCTTCAATCGGCGTTTTTATAAAGCCATCTCACAAAATTTTGAGGTACCAGTAGGCTCACATCCATGAGCACAAATGCTAGTACTTTAAAATTTACAAGATAGCGCTGTTTTTAATTGTAGAAAATAGCACTATCAATTTATATGCAAAAAATATATGTAGATCCGCGTATTTTCAGGAAATACGCCTATATGGATAAACTTATACAGCAAAACCGTATACAAAATTTTAACCAAATCGTTACATAGATCCGAGATATTTATGTATTCAAGAATTGCTTGTTTAAAGTTATTAGATTTACAGAAGAAAGTCAACTCCCGCGACCTAAGCATCCCATACCCATGATTAGTAATTCGCAACGCAACCTCTTCAACAGTCTTAACTAAAACATTCGTAACGTTAGAAAATACATAGTTTGATTATTCACACACACTTATGCCACATTAATACAGAACGGAACATAATGAAAGCTACTAACATTTTTCCCGCTTATTGAGCTAGTTCAAACCGGTTCCGCACCCGCACGTGTGTCAGTGATTAGTTACGCACACATAGCTGTGCGTGTAGTAGTGAAACTTTCATTCTGTACCGTTCTTTATTCATATGTTCATGCCATAGGTACTTTCACCTTTGCATAGTAATAATCAGATTAGCACTTACTTCTTGCCTAGCGCCATCATGCCGTAGATGACTCCTGTCGCGAAGATCAGCCCGCTGCCGAACCAGGTGCTCAAGCTGAGGAAGCAGAGGAAGAACGGGGGGAGAGCGAGCCTGAAAAAGACCAGTGTTGCAAAATTAGTCAACGCTATTCCAATGTTCTATTCTTTGACCACATATTACTACTGTTCGACTAAAACGTCAAGTGAACTGATGGTAGTGTGGATACGGCCTAGAATGGTTAACAGAATGGCTCTCAAGGCACTTGATGGGCACAACGTTAACAGATTTTCCTATTTGATTTGAGTGGTAGCTAATCAGGCATTTACAAAACGCCCTACTACCACGCGGTGAAGCTCAACCCTTGTTATAGCTTCAATAAAACACCCAAATATGTATTTAACGTGTATTTGGCTAGGTAGCCGTAAAGAAGTAGAGATTTCTAATACAATCTAGATAGTGAATAAATGTCGTGAGGGTAGTATATTATTGTACTACTCACAGAAATTCAGACAATGATACTACAATATCCGGTAAATATTACGCGAGTCCTAGCCGGTTACTAAATAATAATAATGATACTACAACTACAAACTACTCATACATGTATATAACAACCCTGCAACGGGAATAAAAACGTGGAGACTCTGTGCGGCATATCTTAGCTATTTCCATTGCGCTATCCACCGCTTATAAATTTTATCGGAAATTATGTAAATATAATGTATAGATAGTTTAGATTTGGTCATATAAACTCTTGTATATTATATAATATACAATATATATACTATATATTGTATATTATATAACTAATATACAATATATATATATACTATTGTATAAACTTTACAAAGTTTATACAATAGTATAATCTTTTGTATATTATATAATATACAAAAGTTTAGCCAGGTGGTATAGTGGATATATTAGATTATATTAGAAATCAAGATATACCGATTGGAGTAGGTACCATAGTACAAATATTCCCATGACCCCTAATACTCGACTATGGACAATAATGTTTGCATAATCGACTCATTACACTAAAGTTACGAACTTATGCGACGTAGTCCCTCAAGGAGTCCCGTTTTGAAAACCGCGCTGCCTTGGTTTACAACTTAGCGGCAAACAGAGATAAAACAGGTAGATCAGAGATTTTTTTCGTATAATATACAGCTTGTACTGACAGATTTAAAGGAAATATCAATTTAAAGTTCGAGATAACACAATCAATTAAAACCAATGTCTTGTTTGCTATGATGATTCACTTTTATCGGTTTATTTGGTTGACGTCGTATAAACGCCCACTTACTTCTTCTTCCTACCTTTACCTACTTATTTGTAGTCGGTACACAGGAACACATCATAATTATATAAAGTTTTTACTTCTGTTTTCTTTGTGACATCCTGCCATATACCAACCGTCTTAGGAAATACTTTGGTTGAAAGTATCCATCTACCTTTCTGGGTGTCAGGGTGTTGGGATGGCAAGCAGCCCTGTTGTACGCCTACACTGTAACAATACGCACATGTGATTGATGTTCATTAGACACATTTTTTGTCCCAGTCGCCTTTTACGACATCCGACAGGGTATTAAGTCCTTAGCCCAGAAACTGTACGTAATATCAATATACAAACGTCGTATGTCCACCCATAAATAAAACTATTGCAAATCCTTTGCCTCTAATTAAAGTTGAATTTCAAGTGTAATACTTTGCAAGCGATAATAGAACTTATGCTTATGTTTTTGCAAACTAGGTACGTCTAGCATTATCGTGATACAGAGCAGTTATATTAGACTAGTGTACGTCCGAATGATAAAAAGCAGTATCATTTAAAATATCTTTCACCAATTTGTGACGGTCGGCAAGTGTATTGTGTTGTGTATATGTAGAGCGCTCTAGTGAATTGCACGAGTCAAAGATATTTACTGCGTATATGATTTCCTTTTTGCGTTGAGTTGTTTTTAACATGAATTTATTAAGTAGTGAAAACCATCGGAGGTGATAATAACCTACGTAGACTAAATCTATTACTTAGGTTTTTATCATAGAAGAGTGTCTGTGCCACAGAATTAAATCATTGAGAGAAACAAAAAAAAAATTAACCAAAAAATTGAACCGACTCCAACACTCAAAAGTGTGAAATAACTTGTTGAAGTCAGTACAGTGATAGTTTACAAGTAGGCACGTATTATCACAATATTTTACGCATGGTACCGACTTTGGCAAGTTATTTCTTACTTTGAGTGTTGTAGTCGGTTCCATTTTTCAGTAAAAAAAATTTTTCACTCTTTTTAGCGACCCTTGCTACTTACGGGATTGATAGTCATTCACTGTCAACGACTATATCATCAAAATAGGAAAATATTTTTTTAGTATTTAAATGTAACTCAAAAACGGCTTGATCGATTTTGATGAAATTTAAATGGGACCAAACGACAACCGTCAGCTTTCAAATAAAAAAAAATTATCAAAATCGGTTCACCCAGTCAAAACTTCTGAGGCAACATATAATAATAAAAAATAGACGATTGAGAACCTCATCCTTTTTTTATGTAGTTTAAAAAATTAAAACTAACAAGTCTTTATTTATACCACCCTGAGGTTGGAGGACAGTTTCTCACGCCAAATACCCGATACCGCGGTCCCTTGTGGCTCTAAACAGTATTCTAGACGCCAACCATAACTGTGGCATATTAGCTGACCACTGGAGAGAGATATTATCTGAGTGCTTGAAGTACTGTTGAGGTAGGGTACTACTATATTTCAAGGATACAGTTATAGTTTATAGGTAGTAGATTTTATATTGACATATCTGTACTTTAATTACTATATTTGCTTAACTTCCTCTGTGCGCGACTTGGGCATTATCATGGATAGTAAACTTCAGTTTAGTGACCACGTAACAAACATATGTAAGAAAGCAAATAGAACTTTAGGTTTTGTAATTAGAGCTGCTAGTCAGTTCCGTGACATAAACATACCCGTTGTATTGTATAACGGATATGTTCGCAGTACATTAGAATTTGGCGCCGTGGTATGGGACCCAAGAACCATAAAATACTCTGTAATGGTAGAAAGAGTACAGCGTAAGTTTCTTAGGTATCTCTACAAGAGAATGTACGGATATTATCCTTTTCTTTAGCCATCTTTATTTGTTTTGGGTATGGTTGGCTTCGTGTCTCTAGAACACAGACGAAAGCTTTCACTCATCATACACTACTGTCTATTGATGCGAAACCAAGTTGACAACCCATCTGCTCTCTCAGAAATAGGTTACTTTGTGCCTGAGAATTATATCCGCATGGGTCAGAGACGCCAGCTCCGACTACTAGCGCCCCGTTCAGGGATACACACATTGCACGCGCGCAATGCACCGACCGCGAGGGCTATTACACTTATCAACGACTTTTTAAATGTGGTCCAAAATGCTGACTTACACACTGATCCTATTAGCCGTATTTTTATGTATACTTTGTTTTATTTAAATCGTATATAGTTATTTAAGTTTGTAGTGTTTTGTGAATAAAGGCATACCGCCTTTAAGATGTTATGTTAAGACATTGTGAATGTGTTGGCTTAGCTGTAAGTTCACAATTGTAAGTCTTAATAAATAAATAAATAAAAAAAAAAAAGCTTCGAGTATTTGTTTATGAGTGATTATTATTTTATAGACTATTATAATTGTTGTTTCTGTCATTAACTTTGAACTATTTTTCTTATTTTAATTGAAAATTGTACACCTTTTACAATTTTTATTAATAATTTTATCTGTATCATGCTGTAACTGGCAAAAGCCGTGCTGATTGACTAGATAAATTATGAATCCTTAAATTAGTATATGAAGACCATTCCTGGTCTGGACTCTCTTTAGTATGCTCTTCATTTTTTCTTCCATATTGAGCATCTTCCATTGAGCAGATACATAACCTTCAACGGATAATCCTACTAACTACTAGTAGTTAATACTTTAGCGTAGTTCTGCTTCACTCACTCGCATGCGAAACGAGGTCTCTGCCTTCTACGCCCTCAATCTGACTTTTTCAAAGACCACTTCATCTTAAAATCCGTATTAATAAACCTAAACTTATGCTCAATAATAAAACTATTTTGATACCTATCTATCAGCTGGTACCGCAAACTTAGCGCAAACCAATCTCTCAAGAATGGTCTTTAGTCTTAAGATGTTGATTCTTGAGAGCTGTATTACATTAAGTGCTGTTAATTTTAGTTTATTAAGATCGGTATGTAAGAACACGACTAGGATTAATTAATACAGATATAACTATCCAAGTGTTCAGTTAGAAGACTAGGGGTAATTTGTATTTAGGAGTCTGTATATGCAGCTGGATAAGGCTGCGTGTCTACCACAGATATTCGAGGAAGATTAGCGGTAAGAAACTATCCACCAATAAGACCGCTGCGCTCAGCTAGGCTGGGAAAAGCGAATCCTATTGGTGGTTTTTTTATCGCACACCGCTCATCTTCATCGCACATCATTGATGGAAACGCAGCTTAATACTGAGATTAAGCATATGCCGGTTACTAATATAATTTTACCAACACTGCTGCTATCTAGTATGGTCACTTTAAACCTGCGCCAGTTGGTAGGAATCTTCAGCAAAAGTCTGTTTTAGTGGTTACCATCGCACTCTCAGATATTTCGCCTTGAAGCAGTAGTGTGCACTAATGTGTTTTGACGTCATGGAGTGAAATTACTGGGCAAAAGTCTTGGAATGACGAGCGCAGTCCTAGTGTCAAGCAGGACGAGGATGGTGGCACTGTAATAGCCAGACGCGACGCTTCTGAGTTTAGGCGTGTAGGGCACTGCAGCTAGTGAAATTACTGACCAAGCGAGACAAAAAACTAAAGTCAAAAACTAAACACAAAAAATAAAAACTTCTCAGAGAAAGAGAGTCTCAGAGTGACGAGCGCAGTGCATGTCAAGCAGAACGAGGATGATGGCACTATAATGGACAGATGTGACAACTATCACGCGTGCGACAAGTGCGTCTCAACACTTAATAACATCAAAAAAAGTTGCATTGTCTATAAGTTAGTAATAATTAAGATACACTGCGCGCCGTACCACATAAACGGTAGGCACCGTTAATCAACTTACCCCACGTACACCGCCGCCTTCTGCCAATAAGGGCGCGACTCCATCTTGTCGCTCAGCACCTGCACGTAGTCTATGAAGAAGCAGCAACACGGCGCCTCGCACACTATCACTATGAACCCTGCCAGCATCTGCCAGATCCCAGCTATTAGGCATGTCACGTTGAGAACTATGATGCCCGTGCAGTTGAAAAGACCAAGGATGATGGCAACTGGAATGGAAAATGATTTTATTAGTATGTTTTAGTCTTGATCATGGCATTATACTCGGTAGGTACGTCTTTTACTTATATCGCTAGGTGGTGAGGTAAATACGTCTGGATGGATAAAGGGGAAGGGTTTCCACAGTAGACCCAAAAAATGGCGTTGTCGAAGTAAAAATAATCAAATAAAACTTTCCGAGTAGCAATTGCTACGTCAGCAATACATTCGGTGTAGCATTGGCTAACGTTGCTGAAAATTTGGTGCAAAACAGGCTCTTCAACCTAAGGCTGCGGATATACTCGCTACCAACATAACCATAACTAAGGCGGTCGGCGTTACAGCCGGTCATAAGAAGAAGCCCAAACATTCTATAGTACTATCATGTGTTATAACTTGTATTGTATATTGCACCAACTTCACATACGTGGTGTAAGGGTAAGATAAAGAAGTCGAAGCAGAGCTAGACGAGGCGTTCAACAAAGTTAAGCAATGTCGGCTGCGGTCATTACTTGCATGGGCAACCGTTAATGGCATGCAGCATTTACTACTCAGCGCTTCCGTACTTCATAGAGCACGTTAAGACGTCGCGTCGTAGGTCCCAGCTGTTGTCTTAGGATGGCAGTCGTTATAGCATGATGGTAGCACATTTTGCGAATGACCGCCTGCTAGCTATCACCTTCAAGTAGGAAATTAATCGCCAAGCACTCAATGGTGTATTCCGGCAGCTATTCTCGAGCTCTAGGTTAGCCTGAACTCACTTACTATAGTGTTGAAAGGTGAGCCTATCAGCTATATGAAGAAAGGGAATAAAGTCAATAATAGAGAGCTATTTATGAATACAGAAACTAAATGTTACATCATAAGTTCTAACGCCGACGGCACGCGGCGCGGCGACGGATGTGGGCCATCTAGATCAATATTCTTGTTCAAACCAATGTAGATGCCACAAATATGCCCAAACTGAACATTCATATATAACACACCCACCAGGCAATAACATCTTGTTAGGTAATAGACAAACTACAATTGAGGCCCATCTTAGCAATGTTGTTTAATTTAATATGAACGATATACTGCGCCCGCAGTCATGCGGTACATGAATTTAAGGACTGTTCCACGTCCTGCTGTGAGATGTCGTAATATACACAAAATATGCGCTTGGCCTTGCTACATTGGGCGCACAAAAACTACAATAGTATTCTAAAGGAAGATTGGCATCAGACAGGCGACCGTCTCTAACTGAAGCCATAACGTTTTAGTATTGTGTTTGCCTTGGCTGTTCCATGGAGTTCCAGGATAGAATTGCATCCCCTAAATCTTCCTGAGGGTGTAGGAAGAGGCCTCAAAGATAAAAAACAAGGAGGGCAGCAGCGCCTTCTCTCTGAAGAAGTCCATCTTACTCCTACACTATGATCCCCAAGACGCCCACCTCTGGAGGCAACTGTTCAACAGTAGAAGTTATGACTGTTGATGTGTGTTGTTAGCAAAACAAATTTTAATTGTATTTGTTCTTTGTATTTTTAGAGAAGATATTGGTACTGGGTTGTGGGTGGGTAAGGGTTAGAAACTTGATGATTTAGGCGATAGATTTTGAAGGTTACTGGTTACTGAGAATAAAACAACTTTGAAGCGAATGTATCGAGTATAGGCTGCCTATAGCATATCCAGACAAAAGTAGGTTTAAATCTCCTACGGGCGGAGGCCGATCCCGAGGGCAGAGAAGTAGCTTGAGTGGAGAGTCAAACTACTTTTCTGGGTCTACTATGGTAATAGGGTCCTGTTTTCTAGTACGGAACCCAAAAATGGGAGAGAGGTTAAAGCTAAAAAAGCTGGTAAAATTTGATTGGTTAGCTGGTTTTTTTTTTTTTATGCCTGATAGGTTAGCCTTTGACCACTATCTCACCTAATGGTAAGTGATGATGTGGTCAAGGATGTTGTTCAGACTAACCTAGAGTTACTGGCTCTGAAGGACAGCTGCCGGAACACACCGTTAGGTGCTTGGCGACAGATTTTCAACTTGAGGGTGGTAGCTAGCCAGGCGAGCATTTGCAAAGTGCCCTACCACCATGCTGTAACGACTGCTATCCTAAGACAACAACCGGGACCGACGGCTTAACGTGCCCTCCGAAGCACGGAAGCGCTCAGTAGTAATGTCACCAACGGTCACCCATCCAAGTCATGACCGCGGCGGACGTTGCTTAACTTTGCTGATCGATTCAGAATGGCTAAGCAAACTTGGCTACGAGCGCTTCAAATTATGTATACTCGATTTGGGTAGTAACTATATATTGAATAACTAGTATTTTAAATTTGTATTAATACGTATTATTATGTATGTCAATAAATAGCTTACGTTATACAAATTAAAAACCGGATTATGAATCATATCGGTATGAGACGGATATTTGTTTAATCGTCGGAACGTTTTTAATATTTCACTTTGGAAAGTAGGAATGTTTGTGTTTTAAACTCAATTAATTTTTTTACATATTCATTTACAATAGAAGTACCTAGTCGTAGCTTCTGATGGTAATTGATTATGTGGTCGAAGAAGTTAACTGGCCTAGCGTACTGTTACACCTAATATATTGCTGACCTAGGCCCGAATCCCTCACAAACCTATTTACGCGGTGTCAGCAGTATTTTTCTCTATATAAACGGTGGCTTCCAAAATTAAGTGCTCAGATTTATTGTGATAACTCTAGGAGTCACCAGACTCAAAACCAGTATACCCTTCAGGTGGAACCTCTGCTCAAATTAGTACCAAAAGTGAGTTGCGGGAACTTCTAAGTCAAGTGTAAATTAATAATTTTATTTTTCAAATAAAATAAATGTGTGTGTGTCCATAAGTTGTTTTTTTTTTTTAAGAAAACTGAATAGGTCCACACAACAGTACGTTAAGTAGTTACCTGTTTTTAATAGTGAATACGCGGTTATTTACGGTGACATATTATGTTCTTAACTATATTAATTATCGAATTACTGGCTCTCAAAGACAGCTGCCGGAACACACCAAATAGTGTTTGGCGAACTACAAACTACTTAGTCTACATCTATAATTATAAAGAGGAAAGATTTATATTTTTGTATGTAACGAATAAACTAAAAAACTACTAGACTGATTAGAAAAAATTTTTCTATACAAGAATCCTACATTATCCCTGATAAACATAGGTTATAGAATATATTTTAAAAAGAATTAAATACCCGTGCGAAGCCGGGGCGGGCCGCTAGTTTGTTATATTATTAATCTACTTTTATACTAAGTAGTGGTCAAATTATCTGAATAGGATACCAGCCCCTCTCCTCTCAGTTAATACAATTACTAAGCAGCGGTATAAGGAATCTTGTAGGGGTAGTATTATGGGTGTTCGAAATTGTAACAACCATAAGAGCAAAACAACAAGTGCTTAAGTCACATAGGTGATTCTTTCTCTAATAGTGTATACTTATAGTGCTTTTTAAAAATATTAAATCGGCCAAGGGCGAGTCGGACTCGCGCACGAAGGGTTTCGTACCATTAGCTATACAACATTAGATTTTATATTTTAACCTTTTTTGTTTTAACGTGCGCGAGTCCGTTTCGCACTTGGCCATTTTTTTCGTATTTGTTGTTATAATAGCGGAACAGAAATACATCACCTGTTAAAATTTTCTCTATCACCGTTCTTGAGATAAAGCCTGGTGACAGACGGGCGGATGGACAGCGAAGTCTCAGTAATAGGGTCCCGTTTTTACCCTTTGGGTACGGAACCCTAACACCTAAAAGGGGTCCATATGTTCGGAGAATTGTACGCACCCCGATTACACTGAGGTTTTCGAGATATTATCAATAGGAGAAACATAATTTTCTTTCTTCTTAACGTGTGACGAGATTATGCCAAACTATCCTCACTGGATTGACTTTGTTCAGCAGTCAAAATCTATGTATCTAAAGTAGCAGAAAAATATTTGTCTCAACCAAAATAAACCAACTCGTGAAGAGAGCTTGAATAAATATAGCACCGATTTTAACAAATCAATGTTCAATGTTTCGTAGTGTAGGAATTACGTTTACATTTCTTATTTAAAAATATTTTTTTGCATGTTAAAAACAAGCTACTTATTGGCCTCGCTAAATGGATAAACAAGGGCAAAATTACTGCACAAAACGAATGACACATTTTTTGTGAAATACTTGAATATCGGCAACTATTATCAACAAAAACCTAAGAATCCTAAATGTTATCATTCCTTATCTTGTGACTAATGCAAACAAAATTAAAAAGTATATTTTGTTAGTGTGAAATTGCGTTGGGGTTTTGGGTGATAGTATTTTTATGCATGATAGGTTAGCCTGTGACCACTATCTCACCCGATGGCAAGTGATGATTTGGTCGAAGATGTTGTTTAGGCCAACCTAGAGTTACTGGCTCTCAAGGACAGCTGCCGGAACACACCGTTAGGTGCTTGGCGACAGATTTTCTACTTGAGAGTGTTAGCTAGCCAGGCGGGCATGGGCATTCGCAAAATGCCCTACCACCATGCTATAACGTCTGCCATCCTAAAACAACAACCGGGACCGACGGCTTAACGTGCCCTCCGAAGCACGGAAGCGCTCAGTAGTAATGTCACTAGCGGTCACCCATCCAACTCATGACCGCGGCGGGCGTTGCTTAACTTTGCTGATCGGTTCAGAATGGCTAAGCAAACTTCACTACGAGCGCTTATATATCCATTTTTATATATATATACTAGCTTTCCGGGCGCGGCTCCGCCCGCGCGTATGTCGGTTATCGCGCGAAAACATTAACCTCTTTTTGTGCAGTCGGATAAAAACTATCCTATGTTTTTTCCCGGGTCTCAAACTATCTCCATACCAAATTTCATTCAAATCGGTCCAGTAGTTTTGGCGTGAAAGCGTAACAGACAGACAGACAGACAGACAGACAGACAGAGTTACTTTCGCATTTATAATATTAGTACTGATGAAGAATCGTAGCGAAGCTTGCCTATATAGTAAGATATGATGAAGTCATTACTGAGAAGGTTGATCCCTAGTGGCTACTAAGCGCTTCGGTGCTTCGTAGGGCACGTAAATCCTTCGGTCCCAGATGTTATCGTAGGTTAGGTAGTCGTTAGCTAGCAGGTCTTCTGGTGTCTTGAAACCTCCGAATCTTTGCAGATTGGTAGGGCAAAAACGCCCGCCTGGCTAGCTACAACGCGAGGTCGTGTTGTTGTAACATCGTATTTTTAACACGTGATGTCGTTATTCTTCAGTGTTTATCTTCAGATAATTCTACTGAGACCACAAGTTAGAACTGAAGGATATTCAGTGTTCAAATAATATTGTAATCCCGAAATATTGAGTTCTTAAAATATAAAAAATAACAGTCTCGATTCAGGTTATTTGATTGAGTAATTATACATATAGTTAATGTAGTTTTCGTAGAACGAGATCTGAAACATGAAACTCTCGTAAACTTCTGCTCTCTTGGTACTTTGAAAATTGGCATATTGGTATTTGATACCATTGTCTGCTGTGACTTTGAGCATGATTTTATAAATCTCTGCCAATTTGCTAACGCTACTTGCGTTTAGCAGTTACTATTTAATAAAATACTTAGCATCAGATCGGAACGGAAAAGAATGGTGGGTTTGGACCGTAATATAATTTTTATAAGTTGTGTGGGATCAGCCCTTGGTATCAGACCGGAATACACCGTTTTTATATAAGTACTGCACAAATAGGTAAAATTTACTGCCTTGTTAGTGGACTAGCGAAAGCGCCACTTTGTAATATAGAGATCCAGGGTTCGATTTCCGGGTCAGACATGTAGTTATTTGGATTTACTGATAAAGAAAACTTACTGTTCCGGTGCCCAGTAGATTACGAAATCATAAGCTCGCCTTCTATTAAGTAGCGTCTTATACTGCTACGAAACGAGGGAGTAACGGGTGTTCAATAAAAGGTGAGAGTGCGTTGCAATAATAAGGAATAAGCAGTATAAGGTAGTTCAAAAAGTATGTAGTTATTTGAGCCGGCAAAGCTGGATTATCTAGTGGATAGATTGCGATTATCGTTTGGGATTAAATAATATAGGTCATTTGTTTTTGGTTTATTGTGTAACGGAAATAAAAAACTAACTAGGTTGAAACGCTGAATTGAAACGTGGTAGAACGTCTAACTAATAGGCTAGCCTTTGATCGCTATCTCACCTGATGGTAAGTGATGTTTTTCGGGGTTACCTAGAATCATTGGTTTTCAAGGACAGCAGCCGGAACATACCGTTAGTTGACGACAGATTTTACACTTTAGGGTGATTGCTAGCTAGGCGGGCATTCGTAAAATGCACTACAAACAAGCTATACCCACTCTCATCCGGAGACATCAACCGGGACAGACCGCTTAACGTGCCCACCGAAGCACGGAAGCGCTCAGTAGTAATGCCACTAGCGGTCACCCATCCAATTAACACTTACAGTGTATAAAAGTTATTACATCTACCCTTAAATTGGTACCACTGTCGTAGAACATATAATAATACTAGGTACCACTGTGCACGAACTTATAAAAACAATGAAACTCGGTTTTAGTTTCTTAATATTACATGGGCAATCTACAGCCTTGTTGCCACGAAGAGATGGTGGGCCATTTACAAGAATTGGTATTCTTCATTATCTAATATTCAAGTGGTCAAGTGAATTTACGGGCAAAACATTGATTTGTGAATTAAAGGGGCAAAGAAAGCATTAAAGCCGTCCCTCGATCAGGTGGTCCTGTTTCTGACACTGGTCAAGAAACTTTTACTCGAAGATGCAAAAAAAAAAACAATTCCCTTGCAGAGATGACCAAGTCACCCGTGGATAGCACATTCAATATTTCGTGACTATTTGAACCTCTCAAAAGGCAGTACAAGACAGTGTCACGTATCCTCACACCACTGCAGAAACAAACGCGAATTTAATGTTGTAAGTTTTTAGAGCTTGTGGTTAAAATCCTACCAGTGTTTTCGATCGCATTTTTACCGGAGACGATACCTGGGTTCGTCACTAGGACTTTAAGAACCAACACGAGTGTATGCAGTGGGTCAAATTGGGTGCAGCATATTCGAAAAGTTAAATGTGACGCGATCGGTAGGAAAGCTCATGGCCTATGGCATATACTGGGACTGGAAAGCGATTTTGCTTATTTAATATACCATAAAAGGCCAAAATATAATTGCATCAGCTTACGCAACTAATATGCGCAATTTGAAGGAAGCAATAAAATAAGGGCAAGGGAAACTGACTGCAGATGTCTTGTTCTTTCACGACATCTCTTTCACGAAAATGTCCTTTTCAGCCTTCTGATTCAGCTTCTGGACAGGTCATGTGATAGCTTCAGGAAGAGATAAATGGACTGACCATATCACATTTGGATGGAAATACAGCCAGAAGAATAAAAATATAATAGACAGGAGGATGAGAATTAAAGGTTGGCGCCAAACAGCTATTGACAAGCATACAAGACGGCAACTGGAAGTGACCTATGTCCATGATGGACAACCTGACGCAATCTGTAACTGGTGTCAATATTATTTCTAAAACTAAATAAAATCAATATAAGTACATACAATAAATATATTATTAATATTCTTCTATAATTGTTATAATTTTTGAATTTATTTTCAGAGAAAATAGCTTATTCTTATTTATTTATAGTTCGTAAAAATTGAGCCTTAACTGAAATCCATATACATTTTTTCAGTTGGTCTTAGCATGTAATACCAACATAAAATAGTTCTACTTACTGAATAATTTTAACACCTAGTTGAATAGTAATTATATCACTGTATGTACATGCAACTTTTCAAACAGTGAGCATGAAATATGTGTAGCAAAGAGCATTTGGAAAACCAGTTGCATATGGGCTTGACATATATGATGGAAAAGAGTTATTTGAAATGCTGAAGTTGATGATAAAATAATGTAATATTACTATGTATTAGTTGCTGCTTTAAACAGCATTGACACATGCTAAGTAAAAACACATAAATGAACAATACTTTATATGGGTCTCTTAAAATTCTTTAAAACTGGACATTCTGGACTATCGTATGATATGATGTCATATGGATGAATATTGATGATACTATGAAAGATGGATGAAGCAATACTTTGGTTGTTAAATGATCAGAATAAAACACAGACTTGAATAAAATATTGGAACAATAGAATAGCAGAACAAAAATTAAATAGTACTAATAAACACTTATTATTCAAAATCTGTAGTGTAAATAAACCTAAAACAAGTGCAGTGACTAAAGATGCTTAACCCTTTGAAGAAAGACACGTTTCAGGATAACTCAATATAATCACGAAAAATGGGGAAATTAGGTTTTTCCTAGTAATTAAACCACTTTAAACGGTTTAAATCGCGTATATTTTTCATTATTTTATATCCCGAGGTTTCAAACACTTTGCAGTGATCGTGGTATAGGGGTGACTAATTGATTTAATTTGTCACATGAGTTACGTATAATAAACACATAATATATAAATAAAATCAATCGCGAAAACCTAAGACAACATTAGGTTTTTTCTCTCTGGTTAATGTACCCACCGGACAGTATGGCCTTTTACAGAGCTGTCTGGATAGGCAAGTGGTCCACTTGGTCAAGAAGTACATCCTGCGATGGCATGAATGAATTAACTCCCCAGGAATTTTCACTTGAATTTCATTTTCTAGTCGATTAAAGGAGTGATTAGACACGTTTCACAAATGTGCTGGGCTTGTTGGAGATTAATATAAATCCTGTAGTATCCCAAAAGTTCGTCTAGTAGATCCACACCCCCATAATATGCCCATTAAAGGTGGTAGCAGCTTTTGGGAGAGGGGACAGCTTCCTAAACTTTTTTATGCTATGCCGTTTCACTTCTATTATAGGTTCGCTGCCTATGTATACGCCAAGTTTACAACTCTATCATCATACCACATTGTTACAAATAATATATAAATGTACTTTTCAAAAATAAGGTATCATGAAATCTCAAATCAGTATACAGGGTGTCCCAGAACTCAACGTCAAGCGGGCACGTGGTGTGAGGGGGGGGGGTCACACCAGTCCCGGGAAAAATTAAAAAAAATCCCTATTGGATATTTAAATTTTAACTGACAAATTTATAAAAATTCGGAAAATCAATACCTTTAACCATATTTGTTGGTACTGTGACCACAAATTACACATTTTACCGTGATTTTTCACTAACGTGGTACTTAATAAACGTACTAAGGGACTGCAGTCATAAATCAAGCATGAAAGATTGCTAGGTTTGTGAAAATTAGCATATTTTCTTTGACTTGCAATAACTATAGGACTACCCTCGGCAAGTTACTTCAAAAGATGGCCCATTTAGCTAAGATGTTAGAATAGTATAGCACTACCTACTTTTCTAGCTACAGCAGCTGTTAGATATTTTTTTTCTAAATATCACCTTATTCAAAATCAAAAACATTAGTCAATACTTTACTTCAGTACAATGCTTCTTTGTAAATTCGGCTAGTTATTTAAGGTTAATTAAGAGATCGTTCTTGAAAAGGTGCAGAGCCTGCATTCGTGAAGGTGGAAAACAATTTGAACATGTAATAAATTTGATTACCCATAGGAAACCCAGCAATAAAGAGATGTGATAGAGCGCGATAGCTACGATCTTATGTTACATGTGTAAGCGAGGTGGATAGTGTAGCCGATACTAGTGCATTACCGCCATTTTTAGGGTTCCGTACCCAAAGGGTAAATACGGGACCCTTTTACTGAGACTTCGCTGTCCGTCCGTCGAGGCTGTATCTCAAGAACGGTGATAGCTAGACAGTTGAAATTTTCACAGATCATGTATTTCTGGTGCCGCTATAACAACAAATACAAAAAGTTGGCCAAGTGCGAGTCGAAATCGCGCACGTTAAAACAAAAACAGGTTAAAATATGAAGTGTAATGTTGTAAAGCTAATGGTATGGAACCCTTCGTGCGCGAGTCCGACTCGCACTTGGCCGTTTTTTTTTACAAACAACTTGTTTAAGAAAGTGTCTAATCTAAGTGTGGGTAACTTAAATTAAGCAATAAGTTTAAAAAAAATAAACAAAACACTTCCGTCCTAATCTAATTTATTACATGTTCAAATTGTTTTCCACCTTCACGAACGCAGGCTCTGCACCTTTTCAAGAACGATCTCTTAATTAACCTTAAATAACTAGCCGAATTTACAAACAAGCATTGTACTGAAGTAAAGTATTGACTTAAGATTTTGATTTTGAATAAGGTGATATTTAGAAAAAAAAATCTAACAGCTGCTGTAGCTAGAAAAGTAAGTAGTGCTATACTATTCCAAAATCTTAGTTAAATGGGCCATCTTTTGAAGTAACTTGCCGAGGGTGGTCCTATAGTTTTTTTTTTTTTATGAAGAGTCAAAGTTCCGCGATATTATTTTCTCAATTGCAAGTCAAGGAAAATATGCTAATTTTAACAAACCTAGCAATCTTTTATGCTTGATTTGTGACTGCAGTCCCTTAGTACGTTTATTAAGTACCACGTTAGTGAAAAAATCACCTTAAAATTGTGTAATTTGTGGTCACAGTACCAACAAATATGGTTAAAGGTATTGATTTTCCGAATGTTTATAAATTTGTCAGTTAAAATTTAAATATCCAATAGGGATTTTTTTTTTTTTTTTTCCCGGGACTGGTTTTACCCTCCCTCACACCACGTGCCCGCTTGACGTTGAGTTCTGGGACACCCTGTATTTGCATTATTCTATTGCATGATGTGCCAAATACAGACCAAGGGTGAAATGTATATTTCTGCACATTGGCTTGAATTTGGTACACACCTAAAAATATCATTTTATGTTAGTTGAACCACAAAAATTAAGAATATCTTTTTTGGATGAATTAATGTAACTCCTATACAAAATGCATTTTTGCCTTGCAGAATTAGGGCAAAAACTAGTTTTTCGCTTATTTTCAAATCTCAGTCACGCGGCACAGTTTTCAAATCCTGTACGACTAACTTGAAACTAAGTTTTGATTAGAAAGCATGCGCAGTGGTGTCGTGGTTACCGCTTAGTACGGAAGGGTATGTACCATTTATGATCCATCATGCAGATAACTATGATTCCTTTTAGAAGAATTCATAATAAATCAGAAAATATGGTATGGATCATATTTGGACCAAAATGCAGTAAAGGGTTAAAGTATAAGAAAAAATGTACAGATGAAGAATTAATGTTGATAATACTATCATTTTTAACCTTTTAACATCACATACACCTGAATTTGGGCATTTCTACACTAATATTACAAAGAGGGAAGATTTGTATTTTTGTATGCATCGCATAAACTTAAAAACTACTTGACGGATTTGGATGAAATTTGGTATGAAAAAGTTATGGATCAGAGGCCCAATTCTCTTGAAAATTTTAGTTTTTGACAGTCTGCCCGCTATTTAGGTTAAATCTCAAGTCAGTGCCCTGCTGTTGCAGAAGCATCGAAGTAGTGTGGCGTTTGATCAATAGCTAAGAGAATTGGGGCCCTAGGGAAGGACCTAGGATAGTTTTTATTCAACTGCGCAAAAATAGGTTAATGGTTTTGCGAGAAAACCGACATACGCGCGGGTGGAGCCGTAGCCGGAGAGCTAGTATAAAATAAATGCAATTGTTGCTATTATCTAAGATATGCATTTATTAATGAATAAGATAAATATTATATATATATATATATATAAAATACGCAGTATTTTAATGTTTGTTAGTTCTCCATTTTGCAGGTATAATATACACTCCATAAAACTTAAGAGAACTATATTTTGTGGACATGGTTACCCTTTTATTTATTGAGCGGGAATATAAGTAAAAACTAGTTGAATAATTGTGTACGCAAATGTACCAGCCACATAACAGTATAATTCTATTTATTTTGGAAGACTAGCACTTTATATTGTGCGGCCGCTTTTTTGTTACCATTCAAACTTGGTCGGCTTATCACTAATTTCGTATCTTGTGGGTTTTTTAACTTTATCTCTTTATTTATTAAGTGTATTGAGCTAAAATTTTGTGAGCAGATAATTGGATGAATGCACTAATTGCTGTGATACCTTTTGATTTGCGAAACTTTGTAAAACTCGTCAAACCCAATGGCAAAAACGGGCGTGATTTAGGCATGGTTTTTTCAACGAAACTCATTAACTACTCATATTATACAAATGATACTTGGCAAGATATTGTAAGCTACTAAAGGGCACATATTGACGTGGAAATTTAGTCTCGAAGACATCCATTTTAAGCACTAGAATCTAAAAACCTTATTTTTCGTATATTTTTTTTTTGTCTTAATTATAATGTTTTTTCGGATTCTGTTTCCACAAACATTACACACAAATTCATAGAGACCTGTGTAAAAATAATCATTATTGTGCGCTTAACCGTTTAGGATATCCAGCAAACAGCCCAACGTTCCCCCAGCGGCATCTTGAATATCTTCAGAGTCTTACGACACACAAATTTCATTTAAAGACACACATTTACCTCTCGGTATACTCTAATTATTGGTCTACTTATTTTCTTCGTGCGGCCGTCTTGACGAAAAAGTTCCGCTGGGGGAACGTTCTCCCGAAACTGTTTTTCGCGAGTATCTTATGAATGGCTGGACACACAAATTTAAAACTACCATACACATTTACACCAGTTCATACACTAAATATCTGCTAAGCTCAAATCATGTATTTCAACATGTTGCCGCTGGGAGTACGCACACATATATTGCTCCCCCTCTGTTGACGACACAACAGATTATTAAAGTCCTTAGAAAGCGTCATCTCAGTTACTTCAACAGACTCCTGCATTATAACAGGAGATATTAACATCGACATAAAACCGTCCACTGTCGACCGAAAAGCTCCTGAGTACCTAGAATTTACTGCTTTTCACGGATTTATTCCAGGTCATGTCTTGCCTACGCGAGGTCGCAATTGCTTGGATCATTGTTTGATCAAATCTAAAAAACTTAGCCGAGTAATAGTATGTAAAAGATACACGCCATTTGAGTTTAATTCCAAAACTGACATTTATTCAAGTACCCTACATTCATACATAATACTAAATACATTACATATCTCCCTTTTATAGATTATGCTATAGTTACTCTATACAATAACAAAATAACTAAGGGGATAAAATAATAAGCTACTCAGAACTCTATTACATATCAGACTAATATTATTTATATGGGTATGCCTATAATGTCCGGCCATGTCTCCGGTGGTGGTATTTCTATGGGTGGCTCATCTGGTATTTCTGAGTCTACATCCAGAGCAGCTCTATTGTTTATTGGCCTCGCCTCAGTTCGAATTGTTCTATTTAGCATCTGATCGACATGGCGGCGATGTAGCTCTCCATCTTCCGTTCTCACTCTATAGGAACTAAGCCCTTCTACCAACTCTACAGTGGCCCTCTGCCACTTCTCTCCCGGTCCATACATTTTGATCAGGACAGGTTGATCTACCACAAAGGTCCTGGCAGGCACACGCTGTGCTGCCGCTTCTAACTGCTGTTCACCCCGGGTAGGCATAGAGTCAGGGTGCAGGCTAGATACTGCTGTTCTATATTTTCGACCATTGAGTACCTCCGCTGGAGTTTTGTTTGTACTGCTATTTGGTACTGTACGCATATAATAAAGCACCTTGCTTAATTTCTCACTCCATGGTAGATTTATATCCATTTTCTTAATTTTATTTTTGAATGTTTGTATAGCCCTTTCAACCTGGCCATTTGTTGCAGGATGGTATGGTGGAGAAAACAAATGTCTTATGTCATTTTTCTTAAGGAAGCTTTCAAATTCTTCTGAAGTAAATGCTCTACCATTGTCTGATACTACAACTTCTGGCAATCCTTGTGCAGCAAAAACTTTTCTCATTAATGTAATAACAGCTCCACTACTCATAGAGTTAATAATCTCAGCTTCGATCCATTTGCTATGGCTATCAATTAAAACAAAAAATGTTTTCCCTTGAAACGGGCCTGCAAAATCAATATGCACTCGATTCCAGGGCTTTTCAGACACAATCCAAGTCTGTGGATCTCTTGGAGGGCTGTTTCTTACTAGCTGACACTGCTCACAGCTGGCTACTATTTGTTCTATTTGTCTGTCCATGTGGACCCACCACACATAGCCTCTTGCATATGCTTTTGTTTGGACTAAACCCGCGTGAGGGGCATGCAAAATTTTTAATACCTCTTCTTGTAATATTGTAGGTATGATGACTCTGTTGCTTCATAATAAACAGTTTTTATTAAGTGAAAGAGCCTCTCTTCTTGTCCAAAATGGCTGTAAGGCTGGGTCTGTAACTTTATTTGGCCATCCATGTTGTACATAAAATAAAACTTTTTGGAGAACTGTATCCTTCTTAGTTTCAGCTGCGATCCTTTCTGAATCCATATGCCAGCCACTTGGTTGTTCATCTAATAACAATACTTCCCTAAGTGGTTCTTCAGCTACTGTGCCCGAGGAAGGAGCATTCCACCTACTTAACGCATCTGCATTGCCAATATCTTTTCCTGGTCTGTATATGATTGTATATTCATAACATGCTAACTTCAAGGACCAACGCAACATCCTTGGTGAGATCTGGTCTGGAATAGGTTTTGCTGGATTGAATAAGCCAACTAATGGCTTGTGATCTGTCACAATACAAAATCTGCGGCCCAATAGAAATTCATGAAATTTCTTTAGTCCAAATATAATGGCCAAAGCTTCCTTGTCAATCTGCCCATATCGCCTCTCATGGCCCTGTAAAGTTCGCAACGCCATCATGATTGGTCTCTCTGATCCATCCTCCATGACATGGGCGATGATAGCACCTACTCCATATGCCGAAGAGTCACAAATAAGCCTTAACTCCTTCTTCAAATCATATCCAACCAGTGTTAACTCAGAAGAAAGCAAAAGCTATGCTTTTTCAAAAGCTGCTTGCTCACACTCAGCCCATTTCCATGCCGTTTTCGCCTCCAGCAATCGATACAAAGGTTGTAACACTGTTACTCTGTCAGGCAAGAATTTTTGGTAAAAATTATATAATCCAAGGAAAGCTCTTAATGTTTCCTTATTTGTAGGTACTGGTTTTTCTTGTATTTCTTTGACTTTGGAGGGTGCTGGGTGAAGACCTTCACCATCTATCATGTGCCCTAGAAATGTAATGCTATTGGCAGCAAAAATACATTTTTTCATATTTAGTCTGAATCCCATTTCATTGAGCTTCTGCATAACATTACAGAGCCTTTCATTATGCTCATATAATGTAGCTCCGGCAACTGCCACATCATCTAACAGGCAGGCAACTCCCTCCATGCCGGCTAAAGCTGTAGACATCATTCTTTGGAAAATACATGGCGCTGCACTGACGCCAAATGCTAGGCGATTCATTTTCATCAGTCCAATGGGGGTATTCAAAGTTAACAGTTGTGCCGTCTCATCAACAACTTTCACCTGTGTATACACTTGCTTCAAATCAAGTTGACTAAAATATTTACCACCGCTTAGCTTCACAAAAGCTTCCACTGATGTTGGAAGAGGATACCTGTCTACCTCTATAGAGGCATTGACTGTTGACCGATAATCTCCACATATACGCAATGATCCATCATCTTTCTTTACTATCCTCAATGGAGTAGCCCATTTTGAGTACCTCACTGGGGTCAGTATCCCTTCATCCACCATTCGATTAAGTTCTGCTTCTACTTGCATCTTCATAGGAAAAGGTACTGCACGAGCCTTTAGAAAACGTGGTGTCGCACCAGGACATAGGTGAAGTGTGACCTCAGGGCCCTAATATATCCCTAATTCTTCTTTAAATAAATCAGGAAATTCATTTGTAAAAGGCACTAAATCTTCTTTAGTCCAATTTAAGCCTGTCACTTCAATGTTTAATTGGCTAAACCAGTTCCGTCCCAAAAGGCTAGGTCCATCCCCAGACACCACTATTAACTCACATTGAGCCTCTTTGTCTCCCAGTGATACACAAACATTAGCCACTCCTATAACTTTTAACTCATCTTTGGTCCATGTTACCATCTTCACTGGGGTCTCATGAAGCAGTGGGGGTGTTGACCACAAGTTCTTAAGAGTTCTCTCTGAAATTATGCTGCGAGATGCTCCAGAATCAATTTCCATGGTCAAAGTTGCTCCATCAATTGTTAACTGCTAGTATTAGAGGTCGATAACTATCTGAACACACATAGACACCCCATCATGTCTTCAGCTTCAGATGTATAATCCTTATCGTCCACTTGGTGTAGTCTTGATTTCTTATTACATGCTTTTGCAATGTGCCCATACTGCTGACATTTGAAACATTTTGATCTCACAAAGTTACACCGCTGTCCGGGCTTATGCACACGGGTACAATGTCTGCATTCATTAGATTTTATTTTTCCAATATCCATTGGTTTGGGCTCTGAAGCTTGAGCTGGAGTATGCTTAACTACATTGCTGGAACCAGGAGTAACAGGATACATGTCGTCACATGATGCTTGATGGTTGAGAGATGTCTGTACCGCCATCTCATAGGTTAGCCCTCTCATTCTTAACAACTCCCGTCGTAAACGTTCGTCGCTCACCCCCAATACAAGTCTATCACGTAATTGGCGTTTAATATCCGCGAAGTTGCACTTAGCACATAAAGCACTTATCGCGGCCACGAAGTCTTGCACGCTTTCTCCTTGCAATTGTAAACGTCTATGGAATTTGCCAGCTTGCAAAATTTCATTGACCTCCGGTTCATAGAATTTGTCCAAAGCGGCCAAAATGTCCCTAAACGGAACTTTTGTCGGGCGTAATGGCACTAGGAGTGATGCAATTAATGCATATGTGTCCTTCCCACACTGAGACAGGAACAAAGATCGCGCTTTTGCATCGTCTCCTTCGACGAGTCCCGCGGCATCAAGCGCACACAATAACTGCTCCTTATAATCGCCCCACACATCAGTTTTTGCATTAAACTGCCTGGGTAACACAATATTTGTAATATTGAACGCCATTTTTCCACACAATTGCAATTATTTTCCGAAGTCGCCACTAAAAGATACACGCCATTTGAGTTTAATTCCAAAACTGACATTTATTCAAGTACCCTACATTCATACATAATACTAAATACATTACAGTATGTAATTCAGACATCACCGACCATGACACCGTTTTGTTTGGGATTCTCACTGGTGTTTATAACTTTTCAGAAAAAACACCTGCAAAACCCAAACTCTATACAAAAACAAACTATGCTGATGTTGTTGCTCGTCTTGAGGAAATAAATTGGCAAAGCTTTTATATGGTGGAAGACGTTACTAATGCGATCCAACTACTAATCTAGCGTATAAGTACTGCTGTCTGCACCGCCCAAAACAAACGTCGCAGTTCTCAAGTTATTACGAAGCGCTGGATGAATCAAAAAATTTGTGAACTGCATTCGACGTCGAGACTCACTGCATTTAGATGTCGGGAAATCTCCAAGTGATAAGGTGCTAAAAGATAGATACAAAAAATTTCGGAATCACTGTAATTTCCTACTCCAAAGTCAAAAAAATAAGTACGAATCTGATCTTTTGATTGCAAACAAAGACAACAGCAAAATGCTCTGGCGTTCAGTGAAAGACATTTGCAATATAAAGAGCGCTAAGTCTGATTTGAATGATCTTTTCAGAGTTCTCCCCAACCCGACTGACTCTCTTAATTCTGTAAATGACTTCTTTACTTCCATTGGAAAAGATCTTGCTGGAAATATACTTTCCCACATAAGCACAAGTGAGTCTCAGTTAGCAAATTCAGTTAGTCTCAACAAATCTCCTTTGGGGTAGCTTTTTCTTAAGGCCACTGATGAATTTGAAATCAGCAAAATAATATCAGGGTTAAAATCAGATTCAGTATCGGGTTATACTCTCGCCTGTTATTGCTCATGTGTGTAATTTAAGTATGCTCTCAGGAATTGTACCAAATTGTTTTAAAACTACTAATGTGATTCCAGTGTTCAAATCTGGTAACACATCTATAGTGTCAAATTACCGCCCCATCTCACTTCTCTCATCTCTTCCTAAAATTCTTGAGAGAGTGGTTAATAAATGACTTTTGAGTTTTCTTCAAGCAAACAATATTTTGTCTCAGAACCAGTTTGGATTCTGGTCTCATAAATCAACCGAGGATGCTGTTGTTGCTCTAGTTGATCAGGTGTCTGGAAAGCTTGATTCTGGTCAAAAATGTAAGGAGTTTTCCTGGATTTGGCCAATGCTTTTGACTCCGTATCTTAACCGATTCTACTTCGGAAACTAGAGCTACTAGGAGTCCGAGGAACATTGTTAATTATCTTGTAACTCCGTAGGAAAAATACTAATATTATTATTCTTATCTTCACAACAACTTGTTTTGTAAATTTAGATTTGTTGAACAGTTTGTGTACATTTTTATATTTTAGTAAAGTATGATAAAGTCATGTTAGCAAAGTGGCCAGTGTCAGAACATACCCCAGCTATGGGAGTGGATGATGAGTTTGAATCCCGCACAAGACTATTATTTTTCCTCTCGTAATTTTGAAATAGAATGAAGGTTAAAAACAGTCATATTTATTTTATTAAGATCACAGCAAGTTACTTTTCATATGGAGCATCAAGCTACTTGAATAAAAACATATTTTCCTGACAAGGATAATTCAATTGTGAGCTGATTGTCAGACAAATAAGTCTATGGCAATTTAACCACCTCCTCCAAACTGTTTTTAGCAACTTTTAATAAAGTGGCCCATATTGATGATTTCCCCAGTTCAATCTCTGGAATTTATTTATTTATATAAAAACATGGTCAAACAAGTAATTTGGTAACTATTAGTTAAAACAATGTTTTCATATTCATGTTATGTTTACAACAGGCTGAACAGACACTGAGTACTAATGTAATGGTGGTATAACATGTATATAGTTGTATAAAGATTTTAATATTTATTTTTGCATATAATATTGTAGCTTGCATTAAATTGAGTGTAGGTATTAATTTTGTTGAGCCAAGTGAGGCGTGTAGGTAGTTAAATATCTTGTTGATAATCATAAAATCAATAACCAACGAACAATTCTTATAAAGCGACAGGAAATTTGACCAGATATTAAATAGTCATGGAATACTCACTGAAACTGCCAACTGTTCCCAGCCCTCGTCCAGCATAGCGCATCCACCACGGGACGTCATCTTTCTGGGCATTGTCTCCTCCCGGCCGCGCCATAAGCATCGCAAACTTGTCTGTTAGCGACTGCAATTTGCGTAAACATAATTTTAAACTGCAAATGTAGATATATGATATCAAAAGCACATATTTACGAATATTCTTACCATTTTTGTAAAAATCAATTCACTGCACGTATGTGCTGCCTTCTTCGATCACTATGACGTCTGTCAAAGTCATTTGTCATGTCATACCGAAAAATAATTGGCTTGTTTTCTTTCCCTACGGTTCAATTCACGCAAATATGCGCTATTTGCACTGTATGCACGCAAACGGTCGGTTCATTACTTGCTAAATGGACACCACGATAGCATTATGACGTCATCTTTGACCTCACTTCCGGCCGCAAACAACGCTCACAGAAAAGTGGTAGTGCAAGGCCGCGTTCCGAGGGTCAGAGTGCGTTGTTTGGTTCCTGTAACTTACTCGAAGGTTCCGAACGGCCGGTTGTTTTATAACCTCAAATATCGTTTTTGGCGGGGAATTGTGCAAAATTTATAGACTTTTTATGATGTTTGAAAAGCAATAACTACCTACGTTACCTGCAAAATATAAAAGATTGCCTATAATTTACTCATCAAGAAATGTCAAGGTCATGTCAGTACATTCAACATTTTAACGACCTCTTTTGATAGTTAAACAGTTGCGCTCGACCCGAAGGTCGTGAACGACGTTAGAGTGAAAAGTTGCACTCCGAGTGCACTCCGAGTCCGCTCTAACCGAGGTTCGGAACGCGCTCCAATGTGTGTACAAACGTCAAACTCAATCAAATCTTGACGATAGATGAGGAGGTTTTTATTATTTATTGTGGTTAGAATGTAAACGTACAAAGAATGCCTTGAAATGCAATACTTCTATTATCAATAATTGACGTGAAGATTATTTCGGTTCAATTGCGAAAATGCTAATTGACAGTTAGCAGATGTTATAAGTGCGGCTACACATCGGTTCACATCGTTTGCGCACAAACAGTGCATATTCTCGTATATCAGTTATGAACCAAGCTTTTGCAATGTATGCAGTGACAGCAGTGTTTGCGTGATTTAAACCGTAGTGTTTGTTCGAACAATTTTTCTAGTGCATAGAGTATAGACATTAAAGTTTCTTTCTAAGTTTAGTGTTTTACTTTTCTCTACGATTTAGTGCAGTAATTCCCAAAGTGGTCCAGGTGAACCCCCAGGGGTCCACGGAAGACTTAACAGGGGTCTTCGTTGGGTGTGACAAAAAATGGGGGTCCACAATTGTAAGCGGGGGTCCATGAAAATTAATTTGGTTTCGATAGTGAAGAAAAAAAATGTGGGTTTGAATTCTCCTATTAATATAGGCAGATAATATTTTAAGAAGCTCAGCGACTGTTACTGGTAAAAACTTGCATATTCCATATTCAGTACAACGCCGCAACGCTTGTTCAGACGTGCAAAATTAATACTTGAGGTGTATGTGCTTGCAATCTTATATGAACTTGTTTGATTCTTCACCAATATAAATACGAATGTTAAGGATAAACGTTACTCATAGGCTTCCGGAACTTCATAAAGAACAGTGATATATAACAGTGATGGCCAGTGACGGAATTTCTTTCCAGATTTTCGAAAAGAAAAGTAAAGTGAATCGATATTAGTGATTGCCAGTGTCGGAAAAAATAAGTACCTACCTACCTCCCAATTTGTTTTATACATATAGTTTTATTTTTAGGGTCCCGTACCCAAAGGGTAAAAACGGGACCCTATTACTGAGACTTCGCTGTCTGAAGGGCACACTACTGGATTTAACTGGCCACTCAATAAAAAGTTTGTAAGCTTTGTCAGACACTTCAACAAACGCTGAGTATTCTCCCCCGCAGAACCCGACGTAAGCTCTTTTAAATGCCCCGGACGTATTCCGTCTAAGCCCGCCGCAGAGCCGCTATAAAATGAGTTCAACGCCAGCTCCACGTCTTCACACGACACAGTTTCTGCCAAAGATGACGAGTCCGGTGCTGGCGGAAAGTTTAGTGGCCGTGATGGGCTCGGGTGTTTAAGAAAAAGAGCGTTAAGTGTACTGGGATCATGCTGCGCGAATGTGTCTTCAGAGACCAGCAACCGAACGGCCCTGTGGAGGTCCCCATCGTAGACATTGGATTCAATGGCTTTTCGACTACTGCGTGACCTAGAAGATCCCGACGCACTACTCGACTCGTCCGCTATCTGATCGGTGCCGTAAGACAGGATGTTAGCCTTAACCTTTGCGGTGACATTGCCCGGCGCGTCCCTTAAAGGGACTTTTAGGGCACCATATGCAAAGGTAAGAAGCGCAACCCAGTCCTCCACACCATTGCAGCTAACGCACCTATCAATGACATCACACAGCTTGCCCGCCGCTTGGTTACGCGCGCCTCTTGGGATGTGTCTAAGTACCGGGTACTCGACTTTAAAGATGAAATCTTGTCGAGAGGGAATGGGCACGGTACTTGAGGCAGCTGACAAGAAATCTGAGACTCAGAGACACTGGGAGAGAGAAGTGGCGTGGCGGTCTTTTGACGTACATCCTTATGTTTCCTGCCTATGTGGACCTTAAGTCCGTGCGCGCTGAAAGTTCGTGAAGACTCAGGGCAGTGGGGACAGGTGAGCACAGCAGCAAGGGAACTCATTTCAGACACACAAAAAATCTAGGTTGCTAATTAGGTACCTATAGTAACAATTGACAACCGAAATGTCCGAATAATAAAAGTATTTAAGAATATAAACAAAGTATTCAATCAAAATAAATGCAATAAATTAAAAAATATGTTATAAAAAATAAGAGGGCACTGATTCCCGAGAAATATTCCAGTAATATTTACATACAAAATCTTTGTATAAAGATGAAATTAAATGTAATAATTATAATGATACATTAAAGTTGTAATTTAAATTGAATAAAAACGGTGCTTAAAATAACGCACTCAAAAGGGACGGTCACAAAAACCTTACTTATCTAATAATATTATTACTCAGATTCTGTAACACAATTTTAATACGAACATAAAAATGGCACCTTAATACCCTTAAGAATTTTTAATTCTGTTGAAGAAGGGTCATGAAATTAAACAATATAATAAAAAGCATGGTAAATTCAATTAAGATGCTAAAGAAATACAGATCCCGCCACCTGTTGAACTCTGGTATGAGCAACCCAAGTACAAATCTTGTACAAGCAAAGTGGCGTCGCGGCTTGTCCTGCTGATTATTCCAGTGCCGAGGGCACTAGACTAGCTAGAGAATAATTGATCGGCCCGCTTAGTGTGCCGCCGGGCAAAGAGATGGCGCCTCTTCGTGTTCGGGCCAGGGAACGATAGGAAAAATCATAATTTCCTTGTTAGACAAACACTTTTCCGTAGCATCACACACTGCGCTCTACACTGGCACATCTCTGTTGCACTTTTTTGCACAAAACCGAAGTGAGCACGATGATTGGTTCACCACAAAACTGCACACTTGTTTTTCAAGATTTGAGAATTCTCCTGTACAGAATATAGCAGAATAACTATGGAGCACTCGAAATGTGCCCAGAACTTGATGATAATTCAGTTAAACTCCCAAAAAGTACGGGAGAACTAATTAAAAAACAAAAATAAAACAGAGCTGCTGAACGTCGAGCGGGACCTCTACCCGCTTATCGTTATTGCGGAATTTTGATAACAATATATAGTTTAAAAGTTTCTATAGATTTACAGAAATATATTATAATATAATAAATGAATTAATAATTTTATAACTATATCATAAAATTATATTAAATGGCGCAATTGTTAAAAGCCCGTCCGAGACGCAGAAGGTTGCGGGTTCGAGCCCCGCACGGAACAAATATGTTTGCATGATTTTCAGACATTTGTTCCGGGTCTGGATATTTTTCTATCTATAATATATATCTATTTACAAAAAAATATGTAAACAAGTAGTTTATCAGTCATCTCGTTACCATAACACAAGCATTAGGTTACTTAACTTGTGACTAGATGACGCCGTGTGAAATGTCCAGCGATATTTATTTATAATATTTATATTCATACTGTGGATCTTAGCTTTTATTTTTAATAATTGGAAACAGTTTGCCGCCGAAACTTTGTTTATTTTATAATATTAATAATAATACTACAGCTACTACAATAAAAGCATTTAGACAACCTATAAGTCATAGCAGACTCATAGGCAGTCCAAATACTCCAGCCCACTCCCAGTTGGCAGCGTGCCCAGCATGCTGGCAGCATTGCCCCGTTGAATTGCAATGCTTATTCGTTGAGCCAAATAAGTGCCAGCATTTTGATCACGCGTCGCATCGACCAAGCGCTCCGATAGGTAATAATAATAATAATTGATTGATCATATTCTATTAAAAGAGCCATATCCTTAAGTTAAGTTAGATCGCCTTGAGATAACTAAATCATTTTTTTTTAATTTGTTTACAGGTATGTAATTGAAACGAAACATGGCCGAATCTAAGAAGAAGTGATGTCAGTGCAGTATTGAATATTTAAAATTTGGTTTTCTTCCATCAAAGGCAGACAAACGATTGCCCGCATGCCTTTTATGCAACAAAGTTTTGAACAATGACTCTATGAAACCATCAAAGCTAGAAGATCATCTAAGAAGGTGTCATCCTGATAAAATAGGTAAAGATTTGAAACATTTCCAAACATTGAAGGAAAAATATGAGAAGAGACCCACCGTGCACAGTATGTTCACTTCAACGTCTGAAAGCAACGATGATGGCTTGCGGGCATCTTATAATATCTCATAACATATTGCAAAATCTGGAAAACCGCGCACCATTGGAGAACAATTAATTTAACCTGCTGTTGAAGAGGTTTTAAAAACTGTTCTGCACAAATCTTCATTTGACGTACTCAAAAGAATTCCTTTGAGTAACAACACTACAAAGACGTATTGATGAAATAAGCTCTGATGTTAAAAGTTCCTTGTGTGGTTAACTGCAAACAACTCATTTTTCTATTCAACTAGATGAGTCAACTTCACCTGGCAATGAATCATTAATATTGGCATATGTTCGATTTGTTATGGGCGATGAAACTCATGAAGAGCTACTATTCGTGAAAATTTTGAAGACGGTTACTAAAGGTGAATCAATATTTAATATCCTGAGTGATTTTTATAAGGAAAAATCGATTCCATTCACAAACGTTATTTCAATGGCAACAGATGGAGCTCCTGCCATGGTCGGGCGATATCGTGGGTTAATAAGCCATCTTAAAAGAATTATAGCAGAGGTAATTGCAATTCACTTTGTTATCCACCGACAACATCTAGTAGCGAAAAATTTGAGTGATAGATTGCACCAATCGCTTCAATTTGTCATTAATGCAGTTAGCAAAATAAGAAGCAATTCATTGAATACGCACTTATTTGCACAATTACGCGATGAAAATGATGAAGACTTCCAACGATTGTTGTTACATACCGAAGTACGCTGGTTGTCGCAAGGTGTATGTTTGTTAAGATTTTATTTACTTTTTGACACAGTTTAGACTTGCTGGAGAGTAAAGATCCTGATTTAAAAAAAAACCTGATCAATTTTAAAGCAAACATCGCGTATTTAACAGATTTGTTCAAAAAATTTAATAACATCTACTTACAATTACAAGGGGACAGCCTCAATTTAATAAAAACATAGAGTGTAATTTCAGCTTCTCTTGGTAAATTGAAATTTATGAAGGAAAATATTGGTCGGCGCGCATGTTCACAGTTTTCAAAGTTGTCGCAGGTAAAATGCCTTGATGGAGATATTCAGACATACGTTCAACATTTGATTGCCCTGCATGATAATTTTAAAATCAGATTTGAAGATATTATGTCGATGGAAGTACCACCATCAGTAATTATCATCAGTACTAATATTATAAATGCGAAAGTAACTCTGTCTGTCTGTCTGTTACGCTTTCACGCCAAAACTACTGAACCGATTTGAATGAAATTCGGTATGGGTATAGTTTGAGACCCGGGAAAAAACATAGGATAGTTTTTATCCAACTGCGCAAAAAGAGGTTAATGTTTTTGTGCTAAAACCGCGCAGGCGGAGGCGCGCCCGGAAAGCTAGTAATATATATAGTAATATTATAAATGCGAAAGTAACTCTGTCTGTCTGTTACGCTTTCACGCCAAAACTACTGGACCGATTTGAATGAAATAGTTTGAGACCCGCGAAAAAACAAAGGATAGTTTTTGTCCAACTGCGCAAAAAGAGGTTAATGTTTTTGCGTGATAACTGACGTACGCGCGGGCGGAGCCGCGCCCGGAAAGCTACTAGATCATAAATCCATTTGATGAAACGGAAGTGGAGAATGTGTTATTACAAGAGGATCTACTCGAGCTTAGCACTAATGAGGAGCTGAAAGTGACATTTAAAAGAGGGTATCAAAAATTTGGCCTGCAGGCAGAAATACCCGAAAATATCCTGGACTTTGTGGGATTGTCCAAAATCTTCTGATAGCGTTTCCCGTCATATCTTGTCGAAAAAAGTTATAGTGCCGTTACAAACTTATTAACAAAAAAAGAAGCTGATTTAATATCACAGATCGGGGAGATTTGCGGTTATTCCTTACAAAACTCAAGCCAAATATTGATATTTTGCTGTCAATCCATCAAATACATCCCTCTCATTAACTTTTTTTTATAATTACCATTGTAGAAGTGACATTACGTTACAAGTGTATAATTTTGATTATACTACGACTGTTATATTATAGTCATATAATAATTAATAATGTAATAATTTATATATTTGAATAAATACATACAACACATGATAATTTACTAAACTTCTTTTTACCACTCTGAATGGGAAGCTTTCTAAATAAAATTAGTGATAATTGATTGGTTCTTGTCCTTTGAGTCACGGTAGATTTCAAAAAAGTTAAGTTGGATGGAGTCACTTGTTCGATTGGCATTTTTGATTTTTTGACATCCACTCACAGCACAATCAATTGAAATTGATTTGAAGATTTGTGAAGTTAATTTTATTATCCAATAATTAACCCTATCAAGCAATCAATTCTAACTAGATTGAACTAGAAAACTGTTAATTCGGGTTTGACGCCTGGCCTCAACTCAAGTTTCTATAGATAAATCTAATATTCACTTTTTTACATATTTAGAAATTGGTAGTAAGTAATGTAACTGCAGGAGGTCCATCGGATTCAGCAAAATTTTGAATGTGGTCTATGAAACAAAAGAGTTTGGGAACCTCTTTTAGTGCATGTTGATACAGGAGTACACACTGACTAAATTATATTATATTATATTATATTTAATGAATATGAAACGTGGAAAATCACCTGGACATGACGGGCTCAGTATCGAGCACATACTTTGGGCCAGTAGCAAAATTATTAAACATTTGTGTTGTCTTTTTAATCTGTGTATAAAGTTTAGCTATTTACCTGAAGCCTTAATGCGCACGACAGTTGTTCCTATTGTAAAAAACAAAACGGGAGATATCAGTTCCTCCTCCAACTATCGTCCTATATCTTTAGGTACGATATTTGGTAAAATACTAGAGCGTCTTATACATCCCGAACTGCTTAAGAAAATTAAGATTGATGACGCACAGTTTGGTTTCCGTCCAGGTCTCTCGACGGATGCCGCTATTTTCAGCCTAAAAAGCACTATTACCCACTACACGACGCGTAATACATCTATATATGCGTGCTTTCTAGATCTCAGCCGCACATTTGACCTGGTCAATTATGACATTCTGTGGACCAAAGTATTAGCATCACAAGTGCCTAGAGGAGTGGTTAATCTGCTGAGATACTGGTACGGAAACCAAAGCAACATTGTTAAATGGGGCGATGCAACCTCTAGCAGTTACAGGCTAGAATGTGGTGTCCGCCAAGGGGGGGTAACATCTCCGGACCTTTTTAATTGCTATATGAACGGCCTCATCGAGGAGCTGGGGAGCACCAGGGTCGGCTGCTACATAGGCAACGTGTGTGTAAATAACCTGAGCTACGCAGACGACATGGTGCTCCTGAGTCCCTCGATCAAAGGAATGAGGAAACTGCTTTCAGTCTGTGAGCATTATGCTAATGCTCATGGACTGAAATATAATGTTCTGAAAACCGAAATGATGGTGTTTGCAGCGGGTAAGGGTCCGGATAGGGTGCCTGCAGTGCATTTGAATGGCACGAAAATTAAAGTTGCGAAGCAGTTTAAATACTTAGGACATATGTTGACGGAACGGCTTCAGGACGATGAGGATATCGAGCGAGAGCGGAGGGCACTTGCAGTCAGAGGGAACATGCTTGCTCGCCGGTTTGCTAAGTGCAGTAATGACGTAAAGACCACAATGTTCAAATCGTATTGCTTAGGCATGTATACGTGTCAGTTGTGGACAAGTTTCACGCAGAAAGCAATGAGTAGGATAAGAGTCCAGTATAATGACGTATTCCGGGCTCTTATGAAGCTACCGCGATACTGCAGTGCATCAAGCATGTTCGCTGAGGCGAGTGTACCTGACTTCTTTGCAGTCATTCGATCTCGAGTGGCCTCGTTCTGGTTTCGCCTGCGCCTTTCCTCCAACAGAATACTTGTGGCTATCTCTGACGACATATTCAGGAATCCTGTGTTTACGCGCTGGATTTCCGTTCTCATGGACAAGAACAAAAAGTGATTCAGCATGATAAGTGCGTCGCGTAGGTATTTTAATTTGACTTATATCTATTGAATATTTTTTATATTTATATTTTTTGGACACCTCTATACAGTGTTAGTTTTTACCTTTTAAAACTTTAATTTAACTATGGGTTTATGCCTGAAATAAACAAATATTATTATTATTATTCACGTCATTTATTTTATAACATAATTTAATTTTTTTTACAATATTCATATATAAAAAAAAGAAACAAATATTATAAAAAAACTTAAAATTAGGATGCCGCCGGCAGCAGGGCAGGGCCCAAACTACCAGCGGTTAGGGCTGCAGAGAGAGGAATCTTCGGACAATGCGTGTCGTGTCGAGTATCACTGCCTTCTGCATCTGACCCTTGATCCAACCGTCTAGTGAGAGCCTCTTGAGGTGTTGGTCGAGGCTCTTCGCTATTAGGCCGTTCGCTGAAACAACTATCGGGACAATGATCGTCGAGTCAACATCCCACATGGCGGTTACCTCGTGAGCCAAGTCAAGGTACTTGCTGACTTTGTCCTTCTCGGCCTTCACGAGGTTCTCGTCATGTGGGATGGTAATGTCGACGAGCACTGCCCGGCGCTGGGATCGGTCGACCACCACGATATCAGGCTTATTGCAAACAATAGTCCTGTCCGTGATGATAGAGCGGTCCCAGTAGAGCAATGCACGACCATTCTCGAGAACTGGCGCCGGTGCGTACTGGTAGTACGGCACCTCTGACTCGACAAGTCCGTATTGAAGGGCAAGTTGCTGGTGGATGATCCTGGCCACTTGGTTGTGCCTGTGCAAATACTCACCGTTAGCAAGATGCGAACAACCAGAAATGATATGCCTGAGTGACTCTCCGGGACGGCGGCATGCTCGACAAATGTCGACCGTACCGTCCTTCAGGATATATTTCCGATAGTTGTTCGTCATCATTACTTCGTCTGCAATTGCACAAGCAAAACCCTCGGTTTCTCCAAAGAGGTCTCCGAAGCGTAGCCAGTTCACCGAAGCGAGTAAGTCCACATCAGGCCCTGTTAGGGCCCGGAAGAACCTCCCGTGCAGCTCCTTGCTTTTCCATACTGCCTTGCGGTCTTCGGTGCTCAGCACCGTTGGTTTGCGCCAGTTATCGTTCGCCAAGGAGAGCGGTGTGAAGCCTTTGTCAACCGTCACGACATCGCGATGCATCCCGTACTCATGGTTACGGAAATAATCCCTGAGACTGCACACTTCACGGTTGTGAAGGGTCTTGGCATTTAAAAAGCCACGACCTCCCCATTTCCGTGGAATGTACAGTCTCATAACTGACGAGCGCGGGTGTAGCATGCGATGCAAAGTGAGCAGTTGACGGACTATTATTATTATTATTATTATTATTTATTATTATTATTATAATTATATGGATAGAGCTGTTAATAAATTAATAACCAGTTTTAGTACCTGTAGTCGTATCTACTTGAAAATTCTTCCGTAGTGTCTGTCCACCCATGTAGCTTTCTTTCTCTAAGACCCATGCACATGTTTATGCTCTCTGTCTCTGATCTTTCTATAAACTTTGATTGTTTTACATATATTTCGTGTATTTATTGTACATATTAGATCTTTTTCAAAATGTATTCAATGAACCTCGAACCCAAAATTTTGCGGAGTTTAAGAATAGGTACTTCAGATGAGACAAAGATTATTGGCAGCTGATTTTTTAACAAAAAATATTAACCAATGTATGAAAATATAAGTCCCAAAACACGACGATCACTGTCAATGTTCAGAACAAAACCTATATATTATTTCGCTTTTTTATAATATAATAATAATTTGGTTATCGGGAAGTAGCGTTGTGTGCTCAAATATGTAACAAGAAGCCATGGCTAATATTTATTTTTAATAAGTTGCCGTTAGAACATAATTATATTTTAATATTACTACATTTTGAATCAAACTGTTAGTTGTTACCGTTCCACCGGCTCCAAGTCTTAGAACGATTCGGTTGTTATGGTACTTGTATTTTGCAGGTAACACCTGCAAAATACACGAGTGCCTATAATTCTTTCATTAAGAAATGTCAAGGTCATGTCAGAGATTCAACCTTTTAACGCTTTTCATAGTTAAGAAGTTGCGCTCTACTCGAAGGTTGTGAACGACATTAGAGTGAAAAGTTGCACTCCGAGTGCACTCTAACCAATGTTTAAACGACCTCCTGTGCTGCGCCGCCGCGCCAGGCCGCATTCCGAGGGTCAGAGTTCGTTGTTTGGTTGCTTTAACTTACTCGAAGGTTCCAAACGACCGGTTGTTTTCTAACCTCAAATATCGTTTTTGGCGGGGAATTTTGCAAAATTTATAGATATTTTATGAAAAGCAATAACTACCGTTACCTGCAAAATATAAAAGAGTGCCTATAATTCTCTCATCAAGAAATGTCGAGGTCATGTCAGTTAAAGATTCAATATATTATCGACCTCTTTTGATAGTTAAAAAGTTGCGCTCTACCCGAATGTCGTGAACGACGTTAGAGTGAAAAGTTGCACTCCGAGTGAACTTCGAGTGCGCTCTAACCGAGGTTCGGAACGCGCTCCGGTACTATGGTCCACAGATAAAGTTCCTCTATATTTGCGTTTTGTTTAAGATTAGCAATTTTCCTGCATTCTTTCATAACTTTACATTTATCAGTATTTATGTGTTTTATAATTTTTATATATTCTGTAATTAAAACATTTTGTGCCTACAATTGCGTATCACAGTACATACTGCGATTAAAATACCATAATTAGACCGAATTATATGTTCTTGCTTGTTATAAATACGCACAATTAACAAAAACAAAACGCTATATTAATGTCGGTCGGTACATAAGCTGCGTTTGTAATTTTCGCATATTTATTGCAACTACAGTTTGGCTACAGTTCTGTCTGTTGAGAAATATAAGATTGTTTCTGAAATTCATGAGGACATTAGACGCATAAAGCAGTAATGCAGCCTATGACAATGCTTCCGAAACTAACGGATACTACTCAAACAATGTAAGTCACAACTTATTGTAATTATTAAAATGCTGGCAAAGCATATTACAGTTCCGAAAGCCGAATATTACGTTTCATGAGTACTTCACCATTTACATTATACATAGGTGTTTTTTCGATTTGTAGAAATTACACAAGCTCATAACCTGTTGCAGTTTGCCTGTCATTCAATGACTTCATCTACACTCACTGTAATTCATTTGCTTTCTGTTTTTGCAGCAAAATTGTTATAAACTGGCTTGGAATTTATTTAATCGTCTATCAAACAATTCCTTCAAATGGTTCATTTTATTATCATTACATTATGGATAGATTGAATGAAAATTCATGTATTTTCCCCACCAAGGTATAAATTTAGTAATCCTTAATTCTATATGTGTAGTTTAATTTCATTTTTAATCTGAATGTAAGACAAAGTTGTCTTCTAATTAAACTGCCTGGACTTTATTTTATTTGTATGAACTCTAAGAACTATCATCTATATACATATATAGTTATTATCAATTTAACCTTTTGAAATAATATAAAGCCACATAGCTATGTGGTTTACTTGCTTTCAAAAGGTTAAATATATTATAATATAGAGATTATTATTAATCTTTCAGATCATTCTCTGAAGGAGATGGGGTGTGCAGTGCAGAAGTATATGCTACTGGGGTGGTAGTGACCACCAATGCTGGTAATCATGACCTTGGTAGTTCTAAGGTGACACTAACAAATGTTGTGGACTATAACTGGGAGCCAAAGTTCTACTTGGGCCAACTCCTTGCTGTGCACATGAGTGGAGACTATTTGGCATATATGATCAGAGGTTTGTTATTATTCACTGATAGATTTATAATGTTAGAAAATATATATCTCAGTATCAAACTTCAATATAGACATGTTTACTTTGTTGAGATGTTAATTCTACCATAAAAGCCTCTTGGTGCTTGTCCGGCCCTGGCAGGCCATAAAATGGTTCAGCTAAATTCTATTTGTTGTTATTAGAGTCTGCTTTGTTATTTTATCCTATGTATGATGTAAATAATGTGCCAAATTAGTGGCATGCTACTACACAGTCAAATTAGTGCAGTCTTGCCTAACATTGTAAAGAATTTACTTTTTGAAATAAACACCCTTTTCAGACAGCAACCACCATCAACATCATGTTTGGCTTGGATAAAGTAAAATATTTGTCACCCTTCATTATTTATTAACCTTATTTTTATTTCTTTTCTTAATGCATTTTTATATTAGATAAAATTGAAGGCCAATGAGTAAAAAACTTTTAAATTTATTTTATAGGAATGTTTCTGGGGCTTTTTTCGAAAATTGCTATTTAGTGGAATGTGTTACGAAATGTCTTTTTTAATTGATTTCTTCAAAAGAAATAATTAATTTGTGTTACTTTTGAAGTATAATATATTAAGTATATCTAATATGGACACAGTTAAATACTGACAAATGAAAATTAGAATTTAGGCTTTTATTTCCCGGCAAAGATAATTTATCAAATATTTTTTCAAAATCACCAACGTGGAAAAATTAAACAAATGAACATTGTTATTCCTTAAATTTGACATAACTGTCATCATGTAGCTTGGTGCTATAAACTGACATAAATTACCCACAGTGGAATAAAATAATTGACATTGTCTAAATAGAAAAGTAATGGGTGTATATAATTTAACGCTATATATAGCTTCAATTCATGTTACCATTAAATAAAATATTTTCTAACGTAAATGTAAAACATTTTTGCAACAATAAGTAATTTGTTTTTGATATACCATACTGCAATATTTATACTTTCAGCCCCCACTCCTGTCAACCCTGGAACAACAAAAGGAATGGTGCGAGTGGTCTACAACCCTGATCCAACCACAGATAAGAGGGCCCTAATTAAAGGAATGAAGGGTGAGGTGAGTACTTTCCACATTGTTATTATAGTGCAAGTAAAAATAATTTATTTACTTTGTACATAAAATATTAATAACAAATATTTAATTTTTTTTTAAGAAAATATTACAGAATTAATATTATAATAAAAACTTAAAAAATATAAAATTATATCTAGTTGACAAAATTGACCAAATATTCATTATCTTAGTACATAAACTATATGACCAATTTCAGTTAATACTGCCTTTAATTAATTATGACTACCACACTTGACTGTTATGAAAAACTTAAAATATGTCTGACCATATCTTATATGTTCGCTCTTGATGTCTAAGGCCAGTTACTGTGTTTCACAGAGTGTTGGTGAGTAGAGTTAGTACTGATGATATGCATTGACTAACTGCCAGTTTATACAATTCGTCAACGTTTGAGGAAGAGATGACATACATATCATATACATCCAATTGTGATGTTCACAAAGTCGTACTATGGCGACTTGGTGTAAATATTCATCATATAATTTTCTCACTTGTTGCTACGATAATACACGCTCATACTTTTCAACATAGGGAATCAGTTTCCTGACGTACGTATACGCTCGCCGCTACACAGGCGTGCAAAAACCGTATACAGAGCGCTTCGTCGTGCGCATACTTATGGCTAGAGTAACACTGTAATATGAATTCACATATAAATAACAAATGCAACTGACATACACACCAATGACCGGTACAGCACTGTAACTGGTCTCAAGAGCATCAAGATAGTTTGCTTATTTACTTGTTAGGTATTTTAATCTAAGTAATGATTGTTATAAAATACCAAAAAGTTTTTACCATACTTACGGCTCATAAGCAATCCTGGCTCTGCTTGTTTATTTGCAAATAGTTTATAAACCAAACAATTCAAAGAAATTTCGTTACAAAATCCCTTCAAAGAAAATAATGCTTATCCATATCTCTGATGTACTATGTTTAAGATGGTGTCTTATTATTCATGGAGTGTGTTTTTCAAATTTGCTTTGACTGATTACAATTACAGGTACAAGACTTGTCATTCGCACATATACAGAATCAAATAATTCTGGCTTGCATTGATGAACAGGGCAATTTTTATGTCCATGAGCTTGAAGTTACTGACAGTGGATTAAGGTAAGCTATTTCTTTATAAACCCTATCACTATTTGAATGCTGATCTCTTATGGATATAGTGCAACTACCATAAGCTGGCACTGTGTTGATTGATTTAAATCATGTGTGAAATTGGGGAATACTTTTAAAGTATTAAAGTTCACTCCACAACGTTTCTGGGTCTGGTTGTAGATAAATTCTGCAACTGGAAGGAACAAAATTGTTACAGTAATCTGTTATTAATTGTATTTACAATAATTGTTCCAATAATTATTCTGTCCTTATTATAGAGCTTGATTTAATATATTTGTACACCGGAAACAGTAGAATATTTGATTCTTAGATTTAATGTAAGAACACAATGCACAATATTCTTATGAATATATTTGAATTTGTATAATAAATGTGCATAAAATACTCATAAACTCAATTTTGGCTCTATGAACAGAAGCATGCTATGTAGGTACTATGACAGCTGCGACTTGTTTTGAATGGCAGGTAGATTCTCTATTCCTCTTTGTGTAGGTCTCTATTATTTATTCAGTAATATGTGTAACCACTGCAACATTGGTAAAAATATGATTTTTATCAAACCTGACCTTCAGGAAACTCATACAAGGTCTGGAGTAGTATTTGAGTAGCATACTGCACTATATGATCTTTGTAATAACAAATATTTATAAAAAAAACATGAAAGTTATATTTTAGAAAAACACTTAAATTATCTAGATTTTAACTGTTCTATGTGCTTTACCAGTTTATATTTGTATAAAATGTTAGTTAAGACTTAAAATTATTTATGTCTCAAATATTATACTTCTAACAGAAAAGTCTTAGGTTTAGTGTTGGGCATTGATATTTTCTATATTGGACTGTTTTTTAGAGTTGAAATTAATTTCTAGATTGTGTACATTAAGATATTATTTTGTCTCACATATTTTTTTTTTATAAAAAAGTACACATGTTGACTTTATAAAATTTGGCACGTCATAAACATATAATAAAAAAGAGACATCCAAGCTCTCTTCTTATATTTTGAATGATTGAGAAGTTTATTAATAATGTCTGAAAGATGTAATTTTATATAAAAGACCTTTATTTGAAATGTAAATTTGAACAAAATAAATGAATTTGAAAATCGTTTTGATTCAACTATGTATCAATTTTGCAGAGGCATTGATTTTCCTAAATTTGAAGTTATGGCGAAACTATAATATTAATATTTCCACTAGTGGTCATTAGACACAATTAGGGTCCGTTTCAGAATGTCCTAATAAAGTTTCAGGTTGCTAACCAACATGATAAAACAACTAAACAATAAAAATTACAGTTAACATGCAGCGCGTTTCAAGCTTTAACCGATGAATAGACTTTTTTATTATCTTTATTTAATTTAGGTATTTTTGTCTCTTGACATGTCAGTCCCATCGTAACCTAAGTATTTATGTTATCTCATACACATTTTATACATTTCTGCAGGTTCTACTAAAGTATCAATGTATACTCTATGTCGAAAATATTTAAATTTAAGGATGCTTTATTAGTGCATGCTGTGATGGATAGGTTAAATCGATTACTGTGAAAGGCAAAGATAGTGTTTTGTTTAATAAATATGTTCTGGGTAATATAACCGGAACTTACTTGAACGTTCTGAAACAAGCCCTTAAAGTTATGTAATTTTATTTCAGGTGCACATTATTGGCTGAAATCCGCGACGACACAGGCGTATCGGGAACAGGACATCGCGTAGTGTGGTGCCCCTATATACCTGACGACGATGATGAAGCGCCAGACGAAGACGTGGCCAAACTACTTCTCACCACACATGGAAATATTGGTTAGCTTACATTATACAATTATTGTACAATGTCGTAAGTTCTGTACATGTGAAGTTAAAGTTAAGTAGTTGTGGAGTGCTGGTGGTGGAGTTGAATACTTGAGGTAGATGGAGTCAAAACAAAACACTGCGTTAACCTTTGTTTTTAACGATTAGTTTGTAAGTAGTTAAATTACATTTAAAGTTTAGGCAATTCACATTCGGTGCGCATGTGTATAGTTCGGCTTTCTATTGAGCACTCGTTATAATTTTACCGATCTAAGTATAAATGCAATGTGCGCTGTATATAAATGCAACACAGATAACATCACAGTTGATATGGTGGTAAGAAATGTATGTTGGATCATACAATTATTTTATAGTGTTTGCCTTCAATGAGTCTAATCATACATTTTTGTTACAGGTGTCAGAACGATCTATGTAACGACGATGTTATAGATCTATGTACAAAAATTAAAGTTTTACAAAGATAGTGTGTAGTTTGCAAGGCAGGGGAACAGTGATCACTGAACTATCACCATAGATGCCTGGCACCTTATGTCATGGAAATATTATCCAGCTCTGTTAGGTTTATCATCTGTAATGAGTTTGATCCGGTATGACAGCCGACATGAAGTTCCATGTAATGCTAAATATTTAGTGTTATAGTGAGGATGTAATGTGTGTATGTATGTGTCAGGTCGCATATGGAACATGCGCGTGATCATCGCCACCGTGGCCAGCAGCGAGTGCGTGGGATGGGCGGGCGCGCTGGTGGGCGCGGGCGGGGGCGGGGTGCGGGCGGCGGGGGAACACTCGGCCACCATCGTGGCGGCCGCCTTCTCGCCCGACGGCACTGCGCTCGCCACCGCCGCCGCTGACGGATACGTCATGTTTTTCCAGGTAACTAATAGTAGCTCATCTCAACGACATGCAATATTAGTAGCCTAATAACTTTAAACTTTTTATATATAAGGCAACAAATAGATGTTTATTTTGATGCCTTTTTGAACAAGGATTATGGTATCGCTATCTCATCACACAACTAACACCAAAAATCTTGTTGCTGCTGGCCCATTTTGCTACTTTACGACCACGCTCCTTTCTGCTCTTTAGGCTTAAACCAAGCTGAGCCTCCCATAATGGGGAGGCTGTGTTCAGCAGTGGACAATCTGGTTGATATAGTATATGAGTGTTGTGTTGTGTTACATTGCAGGTGTACATGGGCAGCGACAGCAGCCCGCGCTGCCTGCACAAGTGGCAGCCGCACGGAGGCAAACCTCTCTCCTCGCTCTTCTTCCTCGACAACCACACTAACTACAACTCTGAGTAAGTATCTACCTATCATATGTTACATTAGTGGAATTGTCAAATTGGTCTAGAAATGTCGGAAGTTTAAAGAGGAAAGAAGAGTATCACTGTCTCACTACCTGTAACTGCTGTAACTGTCCTACTTACCCTAATAGGTCGATCAACACCCCAAACTGCCCCAAACCAAAGATGGCGCCTTTTTTAAATTGACATTATTTAAACAGCAGTCACATAAATCATCAGTGCAGTTGTGCGTGTGAACGTCAGAGGAACTTAGTTACTGTGGCTCTCACGCTTGCGTTATAATTCATTATGTTAAGTACAAATTATAAACGACAATTGCCTGAATTATGTTAACATTCAAACACACGTGAGGTCGAGCCGGCAGATATAGATTAACCGTGCGGTTCAAGTCATGCGATAGCGCTCGGAAATCATATCGAATATTGTATATTATATGTTAGTTTCTAAATCCCCTATAGCAGTATGAACTTCGTAGTGCTATAGTGGGTTTTGCAACTAGGCTTAGTTTCAAAACCCCCTATAACAGTATGAACTTCGTAGTGCTATAGTGGGTTTTGCCACTAGGCTTAGTTTCAAAACCCCCTATAACAGTATGAACTTCGTAGTGCTATAGTGGGTTTTGCAACTAGGCTTAGTTTCAATACCCCCTATAGCAGTATGAACTTCATAGAGTTTTGCAAGTAGGCTATACAAATCAGTTCTCATTTTTTAAATTCAGTTATTTTGAATCAGTTACAGTAAACATGTAATTATTTCAGGGTTCAATTCTGGAAGTTCGCCGTGACAGGTGCGGAAAACAACACCACAATCAAAGTATGGTCCTGCAAGTCGTGGAACTGCTTGCAGACAATCCGGTTCACGCCCTCCCTCGGCTCGGAGCCCCTCTCCCTCGGCCTGAAGGCCATGCTCGACCGCAGCGCCAGCTATCTGCTGCTCTCAGACTTCAAGTCCCGCAGTCTCTACGTGCTGAACATGGCCAGGGATAATGACGATACCGTGGCATACTGCAAGAGTATATCAGAGTTTCTGCTGCCGTTTCCAGTTCTGAGCTTCTGCATCATTGATGCTGGTTAGTATTTCTATTATTAATTGATTATAAGTAATATACATACTATATTGTAATAACTTACGGAAGAGAGTAAGATCCCCTACTTGAGCAAAGCGTTTCTGCTTCAACTTCTACAAAACGCTTTCGTATGTCTGGTTGTTCTACTCAACAGGTCGCATTCCTCAACCGATTCTCACGAAATTTTGTGAGCAGGTTTGATAACTCCATAATTTAATGACGTTGCGTAAAACCTTCAGTCTCTCTTTCGCTTATCCGGATTTTCTTAGAATTCACCACACAGATATTGGATAAACTTCTATGTAGTAATCGGGAACCCCATACAATGCAACTAGACCAATTGTGCCAGTGATCTAAGCCATACATTACTCAAATACATTAATTAGTTGAAATGGCTAGGTGGAGGTCGAAATGCTCATTTTCCCCCAATGCGGGGCGTCGGTGCAGGACTTATCGCCCCAAACAGAATTAGTATGTAGTAACTCACGATTCTTTGCAAATGTTTCTCGATTTTGGGCAAGGCACTTGTGTTATAATTTATTTTCATCAATTCACTTTCGGCAAATGGGTTATTTATGTGTGCCAATACTACCCTCTTCATATGTTCCTCACTTGCACACTGCCGAAACAAATAGGTCTAACATAAGAAAACTAATCTTGATGTTGTATGTGACAGAGGAGCAGCTAGCCAAGTGTGAGTCGAGCTGCGATGACCCGTTCCACAGGAACGGCTCAAGCGGGGATGCAGCCGAGTCGCCTGATGACTTCGAGATACATCTTGATGTGAGTACTATTCGTCATGTCATACATTATACTATTTTAACCTCTCGAAAAGAATGAGGAAAGAACGATTTTATGTCTTTGTGTAATGTATAAACTGTAATATTACAAAACCAAAGTATTATGTCAAGGATCTAAGTTCGAATTTCATTTGCTTACCTTAGGGTGATTTGGTATCTTCTAAGGGCTACTGTTTGTTGAAGACGAGCGGCACAGTCTTGCGGAGAGAAAGAGCTTTTAAAATAAAAAAATCGTCGCTCTAAGATCTTTTCGACTTAATTCCATTTTTGTTGCGTACATAGAACATTGATGTGTGAAAAAAAACAATTAACAAATGATTTCCCGCCTATTTTTTTTTTTATTACCCAAAATGTTGCAAGTCTTTTAAAAAAATATAACATTCGAAATTCAAATAGTTCCGATTAGCTAGAAGTGCAAAACTTAGAGTGCCCCATGTAATACCAATCAGCATATGGATAAGGCGTATATTATGGTAATAATTTACGTCTGTCAGGCTAGAATTGTCGTGAATTATTGAAACCATAAAACATCGCTTTGGAATCTAGAGGTGCTGATCAATTGATGGCAATAGACTCGCCACCTATAATTTGGGACTAAAATCAAGTCTGGGGAAAGGTTGGTACTTTCTGGTTGGTACACCTTATCCTAATCGTAAGAAGGAGCATAGATTTGATAGTATGAAGTTGAAAGTTTTGAAGCAGTGATAGCTCAGTGGCTTTGCCTATGGACTGCCGCGCAGCAGGTCCATGGTTCGAATCCTGCCGCGAGCTTGAGCTTCACCGCATGGTGGAAGGGCATTTTTGCGAATGCCCGCCTGGCTAGCGACCACCCTCAAGTTGAAAATCTGTCGCCAAGCGCCTAACGGTGTGTTCCGGCAGCTGTCCTTGAGAGCCAGTCATTCTAGGTTAAGCCTGTTAACACCTTCGACCACATCATCACTTACCATCACGTGAGATTGTGGTCAAAGGCTTACCTATCAGCAATAAAAAAAAAAATTATGATTTTAGTATATTTTTTAATAAAATTCAGTACAATGCCAGTTATTATTCCGCTTCGAATTAATTATCCACTTTAGTAAACATTTGTGACTACACCGGCAAATGTTAGCAATTTGGCTCTATTTATATTGCCGAGGCAAGGAATGTAAGCGATGGGAATTTTATTTAACATATATCAATTATGGCAAACTACCATCAGCAACGATTTTTTGGAGTTTTTGGAACTGGGATGAGAGTCTGGAAGACAAGTGATTTATATTAAACTCATATCAACTTTGGGCATTACGTACATGGATAAATGTATTGTACTATGTTCAGGAAGAGGGCGAGATAGCGGAGGGTGTGGGCGACACGAGTGGGGGTGCGGGGCGGGGCGGGGGTGGGGGCGGGTGCGGCAGTGGGCGCGAGTCCCGTCGCGTGTGCGTGCGGCTCTACATCGTGCAGCCGAAGGGGCTGCAGCAGGGCCGGCTCGTCTACCGCCCCCCGGGGGCACTCTCAGGTCAGATACTATACTACACAACTATTCAATGATTACCACTTACAATGCAAGATTACTGTGAAATTTGACAAAATACTGTTCCACATCACCAACAATCTAAAAATAGGAATGGCCCCCTATCGCTCCTATTATATGAACTCATTTCCCCATCGTAGCTCATTAGATTGGAAAAGTATGTCCTAGTGCTGTAGACATAGACTGAGATTAGAATCCCACGCGTGGTTCAATTTGTCCTTTAATGATAGTTTAATTAGAATTATTTTCTTCTATATCTTAATGTTTTGTATTGTGGTGAGGCATTTTACATAGCTAGTTTACACGCTCAAAGAAAACACCTGGCACCAAGAAACTATGTGTTTCGGCAGCAGTTCTTGAAAGCTTTGTCATTTTACGTCTAACCTTATATCATCTGCAACCATATTCCAGTGCTCTAAGGATCAATTCTCACTGTAGTGGCAGCGACAGTTTTGTAGTCAAAATATTTTCTACTTTATCTCTATTCACAAGGCATAGTATGCCTTGTGAATTGCTTGTGAAGTGCTTGGTGCTGCCGCTGCGGTGTGAATCGAGTCTTTGTTATCTTATTACTAGATATATGACTTACAATGTTATATTAAAACAATAATTATAAATATCAAAACTTTATCTTTACCTAATTAAGAAGAAAACTTATGTCATTTATCTTCTGTCATTGGTGCTACCAACTTTCTATGACTTAGGTACATACTGGTTCATTCAAGCGACGACACAGAACCATCTCATCATTCACATCTGCACCACATTCAGTATACTTTTACAGATCTCCTGACCTTCGACCAATATCTTCACTTACCATCAGGTGAGATTGTGGTCACAGGCTTATCTACCAGCAATAAAAAAAACCCTGTTACTTTGTAGTCCTTAATTAGCCTACCAGGCACCAGCGAATTGTTGCACCATTGCATCCTACGTCTTCTCCTGCAAGAATTTATTGAATAATAGGGTCAGCTATTGTCCGCGGCGCCCTTCAACCTATGCATTATATAGTCGAATTGGTTCAAAGTCGAAAATGGTTTTACTGCAAAACTGCCACTTCAGTGTTAATAAGGCCTAAGGCTTACTTAGGGATGTTGTGGTATAGCAAAGCACAGAGTTGTAAGTAAATGAAGTATAACAGAATTACTTACTTTTATAAGATTTTTAGTACAGTGAATTTAATTTAATTCTTATGAAGGAAGCAAACTGCACCTTCAATTCAAATTATAAGCTGAAATAATTTTAAACAATATATGTGACAGACATAGAACTAGTGCCAGAAGACAAATCTCCCGACGAAGCATCTACATTGGCGTGCAGCATCCTTCAACAGCAGAGTCAGCAACTCAAGAACTTACTGCTCAGAGCACAGGTAAAATTATCCTTAGACTCAATTTTAGTTCCTATCAAATAACTTGAGCCTAACTCAAAGTCAGCAGTTTATGTCAATTTTTATCTACATATATCTAAACGTCACACACTTCTCACCAGTGAACCGAAAAACTGCAGGAACCATGTCTGCATGTGTCAGCTGATGTAGTACACTTTGGTCAATCTCTTTTATCCATACTTTCTACACGCCGAAACCGTTTTAGCATACTCTTCTCGACTAATATAACTATTGACTTATATTTTCACTTGTTGGTCTTGAACTCCTCACTCACTATGTTGTTGAAACATCCATACATATATGTTTTAGTAAATGTTGTTATTCCAGGGTCCCAGCAGCCTGATCCCGCCTCGTACAGACGGATATGGTAGTGATCTAGCGTCACAGAACTCGACGTAAGTGTAACTATCAACTTGATTAAACATTACAAAATTACGAGAGAAAAAACTATAGTCATGTGCGGGATTCGAACCTGCATCCATCCATCACATGACTATAATTTTTTCTCTCTTAAATTTGTAATTTGTAATGTAATTCGCCTAGCAGGCGTTATTGCAAACTTAACAATATTAAAATTGATTAAACATATCAAAATAAAGAATATATATAAAAATTTTATTTACATAACTTAATAATACAAGAGTTGGTGAGTAATTGAGGATCTGAGTGTGTAAGTTTGTTATTCTTTTACACAGAAACTACTGAACCGATTTAGATGAAACTTAGCATAGTTTAGATTCTGGATCAATATAAATTGTTGAATTGTGTGATGTGCCCGCAGCAGAATTGGAACTAGGAACCAGCCTAGTTCTAATTCTGCTGCGGGGTTGTGCTTCACGGAATGGTCCTAGGGAGTTTTGTTAATGCTCTCCTTGTTAGCTATCGCCCTCAAGTAGAATATTTGCTGCCAAGCACTTAACATTGGGTGTATTTCGATAGCCAACTGACTCACCATCAGGTGAGAAAGGGCGTGCAGTAATTAAAATGGTTTAATTAATTAAATTACCTTTATCTAGTATGAAAAAAAGGTGCTTTCAATATGAAGCTAAAGTTACATCATTCAAAATTAAAGTTTAAATGAAAGTGGCAAAGGTGATTGCTTGTGAGTACCACTGCTTTGTCCATTATTACGACTTCCATACGTAATTGTGTTTCCGATTAACTGGCCTATGAAATTGGTATATTGTTTTATTGTCTTTGGTAGCGAAACAAATGTGTTGTCACGCAGACCACTTATATGCTCAAACTACATATAATAGTTAATGCACAGAGGAGTAGCTTAACATCAGGCGAACCGCCAGTTCTATCGTCACCATGAATTAAATAATGTTAAATGGTCATAGAAACATACCAGACACTCTGTACCAATAAGTATTTCTTAAAGAATCTGCCAGTGTGGCTGAATACCAACCATGAATAAATAAAATAATGGCATTATCAAATAATAGTTCAATAATGTCATTATTTAAATTAAAAAATTGAAATTTTTTTAATTATACAGAAATATAGTGATGCATGATTTGTAGTATCAGGAAATAAATAAAAAATAGTAGTAATGACACCAACAACATATATTTAAGCCCTAGTTCTTAAGTATATGATTGATTACACAAAACTATCTTGTATAATATTCTTGCTTGTTTTGCTTTTACCAAAACGCTAAATAGCAATGAAGCAAGAACGATGTAATGTAAATATTTGTACTGACTCTTCTGTTGTTCAATCTGAATGACAGTTAATGTTCACACTACTGCCTGATGATAATGGCCGAAAAAAGCTGTGACTACTTTTGGCGTCTTCTTCCCGAGGAGTTGTACAACCTAGTGCGTGAATATGACTAGGTGGAACTTCTGACGTTTCTTTTTGTTATAGAGTATTGATGTACGACTAAGAACATTAGTTATGCGACTACTCGCGTAATCTCGGAAGCACTTTATTCTATCTCTAACACAGTCCTTATAGTCTATTTAGAATTGTGACGGAACAAGCACAGGCCCGCATAATGTCTAGCGGTAACGTTTGCCTATAACAGATACACTTCGTCACAAGTGACGAAATGCTCTGCCCCCGTCACCCTGAGACATAAAGTGAAGTCTCTTGGACCTGTAATTTACGGGCTCTCGAGGAATTCTGCTGGAACACTGTTGGGTGCTTTTGCGCAGATTTTATACTTGAGAGTGGAAACTAGCCAGGCGAGCAGGAAGGGCATTCGCAAAATGCCCTTCCAGCATGCGATGAAGCTCAAGCCGGCGGTGGTGGGGATCGTACCAAAGTGTCCCGATATGGCAGTCCATAGCTATTACTGCTCGGCTTTCATTGCTTCAGAAATGTTATAGAAATCGGCAAATAACTTGAACTATTAATTTGATTTGATTTTAAGGTCTCTTAGTCGCACCGAAGGGTCCGGAGGTGGGGGGATATCGAATGCTTTATGCATTCTATAGCAACGTATATACGAGACCGTAAAATCAATTTTTATTATTTCTTCAAGTTATTAGCCGATAAGTATTCCGAGAATTGCCCGTGGGATGCCGAACTAGTTCGACACGCCTTCATCTCTTCCTGTGTGTGTCGTAAGAGGCCACTTAAGGTAAGACACCGGAAGGTGGGCAACTGCGCCTTCTGAGGAACTGCTATCTTACACTGCAATCCTCAAGACGCCTTCCAACCGTGGCGATTATGGCAATCCACCCCTAATAGTTTATGATTCAGTCACCCACAACAAAAAATCTGTCGCCAAGCAACACTACATCATTACCAACAGGTATTATAGGAAGACAGTGGTCAAAGCATACCATGACTAAAAAAAGTAGATGGAAAAATAGAAAAAAATAAAAGTATGATTTTGGCTAGATTGGCGCTATACCCATTTGTGCAGCGTCCCGAGTCTCCGCCCAGCGCTCCGCCATTGAATCTTATGACTCCGGACGCCTTTAGGTAACTAACTTATTATATTTTAGTTTATTGAACAGTGCCGAACCGAACGGACCGTCGTCCTTATGTTAACCTATTACCTCTGCCACAAGTGTACACAGAACAAGTCAATGGTCTGCATTTGCCACCCATGTTTTTAGACTCTAAATCTTAGATGCTGGCAATTCCACTAGAACTTGTGTTGTTCAAGCTGAAAGATAACTTAATGTTGCCACTGCTGCCTGATGACTGAAGGGCCGTGACTACTATTGGCGTCTTACCGAGGAGTTGTACAACCTAGTGTGTGAATTTGACTTGGTGGATGCTTCTGACGTTTCTTTTTGTTATATAAGGGTATTGATGTAAGAACAGTTATAATGCGGCTACTCGTGTAATCCAGAAAGCGCTTTTATCTCTAAGAAAGTCCTTGTAGTCTAATTATTTATGGGATTGGGACAAGCACGCGACCTACCTGGTGTTAAGCTGTAACCTCTGCCTATATCAGATACAGTTCAATCAGAAGATTACAAGTGACACCCTGATATGAAGCTGTCATGCGGTTGATCGATGCGACGCGTGATCAAAATGCTGGCATATTTGGCTCAATGAATAAGCATTGCAATTCAACGGGGCAATGCTGCCAGCATGCTAGGCACGCTGCCAACTTGTAGTGGGCAGGAGCATTTGGATTGCCTGTGAGTCTGCTATGACTTATAGGTTGTCTAAATGCTTTTATTGTAGTAGCTGTAGTGTTGTATATAGTTCGTAGTGTTTTGTTAAATAAAGGCATATCGCTAGTTAAAAGAAAAGTCAAGTCTAATGTGGCTGTAATTTCATCCCTTATAACAACCTTCTGTAATTTCAACCTTTCAGACCGGAACACATTAATGCGAACATAACTAACTGCCTGGCGGTAGAAATACGTATGGTGGCAGTAATTCCCTAAATGAACTCGTTCTCAAAGAATTCTACAGCTGGGTCTTGAAAGTTAACTTTACTGTTTTCAAGACCTGATTGTTCTCACCATACGCACATTTTTCCTAATATATACGTTATTCGCTGAATGATACAGAAAATGGTGACCGTGTAATGTATCCCGTGTGTGTTTTAGTTCTCCGGGCAAGCGTGAAGACGAAGATACACCAATGATAACTTCCCCAGAAGCAACAAAGACACATAGTTCAACTTCAGGTGAGTCATCTAACACGTTGTCCCATAAGCTTCAAATTTTAAAAATGTCTGCAGGCTATACAAACAATGGCACCTGGCTCTCAAGATTAAGAGTAGGTTCCCATTGTTGGTCTAACTTGCAGAAAATGCGAATGCCCGCCTGGCTAGCGACCACCCTCAAGTAGAAAATCTGTCGCCAAGCACCTAACGGTGTGTTCCGACAGCTGACCTTGAGAGCCAGTAATTCTAGGTTAAGCCTGTTAACACCTTCGACCACATCACCACATACCATCAGGCAAGATTATGGTCAAAGGCTTACCTATCAGCAATAAAAAAAAATTATGTCTGTATGACGGCCATATTAAATCCGCCATCTTGTATATTGACAGTTTGGTTCGGAAATCATGTGATTTCTCAGCAGGGCTTGGTGAAGCAAGAAGCATCCACTAGCCTAAGCCCTTCTTAAGCCATATTGCATCTGAAACGTAGTTTAAGGGCAGTAAACTACGTTTCAGATGCAATATGGCTTAAAAAGGGCTTAGGCTAGTTAAACATCATACGCTGCAAAAGATTACACAGCACCGATTTTTTTGGAATATGTACCGATAGTGTAAAACCAGATGTGCAGCCTCGAATGACCGCGGTTGAAATCAAAAAGTTCGATATCGTAGTTTTCGTTTTATTTTGGGAAAAACACGGTCAATTTCACTTTGAAAACGATCGTGAGTTTTATCCCTATTTACTTAGTAAGTAAATGTAAAACAGCCAATATTTAAAGTGGTATATTCTGGGTTCTAGTAGACCTACAGAGCTACGGTAGCGCTCAAATGGTAGAAAATGTATCACCCATGACAGTTAAGTATACTTTTGAACGATGGAATAAGTCACCCTGTACTTATTCCATCGGATGCACCTTGTATTGGTTATAAAACCTGAAAAACTTCGCATATTTGGAGCAACACGCACTTAGCAACTAACCACAAGTCTTTCGAAGCTGCACACTTGACACTATCATTATAGTAGAACCAAAAAATACATTGACTCCATAGAGCAGTACTAATGGCGTCTTGTATGTGTGCACGCTCGCACACAAACAATGCAAACTTTGACAAATATCTAGCGTGTCAAGAGTACGCAGATTAATTTAAAGATAATATAATTATAAAAAAATATCAAAATCGCGTCGTAGGAAGCTCCGAATTGATTTGCTATAGTATACCTTTACTTATTTCATAGACTAGGGTAGGTAATGTCTACGGGCAAACTACTTATCTGGTTTTAAAATGCTAGTGGTATATATCCTAACAACATCAGTCCAGATCGATCAAGAGCTCGTATTTATGAATGCATCTAAAGATTGTCGAGCTTAAGATGCAGTGTTGACATTAACGTATGGAACAACGTCATTGATCGATTTGAGTTATGGGATGCAAATGTTAATGCGAGCTTTGGGGGACTCGGGGGAACATTTTTGTGTCGTGAGTGTGAATGGGTAGACCCATTGAGCATGACGATCGATGCCCACACAGACGATGTTGATTGTTGTGTGCAGGCGTGACCGCGGAGTCCGCGGGCGCTGAGAGCGTGGCGGCGGCGGGGGGGGCCGTGTGCAAGCTGACGTCGGGCGGGTCCAGCCCCAGTCGGGAGGTGCAGCAGATCATGTCTCACAATACTGACGACGACTTCTATAAAGACGAGGTACTATACACCACTACACTACACTACACACTCACACTCATTGTGGACAATATATACTAGATGCTTGGAACCGTAACGTAGGTATTTGATACTGCGGCCGTGTTAAAATCAGCAAGGTATTTTTTCTTTATTCTGATCGGCTTTTCTCACAATCGCACAGTATTACCTAAGAACTTTTTATTTGTCTTTCCTAATCTTAAACCGGCTCAGTTACCGTTTAATTTAAGTTTACCTAAGTTCTTTAGACCATATATATTTTTTCAAGAAAATAAAGACTTGGAGAAGCAAATAGTTGATTTCTTTTGAAAAATACTGTCGGAGATTCGCTAGATTCCATTCCATATATAGCACGAGTTGCCCTCTTTTGCAAGTTAATAATAGTCTCTATATCAGCTCCTGCTCCTCACAACAATACACCATACGACATAACGCTGTGGAAATATGCGAAATAAACCACCCGCGCTGTAACTACCAGATCTAAGTGTCACGGACAGATTATTTATATGCAGACCCCCCACTGTCGATGCGAATCCAATTTTACTATCAACAATACAGTTGCTATAACACTTGCCAGTATAACTTGATCAAGTACAATGTTTGGCGCTACATAACTAACATTAGGTGCAGAAAAATAACAGGACGTCTTTTTCTAATTGGACAATAAATAAATAACGGTGAACCATTTCGAGATACTCGATAACACATTTGCTTTTAGCAGTTTGTACTTATCTACCTTCAAAATAAAAGACACGGGCAAATCGTTCATATACACTACTTACACTACTAATATTATAAATGTGAAAGTAACTCTGTCTATCTGTCTGTCTGTCTGTCTGTTACGCTTTCACGCCAAAACTACTGGACCGATTTGAATGAAATTTGGTATGGAGATAGTTTGAGACCCGCGAAAAAACATAGGATAGTTTTTATCCGACTGCGCAAAAAGAGGTTAATGTTTTCGCGCGATAACCGACATACGCGCGGGCGGAGCCGCGCCCGGAAAGCTAGTACACTATAAACAGAAATGGTTAGGTCAACACTAGCGGTATGATTTGAAATATAGACACTATTAGACATTAAATGCCGGGTGCAACGCTCGGCTATGATCCCTTGAAGCTGTAATGTCACTGTTTAGACAAGACGTTTGTTGTGTTTGACAGGATGAAGCGTGCGAAGAGAGGGACGTGGCAGCGGCCGCGGCGGTGCCGGCGGCGCCCAACGGCGCGGGCGGCGAGTACCCGCCGGGTATGTACGACGGCGCAGGTAACAATATAGACGACGTCTTCGCGGACAATGGAACTGACGCGCACAAACTCACACATACCAGTAAGTCCGTTATTTGTATATTTATGCAACCGTTATAGGTCCTCACACTTTCGCAAATTGATGGTTCTGTTACTAGTGATGTATTTTTCACTCCCATGCTTGCTAAAGTTCTTGTTTATGTACGATGTGTGATCTGATGAAAATGCACCTTGGGGTGCCGGGCTAGAATCTCACACCCCATTGCTAAATGTGGGTGTTACAAAAGGCGACTAAAATACAGGAAGGCGGGCAGCAGTGCCTTCTAAGGAACTGCGATCCCCAAGATTGCCAAGCGTGGGAATTATGGCAAAGCCCCTCATAATGGGAGAGGCTATTTTCAGCAGTAGACATGATGATACATTTAAAGCCGATTAAAACGGCTTTTTATGCTCTAAAAGTAAATTTTTAGATTCTAGATTTGCCTGGCTAGGTATGATAAATAGCAGAGTCTACTTCCTAGACATTCTGTTGATGAAACTAAATATCCGCGATACGCGGAGCTAAAATTAATACTAAATGACATTCAACATACATATAATTACTCGTCCTTTCAATATTTGCACTCTCACGCTTACTTACTAATACTAAACTGGCCAGATATCATTAATTTAAGTAAACTCACCACAATGTCCACACCGAAATGGTGTTCATCACTTGCACTAATGCATAATAACAAGGTTTTCTTCAAATTATCGAATTATTATTATAATCTCCAATCATCAAAAAGTTAACAACAAATGGCAGCACCAGCCACCACTTTCAAGATCAAAGTTAATTAGAACAAATCAAACACGAGATACCGACTTCAACAAACAAAAATCAATTAGCATCTTCAAAATTAAAAAGTGTAAAGATAATCTTCAACAAAGGTTATCTCCACAAATGTGTTATGTATAAATATGTATAAATAAGTTTCGCTCCAATTCGAGTTGAGCGTCAAATGTCACCCCCAGACCATAAACAAGTAGATGGCGCCACCGTGAAGTTGTGGTTCGAAACAGTAGATTAGTGTGCTATAGTGCATTATAATCTTCTTTTAAACCATTTTAAAGGCGTGAGTGTTTCTCCTTGAATCCAGAGTGAAACGAGGGATCCTAAAGTACAATCCTGGGTGCAGCAAGGGATTTAAAGTTATTCAAGCTGAAAACAGTATAATAAAACCCATAGATTATTATTAAAGACCGATGTATAAAGTTTGTCAAAACAATTAGGTACACTTATTTTTTAAATATGATAATAATTTTAATATAACTTTACATTTCCTTGAAATTAAAGTAATAATATTCAAAAATTAAAAAAAGTTTGTCAAAACAACAAGAGACACCTACTTTGTAAATATGATAATACTTTTCATATAATTTTTACATTTCCTTGCAATTAAAGTGAAGAGGTGAGTGTATAACTCGTCCATAAAACCCATTTTAGAGTTGACTTAAATATGTGAGCTGTTAGCTCTGGCTGGTATACATCTCGGCTAAAATTACTTTTATGTTTTTTTAAATGTTATTGTAACTGAACAAGCTCGAGGCCCATCTGATGTTAAGCGGACTAACCTCTGCCTATAACAGACGCTTTTCGTCACAGTCACGAATTTCTGAACACGAGGTTCTTGTTTCGAAACCAGAGAGGATGTAAGTTGCATGGTGTAAATAAAAAAATATTGCAGTTTTTGGTAAAGATTTGTAGTTATTTCGTCGCTCTAGTAATAAAAAGTTGTATTAAACTTTTTATTCAATATTTGACTCTGCATGGAAGTAGGGCATTTTATAAATGCCCGCCAATCTAGATGTCATGTAGAAAATCTGTCGCCACATACCCCACCATGTGTTCGGAGCTAGTTCTCATACTAATTTAAGCTTGTTCATCAACCTTCGACCACATCATCACGTATCATCCGGTGAGATTGTGGTCAAGGCTATCCAACAATAACAGAAAAGTTAGCCATCAATGACTACCTCGAAATATAAACGCTCTCACTCGCTTCTTTCGCTCATGCCCTTACTTATATGTGCGGTGTAATTGTTGAGTTATCTCGGTTGTTGAACAATGTAGTGTTATTTCCAGGTGGCGAGACGAGTTGGCCGCAGATATCCCTCGCCCAGATAACGTGCGCCAACCAACGCGCCGCCTCCGGCGACAAGCCCCCCCTGCCCCCTCCCCCCGCGCACCCCGCCCCCCACCCACACCCGCACCCGCCCTCTGACGTCACGCACGCAGACCTGCGCGCGCTCAACAACAGGGTGGACTCCATCGACACTAAATTGGACAAACTTATGGGTGAGCATTTCACTTTTGGCATAATTTACCATTATTAAAATAAATAAAAGTAAAACGCTATTGCGAAGTACATGTCAAAAAGGCAATAGCAACAAGTCGAGACACGATTAGGACTGAACTATAACTATAACTTATAACTGCCCTATCACTAGAACAGTCATCCTGTAACAAAACTATGATCTGTATCATTTACGACACAGTGATATGTATGTAACGCAGCGATATCACCCCACTTGCTAGCTAGGGTACAGGTTTGTACCTCATTCGGTTCTCAAGCTAGAGCCCCGAGTACGGAAAGTGAGTATGATACGTCCCTTGTATGGAATTAAATGTGGAAACCTAAAACTAAAAAGTAATGTCATATTATAGTCTGTTTGTTTTAACAAACTAGTACTGAGTATGTCTCTCGCACATTTCCGATATTGACAGAGTGAGATGGGTCATTGCCGTCATTGGTCAATGACTTTGTTCTTGTTTTGAAATTGCTAAGGGCCGTTCATATTGAATACTTCTGAAACTTACTTTAGAAAAAATTAGGTAATTATTTTATGATTTAAATTTGCATACTTAGTATATTCGTAAAAAAAATCTGTTGGTGTTTATGATACAAAACAATATTGTAATTAGTTATATATATTATGCAATAGAACATATAAATCAAATAATCACTTCAATTCTTTTAATCTTAAAAAATGTTGTCATTCTTCTTGAACTTTCTGCAGATACGTCAATAATAAATTGCTCTAAACATATTTTGTATATGATTGTCGACTCCGTACATTATTGTTTCTATCTTGGTTACCACGTGATTGAGACATGACCACCATTTTTATCTATCCACTTAAGCAACTCCTCGTAACAAAATAGTTCTGAAAACATACATTTTATAACTTTTGTTATTTATCATATAATATTTTCCGACGCGCAGGTAGTCGAAGACTCAACCAATTGTCACTACAATGTAACTACAGTGTCTACAGTGTTACTACAGTTCGTGTGGAACGGACTTTATGTTGATTACGTGGGCCAATAGCAACGCAGTAAAATTTTCAGTACTCGTTTGTTAAAAAAAAATAGACCATATCATCCTATTCTTTATATGTATCTATTTGAAAATAAAAACTAACAACACATTAATATCTTATAGATGAATGGTATGGGCATTATGGCCTGGCGACCTGATCTTCGCACGCACACCTTAGTAATGCATATTATGACAATAAACAATTTGACGAATTAAGAAATAAATATCAGTACGGTGTGCAGGGGGGCTGTTATTTATGTCTGGCCATGATAAACCGTACGCACTGTATAGATCTATTCATGTCAAGAAGGCGCGCCCGCTACAATAAATTATTGATTCGCATTTTTGCGGGTAGGCCTCTTTTGTACAACGTACCTTAGTACTAATGGTACGGTATAGTAAAACAATAAAATGTTAAGTAAGTAGTAGTAGTTGCAACTACACTCAGAAAATGTGGAGGAGCACGTGAGTGGAAAGGTCTGTAGTTGGTCATGTAGCGTAATCCATTATGTGGAGCTAATACAGCTGGCTGAAATCATTATTTAACATTCTGCTGTACCGCAACACTGGATCGGCACCTGCAACAAATACTAGTGTCGTAAATATTTACATTGCAGCGTTTTTCTATATCTTTTTCACACTGTCTCGTTGGTCGAGAGGCTTAAAGCGTCTTTTTGGAATCCCAAGATGTGCGGTTTGGTTTCTGCGATGAACAGTTAGTGCTTATTACGTAATTCTGATAAAGACATTTTCTTTAGTAGTTCGGATTGATCCCGGTAGATAGCAAACTTCTCGCCCTCTTTTTACATCAGGCTAAAAAGTATTTGGCGCAACATATACGCTTAACCTCTGATGTTGCCGCAGATAATGTAATTGGTTGAAAAGTGTCTTATATCTGGATTTATTATAAACTTAAAAGGAGAAGCTCGTGTGAACACATCACTTGCTATGATGAGTGATTCATCATAACAGCAGTACCGCTACAGCACGAAGCATTTAACTTGCAATTGAAGTTAGGGCTTTAAGTCATTAAGTTAATTTTAGAATGACGTGGCCTATGAGACTAATTTAACATTTTTACTAAATTACAAATTTACGAGAGAAAAAAATATAATCATGTGTGGGATTCGAACCCGCGTCCTTCCACCCCTATGGCTGGGGTATGCTCTGACCGTCTGAGCTAACATGACACTATGACTCAGAACTCTCATTTTTCCTCTCGTTCTTCAACCATAGTATTGGGATGGAGCGCCATCTATAGTTCAACTTACGTTGTACTACAAACATGACCAATTTTGCAACTGGTTTTAAACTTGTAAATGATGACGCACCCCTATAATTTTAATATTGTTATGATTGCAATAACGCCTGCTCTGCGGATGACATTACAAAATTAGTAGAAAATGTTTAGTCATGTGCGAGATTCACGTGACTGTAATTTTACGTATAATGTACATTAAGTAAACTTTGAGCGTGATTGTTATTTCTTCATGCACGTTGATATATATACCACATGTTTCTGCTTAATAAATTAATGAAATAATCATGTACTATTAAAACTTATATATTACTTACCAACACTAACTACGACGTAAAGGGCGAATATAACCGTTATAAATACTAACGAAGCGAAATTCATGATAGACAGTTATTGCTTTGATCGGTTTAAAATATCTGCGCATTTTAATCGTCTCCCTTAAGTACTAAATATGTGTGATAAGCCGTGAAAATGTGACTAATATCATAACAGTATTATGTAACCTTCATTTGTAAAGGTTTGCCATTGTTATATACTGATAACAGTATATTGGTATTTCTTATATAAATTGCGCGTATAAATATTTGCAGGAGCTTGGAATCTATTATCATAGATTATCTTATGTGTTATTGCTTAAATTTTGGCTATTCGGACACCAAAAATGGTATGACAGAACGCTCTACTGCATAGCACGATATCTTCATCAATTCAAGTTGGATAGATCTAACTGGAAGATTCTGGACCGGATTATAATAGTCGCTAACTTAGAACAAAAAATGGCGGATATACCGGCTTACATAGAAAAATATTCAAATCCCTTTGATCATGATTCTAGTTTCGTTCATTCGATTCATTTGGTCTCAACGAATACATAAAAAAAGTTGGCAGACATTTTATTCTAACATTTGGATGTTTTTTTTTTTTTTTTAGAAATTCAAGCAAAATCAAGGGCCGATTATTGTTATTATTAATAACTTAAGTATTGTTTAGTGTATTGTTTTATTTATAAATACTCAACTTTCATAATTAAAATAAATTTCAAGCAGTGATGGCTCAGTGGCATTAGCTAGGGACTGCCGCGCAGCAGGTCCATTGTTCGAATCCCGCCGCGGGCTTGAGCTTCACCGCATGGTGGAAGGTCATTTTGCGAATGCCCGGCTGGCTACCGACCACCGTCAAGTAGAAAAGAGAGCCAATGAAATTGCAGGCACAATGACACTTACAACTATGTCTCAAAGTGACGGGCGCTCGTGAAGTGTGACGAATTGCACTCGTGAAGTGTGACGAAACAACATCAGGTAACATCAGGTCGCCCTCGAGCTTCCGTCATAAAAAAAAAGTAAAAAAGCAAGCACAAGTATAGTTTAAGTTTTCGTTAAGTCAATAATGTTCACGACATGCTCGAAAACATAATATTTATCGCCTCGGCAATAAGACTAAATACAATCTTTACCTCGAAGAACTTGTGTAACGAAAAGCGTCGGTATTAAGATGAAAGTTGATAGAGGGAAGTGTAAGTATAATAATATGATGCATGTAGGGACGACCCTCCTTACCTCGCGGAACAAGGGTAGCAACAAGAATCTGCACTCCATTCCATTACTTTAGTATGTTTTTCATTACAAATGTAGTAGAGAAAAAAAATATAGTTACCTGCGGGATTCGAACCGGCTTCCTCGCGTAAGTTAAACTATAGGTGTCGCTCCATCCCTAGACGATGCGTGAAGAACGAGAGCAAAAATTAGAGTTATGAGTCATAATGTCATGTTAGCTCAGTCAGTCAGAGCATACCCCGGCTATATGGGTGGATGGACGCGGGTTCGAATACCGCACATGATTATATTTCTTTCCTCTCGTAAATTTGTAATTTTGTAATGCAATCCGCAGAGCAGGCGTTATTGCAAATAAAACAATATTAAAATGTACTTCATTGTTCCAGAAATGTTCGAGCAACAGAGTCGCGAGAAGCGCTCCCTGGAGTCGAGGAGCCCGCGCGCACTCATCGAGGAGACCTGCGAGGCGCACTCGCAGCGCGTCATACAGGCATTCGAGGACACGCTCTCTATTGGGTAACAAGAACTATTTACTACATTCTGAACGCGGTTTCTTTTAATGCTATATGAAATTATTGCGTGCACGTGACGCTCGCCTGACTTTTTGACTTAGATGACTATATTATTTTTATAGTCACCGTTACACAGTTGATGTGGGAGAGGGGGAAATGAAACCGAGGAAGTTCTAAATATTAGTTTTATTTCTTAAAATACTGAGTATTTGAGCGTCCTTTGTCTTGTCATTTGTATCCCTTTCTCATTCACTTCCGCTACGTTCCTATGAACTAATATCCGTATGTTCTAATCCAAGTTTAGGTGTATTTCCAAAATTCTCAGGGCTCACAAGCTCCAAATGGTGTTTTTATCATTCAAACTCTCCGTGATTTTTTTTTGTTATTTGTTACTGTGTAAATAGTTATGAGTATATTATATAAATATTTTTTCTCTGAATATTTATCCAACAAAGTAGTTTTACTTTCAACTTTTAACATAAGTTTACCACATAAATTAAGCCTGTTTTTCTTGCATTTAGTATTTTCGTCGCTGTAGTGAAATGAAAAAATTGTGTTACGCTCGACCGCAAAGTTATTTTGTATCTCGTACCTTTGAAACCTTCGCCACGTTCAGCATTCTATTTTTACAATCCTGAAATCTTTCGCTTCGTCAGGTGATCATGAGGGCGTTGCGATAAAATTTGATGGAAATAGAGGTATGAAGTTGAACATAGACCGTTAAAAACCAGTAGGCTAGAAACTCTCGGTACCAATATAGAAGCTAAGCTTGGCATAACAAGTTTTTCTCACTGTGACCCGAATGACATCTACAATAACTTATTTTCTTTAGTAAATATTGAGTTTCAAAAAGTTTGTCCAAAAATAAAGAAACAAATAAATGGAAAATTGAAGTTTGGTGATTGGGCAACTAGAGGTATTCGAAAAAGTAGAGATTATTTGTTTGATCTGTATCGCAGGAAAAATTTAACATCTTGCAAGTGGTTTCATGATTATGTTAGGAACTATTCAAAAACTTTTAAGTCTGTTTGCTTGTGTGCTAAATCGCTTTTTATTAGAGATAAAATTAGCAAGTCTAAAAATAAAATAAAACCATTTGGAAGACTATAAATATTGAGACTGGTAAAAATAAACCTAGAGATTCAAGATATGTTTTAACTATTAATACAAATCAAATCTCTGATCCAATACTAGTGGCGAATATATTTTTTCTAACTTACCCCTAGAAGTCACTAAATAATTGGATTCTTGTCCCAATGTAGCAGAAGCCCTATTAAAACATAATTTTCCCTGCAAAACACCGGACTTTTCTTTTAGATACACGACAAACTTTGAAATTATAAAGACATTCAAAAGTTTAAACATAAGGAGTACTAAAGACTTGTGGGGTATGTCAGTTAAACTGGCAGAGTCTATAATTTGCATTATCGCACCATACTTAGTAACAATATGTAATCTTTGTGTAGATAGAGGAACTTTCCCCGACTTAATGAAACAAAGTAAAATCACTCCAATTTTGAAGTCGAGAGCTGCATCCGACCCTTGCAATTACAGACCTATTTCCATCTTACCTGTTCTGAGTAAATTATTCGAAAAAATTATGCTCAAACAACTTTTATCTCATTTTAATGAGCATAATATGTTGAATGAGAATCAGTTTGGTTTTACTAAGAGCAGATCCACTACAGATGCAGGTGTTCAATTGATGTCACATATACTTGAAGCCTGGGAGAGTTCACATGATGCTATTGGCGTATTTTGTGATCTTTCCAAGGCCTTCGATTGTGTAGAACACTGCACTCTGATTCGTAAGCTTTCACACTATGGTATTCGTGGAAAAGCTTTGAATCTAATAGAGTCATATCTGTCAGACAGGCTACAGATGGTTGGAATAAATGGCAATACTTCTTCCGGGTCTTTGGTAAAAATAGGTGTACCGCAGGGATAAATTTTGGGACCTTTTCTGTTCCTAGCGTATATTAATGACCTGCCTTGCATGGTCAAAGATTTCTGCGATATTGTTTTATTCGCAGATGATACCTTTCTGATTTTTAAAGTAGATAGGAAAGATAGTGAACTCATTCATGTAAATAATGTGTTATCTATGATCTCTGAATGGTTCGCCGCTAATAATCTTCTCTTAAATTCAAAAAAGACCAAATGTTTAAAGTTTTCTTTACCAAATGTTCCTTATGTTGAACCAAACATTAAGCTTGGCTTAGATAAACTCTCTATTGACAAAGCGACAGTCTTTCTGGGAATCAAAGTGGACTCAACTTTACAGTGGGATCCACATATCTAGCCGGAAGACTTAGTTCTGCTGCATATGCAGTTTGTAAGATAAGACAGTTAACAGACGTAGCTACTGCACGGCTAGTTTATTTCGCGTACTTCCACAGTATTATGTCGTATGGTGTATTGCTGTGGGGAGCTGCTACTGAGATGGAAACAATCTTTATCTTACAAAAGCGTGCAATTCGAGCCATATATGAAATGGATCCTATGGAATCTCTAAGGGATCTTTTTAAAGAAATTGATATATTAACTTTACCGAGTCTGTATATATTTGAAAATATTATGTATGTTCGGAAAAATATGAGTAAATTTAAATTAAATAGTGACAACCACGATTACAACACTAGGAATAAATATAAAATAGCAGTACCAGGTTTTAGACTAGCAAAGACAAATAAAAGGTCCTTTTTAGGTAATTGTGTGCGGTTTTATAATAAAATTCCCAAACATATTACAATGCTCACAGAAGGAAAATTCAAGTTGCAAGGGAAAAATATTTTGATTAAGAAATCATACTACAAAGTTTGTGATTACTTAAACGACAAAGATGCTTGGAAAGTTCCGCCTCTGCCATGGCCCCGAGTTTCTTGCCCGTTCTTCTCGCAGTGGCTCTATAAATTTTTTTTGCTGAATGAGGCAGTACAATGTAGAATATTTCAATATTAAAATTTTAAAAATCACTCCTGTGATTTCACCGGGGAGGAAGCAGAAACGGATCCTCACGGTAGAGGAACCCATTGCTGCTTCCTCCTCGGTGGAAAACCCAACCGAACATCTCACGGCTGCAATTGCGCTAAGTGAGTGCTCTGCTACACCCAGCATAGTGGGCTTGGACGACTCAGACAATTCATCAGTCGCCTCAAGCCCTTCAAAAAAGCGACACAGCTCTTTTCCGTCTCCATCTTCAAGGCTCTCTGGGGTCGCGATGAATGAGGAGACCAGAGAGGCAACTCGGATGCTGCAACGTGGAAAAGACGCCTTAGAAGTAGTGGGTAACATGAAGAAGGAGTGCAAGGCAACTGCACACGAGTGCCTGCAAGGCCTTTACGAAAGTGTGTTATCCCTCGCCGACTCGCGTGCCCGGCACAAGTACAATCTGGAAAGAGCACTCTCTCGTCACGCACAAGAACTTGTGAATGTTGAGAGAGCTCATGCCAGAGAAATACTCGCCCTTAAGCAGGGTCTCGTCGAGCAGGTGAATCTGGCGAGGGTGGACATCAAGGGCACCCTGGAGGAAACCAAAGCCATACGTAGCTGGCTGGGCTACGAAACCGAGGAACCCTTCAGGGGCATCAAGGAGGTTAAGCAGGCCCTCACAACGCTGGACGCTCGGATATTATCCGATCAAACGCAACAAAAATCGGAGACATCGGATGCTCGAAGGCTTAAAGACGTACAGGCCGGTATAAACCGGCTAGATACGCACACCAAAAGCATCTCCAACCAATTAGATGCTCTCCGTAAGATCATAGAAGATCTGGGTGATAAGATCAGTGCACCACCGTCTATAATAGAGACCCCACTTCATAGTACCTGCCCTGAGGGAACAGACATGATTGCAGTACAAGACGAATTAAAATCAATAAAAGAACTTATTAGACAGGTTCTAGAAAAACCGGTTTGCGTCCCTCCACCTCCACAACCTCCACTGGATTTAGAGTCTCACCTAAGGCCATTTTCCGAGCGCCTCGAAATAGTCTCTTCTGACCTCCGAATGCTCCAAGAAAAAGGCTCGCAAAAGCCTCCACCTCCCGCCCAAAACATCGAGGCGGAGATGGCTATGGTAGAGGTCAAAGAGACACTTGCCTCCATACAAAAGGGAGTGGCAGATCTGCACACCATGGATCGGTCACTCCCAACGCCAAAAGTTTCGGCCGCGGAGGCGACCATTAACGCCATGGTCGAATCGGGGCTGTCGTACGCGAGAGTAGCAGCAAGGCCTCCCTCCCCATCCCTAAAGCCCAATCACACTTTGATAATCTCTTCCACAGACCCCAAAAATACCGGGGAAAAAGTGATAGAGAGAATTAGAGATGTGATCGATACAAAGAATACAGGGGCTAGGATAGACCGGGTGAGGAAGGCCCGGAATCAAAAAGTGATACTCAGTTGTGGGACGAGAGAAGACCTGAATATCGTCCGGCAGCAGGTACAAAAAAGCAAATCTTTAAAAGTGGAGGTTGCCAGGGCGTCAAATCCTCTGGTTATAATAAGAGACGTACTCTCCTATCACACCGACGCTAACATTGTGGAAAACATTTTGTCGCAAAACAAACATCTTCTGCAAGGCGTCGATGTGAAGGAGACTACAATCAAAGTAAAATACAGAAAGAGAGCGAGGAACAGCCTAGAATGCCACCCAGTGCTAGAAGTCTCCCCAGAACTGCATAAACGCCTCGTGGAGGAGGGAAAGGTATATGTCGGCCTACAACGGCGACCAGTTCATGACCAATCCCCTCTTATTCAATGCTCTAAATGTCTGGGCTTTGGCCATACCAAAGCAATCTGCCAAGAAAGGGAAGATCTCTGCAGTCACTGCGGAGGTACCCATCCTTGGGAGAAATGCAAAGAAAGGCAGGAGGGGAAAACTCCGAAATGCAAAAACTGCACGAGAGCACACGGGACAGCTGCGGACACAGCACATAACGCCTTCAGTGTATCATGCAAAGAAAAACAAAAGTGGGACGCAATAGCGCGGTCCCGCATAAACTATTGCTAAAGGCGACCAGGAGAACAACAGCTCAATTCCCCGAGATAATGACACAACCATGTTGCGCATCATCCAAGTCAACTTGCACAGATCCAAAAAAGCAACAATAGAACTCCATCAGGTGGCAATGGTAAAAGGTATTTCAATCGCCCTAGTACAAGAGCCATACGTCGGTTCAAGTGGCTTATTGAAACAAAACCCTGGCACGAAAGTCATCCAGTGCACCCTAAACCGCGAAACACCCGTAAAGGCAGCGATCATCGTCTTCAGTGACCGCCTGGAAGTCATTCATGACCCACAGTTGGTAACGGAGACGGTGGCTGCTGCATTCCTGGTGGCGGGCCACCTGAGATTGGGAGTCGTGTCAATATACCTGGACGGAAAACCAGACATAGAGCCATACCTGGATCGCATAAAAACAGCATGCAATAAACTACCGACCGGAAACATCCTGGTCGGCGGAGACACCAATGCATGGAGCCACTGGTGGGGCAGCAGGACCGAAAACGCCAGAGGAGAAGCCTACAGTGCCTTCCTGAACGAGATGGAACTACAGGTTCTCAACACTGGAGACATTCCTACCTTCGAGGAGAACAGGGGGGGAAAATTCTACACAAGCAGTGTAGATGTCACTGCCTGTAGTTTGCCACTGCTAGAGAAGATCGAAAACTGGAGGGTGAATCGGAATCTAACCACCTCAGATCACAATGCCATTACCTTCGACATATGTCTTGAAGGGCGATTGCAACCGCTAAAGCCAGTCACGACGCGAAAGTACAATACTAAAAAGGCAAAGTGGGAGGATTTCGATGCACTGTTCCGGACACACCTAGCAGAAAGCAACATTAGTCCTGACTCGGTTAGGAATATAGCGTCCAGAGAGGACCTGGAAACCATTATTGTAGCCTATAAGGAATCCATCCAAAAAACCTGCGATGAATTAATCCCAAAGATAGGCGAAAGGAAAGTATCACCGCTACCTCAGTGGTGGTGCAAGGATCTCCAGAAACTGAAGGAAGATGTCCTTCGCAAAAAAAGGCGAATCAAAAATGCTGCTCCATCACGGCTTGATGCAGTATTACAGGAATACCAAGAAGCGCGAGTGACCTACGCCGAAAGAGCCAGCGAAGCTGAGATTAAGAGCTGGAAAGAGTTCTGCACAACACAAGACAGAGAAAGCTTGTGGGACGGAATATACAGGGTTATCAGGGAAACGGCCAGAAGACAAGACGACATGCTTCTCAGAAGTGCTGACGGACAGACATTAAGTCCCGCAGAGTCAGCCAATCTTCTGGCAGAAACGTTTTACCCTGATGACTCGGTATCGACTGACAGCCCATATCACAGACAAGTCCGAGGACTGACTCAAGACAAGCCACCTGAGGAGATCGAAGGCCTGTCCGAAGATGATCCGCCTTTCCAGTGGGCAGAAGTGGAAATGGTGATGAGATCACTAAACCCAAAGAAAGCCCCAGGACCTGACGGATTTACTGCCGATATCTGCTCAAAGGCCATCCATTGTGAAAGGGAGCTGTTCATGGCGATAGCTAACAAATGCCTGTCGCTGGCACACTTTCCCAAACAATGGAAAATAGCGCACGTCGTGATCCTCAGGAAACCGGGCAAAGAGGACTACACACACCCGAAGTCCTATAGGCCTATAGGTTTGCTATCAGTCTTGGGAAAAATCGTCGAAAAACTTGTAATAAGCAGACTCCAATGGCATATGCATCCAACTCTTAGCCCAAAACAATATGGCTTCATGCCACAGCGTGGAACCGAGGACGCCCTGTATGACCTGTTGAGACACGTACGATCTGAAATAGTTAAGAGTAAGATCGTCATCATGGTCTCACTGGATATAGAGGGGGCTTTCGACAACGCATGGTGGCCAGCCCTAAAGCACCAGTTGATAACCAGAAAATGTCCAAAGAACCTCTACGCAATAATAGACTCATACCTCAGTGACCGTAAGATCGTGGTCAATTATGCCAGAGCAACAAGCGAGAGATGTACCACGAAGGGTTGTGTCCAAGGCTCCATCGGTGGACCGACCTTCTGGAACATAGTTCTGGATCCGCTGTTGCAGAGACTATCTGGCGAGGAAGTGTATTGCCAGGCGTTCGCTGACGATGTGGTTCTTGTATTTTCCGGACACGTGGTTAGTACCTTGGAGGAATCAGCTAATGCAGTGCTCGACATAGTAGTGAAGTGGGGGGAAAATAATAAGTTAAACTTCGCAGCACACAAAACAAATGTGATGCTTATGACGAGGAAACTTAAGTACGATCCCCCCAAAATATGCATGTCGGGCTGCACGCTGAATCTCGTAGACGAGATAAAACTCTTGGGCCTGATCATAGACCGCAATCTAAACTTTCTTGCGCATGTAAATGGAATTTGCAGGAAAGTGACCGGAATATACAAGCAACTGGCATGTGCAGCAAAAGTCACATGGGGCTTAAACACCGAAATAATTAGGACCATATACGTTGCAGTTATTGAGCCGATCGTGCTGTATGCCTCCTGTGCGTGGTACCAAGCGACCGAGCTTCAGATGATCAGGAAACGTCTGGACGCATTACAAAGGGGCTTCGCACAAAAAATCTGTAAGGCATACCGCACGGTATCGCTCACATCAGCACTCGCACTGTCAGGAACATTACCGCTAGATCTGAGAATACAGGAAACCGCTAGCCTATACATGGCAAAAAAAGGCTTGTCATCAGACTATATACCATCAGGAAGGAAGTTGGAGCAAAATGTGAGCTATCTTCAGCAGCCTCATCCATCGATACTCGAAACAACTGAGTACGAGCTCCTTGAGGACATGAGTCTTGAAACCCTTAACTCCCACCAAATTACCGGTCCACAAGTCTACACGGACGGTAGCAAAATTGAGGGAAAAGTTGGCGCAGCCCTTACATGGTGGGAGGAAGGAAAAGAGTCAAGCTTCTCCACCTTCAGTCTGGACCCCACCTGCACAGTTTTCCAGTCAGAACTCTATGCACTCTTTAGGGCAGTTCAATCTGCAAAATCCAGCGGATCTCAAATAGTCAACATTCTGAGTGACTCTAGATCTTCACTCGACCTGCTGGAAAATCCCAGATTAACCCATCCCCTGACTAAATCCATCAAAGAGTGCATGAGAGATATGAGGATGGAGGGAAGACAAGTGCGGTTCTTCTGGCTACGAGCACATGTAGGTACAACGGGTAATGAGCGAGCCGATGAGCTAGCTAAGTCCGCAGCCCTGCATGCTACCTCTGATCTAGACTACGGTGATGTCCCACTATCTCACGTCAAGAAAAAGATCAGAGAAGAGACAGTCCGCAAATGGCAGGACAGGTACGTCTCTTCCAGCACAGGACAAGTCACTAAGCAGTTCCTACCGGATGTCAATAAGTCATACCGGATAGTTAGAACCACAAAGCTTACACCTACACAAGTGCAAGTCTTGACGGGACATGGCGGGATAGCTGAATATCTGCACAGGTTCAAATTATTGGAAAGCCCAGGTTGTGAGTGCGATCCAAATGTTAGCGAAACTGTATGGCATGTAGTTCTGGAGTGCCCACGTTTTCTAGCATTAAGGCAAGACCTGGAGATTCACATGAACTCCAGCCTTACAATGCAAAACCTGCAGACTATCATGGCAGACCCAGAAAACAGGACTCACTTCCTGAACTACGCGGAAAGAGCATTCAAAACCGCAGCGAAAAGGCATAGCACACTGAAACCGAAACGGAACCGACCTGACATGCCCCAGCCCATCTCGGGGGCTACAAACCGAGGGCCCGATGTGCGGCGAGCCTCTCCAGAGCGAACTCCATTAGACAAATTCTTGAAGTTCGGAGAAAGGGGCGAGCCTAGCATTAGGGTCCGTGGAGTGGCCCTTTTCATGGACAGCAACACTGAACGCCTCGGTATCAGCTACTGCATTGCAAATAAGAAAAACCGCGTTGCAATCTCACCCGGACTAGCCGCATTGCTCAACGGGAGCACTACAAAAACCACCATCAAGCGTAGGATATATAACGAGTTACCCGAGACGACTCTGGCTGGCTGTGAATGTCGATTAGTGCGATCGCGAAACAAAACAATAGCACTAATCGACTGGAGCACAAAAACTCCTTTCTTGATGGCGGATAAAGTGCTCTCGAAGCTTGGAGAGTTTGAAGAAGGTGCTAGCATAATACCACGCAAAATTAGCGTAGACGCAATGGTAGTCGAATACGAAAGAGGACAGATCGCAGATCACATAGGATGCATAAAAGCTTCTAAAAATCATGAAGTTATAGCATATGAGGATAGAGGACAAGACCTCAGCTTTCTCAAAGCACCCACTGTGATCTCACCCACTGATACCACGGGAATCCTCCAGCCGTATTCAACTACGCAAACTGGGTCTGAGCGCCTTCAACAAAGACTAGAAGCCAGGAAATCTAAGGCTAGGCAAGAGGCCAATCCGAAAGAGAAAGCTGACCAAACAAAGAACACAAACACCTTCGTTAACATCGTCAGTATTGCAATCCATGGAATACGAGATAAGATCTCAAAAACGGCGGAAAGACAGGCAGCCGCTGTTGAAGATTTCTGTAGACCACGCCAAAAATCCGTCCAGCCTCAAACACAACGCAATAGAGCCGACAAGGGACAGGTCAGCCCGCCCAGCTACATTCCGACGACAAAACCCATAGACTTTGCAATCAACGCATACCTCGAGTTTCTAGCGATTGAAAAAGCTTCGCGAGATGTAAACCTGGCAACTTGCCAAAACATCATGCAAGCATATTGCTGGGAAAGCGAGGGTTTGTTGGAAGTGAGGCTTACGGAGGCGGAGGCGGCCATATATGACAACGACACTTCCCGAGTCATAAAGGGAACAATGTCAGGTCGGTATATGGCCGCGTTCAGCTCCACTGGTGGGTTTGTTAAATTGAACGAAAGTGAAACGCAGCGGACTGACCGAAACATCTTCCATACACCACCAAACGATCCCATTGTCGTAACAGCCCGCTGCACAAAAATAATGCTGCAGGAGAAAATCCTCGAAATGGCTAAAACCATATCGGGGACATTAGATCCAGTAGCAGCACGTGAGCTATGGACGATGCCAGACATCACATGGATAAATGGGGTTCCAGGATGTGGGAAAACAACTTGGATAGTTGACAACTTCGATGCTGATAAGGACATCATAGTGACCACCACAACCGAAGCAGCTAAAGATCTGCGAGACAAGGTAGCGCAACGCATAGGCGACGGTGTAAAATCCAAAGTGCGCACCTTGGCCTCTGTATTGGCAAATGGGTTCATGGAGCGTAGAGAAAACCGTCTGTTAATAGATGAAGCTCACATGAACCACTTCGGGGCCATCATAATGGCTGCACGGTTACTGGAAGCTGAGGATGTCGTCATCATAGGAGATGTCAACCAACTGCCCTATATTGACAGAGATAATCTCTTCGATATAAGGTACAGTAGTCCAAAAACGTTGGTTTCCATCAGCCAACAACTGTTCTGCACCCACAGAAACCCAATGGATGTGGCATACGCACTAAGCGAGGTGTACACGGGCATTTATTCATCACGATCCCAAGTTCAATCCCTGAAGCTAGAACGTTACACAGGTGCAAATATACCAACTGACCTCCAGAATACTCTCTATCTTGTGCTGACGCAGGAGGAAAAGGCCTCACTCGTCGGCAAAGGATATGGGTCTGGTTCAGGTTCCTGCACCTTAACCGTACACGAAGCGCAGGGTTTGACGTATGAGTCGGTAATCGTCATACAGATGAGGGAAAGAGTCACCAAGCTCCGAGACAGCGTTTCTCATGCGGTAGTAGCAGTATCACGCCATACAAAATGCTGCGTTTACTATACCGACGACAGCTCGGATGCCATTGGAGGATTCGTAAGGCGGGCAACGGAGGCTAACTTCAAAAACATAGTCGACTACAATCTTAAAATGGCTATACAAAACAGAAACGAAGAGGTCGTGGAGGCTCTTATCAAAACATCAAGGGCATCAGCGGAATCTGTGGCTGGCCCTTCAACGACAAACTGAATGGGTACTAATTAAAACGTAATATATACTAACAAACTAGATATAAGGAGAAAATATATATATATATATAATTATGGACTCACTATAGCCTTAAGATTTATAATATTTTAAACTAACACTAGGGTATCTTCCCTTCAGGAAGAATATTGATAAGTTGGAGAATGATCTCAAAGTTATTAAACATATTTTATGTAAAAAAAAACCAAACAAACAAGAGTACGGACCACGAGTCTGTAGTGTGTAACATTTACTAAATAAAAAAAAAAAATATTAAAATTTGTAATTGACCTTCATAAGAGCGTCGTAGACGCCTAAATGGAATAAATTAATTTGTATTTGAATTTGAGGTTTCAAGTTTGAGTAGTGTTGTGAGCGTAAGTAGTAAGTAGTGAGTGTATGTGTATGTGGGAGTACAGATGGGAGCGCATCGCGCGCGTGGGCGAAGCGGCGAGCGCGCGCGCGGCGCAGGCGGCGGGCGTGGGCGCGGCGCGGGCGCTGGAGCCGCTCGCCGCCGCGCTGCATCACGAGCTGGCGGCCAAGCTCACCGCCACCGACCATCTGCTCAGGGACAACATAGAGAAGCTGGCCAACACCAAGGTATCTCTCTGCTGCATCTTCTTGCAACAGTTACCCAGTACAAGGGAGACATTGAACTGTGTACAATACAAATATACCGTGGATATTAATATATCAACAATACTGCGGGGGTGGTGTGGAATTGATAACTGAATATGTTCAACTCATGTTTAATTTTCACGTACACAAAATCAGTACTTACTATTATCTAACTAGTGGCCCAGTATCTTTGAGCATGATAGCGACACACATGCACACACGTACGAACGCCACGAGAAGTCAATGACCGACTAAAGTAGGCACAACAAAACAGCTGTTTCGTGTACTTACCTATCCTGCTCTGGTCGGTTTTTGGCGGCTTGCGACAAAAGAACGCGCGACGCGGTAGCGGCTTAACACGATACGGCATACCTAGGTAACTGTAACTAAATACAATAGGTACTTACGTAGATTTGAAATTAAAAATATGTAGGTAAGTAAAATTTGTGGATTGTGAATGGAGTAGTTACACCAAAAGACGTGCCACAGCTTAGGCAATAGTTAATATAGTTATTACTGATTTGGTGAATGTGAAAATTAAACATGAGTGGAACACATTCAGTTACCGATTCTACACCACCCCTCGCAGTAATGTTGATAGATTAATATCCAACTTATATTTTTTTTTTTTCGGTATCTTAATCTACTTAACATTTTATATATTTGAGACTCTTTTAAGTATTGGCATTCCTGTGTTAGGGGGTCTCACTCTTCCGTTGTAAGGTAATTGTGTTTAACTAGTGAATTAAAATTTGTATATGAAAAAATGCTAGTTACAATCAAAGAATACTAAAAATTAAAATCACAAAGAACTGTGGCCTCACCTACTACGATAGTCCTCTTGGGTAGACTAAATCCCGGCTCGAAGGACCAATCGTGACCCACTTCCAGTTCTAGAATTTTTTTTCATTGTTATTTCTTATGTAAAGGCACCTCACGAAATTGCAAATTTTTGCATAGTGGTAGGGCATTTTGCGAATGCCCGCCTGACTAGCTACCACCCTTAAGTAGAAAATCTGTCGCAAAGCACCTAACGGTGTGTTCCGGCAGCTGTCCTTGAGACTCAGTAATTCTAGGTTAGCCTGAACAACATCTTCGACCACATCATCACTTACCATCAGGTGAGATAGTGGTCAAAGGCTAACCTGACAGGCATGTGGCTGTAGTGGGTATTTTAGGACCCTACTGTTTTTGGATTAGTATAAATTTTAACATTAAATTTTCTTTTTTATACCTTATAGCACTCCATGCATCATTTACTTATTTACAACTATGATAATAATTGTTGTCAACTTATGTTCTATCTTAAAATCTAAGTGAGTCCATTTTTTCCGTCTTTTTTTATACAAGTGATTTGATCTATTCTTCATCTATTCTTCCATGTTATTATTATAATGTTAGTGAGTTCCATTCTCAGTTATTCTAAGAATTTAAAGTTAAAGCTAAGTGTGACACTAAATAATGTTGATATTGCCTAATTGCAGAGTGTAACAGAGCGCCTGAGCGCTTCGATCGCCAAGTCCCTGGCGGACATGGTCCGGGACTCGTTCCGCACAGTTATATTCGAGAACGTGGTGCCCATCATGGAGAAGTCGCACGCGCAGCTCTTCCGACAGATCAACCAAGCCTTTGTTAACGGTACTAAAGAATGTGAGTATTTCTTTTTCTAAATATAATATTCGAGCAATGCACCTCAAGCATGTGCATCTTTGGTAATCCATATTCCCAATTGTTTATTTCAACATGTGGAATACATAGCTTAGTGATACATATGACCCAAGTACATAAAGTTGGGTTGTCTGGAAAAGATCACTTTCAGCGATAAGACCGCCAATTGGTACATTATTTCCCCCCAGTCAAAATTCAAACCCAAGTGGGCATATGCAATCAATCAAAACTAGTTTATTTTAAAAAATTGCAACGAGAGGAAAAGTTATAGTCATATGCGGGGGTTTAGCTCGAATATCTAACTAGACCAAGTCTAGTTGTGAGGGTAAATGTTGCAGTATCATAAAAATGTCTAATTGCTCAGTTTTCTGATGTAGAAAGAGGTCTGGGAGATCTTTAAAAGAGATGGGGGTTACATTGCACTTACTTGCAAATCCTTAAGCTGCGTATAGAGGGATAAGCAGGGTAAGACAAAAATATCGACCAATAGAATCACTTCATTTTTCCTAGCCTTGCTGAGCGCACCCATCCGTACATCTTACAGCACTTATTTTCCTCGCAGATCTCTGTCGGTTAGGAAGCCTTATAGTATTTTTGCTATATAGTTGAAGATGTAGACACCAAGCTTTCTTAAATGATTTATTTTTTACTTGTACAAGTTTTAATGAAGTAATTGAGTTCTACCTCACACACTCTGAAAGGTTTTTGTCGCTTCTTGCTAGGGGCTGAATGTGTGGGAGGTCGGTTTGTAATCAACTAGAGTAATTTTTATTTTGATATAAAATAAATTAACATTATTTTGCTATGTTATTTGGGGTGTTTTTATTGCACTTGACATTTTCCTCGATGTAGTGCAGTGAGAAATCGTGTGTTTCGCCCGGCTGCATAGTTATTTTGCGAGTCCTACCTTTGAAACCGTTGCGTCGGTACGCTTAGGATTACGTATATGAATCAATGTAGAAGTCGTATCTGAGGATGGTATTTAAATGCATCTAATAGTCGAGATCGACCCGAAGACGCCGTTTTTACAGATGACCCATACATTATACATCGAAATTGCATCGTAATATCGACCTCAACTCAGAGATGCATTTATTAATACAAACCTTAGAGTCCGTCAGGTTTGTGTACAAGTAGTCAATCCAAGTAACAAGTTAGCAGCGTTGCCGTTGCATAACAAAGGTGCATTGTGTGTATGTGTATGTGTAGTCATGGCGAGCACTGAGGCGGCGGCGCGCGCTGCGAGCGAGCGCGGGGGCGCGGCGGGGGCGGGGGCGCTGCGGCAGGCGCTCGACCGGCACAGGGAGGCGCTCGACAACCACGTGCAGGGACACGAACTGCTGCAGCACCAACTCACTGCCGTCATAGAGAAGGCGGCGCACAGGTACTCTACTGTACCTGCCTCCAGCTTATCCAACCAGTGGCGGTGACATATACACATATGTCACCGAGGCCTCGCTCAAATTGCAACACATTGTCTGACGGGCATCTTTTCCGGGGTAGGATAATGTCACTCCCCATTTCTTCCCGAGGGTGTCGTAAGAGGTAACTAAGGGAAAAACATCGCAAGGTGGACAGCAACGCCTTCTGAGGAACTGTCATCTTATACTGCGATCCCCAAGCCGTCTGCCAAGCGTGGGGATTATGGTAAACCCCCCCTCATTGGGAAAAGCTGTATTCAGCAGTGGACTAAAAAATTCTCTCCCTGTACCCCGCATGAAATATGTTAAAATGCTTCTGACCCACCTTGTACCGTTTCTGAGACCTCGTACCTTACCCACTATGTATTATAAATGTCCCATAGTTAATAATAAGTATTAGACAGAACCTGATCGAGATTAAAACGTGTACATTATTTATCTCAATGTTTTTTTTTACATTAAGATGCATTAAATCTCGTCATATACATTAATTGGTCCGATCTTTTCACTTCCGAAGGCATGACCATCCTCAGTACCATACTCCTCGTTTGTACCATACGTCTTAGTTTGGCTGTAAATGCAAAAGGACATACAGTATAATAATAAAATATAAACGCTTGAGTAGGCAGTAATAGAAGACGTTAAAGACTTTATTTGCAAGATGTAGGTAATACATGTTGTAAGATTTATAATATTAAAAAATGCCATATACATCCTTGCCATAATCTATGTCATGTTATGAGAAATAAAATACATTAAACCAGCAATATAAAATAGAAAAACATGTCAGTGAATAAATAAATTTCAACCAAAAATTGCAAATAAGATTAAGTCACATTTTGAAGTTAAAATTCATAGATTTCATTGTTATTAAGATAATCAATTATATTATAATAACATTTCTCCATAAGTATGCTATTAACTTTTAATTTAAAGCTAGATGGATTACAATTTTTAATGTTTTCTGGTAATATATTATAAATCCTTGGAGCCATACAATATACACTTTTGTTTAGTAAAGCCATACGAAATAGTAATAGTTATGATTGTATATTTCGTCAGCGTGATCGAAAAGGAGATGGCGTGGTGGCGCGAGCAGGCGCGCTCGGTGGCGGTTCAGATGTCGCGAGCGCACTCGCCAGCGACGCCATCTGTTGCCGATAGACAGGTACTACTATTATACTTTGCACTCTTAATTATTTATACCTTATAGGCTTTCTTTTAACCACTATCACACCTATTACTCAGTTATCATATGGTCGGAGATGTTAATCAGGAATGGGCACTACATCTGAAGGACAGTTTCAAAGGCACCTAAACCCATGCAATGAAACTGAAGCCAGCGGAGCTTCTATTCTTGCTCTAGCCTGCTATCATTTTTAACCGCATTATTACTTACCAATAAGGACAGTTGTCAATAGCAGCCTATCAACAAATTGATAATGCACATTGAAGACGACTGTTTTGATCACAAGTTTTAAATTTAAGATTGACTATTTTCTTACAGAGACACAGAAACGTACCGCGCAATTGCGTCCAAGAATCATTGCCTTTTCTCGTACAAGTACCCGTATTTTATTAATTCCTTGTATTTTTTGTTCATATCATTATTAACGTCTGGAAGTTGTAGTTTTTGCTAGGAAATATGTATGAACTGAATTCATTTATATGGTCCATATACCAAGATTTGCTCAAACTTCATTGTATTGTTCTTTTGTATAACTCACTAGTCATATATTTAGCAAGTTACACAATTTGAATTTCATTGAGCCGTATGTAGTTTTTACATAAAATAGGCCATAACTATTCAGTTATGTTGCATAACCATATTTTCCATATAGTGGAATCAATGTTATATATAGTGCTCTTGTTCATAGCAAACTGAAAGCCAGTGCATGTGTATGGAATACACACTTGTGTGTACCCAAGTCCTACTTATGCACTGACTTTTAGAAAAAGTACAGAAAGCGTTTCTTTGGAGCCTATACAAACGCTTATATGAATAGTATCTTGTTTGTATCCCACAAAATTCCTGCAGGGTATTTTGGGACAACACTCTAGAGATGAGTCAATCAAATATGCAGCTGGTAACGGCATGTAAGATTTTTCGTGGAGTATTGGACGCTTCAAATCTAAAGTAATGCTGTGTCGGTAATAATTATATCAGAAATAGAAGCCACAAGTTTTTTGACGACCTTCTCCTAGACTATTGCGCGCGCAAGACTCCCATATCGCGCATTCTCTCCGCACTCAAGGCTCTATTGGATGCCAATCCTGATTGTGACTTGTTTGTGGACAGATAGACGAAACTATTGTTTGTTTGTTCACCTGTTGTGAGAGTGATAGATCTGTCTCATAAATATTATTATTAATCAGTCCTCAACGATAATTATAATCACATCTAACTTTCGCTTAAATGCGACCGATTATATCCTGAACAAATCAGTGTTGAAGTTTTTTAAATAGGTCAATTGTATCCATTTAAAATATATTATTGTCTCTAAATTTCGCTAATTTCGGACCATCAGAATCGAACTCTTAAGAGAAACAGGTAGCAGTCGTTTGTTTTATTTTCCGTTAAAAGCTCCTATTTAAGCTGAATCTGGACTCCTTCATTTTTTTAATACAGATTTTTTTTGTAATAATATTCAATAATATTTAAAAAATCTGTATTAAAAAAGTAATTAAGAAAGTATTAAATTATTATTTTTTTTAAAGTCAAAGGAAAAGCAGTATATTATAATGATTTTTCTTTGACCGCGAAATCTCCTCATGACATTAGCCTAGAATGTCAACTGGTTCTTAAGGACAGCTGTCGCAACACAGCATTAGGAGACTAAGGACAGATTTTCCTCTTGATTATGGTAGGTAGTCGCAGTGGTTCACAGTCTTGTCTTGCCAATGGATGGATAACTGCGAGGGTACAGTATTATAATGTGGATACGTACCGTGTGCACAGATGCAAGTGGCGCAGATCCAGTCGCTGATGGGGTCGGGCGACGTGAACGGTGCGTTCCAAGTGGCGCTGTCTGCGTCGGACCTGGCGCTGGTGATGGCGGCGTGCCGCAGCGCCGACCCGGCCGCCGTGTTCGGGCCCCCGTGCCAGCTGCGGCAGCACGTGCTGCTCTCGCTCGTGCAGCAGCTCGCCGCCGACATGACGAGGGACACCGACATCAAACACAAGTAACGTACCCGTGCCCGTACCGACGCTCCACCTACACTACACTACCTACCTATAGACACTACACTAGACCCACTAGCATATTTTTTACAAAGTCAAAGTCAAAATCATTTATTCAATTTATGCGTCTACGACGCTCTTATGAAGGTCAATTACAAATTTTAATATTGAAATATACTACATTGTACTGCCACGTTCAGCAAACAAAAGTTATAGAGCCACTGCGAGAAGAACGGGCAAGAAACTCGGGGCCATTCTTTTAAAGGTTTTTTTAAAAATGTGTTAAGTACATACTATATAATAAAATTATTACAATACTTAATTTACATTACGTAGGTGTTAGGCGCTAGCTTGGCAGAGGCGAACCAGTCCAAGCATTTTTGTCGTTTAAGTAATCACAAACTGTGTAGTAAGATTTCTTTATCAAAATATTCTTCACATGCATTACCATCAGATCAGCTAAATCTGTCAGCTAGATTCGGACGCCCGACACCGACTCTAAACAAGCACCTCCCTACATTATTTCTACTTTATACCATTACTATCGGCTGCCAGGGTCTGCTTTCAGGCTTAGTCTTCTCTACTTCGCTAAATTCAAATTCACGGCAAACAATATAGGAGAGTATTGCTATGAAACACGCACTGGTTTGCAAAGTTCTATACCTTTCAGACTGCGTTGAATCCAGGCCAAGCCTTTTCAATCGACGTACGAAATTTCTTAGTGATACTAAGTTCTAATGTGCATGAAAATGAAAATACGTCTTTAAACATGCTAACTCAAAAACTGACCAGTCATAGAAAACAGCATATAGTAATATAAGTTTCCGTTGACAGATTCCTAGAAGAAGCCATAATGAACCTGGACACGAGTAACCCGTTGACCCGCGAGCACCTCCCGGCCGTAGCGCGCGAGCTGCAGAAGCAGATCATCTCCTTCCTGAACGCGTCCCCCGGACACGCCATGGCCAAGCACTTCCGTGTGCTGCTGATGGCCACTGAGGCTCTCTTCAAGACTTCCGCGTGACACTACTACAGGAACCACATCTGGTGTCATCACAATGCTATATAATGGCCAAGTGATGGCTACTGTGCTGTGCTTGACTTACCCAGTGAACTGTGTAGTGACTAGTATACGGGATTGTGACTCACATAGTGAACGGAAGCAATTTGATTTGTACACTGAAGTGATAAGTGAGATTCTAGGATACTGGTAGACGAGCGCTTCTTGACCGATGACAGAACTAATAACAATTGAATGGCTCATCTGCACATAGTTCTGTCATTAATTAAGAATCACTTTAGAGAGTATTTTGAAATAACTACTAATTATGAACTGGATATGCCTTGTGATATTTACTGGAATAACTCCCAAGTAACCACTTACCTGGAAATCTTTCCACCGGTTTCTAATTAGTAAATATGGTAAAATACGAGATAGATTTCAAAGTGAAGCATTTTGAAATGTTTGTGATAATCTTAGAAGTTGTACAAATATAGAAGCTCTGATGTCACCTGTTGCTATAATGCATAAAAATGTTTATATATAAATTCAAACAATTCAAACCATGCGATTATTTTATGGCTTCTTCATTAATGTGGTACAATAAAAAACAGATTTAAAAAAACGCTTTAAGTGCCAAAACAAAAACAAATATTGAGTTTGAAATGAGTGAATGAATCCTGAATATTTTTTTTAGTACTAACTTCTTATAATAACTTATAAAGAAATACTCCTGCACTTTATTATTATTTGAGATCAAAGTTGTAAGATTATTCTGACAAAAAATGTCCAGTGACTGTGTAGACTTAACTTAGCTGGTAGATAGCAATAGGTTTGCATTCCTATGACATGGTAATGAGTATGTACCCGAGATATTATATAAACATTATTACTACAAATTTAAATTTTTATAGAAGAATGGATAAAAAAGGAGCTACTGCATCTATGTGCAGTTACTTCACAATATTTCTACAAGACGGGACCTTGTACGCCTGCATTGTTCTGATGGATTTACAATCCACATAATCAGCACCACTTATTCAGAACATTGGCGGTAGTGCAACATACTACAAATTAATGTATAAAAAATCCACAATGGAATTGGCACTTACTGCCTTTTTATTTGCGGTTTTCAAATGATACACCTGAAGAAATAATGTTGATTTGAAAAATTAGAAGCTTTTAATTTTACACACCAATTTTCTTGGAATAATATTAAATAATAGGTGCTTTTTAAGTGTTCCATACTATTATTAAAATGTATTGCTAATAACTAAATTTCATTGTTATGTTTCCGGAACTATACTTTTGAATTCATCCATCTCTATGGTGCATATTTTTTAGAAGAAAGGTTTGTATCCCATTAGTGACTATTCCCACTTACTTCTGTTTACCACCAGGCATCTCATTGCTTAAATTGTATGTCGATCCATTTATGTGCTAAGAACATTTTCAACAAGCAGATGAGCTGGCAGGTTTGTTTGTTGTTCATAGTAATGGAAACAGTATGAGATGTCAATTAACTTGCACTGATGTAGATAGATATACAGCTATTACTGTGCATATTGTTATACGGATAACTATTAGGTATAATGTAAGTTGTTAAAAAGTTTCTATGTCTAAGCCAGGCCAAATGATTTTCAATTGACTAAGTAACAATATAAACGTAATGTATAAATTGATATTAAATTAATTTTTAAAAAGATATTATTATTATAGCCATTAAAAATTGTTATATAAATAATAAAATTTGACTGCTTTGCTGCTGTAAAACTCGTATTATTGCTATCATTCACTAATATTTGATGAACAGTTACGACAAGTAACTTGGGTATCTTTCAATAGAATACAGTTAGACTTTTGTTAAAAAGATCATTTGTCTTCAATCTTCATTTTAGTTTTGATGCAATAACCAATTGTAGCCGTTATGATGACTTCCTAAAATGTGGAAAGCTCAACATGACTCATTCCCTTTTGTATTCACTATGATGTTGAAATGTAATTTTCAAATAGGTAATTCTGTTGTTCCTGGTTGTACATAGCTAAAGCCAGGCCTTAGCAGTTACATTCTTATAACATTATTAGTACCCAAATTGTGGTGACTTTTTTGCCATTGTTTCGGCACTTTTTTATCATTAAAGAATGGCTATGACTAGTTTTAAACCTCTATGATGAAAGCTAAAAAGAGAGCTGTTTCTTTAATGCTAGTGCCACCTGGTGCTATTGCTCAAGTTCAATTGCTTTCTGGTTCCAAACAGTAAAGCCATACATATATACCGGAGCACAGATACACTAAAGTTTACTTCACACTAACGGTCACACATGATTGTACCGGTCTAAACCATGGTTGTAACTGCAACTTTAGTATTAGCCATTCTAAGATATATATGTACTCACAATTATTTAATTATTTTACAATAAAAATATTATGCGTTATTGTTTCTGGCCTTATCTTGTCATTCTGCACTTTTAATAGTTGTGTCGTGACAAAGACTGTATTATTATTGTAAGACTAATGCTACACTAGCGTACACCTCGAGCAATTTAAGTCAAATATTACAAAAAACTACTTCTGTTTATTGCCTGCTCGTTGAGACGACATAAAAGAAGTGATTTTGAATGTATATTAATTGGAGTACAAGTAAACCTTGTATCCCAAATAAAGTCTATGGAAAGCTTGGATGTTGTACCAAAATAGGGGACTTAAATTGTGCGAAGTAAATAACACTAGTCTAGTCTCAGCCTAACAGTTAGATGTAAGTATGACTGCTATATAAATGACTACTCGTTATATTAGATGTACAAAGAACCTCATAGGTCTGTAGTCGTAGACGTAAGCTTAGTATAAGACTTAGTTTTTAACAAGCTAACAGACATGCGGATGACAAGCAGACGTTTACTTTCAATTAATTAGCATTAAATTTAGGAAGAAGTTCCATGACTGTCTATTCTAAAGGACCAGCATCACACCAAAAAACATCCAGGCGATCGCTGCCAATTCAATTTGATATTTTTTTCTTAGGATTAATGTTACTGGTAGTATTGTTCAAATCCGCTATACAGCACCAACGCGCTAGAGACTATTAACTTTATTCGAATAGCGCGCTTTATTATACGCTATCGTTATAACGAAACAAGGCGCTCGCGCTAGATGCGCGCTATGGCGCTACACAGGCTACACAGCATAGCGGCATAGCGTGATAGCGCCAAGCTTCAGTCATCGCGCGCTTTCGGTCGCGTTAACACGCTTTGCGCATATCCTCGTTATAGGCCTACCCAGCCACGTTAGTGGACGCTCGATGCTAAACGTTATATTTATAGCGCGAAGAGAATATATACATAGCGCGCTGTATGCGCTACAATGCAATAACCCGCTATGCTATGGCGCTAGATGCTATATTATCCACCACTAGTTACTGGTATAGCACAGAAATAGAAAAGGCAAGCTTTCATCTCTTAATGCAGTCTCATTTAACCTTATAGTTACAATTCATACTACCGAGTATAATTTTATTAAACTTAAATTAAATTTCAACGAGTGATTTACTTATAGGTTACACGTTGAATAAGGTCAATTGTGCTATTGAGAAAGGATACATTATTGTGTTAGTGTGAATCTCAGTAATAATATATCAATGCTTGTAGCGATCTTTGTTTTTTTATAATTTAAAATGATCGCAATTGTGTAGCGCACGTGTCCCTTGCTTGTATTTGTGGTGTTGATAGATACACATTCTGCTAGTGTGTGCGTAGCTGGCACGCACACTGGCGCAACGTAAAACCCATGTTGGTGAACTACAAATGCTATACGACCAACAGTTTCACATGCTATAAAGAGAAGCGTTCTTCCAGCCATGGTGCACTGTCCCTATCAAACCGCCGAGCGTCAAGTAATTTCGTATCGTTTAGGCAATAGGGTAGAATTAACAAATAAAAAACCCCTCAAGGCAAAAATATTCTGGAAATTGATATTCTTTGATTAATATTACCCTGATTTGAAGGAGCCTAAATCTCTCAGCTACTTTGAGCTGGAACCGCGTCCGTAGGATCTCAATGAAAACTGGTAAGTTTTATGGATAGGCAACGTCCAGCTAGAGTAGAACTGTGCGCTGTCGTCCGCCGCGGTTAGTCTAATGATGACTTTCGCTGGGCGTGAGCTTAAGTTTTTTAGAACCACCAGATTACACTGAGCTCGACCGCTCGGTCAAAGCAGCGTAGCGGAGGACTTTAGCACTGGATATTAATTTCCATACAAAATTTTAAGAGACTGAATGTTTTGATCTTTTAAAGAACATTTTGCAGTCTATTTTGTACTATTCTAAATTTTATTTTATTTTTCTTTAGTTTGTTACATATTTTATTGTAAATAATCATAATTTACATAAAATCTGACCCCTTAATTCATATAAAGAATAGATTTGTAAACGCATTGTTTTTTTTTTTAGTATCCCCTGTCTGTCCTTGTTGTTACATAATAAGAGGACAACATATTTTATCATCATTTTAGTTGTAACACGTTTTCAAGTCTTCCATGAACACAGGGAGATCATTTTAATTTTCTTCTCGTACTAGGTTCAAGGTAAAATTGTAAACGCGACGTCGCCCCAAGGCTATGTTTGTAATAAGAATGAGTTATGGTTTTTTGTTTGCCGTATTGTTTATTTCTTATTTAATATTTTATGTGAATCTTTAATGTGCCCATGTAATCTTATTAATGCTATAGTAATCGTAATTCCCTGTTTTGTTTCATCGCTCCTGTATGTCCACAGGGTTTAGTTAGTACAGATTCACCGTTACAATAGGTTCCTGAGGTAGCTGCGCGGTGCCGGAGGGTGTAACCGTTGAGGTAAAGTCGCGTCTGCTGCAACGTGTTTTTTGGAACATTGTAAAAAACTCAAACACAAAACATTGTTTCAGAAATACGTACCGAGCATTTCATCGGTACAAATGTCAGTGCCCGGCCCATCTACCCGCGCGGGGGGTTAATGTAGAGTTTTTATAAATGAGTTAGTTTTTTGTGAATGTTGTCCACAAAAGTCATGAAAAGCATGAAACCTAGTTTTTGTTTCGACCATTGATAATAGTTTCGTTTTTATTTCTGTGTTGTGAGAAAAACACTCGCAGCAGCCGCGGCTTAATGTGTATGTCGCATTGCAATAAGTGTATTTAACCGAATTACCACGCCTCCCTCCCGGACCCCGCCGCTACCTCAGGTTGACTCTGTTGAAAGATGGGTCTTTAGTTTCGCTATTGCAAACTCTATAAACAATGTTTTTATAGATCTTATGAATCACGAGCACGCGTGAAACATGCATCGTGTTTATGTACCTACATAGTGTCTGTGTCTTGTTCTTCTTCTTCTTCATTATGTGACACGTCACTTGTTTTCACAATGCACACATATTAGCCAAGAAGGCTATTCCCTCTGTCCACAGCTGGCTAACGACGCCTTCAAATGGGTATATAAAAAAATACCGGATCATTTTTTTAAACCAGCAAAGATGATTTATGCTTGTTGATTTCAATTACTATGTTTTTAAGGGTTTTCAGTTTACTATGATTCTTTGCCTTAGTATTATTTATAACTTGTAAAGTAACAGTCGTTGTATTCTAATCACACTCACTCTAAAACGGTGTTAAAATAAAGAAATGATTGAAAGGGGACGTGAATGTTTGTACTCTGCAAGACGCGTTGGCCCTGTCTGTATGCCGTGGTTGACTGTAACGTAGTCAGTTCAATGTTTACTATAATTATTATAAGAAGAGATCTACGTTTATATAAATAAACTGATTAAAAAACACATGTTTCTTTATTATTAATTAAATAATCCTGTTATCCTATAAATATATATATTTACAATCTATGTTTAGGGGTTGAAAAAGAAGCTCCTAAATTCGTAGTAAGAATAGATTTGCAAACGTTTTGTCAAGTATCACCCGTGTTTATTTACTTCATTCCCATTATTCGCAAATTTATTGTTATTCCGTTTTTTTTTTTTTTTTTTATTGCTAATAGGTAAGCCTTTGACCACAATCTCACCTGATGGTAAGTGATGATGTGGTCGAAGGTGTTAACAGGCTTAACCTAGAATTACTGGCTCTCAAGGACAGCTTCCGGAACACACCGTTAGGTGCTTGGCGACAGATTTTCCACTTGAGGGTGGTCGCTAGCCAGGCGGGCATTCACAAAAATGCCCTTCCACCATGCGGTGAAGCTCAAAACCCGCGGCGGGATTCGAACCATGGACCTGCTGCGCGGCAGTCCATAGCCAAAGCCACTGAGCTATCACTACTTCAAAAACTGCTTCTTGGTATTGTGACGGAAGAAACCTGAGGCCCATCTGATGTTAAGCGTAACCTCTGCCTATCAAAGGAGCATTTCGTCAAAGTGGAAGCAGTTAAGTCTCATGTGACTAATTATTTTACTGGTTTTCAAGGACTGATGTCGTGAGGTGCTAGGATATATTTTCTACTTGAGGTTGATAACTAGTCAGGCGAGCATTCGCAAAATGCCTTTTCACTATTACACGTATAATTATTTTACTCTTTGTATTACACACTATGAAGCTCAAGCCGTCGGTGGGTGTCGAACCATGGACAGGCGGCACGGGGAGGTCCATAACTATTTCCGCTTGACTATCATAACTTCAAAAATTTGGCAATACTTTAGAAGCTATTCTTAAAACGTTACTGATTACTTAAGTAATTTAATATTTCTATGGTAAAAGCACCAGAGAAAATCATGTACGCACCGCGCGCAGTATAATTTTCTCTGTTCTCAAATTACACCTCCATAAATCTTGTTGACTTAAGTGTGAATGCAATATAATCCAAAGCTCTAGAATCTAGATCACATTAATATGTTATATAATTTTGTTTTATAGTAGTAAGGTACTTGATAAACATATGAAGCTTGCTGAACATTGGCATAACCTGGCGGTTGGCAAGATTGACATTTACCTGTAAAAGAATATTTAACTACCCTCAAAAATAATCTTTCCGGCTAGTTGCGCGAGGCGTGCGTGGACTTGTGGTTCTAAAGATATTTATTTAGTATTATCGAACATGCAAGGAGGAAGCAGTTTGCACATGAAGAAGCCAAATTCAACGGGATATCTTACGGAAGATGAAGGGGTTAACGATGTAGCAGTCTGGAATGGGTTAGTTTATTACACTATTGTTTAAAAAAAACGTATTCTTATCAGATTTTTAATGCTAAACATTAGTGCACCAGAAGTCTATTTCTGCTAGGGCTTTATAAAGAATAATAAAAGTTTTTAACATCAGATTATTTTCATTTGTTGTGTCGGCTATAGGCACAGTTGATCACAAGGAGGCGTCTCTACCTTGTCTTTTACGAATGCGAGAATTATCTTGAATCTATCTAGAATTTGATGTAATTTATTGGGTAAGTAGATTACTATATGTAGGCATAATAAGTTATTGTGTACCTATATCTAATAGATATATATCTCTATGTACTTAAATAGTACAAAATTATATCCAGACTGCGGAGAAGCCCCCATAACCTATTATGTAATGTGTGCCACATTTGTCACGTAATCATGAAATAAACATCCGAAGCTAAGTTATTATAACCTAAAGGAATCAACTTTTACTGTTTGAAGGCGCGTTTTACGGTTTTTACGCGCTTCTTTACGAGCTGACTATGAGTAGGTACGTGATGTCTATACTTTCAAATGTTTCCTATTCCTAAATAATGTGTCCTATTCCTATGTGCCTTAAAATAAACCCACGAGTAGGGGCAACTGCTGTCCTGGACAATTGTAGGTACCTTACCTGTTAACGAAATCGATTTCGACTTCAGGTACTAATATGCACTCTAATATTTCAATGAGTGCGGGCCACAGATTGTAATCTGTCGTGTGGGCATATAGCTTGTATGTATATGACAATATTGTGAGGTCAACGTCTTTTATATACACGAAGTTGTTGTAGTGCCTTCAAAGATGTTTCACCCAAAAAATTTTTTTTTGTGCAGTTTTATTATAAAATTATTCCGTTCTATGAATTATTTATTCGTTGATCGTATTTGTAGTAACCTACTTTATATTATGTTGATTATCACTTAGTGCTCTCGGCTAACCTGTAAATAAGTTTTACCCGCGAGGGTCAAATACTTACGTTAAATTTTTGTCAGAATTTATAAGACAAACCGACAAACCAAATAATGTGGGTGTAGTAAAAGGTCACTTCTAAAGGTAAAATATGGGAAGGTGGGCAGCAGCGCCTTCTGAGGAACTGCTTTCTTAAAATGCGATCCCCAAGACGCCCAAGCGTAGGGATTATGGCAAACCCTCCATTAATGGAAAAGCTGTGTTCAGCAGTGGACAATCCGGCTGATACAGTACCTGTGGACTAACCGCAGGCAAAAAAATAAGTTAAAAATTAAATGTTTATAAATAAAAGAAACAAGCAGTTCAGAGGTTTTATTAAAATTAAATATTTAAAATTTTTGAAAGTGTTTATAGTTAAGCACACTTAAGTACCCCTACTTACAAAATTCCATTTTACATCGATATAAAAGTTGGTACCTAAAACTAAGTCACCATACAATTACTATACTGCTTAACAATATGACATATTCACGAATATAATACCTACTTATGTAGACAGAGTCATAGGCACACGATCAGCGACTGTTCCGTGGAGTGCAGCGAGGTGGAAGAGGACTCCGATGGTCCTGGCGCTGGTGCTAGTCCCAGCCCGCAGGCAGACAGCGGCATCGCAGACAAGACCACCTCAGATGGTGACTTGTTCCAGACACTCGAAGGGAAGGTCGACATGCTAAGTGGTGCGTGTGTGTATATTTGCTTTGATTTTTCCTTCAGCGTCTTAAATCCTTCAATCGCCAAAAATAGGGCTGCCATCACCTAAACCACCGATACCGGATAAAATCTTTAAAAAAACCGGACATTTGGCTGAAATAGAGTTTTTCCCCGGACCTTCATGAAAACAAAATTCATACCTATTTTTTTTTCATTTATACAGCTTATTTGCGTAAAACTATAGTGCTACAAACATAATTATTCACTCTTCTCTTTCTGAGACAATCTGGTGATAAAAATAATGAGGAGCAGTGTTATTTGGCAGCAAATAAGAAATAAATTATAATTTTTGGTTTAATAAATAATCAAATAACTATTAGCACCTAGTTATGTGCTAATAGTTCGTAGTTAGAAACTACGAACTACAATAGTACCAAAATTTTTGAAATCATCTTGTTTGGTTACGTAGATTTAGTACCTAAAACGGTAAAACTTTTTTTTTGTGTAAATTAAAAGTAAGTAACAAGTTTAAATTTTGACGAGCTCAAGATCTTTTCACAATTACAAATATACGAAAGGAAAAATTATAGTCTTGTGCGGTCCCGTGTCATCCACCCCTTTAGCCGGAGTATGCTCTGATCTGACCGATTGAGCTAACATGACAATTGTCACAATGCTTATTGTCATGTTAGCTCAGTCGGTTAGAACATACCCCGGCTAAAAGGGTGGATGACGTGGGTTCGAATCCCATACATGACTATAATTTTTCCTTTCGTATTTTAGTAATTTAACATAAAAATAATAAAATCTTTTTACTTATTTCGGTATTTTTCAAATGTTCAAACTTTTGTCAAAATGATCTTTCTTTCCCAATAGGAACTTGGAAAAGTCAAAGCAACTCAGGTCCTTAAATTTATACTTTATTTCGATCAGAGAAGAAACCGTGTGTTTGTTTAGTGAGTTTTTCTCCTTCGTTCATTGCCGCGAGACTAGCGAATAAACTCACAATGTAACTTGATTACTAATATCAAGATTATCATGTTTTCCGCTAGATTTCACTAGATGTTTTTAGCGTACGGTAATGAGAAAGAAGCGATAAACACCCTGGAAATATTCTAGACCTAGCGCCAAATAGGCCAAAACGGCAACACAGTAAATGAATGATCGGGGTCGGCGGCAGTTTTTTATGGTGGGGGATGGCGCGGCGCGCGGTGCTGGGAACGTTCTGTTGTTGTTGTAGATTTTGCAGCGCCGGAGTTAACTTGTATGCAGCTTACGAGTGAATATGTATATATGCAGCGCCGGTGTTTCAATCAATTGCTTATATTTCAATCAATCCGGATTCCCCGGACACGAAAGTGGACACTATTTGAAAACCCCTACCGGACGCCCTCTAAACTAGGACAAATCCGGGGAAACCCGGACGGATGGCAGCCCTAGCCAAAAATAACACGTAAAAGACTGAAAAATCATCTTTGGATAAATTCATCCATAATATAATCTCCATTTTTGGCGACCATATTATTTGATTGGAAATTTGAGTTGCAAGATTCCACCCGGAACGACATACAGGCAAAAAATATATCTACAATTGTTATACCCTGTTTTTGCTCACATTTTGAAGCTGACTGAACTCAACCTCAGAGGATCATGATTTGGATACAGAAAAAATATATAATATGTAGGGACGTTTTGGCAAATAATCCGTGCTGAAAGTTTTTATTCATTAGATAAAATCACGAATGTGCGAAATTATTTTTTTGGTACTTATTCCTCAACTATAATGAATGTTTACATCGAATCCTCGCTAAAATATGACCACTCATGTACATAAAAATCCGTGTTAAAATATTCAAATCGGACATCGGCATCCATGTGAAAAATATTCTTATTGCCACGCGTACTTCTTTCAGCTAAATGAGTGTAACTGATTTCATTGACCAAAGTTCATGAAATGTAAATGGGTCTGACTTGGAGGTAGCCTCTACTCAACTATAGAGTAAATTAATCATCAAGATACGTATTGATGATCCAGTAAAACATTAGTGTAGTCATACATAAACATTGCAGTCAACTTTCAATTCTTTGGAAGATACTATAAATTAAATCTGGCCGTTCCGATTTCAAATGTAAAATGGAGCCTTATTGAGTTTTGATTTGCGATCTATCTACATCCGTTAAAATGTTTTTTCTTTATCTTGCAGAAATGTTCAAAAAGCATCTAAGATGGCTGAACATGTTGAAGGAAGACATCCGTAGCTTCAAGTCTGCCTTAGAGAAAGCTAAAGCCAACCAGAACCAGATCGTAACCGATGTCGTTAAGAAAGCTGTCCAGCACAGGTTTGCTTACCATATCATAGATTTTGCCATACTCGCATTGAGAGGTCTATAATCTATTCATTATACTTAAATACTTATACTTACTTACTTATTATAAGTACCCAAAAATGTTAGCAAATTATTATTTTAGATTCAACTTTTTGAAAGTTACCTTATCTATTATTATATGTTTTATGCTTATATGTAGGTATAATATTTACGATGAAGTAAGTTTCGCAAATAAAATGTTGAACATGCTTTTTTACAAAGAGTGTACGCCTTACATAAGAATAAAATGTATAATATTCTACACATGACCATAGATGGAACATATAATGACACAACTCCAATATTTTTCTGGATAGAAAAAATAAAGAATACAGCTCAAGTTTCGCTTCATTGAATCAGTTTTGTGTCTAATTAAATCAATTAATACAATTTTCTTTTTAATTATTATGTTTATGTAGCAAACAACCATGTGATAAAGTACCTGAACAAACATCCTCGACCACATCATCACTTACCATCAGGTGAGATAGTGGTCAAAGGCTAACCTATCAGGCAATAAAAAAAAACCTAAAAGTTTTTTCCGTTTTTAAAACGCTCATTTTTATATGTGTTTATTTAAAATAATTGCGCATGCTGTTAAATATTGCTTAGTTCTGTAGGTTAGGTATCTCCGTCCTACGCCCTCAGTCTGTAATTTTTCAAAGACCACTTCGTCTTAACTGATCTAATAACTTGCACATAATATCCTTAAAAGCCGGCTTTATAATTTTTAGATACTTTCAAATCCGTTTAAAATATATGAAATCGTGTTGTCTAATTCCTAGCAACAGTGCAAAATCAGGCGCGTCCAATGCTGGCGTCAGTGCCGGCATTAACAGTGGAGCTAGGAGTTTGCTGCAAGCCATAGAGACTCGACTAGACACCCCAGAGGACAAGGAGATCAAAGATGCACTGGCCAGCTTCTTGCAAAGCGAGGTTTGTGTATTTAATAACCACATGGGTAACAAACAAAATTCTGAAACTATGAGATATTCCCGTAAGATCTCTTCTTAGGTACAATGTTATCGATATTATTGATAGGATAAACTGCATGTATTGATAAAAAAAAACTTCAGGAATCGAACCCAATGGCATTGATGAAAAAAACTTACATGATTTATATATCGATATCGGTTGTGTGATTGTGTCATACATAAAACATGCTTATGTATGTTTAAAATATATTTTTTATAATATATATAACCTTTAAAATATATGGTCGAATTCAGATCCTTTTCGTTTTTTTTTAAAGTCGATTAAAAATAATAAAATGCAGTGGATTTCATATCCTTTAATTTAATTAAGTACTTGTTCGATATGACGAACATATTTTTCAATACAACACTCAATTCGTTTAGGTAACGAATTTACTGTTGTAACAAGTTTTATTTTATTGTGTTTTATATCTTCGGATGGGGTATTTGCGTTTAAATTGTTTCTAAGGCTGATTCTTCAATCGTATCCTAACTAGTTTTGTACACTCCATCCTTAACGTAACAAGAAATTAGTATATACCTAATCGGGTGACATCGCGGGCCATTTGATAGGGCCATATGTACCAATCCATTATTGGAGGAAGTTATCGTTTAAAGGATATGAAATACAACTTATTTGGTTAATTTTAGATATCATGTTTCACGCTAACATTTACTACTTATCCCCTACATATCAATATTGAAATATAAATAACGTAGTTTTTTTCTATGCGTCCGGGTTCGATTCCTTAACTGAGTACAAGATTTTTTTATCTACGAAAGCAGTTTGTCTTGTCACTAAAATCGAGGACATGGTTACTAAAAATAAATCTTTTGTCTTATAGTTTCAGACTTACCCATACTGACCGATCTAAAGTTCAATTGTAAGATGTTCACTTGTTTAGATGTGCATCAAGAAATAATACTTAATTACGTTAGATAATATCAGCCGTACTTAGCCTATGCCCTATCCTCTATTTTTTCTTTATAGCTGACTAGCGGCCCGCCCCGGCTTTGCACGGTTAATTGCGACTGTAAATTGAGATGTTAGCTATCCTATCTTTGTATTTGGATCAAATAGCACACGGTGTGCAAATCAAATTTAAAATCGGTTCAGTAGTTTAGGAGTCCATCGCGGACAAACAACGTGACACGTAATTTTTATATATATACGGATAGGTTAGCCTGTGACCACTATCTCACCTGATGGTAAGTGATGATGTGGTTGAAGATGTTGTTTAGGCTAACCTAGAATTCCTGTACCCTTATGACTTTGAATCAGCGTAGAAAGGTAAATCAAAACATGCGCATCTCCATTCAAAGGTTGTCTGCAACAGATTGCTTTGAACGATTAACGTGAACAGTAGTGGCTGTTCACGCTAATCGTTCAAAGCGATCTGTAAAGCATTCAATAGTGCACTATTGAATGCTTTATGTTTTTCTTTTGTATTTTGATCAAGATGTTTAGTAAAGAGTTTATTTATATCTAACAATGCTTCCTTTGATGTACTATGTGCACACCTACGTAGTCATTTATTGGCCGAAAGCATAGAACATAATAATACTACGTACCGAAAGTTAGCCTATACTTGCTAACCTTCAAAAATACTTTGTATAAAATAATATGTAGACGTATATGTACTCTTAGGTAACGTCAGACTTATAAAAGGCAACGTATTGTATAGATATAGGTAATCATTTATCGAGCAATACCGGGGATATATCGTGTAGTGTTTAGTATGTCAGTTAAAATGCTCAGGAACTCAAAATATTTAATTTCAGGAACTGAAAAAGAACATGGTGGCTGCAACAGCGGAATCCTTGAAGGGTGCAATCGGCGAGGGTATCTCTCAGGACGTGTCCAGTCTCTACCTACCCCTCCTAGAGCATTCAAACGGCAGGCTCGTCCGCTCAGTCGCAAACACTGTTGAAGAAACTTTACTTGAAGGTCGTTTTATTTAATTGTGGAAGCTTATGTAGCGTTGAAGTGTAGTGAAGCTAACGGCCTACTTAGGTTTATAATCTAGCTAGCGTCCTTTTATTAATGATGATGATAGTATATAGTCAGGTAGAATTAATGTATTGCCACTAGTTTAAGTAAGTTTAGTTATGTATTTTGGGTGTTATCTTTTTTATATTGCATTTATACTTTTGCAGTAAGTTATGGCTGCGTACCTACTTATGTACATATAAATAGATAAAATTCTTTGGTCTTGGTGTACCTATTAGTCAAAGATGTAGGTAACGTTTATTTTCAAAACTGGCGTTTACCAACGATCATTTCATGTTCACCTATGTGTGATTTTTTAGTGCAATATACCTATGTCAAATAAGTTATTAGTTCAGGCTAAGTGTAGACTGGGAATTAGCTCCAGGCATTAGGAATTTAGGACAACTGCCGGAATTCACCGCTAGGTGCTTGATAAAAGATTTCCTACTTGAAGGTGGAATCTACATTAAGACATCCTACCGTCCTATCCAGTGTATCCCAAGCCAGTAGAATTCTAACCACAGACTACTCGTAGTATACATATTACTTTGTGGCGAGTAATACGCAGGAATAATTCGGAATTATAGAATGGCAACTCTCCCGTCAAATTGTGTTCACTATCTAAGAATATTATACATGGTACTTATACCTACGATATATACGCTTTTTCTTCTTGAAAAAGCGGGATATATCCCGCTTTTTTCATGGTATACCATGCATTTTTTTAAGACTTAATGAATAGTTTTTAATATTGTTAAGTTTGCAATAACGCCTCCGAGGCGAATGAAATTACAAATTACAAATTTACCATTGAGTGACCTATATATACTAGACGCGACATCTCAGACGAAGATAGTCGACAGGTGCAAGTATGCTGGCCGGTATATTCTCCCCCACACGTAGCTGGGCACTTGTAAAATTACAAGTACGAGTACTTTACGCGCGAATATTATGTATTATCAATTGTGTATTTTGAATACACAATTTTCTGCGTGTGGGGGAGAGTATGCCGGCCAGCATACTTGCACCGGTCGGCTATTTTCGTTTGATATGTCTTGTCTAGTATATATAGGTCAATGAAGTTTACGAGAGAAAAAATATAGTCATGTGCGGGATTCGAACCCGCATCCATCCACCCCTTTAGCCGGGGTATGCTCTAACCCATTGAGCTAACATGACACATGACTCATAACTTTAATTCTTGCTCTCGTTCTTCAACCATCGTATCGGGATGGAGCGACACCTATAGTTCAACTTGCGTTGTACTACAAACAAGACCAATTTTGCAATTGGTTTTAAACTTGTAAATGATAACGCAACCTTATAATTTTAATATTGTTAAGTTTGCAATAACGCCTGCTAGGCGAATCACATTACAAAATAACAAATTTACGAGAAAAAAATATAGTCATGTGGGGGATTCAAACCCGCGTCCATCCACCCCTTTAGCCTCTGCATCCGCTTAAAGAATCTGTTTACGAATTTTTTTCCAAATCCGTTCAGCCGTTACCGTGTGAGAAATAGACCAAATTACACTTATTAATTTGTATAATAACTATGTACTATGATTATTATTATAATGTGATGTTTTGTCAATTACCTATTATTAATATATCATAGTTGCATGAGCATCACGTCCAAATCGCCAATTAATATAAGTTTTCGAAGTTCGATTCAGAGAAGTTGTGATTATATAGGTCAGTTCTGACTTCAGAAGTTCATGTGCCACAAACATCTGACAAAATACTGGTATATTATGTGTTATGGCAGAGATGTATATATAGATATATACACATCATCCACCCTTTCGGGATTATACAGGAGTGTTCATGTTATATTGTAACGATTTCAGTGCAAGATTACTCGGACGGCCTCTCAAAGTCGTTGATTAAGATGAAGTTACTGCGGCGCTCCATTGACCGCCACCAGAAGCTGCTCGACACTGCCGTTGACCCGCGGAAGAATCTCATAACTACCCTCAAGTGCAGCGTTGAGGAGTAAGTGCTTGTGCCATTGGACATGTTTTTTTTCCGTAATGACGTATGTCATTTTCGACAGTGTCTTCATGGCAATGCGATATGTGGTATGAGAATGACTAAAGGTCATACAACATAGAGCGAGCCACGTTATAGCTAAACCTACCACAGGAACCCCTCCAACTTTGAGTTCTTTTAATATTGAAGATGGGATCCCTGAATTAATACTTCATTATTTTTTTTTTGTATTGTTTGCCGCCAACGCGCGGTTCGTTTACTCTGGCGAGGGCAACCCAGTATTAAGATGTCAAAACTCTCTTCTACGATGCACTAGGAATATTATGAACTTTATATTCACCTACACGGTGAGAAAGCGGATTTCTTGTTTAACCCAAAATAACGGTTTATTATCTACGAACACCCCCCCATGCGGTATAGCAGATTGGAACACCAAAAGCGTAGCCCCTGCACGTTAAAACAAAAAAAGGTTAAAATATGAAGTCTAGTGTTGTATAGCTAATGGTACGGAACCCTTCGTGCGTGAGTCCGACTCGCACTTGGCCAACTTTTTGTATTTGTTGTTATAGCGGCAACAGAAATACATCATCTGTGAAAATTTCAACTGTCAAGCTATATCACCGTTCTTGGGATACAGCCTGGTGACAGACGGACGGACGGACAGCGAAGTCTCAGTAATAGGGTCCTGTTTTTACCCTTTGGGTACGGAACCCTAATGAGGGCACACGATGTTCCTATGCATAAAAATAAAACTACAATAATATTGGAAGGTATATGTATACCATTTTAAGTGGTGATATTAATTAAGTTATATATATACCTCAATTAATTACAGTTCTATGCTACGGATGTATTAATAGATGTACCATGTTACAGGTTACTTCACAAGGAGATCAAGCAGTGGCGTCAGAAAGTCCTCAATGTTTTCTCCCCACAATTAGCTCACTCTGAAGCTGCACCAGGGTTGCAGCCGCTGCAAGACCCTCTGGAACTGTTAGAGCACCCGGTTATCAGCCCTTTGCAGCCAACCGACCCACGCTGTACCTTTACTGATCAACTGGTAAGAACAACTGTGTCTGTGTATGACCTGTAATAGGTATAGATACCTACTAAAAAAAGAATTAACTTTATCATTAGGGCCAGCTTTCAATCAACAATATTAGTTCAATATACTGTATCGCGAACAAATTCGAGCCGTGTAATTTAAACCCAACGTGATATTTCAACTTATTTACAAATAAACTGCGATCTGATCATGGAAACATAAACGCGTAATCCAACGAGATTTAAACCCCCGAGAGGGGAGAAAATATCACTTCTATCGAAATAGGTCGTCGCGGAGGAATAAATTATACGATCAGCTTAATTTATATATGTTGTACGACGTATTGATATCGATTATATTTGCATAAGAATCATGTCCCATCACTATGGGACTCGGGTGTTAACCGCATGGCGGTGGCTTAGCCAATTAGAGCGCGTTTAGGTTAAACAGAGTTTGGCATCAATTCATCTCGAACAAACCAAATCTTATTGCATCTCTAAGTGTTATTTTCTCGATGGCGTAATCCAATAAATAATATAGTACAAGATAATACATAATAAATATAATAATAAATAAGGAATAACGTGATATTGAGGATTTTTACTGGAATTAAGTATTTTAATTTCAACACATCGCATCTACATAACGCATGTTCTGCACAATAACAAATTTACGAGAAGAAAAGTCATGTACGGGATTCGAACCCACGTCCACCTCGGCTAGAGGGGTGGATGGACGCGGGTTCGAATCCCGCATATGACTTAAACTTTTCCTCTCGTAAATTTGTTATTGTGTAATGTTTTTTTATTGATCCGCTGGGCTCGCAGTATTTACGAAGGTGGAGACGTGATTGGTGGGCGATGCTGGTGATAAGATAGACTAAGCACAAATACTTCCGCCAGCCGCGCCTAATAAATTGGTTATATAATATCTTGGCCTAAGGCAGCAGAGATAATGATATCGCAATTATAACTTAATGACCTTATTCCCCCATCTCCATTCCATTATCGGTCACCAAGGGAGACGGAAATTCCACATCCGTTCACTGCCGTCGTTCCTTGTTATCGCGCATCCACTTCATTAAAGAAAAAAAAAAATAATCAATGATGGCTCAGTGGCACTGGGTATGGACTGCCAGTAGGTAAATGGTTCGAACCCCGCCGCGCCGCGGGATTGAGCTTTTCACCGCATGGAGGAAGGGCATTTTGCAAATGCCCGCCTGGCTAGCCTCAATTAGAAAATCTGTCGCAGAGCGCCTCACGGTGTGTTCCGTTAGCTGTCCTTGAGTGCCAGCTATTCTAGGTTAAGCCTGTTAACACCTTCGACCACATCATCACTTGACCATCAGGGGAGATTGTGGTCAAAAGCTTATGTATCAGCAATAAAAAAATAAATAAAAAAAAACAGGAAAGATATTTAACTACTTGCCATCGTCCTTGTTTCCTGCCTGATGATTATTTCCTGAGAGCTTCGAGAAAATAACTCTCTAAATTTTTGGGTTTAAAAAGAACCATGTCCTCCTCCCGCCAAGAATGCTCCATCTTGCAACGCATCGTTATATAGGTACTTTCCATCACGTGAGATCACTGTCAAATGCTTGGCTATATTGGATAAAAAAAACCCCAAGCTCCTGCTGCAACTGCGGCAGAACTGGCTGACTACTCAGCATTTCAGCACGTTATTGACCGGTTACAGCTTTGTCCTAAGAGTTTGGCCGAAGAGATATCTGCGGAGATGAAGTCCGGGAAGGTGAACTCGGCGTTCGCGCGCGCGCTGTGTGCGCTCAACCTGTCCCTGGTGGTGCGTGCGTGCCGCGAGGCGGAGCGGCTGCAGGCGCGCGTGTTCTCTCCGCGCTGCTCGCTGCGGCAGGACGTGCTGCTCGCGCTGCTGCAGCAGCTCAGCACTGACATGCTCTTCGAAACGCAGCTCAAGTGCAGGTAACCCTCTTATTACTGACTTACTCTAAAGCTTTTATACCTTTTCTTCCTGAAGTTATCATCTCACCTAATTCATAATAATAATACAATACTTTTTGCATTGATAGCTCAGTGGCTTTGGCTATGGACTGTCGCGCAGCAGGTCCATGGTTTGAATCCCGCCGCGGGCTTTAGCTTCACCGCACAGAAGAAAGGCATTTTTGCTTATGCCGCTTATGTAGCGTCAAGTAGAAAATCTGTCGCAAAGCACCTAACGGTGTGTTCCGGCAGCTGTCCTTGAGAGCCAGTAATTCTAGGTTAAGCCTGTTAACACCTCCGACCACATCATCACTTACTATAAGGTGAGATTGTGCCAAAAAGCTTAGCTATCAGAAATTATTAAAAAAAAACAATACATATGGGGTCGGTACATTATATCTCTCTAACAACATATGAAGGACAATAATAACAAATAGTCAAACGTTAAAATAATATTTAAAAAAAAACACTTAGTAGTTATTTGTTATGCAAGGTGGTTATTTGACGCGCGTGGACCATAAGCCGAGCATGTGGTTCTAGCATTCTTCGCATGCTCAGGTTTCAAAGATATGAGAAACAAAATTAGTTGCCGAGCAAAACACACAATTTTTCACCTCATCCCAGCACCTAGCAAGAAAAACAACTTGAATAATTTACCTAGTACATTTGCGTAAAATGTTTGTAAATAGTAAATTTACTAAAATATTTATGGTAAATATTTTTCTCAGACTTTTATAGAGATTCGAACGTCATAAACCTTTTCCACGCGCCCACTCATATGAGGCCGGTTAGCTGTTTACGAGCGTTACTTTGACGCTTGTTTATGTCCAAATGTTACAACTCAAACGCTTTTCGAAAACAGGGATCCTTGGCTATATTGAGTTATAATTTATAAACTACATTTCATACCTTTAAAGTCCTAGTTATAAGATTATTTTTGTACTACTGCCCTAGTTACATATTTTTTCCTTCTTCTAATTGTGCAGATATCTAGAAGACGCCATCATCAACCTGGACCCGAGCAACCCGACCACACGCTCGCACCTGCCGCTGGTCGTCAGGGAGGTCCGCAACCATCTCACTAGATTCCTGTCCTCTTACCCCTGCCATGGGGACGCCAGGAGAATAGCCGTGATAATAATAGCTGCGAACGGCTTGTTAAAAAAATATTAAATTTGTTCACCACAATCTATCATTTGTTTTTAACTTTCCTTTCTTTCAGAGCTATGCCTTATTTTTGCACGGCTACCCTAAAAAGGAGTGTTATGTTTTCAGGGTTCATGTATATAGGATGATTGTGAGTTTATTTATTATTTAGTACTTAACTGGCTAATACTCGCGTAATATTTACCGGATATTGCGGAGTTACTTTATTCCACCATAACTGCTAATTGTAATGTGAGCGACACAAGGTATATAAAAAAAATGGCGGATTTTACACGCCATATTGGGAGATTTTTCTTCTCTTCCATAACCATGAAGTGATGTGTCAAAATTTTAAAAATGATTCCTTTAATATACAGGTGTCCAAAGAAGTAGTGATATACTGAAGCTGGGAAGTAGAGGACCTAGAGCGGGCTATCTAAATCACCCCCATGTACCTATGTTCCGCGATTTTTCCGGAGTAGATTTTTTTTTAATTTTTCACATATGTACGATGAGATTTTTATTTACGCTTGATCAAGCATTTACCGCAATAATTCACGTCACCATAAACAATAAAAAAATCAGTATGGTAATATTTACTATTTACCGTTTTGTAGATCTGTGAATGGAATAAAAAAAATACCCAGAATGTTCACAACTTCAAGGGCCCTTAAAAAAATAAAATCACATAAAAATACAGTTTGGCTTTTAAAAATTTGCTATATCTATCAGGTTGCTACCCTGAAAATTTCATTTTATTATTCATAAGGCTTCAATCAAAAAATAAATGTGTTATGCAAAATTTTAATTTACATTATGACTAATGCAAGCAAAGTAAATCCAATTACAAGGTGTTTAATTACAATAAATTTTCAAAATGGCCCGCCTGTTGCTCAATGCATGTGCGGCATCATACCTTTGTTGTTTTATGGAATTATTTCAATTCAATACGTTTTCAATCTCACGTGACTTAAATTAATTTTTCGAAAAACACTTCGTAGTACACCTACCCTAGGTGAGCTTCGAAGTGTTTTTCGAAAAATGTATAAAAAAAATACAAATTGTTAATTTTTGGAAATAAGTGTTCAAGTTTCACAAGCTAAAAAAAAAACTGATCTGAAATCTCCGCCAAGTCTCAACCCAACTGTCAAATTTATCTTTTTTTTTTTCTTTTTTTTTTTTTTTTTTTTTTTTTCTCCCTATCTCGGGATATGGTCTCGCACTTCTTGTGCATTTGCCAGTGTCCTGTTATCTTCATATAGTGCTTCTTGACGACTTCTGTTCTGGTTAAGCTGGGAAGACTTCTCAGCTTCAGAATTCTTGAATAGATTTAGACTATCTTGGTTTTATTTTTTGTTAGTATTAAGATTAACATTATTGCAAAAATTAGGAAACGATAAGATTATACAATAAATTATGGATCGGGATTCGAGGAAAAAATAGGGTCAGAGGAGTTAGGAAGGATAGGAGGATAATAAATAGGTACATAGTATTGTATAAGTAAATAATGTAGCATACCTTATCATAATTTGATGTCGTTAGCTTCAATAAATGAAGCTAACACTTGATAGATAGGGAGACAATTGCTATAAAGTAAGGAAAATATATTAGTAGGGAAAGGGACTTGAAGATGTTCAAGGTCTTTGAAAAGTGGAGCGTGATCATAACGGGGACACTTTAAAATAATATGATCGATGTCACCCACGTCTTCTCCACACTCACACAATTCCGAGTCTAGAATACGTATCCGAGCAAGATGTGCCGGAGTGCACATGTGGCCCAAACGCATTCGAATCAAAACAGACGTAGCACGTTTACTTAGTTTCACTTTAGTAAACCAAGACTTAACCGGGATCATTGGTTGTACTTTATAGAAGTATTTGCCCTTTAATCTGGCACTATTTGTCCAAGCTTCGCTCCATGCACGTTGAAGGTCTAATTTAGAGAGAGCAGCTAGATCCTGAGGATAATTCTTATATGGGAACATGTCTCCACACTGTGTTGCTTGGTTTGCAAGTTGATCAGCTTTCTCGTTTCCCTTTATTCCACTGTGACTGGGAATCCAGGCAAACGAAACTGACCACCCTCTATCCACGCACTTAATAAGCATTTCTCGGGCTTCGATTATAATCGGAAAATATGCATTTCTTTTGAAGGGAAATTTCATAAAGGCTTGTAACGCACTCATAGAATCTGAGAAAATGACGCTATTAGAGAGTTTCATAACAAGGATGTATTCAAGAGCCTTATAGATTCCATAGCATTCTGCAGTGAAAATTGATGTTTGAGGAGGGAATTTTATCTTTTCTACAATGTTGAACTGTCGATGGAATAGGCCTACACCAACACAGTCATTATTTGAATGTTTTGAGGCATCGCAATATATTTGATTCCAATCTGGCCATAATTCATCAATTATGTTATTTAAACATTCATTGGCGAATGGGTCTCCTTTGGAAATATCTAAGTTAAGATGTATATCTGGTTGGAATAAAAGAGATTCATAACTAGTTTCAAATATGGGGAGTTTATGGGTGCGGTGAGTTAAAGCTTCGTTCTTATTGAATTTTATTAGGCTATTTATCAAACATGGTAGGCGTTTATGAGACCAATATTTAGATGTATTAATCATTTCTGAAAGGTTTTTAAGTTTTGAAATCAGTGGGTGTTTGGCGAATTGTGTAATGCGACAGAAAAATCTATCTGCGAGAAATTGTCGTCGTAATGGCAGAGGTGGTTCAACGCATTCTACTTGTAAAGCGTTTATTGGAGAACTTTTCATGGCACCAGTTATGATTCTAAGAGCTTTCGCCTGGATGCCATCCAATCTCTTCATCCCAGCTGAGCTACATGGCTCCAACAAGAATGTCCCATAATCTAGAATACTTCTTATAAGAGCATTATAGACCAGCTTTAGAGAAAATGGATGGGCACCCCACCAAACGCCTGATAAGCACCTAAGAATATTAAGAGACCGTTCACATTTTTCTGCAATATACTCACAGTGGGGCAGTCCACTTAGTTTGGCATCTAAAATTAAACCTAAAAATTTTGTTTCTGTTTTTACAGGGATAAGACTTCCATCATATTGTAAGGTTATGGGTAGCGGTACACGTTGTCTTGTGAACAGAAGAGCACAGCTTTTGGATACAGACAGATCTAATCCATTGTTATCAAGCCATACTTTAAGATTAGTTAGAGAGGTTGAAAGTAAAAGACAGGCACTATTAACACTACTATTCACGTTGTATAATAATAAATCATCAGCATATTGTAAGATTGAGGTGTTGCTGATATATTTATCTAAATCGCTGGTGTATATATTATAGAGGATTGGGCTAAGCACTGATCACTGAGGGACTCCTCTCCAAATGGTTCTCCTTGACGATTCTAATGTTATTGAACGACCAGACATCAAATTTATAATAAAGTTAGTTAAGTTTAGCGGAACTTGGAGACATTGTAGTTTGTTTTTTAAGATTGTCAAGCAGACGTTATCGTAGGCAGATTTGATATCCAGAAACACAGCTGTAACCGATGCATTTTGGGAGAAGGCCAATCGGATGTCGGCTAACAGGATTGCTACCTCAGACTAAGTATACATAGACTTGACATCGGAATAATAATACCAAGTAGGAACGTGATGGCTTGATACAGTAAACCATAAGAGTAATAGAGTTGGATGGTCTATTTTTTGTCTTTGTCATAGTTTTTGTTGGGCACAAATAAATATGTGCCCAACAGAATGTCATGAGGCCGAAACAAAGGAAAATATATGGTATTAGAAAGTGTTTGAAAGGAAGTTTTTAGTGTCAGTAACTTTCAGAGTGCTTGTTTTTTCATATAACAATGGTGCATTGTTGTGTGATAGGCTGCAAAAGCCGTAGTGAACGAAAATGTGAAAACATAACCTTTCATACGTGAGTACGGTTTATTTTAGTGGTTCTTATTAATACTTTTATGGTATTTTCATCATTTAAATACTCATTACTGAAAACTTCTAATATTAACGTAAAATCAATGAAAATACACCATAATTCGTTCATCGAATTTTGTAGTGCTATCCACCAAAATTAGAAAGGTTATTTTATGGTTAGAACGTCATAGTTTCGTACCATATGTTCAATTTAGCCAGATTGCAAGTTTTTTAGGAATACCAGTTACACGACGAAAAAAATTCCCGATTTAACGGGTAATTTTCAAAAGTTGTAACGATAATTTTCAGTGTATTTTTTATTTTAATTAACTAAACACATGACCAAGCCCCTCTCCTGGGCTCTGTTCTATAAACGCGACATTGACAGGCGACAGGTGCTAAGTTACAATCCGACAATTCTAAAATACTCTGTTCTATATAAATTACGTATGACAAATTTGTCATGGTGGAATATCTACAATTATGTCGAATTGTCATGACAATTTAACATATTTCTGTCCTATACACTAAAATGTATGGAACAAAAATTGACAAAACACTAAAATGTCATGACAAGTGGACATATTTGTAGAATTGCCGAACTATTCTGGCAGGCGACCTCACCCAATGTCAACAAACAGATGCAGTAGTGATGATGCCTACTTAGTTAAACCAATACGGCGTGGCGCCGACAATGGCGCCGTATTGTTTTATTCAAAAAGAGATTCGTGATTGCGACATAAATGTCTGTCTATAAATTTAACATGCTTATTTCCCAGATTTCCGAAGGATGTTACTGTGCGTAAAGTGTGGCTAGCAGCTACAGGGAAGCAGAATTGGGAGCCAACAAATTACAGTCGCATTTGTTCAAAACATTTTAAAGGCAATTGCTTTCGAAAGACTAAATACAAGGTCTTTTTAGATAAATTCGCTGTTCCAACAATGTCCATACACGTAAGTTACGTTCTAAATATATTTTTGTTTTATTTCTTATGTTAACTGCCTTAGTCATGTCAGAATTTAAGGCACAGCCTAGAAAATAGAAAACTAGCTTGAGACAGTGGTATTAAACTCTTAACAATATTAAGGCTGGCATATGACCTCTAAAGTACCCTCTGATTGTCGTCCTGAAACTGAATTAGATTATTGTAGCTGATATCATCAATGTAGCCTGTTAATTAAGCGAAATTTCTTTCAGCCTATTATTATTAGTTGACTAAAATGTATGTTTTTTTAGAATGTTCCAATTTGTGGTGATCAATTAGATGAGAGTTTGCCTTCAACTTCAACTAAAGATCATGAAACCATGGACTGCCAACCGAAAACTGTAAGTACGCCTTGCTTCTTTTCTTATGACCTCAAACGATACATCGGACTGACCGACTGACTTCAAAAGTCTGTTAAATCCGTTCAAACCAAGTGTGACAGAAAAATATCGTTAAATGTTTATCTCTGTCAATCAACGGCTTTGAAACACACACAGAAACAGACTTCCAAGATGTCGGTCGGTCAGTCGGATCGTTTAACGATTTATTACAATGGTCTGGTACCTACTCTGTATGTTCTTGCGAGTCAGTGAACTTTTTCTATGGAACTGCTGATTTTTTCGCGATTTCAGTTAGTTTCATAGTAAATGTTATTCATAATGATGAGCATAATGCTTAGTACAGGCCTAGCTTATAACCTTATATAACTTAGCAAAACAATGTGATATTATGAACTTAAATTCATCTATTTTTACAGTTGGATAATTCAGCAAGGGATGACACTACAATGACACCAAGAAAAGTCAAGTTAACTTCTGAATTAACACGAAAAACGTTACTGGCCGATTCCCGAAGAAAGAAAATAGCGGCGCTACGGTCCAAAAATCTACGACTGCAGAAAAAAAATGCAGATTTGTCCGCTATAATTGAAAGCTTACAGACAAAACGATTAATCAACCAAGAGTCAGCGGATTCACTGTCAACACTTGCACCAAATAATAATGACTTTCTTAAAAAAAAATGTAAATTTTCACCGGAAGTGCGTAAATTTGCACTTAATCTCCACTTTATTAGTCCACGAGCTTATAATTTTGTGCGCAAAGAATTTAATACATGTTTGCCACATACACGCACAATGGCGCGATGGTATGAAAACATTGATGGCGAACCGGGATTTTCTTCCGAATCCCTTGAATCACTCAAAATTTTAGCCAAAAATAATAATAAAAAACTAATTTTGTGTAGCCTCTGCTTTGATGAAATGGCTTTACGTAAAAGTGTGCACTGGGATGGCCAACAATTTATCGGTTTTGTTAATCTTGGTCAAAACCTAGACTCAAACCTGAATGATAATGATAGCTTGCCAGTCGCAAAGGAGGCTTTAGTTTTCATGCTGACTTGTATAAATAGCAGCTGGAAGCTTCCATTAGGTTACTTCATTCTAAATGGGATCACTGCGGAGCAGAAGGCGTCATTAGTAAAAACTTGCCTCGACCTGGTAGAAGAAACAGGGGTCAATATTGTCTCCCTAACATTTGATGGCTGTCCAGCAAATTTTTCTATGGCCAAAATATTGGGTTGTACAATAGACAGTGAAGAAATCAATCCAATTTTCACACATAAAGAAAGAAAAGTTGCTATCTTCCCCGATCCTTCCCACATGTTAAAACTCGTTAGAAATACATTAGGTGATAAAGCATATTTGACAAACAGTGAAGGAAAAACGATTTCTTGGAATTTTATTAAAATTCTCGCAAGAAGATGAGGGTTGTCACTTAGCTAACAAGATTAGATCAGCTCACATAAATTTTAAACAACAAGTAATGAAAGTTAAACTTGCAGCACAATTATTTAGTGAATCTGTTGCAACTTCTATTGAATATTGTAAAAATTAACTCAAGCTTGAACAATTTCAAAATTCTGAAGCAACTATAGATTTTATAAGAAAGTTTAATATGTTATTTGACGTATTAAATTCGAGAAATTTGAACGCATATGGATGTAAGAAACCTCTGAACCCGAACAACTATGAAATCATAAAAAATATTCTTAACAATATATTCCACTACATCAAATCTTTAAAAATAGGTACAACGAATATCCTAGGCAGCAACAGAAAAACAGGATTTCTCGGGTTTTTGATAAACATAAAAAGCATTTTGTTTTTGTTTGATGAGTACGTTTCAAATGGCCGCTTAGACTTTTTGTCCACGTACAAATTAAGTCAGGACCATTTAGAAATATTTTTTAGTGCGATCAGAGCAAAAGGTGGATTTAATAACAACCCAACCACAGTTCAATTTAAATCTGCTTTTAAAAGATTATTGTTGCACGGAGAACTAAAACACTTAAACTCAGGTAACTGTGTACCGTTATCCGATATAAATATATTGATCTACAGTAGGCCAGAGCTTGCTATAAATAAAACATGTGACCGCAACAGATTGATAGATGATGACATTGATCTATATCAGAGTAAAGAAACAGACGTCATTGTTAATAAGGATCATGATTACATTGCCGATCCCACTAGGCTGACTGAATTCGCAAGAAGCGTCATTATTTATATTGCAGGCTTTGTGGTTAAGGGTTTAGAAAAACAAGTAAAATGCAGCGACTGTTTACCATTACTTACTGCTACAGAAAAACATACAAATACATTGCAGTACAAAAAAGATAAAGGTGGCCTACATTACCCCTCGAAATCAGTGATAAAGCTTTGTGAAATAGCCGAACAAACTCATAAAGCAAATAAGGTTAGTAGCAAAAAAAATCATATGCATTATCTGTTGCAAACTTGTTTAAAAAAATCATTGGGTTTGAATTTATTTTCTGAAGCCCATCAACATTCACATTTAGAAGGACAACATTATGCGTTATTAATCAAGGCCATTTGTAAGAAATATTTAAATGTACGAATTCATTACAGCACGAAATCAATGGTAGATAAGGGGGACAACATTCGTAATATGTACACAAAGTTAATTTTGTTTAAAGGTCAGTAATATTACGAAGGTGGGATATGAGATGTTTAGCTTTTTAGTAAATAAATACAAGTAAATCCGTAAGTGGTTTTATTATTTACAATAATAATTTCGTTTCAGGCAAGGTACCTACTGAAGTCAAAAAACCATTCAAAGATTATCCCGAAGAGCTCAAATTAATATTTGCATTATCAATATTAATTACACATCGTATCGTAACGTCAATAATACCTAGAGATATTATGCAATTGTTAATATCCCGCTTTTCTACTCCACAGCAATACTTATCTCTGCCAAATTTTTTATCAAGGTACAAGGCGGTCACAGGCGGTTTTGTGGGGTATATTTTTATAGACATGGTAACCCCAAAATTTCATGAACTATACGACTGTCCCTTACGGGTGTACGCATATGTCAAGTCTATACCTATACTTAGTCTGAGATTGCTACACTGTCTAGGGTACTTTTTCCTTTACGAAATCCGTACTGTGATTCTGGAAACAAACCTTTACTTTCCATAAACCACTCTAGTCTGTTTTTTACCAGATGTTCCGCAATTTTGGTTATGACAGGCGACAAAGCTATGGGTCGATAGGAAGAAACTTCTGATGGATCTTTATTAGGCTTTAAAACAGGCAACACTAGTTGGGACTTCCATTGCGACGGAACGTCACCTGTCAAGATCACATTGTTTATAACCTCTAAATAATACTTTAGACTATTCTCTCCAAGATTCGTGAAGAAGGAATATGGGATACCATCTTCTCCTGGTGCAGAGTCCTGAATGCCAGAGAGGATGCCTTTGAGTTCGTTTAAAGTAAAAGGCGAATTTAAGAAAGATTCATCATGATTGTGTGAATTTTGAAAAGGACAAACCAATTCAAGTTCAGGAACGAATGGAGGAGCTAAATAATCCAAAAACTCATCAGTCATACTTGATGGAATTGTTCTAAAAGTGGAATCGGAAATACCTAATCTAAAACGTCTGATAAGGGACCACATAACCGAGCAGGGGGTATTGGGAGAAATTGTTGTGCATACACATCTCCAGCCTGAAAATCTTTTTTCTTTTATAAGTTTTTTAGTGTCAGCCATAATTAATAATAAATTTTGGAAATTTTCATCTGTCATGTTTATATTGTACTCCACCTCAGCTTCTTTCCGTCTTTTAACAGCATCTGTGCAGTCACTATCCCACCATGGTGGGGAAGGTAATTTACCATCTGAAGCATTTTTGATAGGAAAATAAGCATTAGCTGCTTCTATTAATAATGCAGTAAATGCTGCAGAACAAAGTTCTGCCTTACATGTCAGGTCAGGTAGAGTATGTAATTTTTTATCTATGTATTCATTATATTTATTCCAGTTGTCCTCTATTAACCTATACTTCATTCTAGGTGTAGGAACTGTATTTTGCACTTGTTTATTTGGGAAAGATGTAATAATTGGGTAGTGGTCACTGCCACAAGAAGATTTATGTGTGTACCAAGATAATTTTGATGCTAAAGACTCTGTAACAATTGAGAGATCAACAGCACTAACATTTTCATTAGGGCGGGTTCTACGTGTAGGTACCCCTGTATTTAAAACACAGAGATTGTGTCGGTCTAATATATCAATTAATATTTCTCCATTGGTATTAGATAAAGAGCTACCCCATAACCTATGATGGGAATTAAAGTCTCCTAATAATATATATGGTTTAGGTAGAGAGTATAATATATTATCTAGAGTTTGGAATGTTACAGAAGATGGGTGTGGGATATATATAGATGCAAAAGTTATATTAGTAACAACTGCTGCTACAATATACAAGCCCTCATGTTGAGGGAGGGAAATTATTTTATAAGATAAATTATTTTTTATACATAAGGCTACTCCATCATATCCATCTATTCTATCTTCTCGGAGACAGGTGAAACCTTTGATTTTAAAAACAGAATCTGGCCGCAGCCATGTTTCTGCTAAAGCGATGATTGAGGGGTCATATTTATGAGTCAGGTACATAATTTCAGATTTTTTATTATTCACACTTCGACAGTTCCACTGCACCACTACATGTGGGTAGTGCAGTGGAACTGTTGTTGTGTGATTACAGTTAATTATCATTTGTCGGTGTAAATCCATGTTGGGCATGGATAACTTTATTTAACATGTCAATAATAGGGGCAGCGTTGTTCGGTTTTATTATATTTGATTGCGATAAAATATTTATTAAAGTGATAATAATATTAGTCAGTGAATGTTCTTCATTATCAGATGAATTAGATTTGTATGCACATCCGTTACACGGAGATGGCATATCATATTCCTTTATTAGGGCTTGATGTGCTGCATGGTCATAACCTTTCGCAAACTGATGTGGTGAACGAGGTTTTAGGGTCACAGTTTTTCTGTAAGACTTAGTTGATGAGAGTGGAGGAGGCATTGCATTTTTATTGGGAGTGGGATGAGCTGTTGATGTTATTTCTGCATATGATCTGGACACAGGAGGGTGGAGCTTGGAAGCTTCTGAATACGATACACAGCTCTCAGCCATAGATTGTTTAATACGTTTTTGTCTTTCGTGTTCAGGGCAACATTTGCTTGTGGCATAATGTGATCCAGAGCAAAGACAGCAAGAGCTATTGTGCTCCTCAACATTACAGCTGTCAGCTGTATGGGCTTGGCCACACTTGTAACAACGTGGTTTGGACCTACATTGGACTTTTGTGTGACCAAAGCGGCAACAGCTGTAACATTGTATAGTCGGGTATACATAAAGCTCTACAGGTAATGCATTAAAGCATACAAAAATTCTTTTGGGTAGAACCTGTCCATCAAAAGTTATGACTACAGTTTGAGAAGGTTTCCATTGTGATTTTCCATCTATGATAGTTTTGTAGTTTAAACGTCTGACTTTTAATATCTTTCCACATCCAATAGGAACATTGATGTTATCTGTTACTTCTTCAGGAGACCAATCAGCTGGAACTCCACGAACAAGCCCCATGCGGGTGACATTAAATGTTGGTATAAACGCTTTAAAATTATTTTTGTTAAGGCTATCGTGGTTAAGGAAATCATTAGCATCATTAAAGTGTGCAAATGCGAGGGATATCCTATTTCGGCCTATGCGTTTTAGACTGCCATTAACTATGTTTTTAAAATTCTGTCTTTGGAGGAACTTTCCAAAGGCAATAGGGTGTAGTATGGTGCCATCATCAGGATTCTGCTGCTCTCTCTGAATATGAATAATGTATGGTGCTACATCATGGGACTCATACAATGTGCGACTAAAAGGCTGGGGTTGAGGACGGGTCTGATGTATGTCTGTTGTATCTTTCATGGTCAAGACTTTGTTTGCTTGGGATGCGTCACTGTTAATAAGATTTTTCTTTTCTAATGAAAACGGTGCTTTTTCTGATATTGGTTCAACAACAGAAATACATGCGCAGTCCGTTTCTTTAAGTTCTAAAGCAGAGTTACGTTTGCGTTTTCTTTTGTTACAATGCTTACACATCTTGCTTGGACGGCTACGTTTCAAGGAGCGAGAAGACATGGACCCATCCATGAAAGACCCATCTGTCTCCATGCCCGATTCGTTTGACATAACTGTTATAAAACACGCAGCAGGTGGGACTGAGCCCCCTGGGTCAGGGGGCTCCTCCATGCCAAGAAAAATAAACAAATGAAACTTACCGAGTTATATATACACAATAATATATACTATATACAAATTAAACTAAAATTATTTACAATTTGGACTCTTCTGACCACTATATACACAAAATTATTAAATTTAAATATTTTAAAAATTTAAGCGCGCCCGCCAAGTTTGAACGTTTCCCGCCTTTTTTTTTTTTTTTTTTTTTTTTTTCTTTCTTCTTGGCCACGACGCGGTTTGCGTATTGTGCCAGCTTCATGTTTCAAGTTTCAACTTTCAGTTGTTTTCTTATGAAAATATCCTTTTTGTTAGGGCTTTTGTTTGCAAGATGTTATGTATATTTGTTTAGTTTAAACATAAATAAATAAAACGGGGAAACTCGGTATTCTTATTACATCGGGATTCGGATTAATTACATTAAATATATGGGTACAGCTACGATTAGGAAAGTATGAAGGTATATAAATATTCAATAGGAAATATTACTATGGAGGAGGGAAAGGATGGAAACAAAATTACTTATTATCATTATAAGTTAGTAATTATTAAATAATATTTAATAAGTAATAGGAAATATTTTATGTTACTTAATATATAGAGTTAAATCTATTTTTAGTAATAACAGAGGAGTTATCTTTATACATATATTACAATTTGATATTGTTTAAAACCATAAAATCAGCCATGGCTTTATACACCGATGGCTGTTTGCAAGCAAGAAGAAACGAAATGTTTATGGGAAATTGGAGATCAAGTGATATTAGAGTTTCAAAGAAAGAGGAACGATCATGTAATGGACAGGAGAGCATTATGTGATTTTCATCGGCGAAAGGATAGCCACATTCACACGTAGGATCACTTACAATCTTTAATTTGGCAAGATGAGCCGGACTACTTATGTGTCCTAAACGAAGTCTTATGAGTGCAGACGAGGCCATCTTTCCAAGATTAATTTTAGCAAACAACGGTTTTAATTGTATTTCAGATTGAAGGGAGAAGTAATATTTGGCCTTTCTTTCGGAGGTTTGTCGCCAATTCCTATTCCAAGAATCCTGAAGGTAACGCCGGGGTAGAGTTGCAAGATCATGACAATAGTTAATGTAAGGATGCAAGTCACCACACTCCACAGCTTCATTCGCTAGGTGGTCTGCTTTCTCATTTCCCTTTATGCCACTATGGCTAGGTACCCAAAGGAACGTAATAGAATACCCTTCTAGATAGCATTTATGTAATTTGTCTCTAATCTGGATGATGATCGGCATATGACTGTTTGATTTAAGAGGAGATCTTTCTAAAGCTTGAAGTGCACTCATTGAGTCCGAAATAACTAGCGATTTTTTAAGTTTTACAAGTAAAATATAATCTAGTGCTTTTACTATTCCCAAACATTCTCCTGTAAATGTAGAGGTTTCTGGAGGCATTTTGATTTTTTTGACAACATTATATTCGCGATGGAATACACCAATCCCAACAATACCTTCGGCACCATGCTTGGATGCAGATGTGATGCCACTCTTCCCAATTATCATCAACTATAGAATTAAAGATTGAATTAGCGTTGTAACTATCCTTATCAATGCCTAAGTTTAGACAGACAACGGGAGAAAGTATAAGTGCTTCATAGTTTGTGTTAAAAGGAGCAAAATATTTAGAACGATGTGTTGGCGCTTCCAACGACTTGAATTTTTCAAAGCTGTTAGCAAGACAAGGTTTTGATTTATGTTTCCAATAGGGACAAGATGAAATGATATCTACTAATGTTAATAATTTAGGAATGAGAGGGTAGTTCTAAAATTGTAGAATACGGAAAAAGAAACGATCAGATAGAAACTGACGCCTCATAAATAACGGGGGTTCAGCACATTCAATTTGTAATGCATTTAGGGGGCTAGACTTCATTGCACCAGACATTATTCTTAGCGCCTTAGACTGAATGACATCTAATTTTTTAAGTGCAACTACTCTACAGGGCTCTAGCAAGAAGCTTCCATAATCCATGACACTTCTTATCAGTGCATTGTACACCAGCTTGAGAGAAAAGGGGTGCGCACCCCACCAAACACCTGCAAGGCATCTTATCATGTTAAGTCGTCGTTCACATTTAGATTCGATATAATTACAATGAGGAATACCAGATAGCTTAGAATCAAGTACTAATCCTAGAAATTTCACTTCTTGGGTCTTTGGGATCTGTTCACCATCATAGATGATATCAAGAGGTGGAGGGTCGCGTAATCTTGAAAATAGTACTACGACACTTTTGTCTGCAGATATTTCCAAGCCATGTTTGTCAAACCAGGACTTGAGAAGACTTAGGGACACTGTCATTTCATTACACGCATTCACGATCTGTCTGTACCTAAATAAATGAGTAAATCATCAGCATACTGTAGCACCTTAACAGGGTGTGTGAGGGATAATTCAAGGTCATGAGTGTATATATTATAAAGCAGAGGGCTTAAGACGGATCCCTGTGGGAGACCTTTCCACAATATTCTAAAACCATCAATTTGTGAGTCCAATTCAACAAACCTACCACTAAGCATATTTAGAATAAAGTTGGAAAGCATATTACGTAACTGATCTAACTTTTGTCTTAGAATAGGTAGAATAACACTGTCATAGGCAGATTTTATATCTAAAAATGTTGCTATTATTGATTCATTATGTGACAAAGCTAATCGAATATCTGTGACAAAGATACTTATGCTGTCTGCGGTGCTTCTGCCTTTTCTGAAACCGTATTGAGTACTAGCCAAAAGATCGTTAGATTCTAAATACCATTCAAGACGATTCTTAACCAGTAATTCTGCAATTTTGGATACGGCATTTGATAAAGCGATAGGACGGTAAGAATGAACGTCATTAGGTGGTTTATTTGGTTTTAAAATAGGTATGATAATTTGGGATTTCCATGATTTAGGAATGTTACCTGACATCATGATGGTATTTATTAGATCTAATAAGTAGTACAAACCACTGTCCCCAAGATTTTTGTAAAACGAATAAGGAAGGCCGTCTTCACCTGGTGCTGAATCATTAGTATGTTTTAAAATATGTTTAAGTTCATTATATAAAAAAGAAGAATTAAGGCCAGTTTGATCAGTGCTCGATGGTAGGGTAACAGTTAACTCTTCTTGGGGCACGTATGGAGGAGCTAGGTGGTCTAAAAATTGTTCTGACAATTGGAAAGGAATAAAATGTGTCTGGTCGTGAACTGCTGATTTAAATTTTCTAATGTTTTGCCACACTATTGTAGGTGGGGTATATGGAGTTATTGTAGTACAATAAGTTCGCCAGCCAGAGAATTTCTTTTGTTTTAATATATTTTTTGTGTTAGCCATGACAGCTTCTAGAGTATGAAAGTTTTCAAAAGTCATATTAAGGTTGTAATTTTCTTCTGCTTGGTTCCTTTTCTGAATAGCAACAGAACAATCTTTACCCCACCAAGGAGGAGATGAAATTCTATTAAGTAATACATTTTTAATAGGGAATGTTTTCTTAGCTGCCATTGTTATTATATTAGTCAACTCAACTGCGCAAGAATTTTCGTTGTGCACTGCAGGTTGAGACAGAGATATGACGCTATTTTCTACTATGGCTCTGAAAGTACACCAGTCTGCGTCAGCCAATCGATATATTAAACGTGGTTTACGTGCTGGAGGCTCACGTGAATTAACATTTGAATTGGAGTAAGAAATAATTATTGGAAAATGATCGCTGCCATGGCTGTAGGGTAGTACATTCCAAGAGAGCTTACTCGCAAGACTAGGAGTACAGATAGACAAATCAACAGCACTTAACCCTTCATTAGGGTTTGGTTCTACGTGTAGGAGCCCCGGTATTTACTATAAATAGATTATGATTGTCTATTAGATCAACCAACTGTTTACCGTATGAACTAGAAGTTGTGCTACCCCAAGATTGGTGTTGACAATTAAGGTCACCAAGTATAATAAAAGGTTGAGGAAGAGAAGAGATAATAATAGCAAGTTCTTGTAAAATAAAAGTGGAAGGATGGGGTATATAAACAGATATGAAACAAATGTTATTAACCATGGCACCGACGATGAAAAACCTATCATCACGGGAAGGAAAATGAAGTGGTGTAAATGAATGAGAGGACTTGATGAGTAGGGCCACGCCATCATACCCATCGTTTCTGTCATCTCTGAGACAGAAGTAGTTATTTATTTTAAAAGCAGAACAGGGCTTAAGCCATGTTTCTGCTAATGCAATAATAAATGGGTCAATTTTTTTAATTAAGTACATTATCAATTGCGCTGCGGCAGTTCCACTGGACAATCTTCAGTAGATTGTCCACCTTGGGTTCCGATCCGAAAGGGATACCTAATGGAGCGATAATCATGACGGGGATTTTTTTTAAGAGCTTCTAGTATAGGGGCAACGTTGGACGGTAATAATATGTTGTGTTGTGTAAGAGTGTCAATAAGTAAAGTAATAATATCAGTCAGTTTGTTCGGAAAATTGATCATTATATAAATTATTGTGCTTAGCGTAACCATAGCCATTTGGGCCGATGGGCATGTCATAGTCTTTTACTAATTGTTGATGAGTGACGCGATCATATCCTTTAGGAGCACTGTAAGGGGGGCGAGACTTAGAAACAAGTACTTTTTTGTACGAAGTACTGGAATGGGATTGAGGATTATATACAATTGGGTTATTTGTTGATATGGTTTTAGTCGATGATAGTATGTCGGCATAAGATTTACCAACGGTTGGATGTAGCTTAAAAGCTTCTGCATAAGACAGACAGTTTTCCGCCATCGACAACTTAATACATTTTTGCCGAATGAATTCAGGGCATGATTTGTTAGTAGCGTAATGACTACCTGAACATAGACAACAAGAAGCGCAATCCTCTTCTCTATTGCATGAATCTGCAGTATGTTCATCACCACATTTATAACAACGGGGCTTTGAAAGACACTGTGTTTTGGTGTGACCAAACCTACAACAATTAAAACACTGGATAGTCGGGAACGTTCCACAGTAAGTGCGTTATAGCAAACATAAATACGGTTTGGAAGTATTTTACCGGCAAAGGTAATAACTACAGTTTGCGACGGTTTCCACGTAGGAGAACCAGCAACATTGACTTTGTAGTTAAGACGACGAATTTTCAATATTTTGCCGCAACCTGGGGGTAAATTAACATTATCAATTATTTCTTCTGGTGTCCATTCGGTAGGCACCCCGCGGACAAGACCCATTCGTGTTATACTAAATGTCGGTATAAATACTTTCAAATTATTATTCTCTAAGCTAGATCAATAAATGAATTTGCTTCTTTGTAATCAAAGAAGGAAAGGGTAATTCTATTACGTCTGATTTGTTTTACACTTCCGTTAATTATTCCTTTGATGTTATATTTTTTCAAGAATTTACCAAAAGTGATTGGATGTAGAGTAGAACCATCATTAGGGGATGACTGTACTCTTTGTACATGGACTATGTATGGAGCACTGTCTGTGGCTTCATATTGACTTCTTCCTATTGTTGTGAAAGTTGGTGATTTTTCTGTCGATGAAATGTCGGGTTTCTTGTTATTAGACACTGTTACATTACACTTGTTAATGTCTGTTGGTAAAATCACAGGGACCGGAAGTCCGGAACCGAGTTGGAAACAGTTTGAGAATCATAATTGTTCTCATTACGATGATTTTTCCTCCTTCTCTTAACATTAACATAACCATCGGTGTCAATATCAGTAGGAGTAGGTGTTATAGAAGTTAAGGTCGCGTCAATATCCATAACTGATTCATTACTATCAGTTACGGTAACATAACAAAATGCATGGTTTGCATGCATTCGTACGGTGGTAGGACATTTTGCGAATTATCGCCTGGCTAGCTACCAATCTCAAGTAGAAAATCTGTCGCCAAGCACCTAACGGTGTGTTTCAGCAGCTGTCCTTGAGAGCCAGTAATTCTAGGTTAGCCTTAGCAACATCTTCGACTACATCATCACTTACCATCAGGTGAGGTAGTCGTCAAAGACTATCCTAGACCTTTGAGAATGACAGTTGTTGTCAAGATCTCACTTAATATGTCGTTCGTTTTGTGGCAAATCATTGGTGACAATTATATCAAAATAATATTTTTTTTGATATGCTCATATATAGAGGATAATAATAATCCTCTCTCTCCGATTATTATAATAGATCACTCTATTTCATTTTATTTGATTTTATTTGAAACTGCTACAAACGCTATCATCTCAAATCGAACACACTACTCATCTTTCAAAACTGTCAAAAATAAACGCTGAAATCTCATCTTATCTTTCAATATTTTCAATCAACTCCACCCAAATCCCACAATTTATGCATATTAACATCGGATTGACTCCTAAGATTTATGAAATTAATTTTTGATACAATAAGGAAAGACTTTCGGTAGAAAGCTTTTTGAAGCAAACTGTGTCAAATTGCTAGTGCAAAATGCCTCTCGAATATTTTCTGCTGTTGCTCCTGACACCCAACTTGCTGATGTCTTGCGCTTCTTTGGCGGTACACAGTCACAACATCGATAACAACTTGGAGCGCGAGTCTGACGGAAGCTACCGCGCGCGAGACGTTGACCACTACGGCGACGCCGGACACAACTCCGAGTTCGACCATGAAGCCATTTTAGGTGCCCGGTGTTTTATACCTTTTGTTTTTATTACGTCGCTCACGACGAGAAGTTTCGCAATGCCCGCGTTAGTCGTTGATAAGAGATGCGATAGGAAGGCGTCGCGACGGGGGCCGGCCGCGCGATGGCCGTCAATTACGCCTTGTTAGGTTTGGCGCCTCTACTCCTGGCGTTAACATATTACTTTACCATAGGAAGCGTGCGGGAGGCCGAGGAGTATGACCGGCTCAGTCCTGAGGAGTCCAAGTCAAGGTTGGCGCTGCTGTTGCCCAAGATGGACATCAATGGAGACAAAACTGTTGACCGTCTTGAGCTCAAGAAATGGATCCTGAACTCCTTTGCGTAAGTCACATTTGCAAACTACTCACCTAATTTATTGCCTAGAGTTTCAGAAATAGATTGAGGTGTAAATTTGTAGTACTTTACACAATGAAATAGTGTTCTGAAAAGAATACAAATTATGTATGTAGTAAAAAATATTGTTCAGGTAGTTATGGCATAAAAGTAAGCGAAAAAGGTCTTTAAATAAAGAAAAAAAACATCAAAATATGAAAATTCTTTACCATTACATTATATAAATATTATATTCATGAGTTCTACTACTTAAAACTGAGGGTCACTTTAAGACATGATTATAATAAACATAAAAGAAATAAAATTGAATAAGTAGCAAGCAAGATAATTAGGATAAATTACAAACAATTTATTCTCCTCAAGGTGTTTGTTTACTAGCAGTAGCTGATAAGATAAAAATTTGGCTTATCTCTAGACTTAAAATTCATGCACCTATTTAGTGCTTACCTGCTTTCATGCTGCTTTATTTCAACTTATCTAGTAAATAACTGATTACTCCAGTGAGTACTGACTGTGACTATTGAAACCTCTGACTATAATGGTGCCCGCCATCGTCATCCGTTAATGTTTAACCCATGAACATCGTAGATAATAATAACGATATATTTCATTCATAACTGGACGATATTCACTCTGGGTGATATGTAGCAGTTAAACTAGTTTACAATATACTAGCTATAGGGACAGATGAATACTAGTGTGGGGTGTAAATGCTAACTGTATGTTCAGTAAAATATATATTATATTTGTTAGGCTAGGCAATATATGCAACTGCAATTAAAAATATGGAGGGTGTGTCCCTCCTTATATTTTCTACCCTAAGTAATGAGTTAATTGTCATTACTTAGTATTACATATGGCTCTATTCACAAAGATCACTAACTGAAATGCCAGAGCCAGGTATTTTGTTCCTAACTTGTTATATCATTTCTCATTACAACAGTTGGTAATATGCAGAATTTTTATGTTTGCTTAGATTGTATATTTCATTTAATAGCTAATGGGTTGCCGATAAGTTTTTATACTTGTATTTTATTGTTCAGCTATTACCCTAAACTATTAAATGAATAATGATAGTGTTATTTTTTATAACAATATTCTTTGTTATTTAGGACAAAACAATTTGTAATACCTCTAACATACCAACATAGACCTAGTGTATCAATGTTTAAAAACTATTGAAATTCAAGTTTTGCCTAACATGTATCCTGATATAAGTCCCTTGTGATAGGGAAATGTCCATTTTCTCCCTTGATTTTCTTTCCATCGAGTTCACTGCTACTTAGTAATTCTTTGCCAGGAAAACCAAATAACTGTTTGAATGATAACCTCTGGATGAAACCACACTTTGCCACTCCACCAATGAGGCAGTCATCTATCAACAACACAATAACATCATAAAATCATAACAAACACAACATTGTAAAATCAATAAACATCAACACCTACAGCAATTGTGATACAATTTACATTATGAGATAAAATTAGCATGTCAGAATAATTATAACAAGCATGTGCCAAGATTCTGTGGTTGTGTTGTTGTGAATTGTCGAAGGAATTTAGATTAAACACAATTATATAAACTTCAAGTCTTTATATAGTATCTATGTAAAATTGTGATATCTTGTCTGTTAGTCTGGCCACCTAACCAGTCGAAAAGATCAAGATTTATAAGAAATGTAGCAAAACAGTCTGCAGATATTCATTTCTCAAATCAAATCAAGTCTTGTCTGAAAATACTGTTATAAACTACACAACTTCATTTTAAAGAAATTCCATAGTTTTCAGCAGTATGGAATGTTGAATGGCATCAAATAGGTGGTTGAGAAAATAATACAGTGAAGCCAAAACTTTGATGATAAGTACAGTCACACCACATAGTAAAACAAACCACTTAGTATTACGATAAGATATATTATATTGACTATAGTAAACTATATTTTTTCATTGCCAAGGAAGCTTATGGTATATTTTTTATTGCATGTACCTCATTTTTGTTAATGTTATTTTTTTGTGCTTGGTATGTTAGCCTTTGACCACTATCTCACCTGATGGTAAGTGATGATGTGGTCCAAGATGTTGTTCAGGTGAACCTAGAATTATTGGCTCTCAAGGACAGCTGCTGGAACACACCGTTAGGTGCTTGGCGACAGATTTTCCGCTTGAGGGTGGTAGCAAGCCAGGCGGGCATTCGCAAAAAGCTCTATCACCATGCTATAAAGACTGCCGTCCTAAGAAAACAACTGAGACCGAAGGCTTAACATGCCCTCCGAAGCACGGCAGCGCTCAGTAGTAATGTCACCAGTGGTCACCCATCCAAGTCATGACCGAGGCGGATGTCGCCTAACATCGCTGATCGGTTCAGAATAGCTAAGCAAACTTCGCTACGAGCGCCTCAAATTCAAACTTATTGTGAAGGAACAAGCTCGAGGCCCACCTGATGTTAAGCAGATTACCTCTGCCTATAATAGATGCATTTCGATCAGGATCAAACCAGGGACCTGCGGCACGGCAGTCCATAGCTATTACTGCTCCGCCATTTCTTACCTCTGCCTATAATAGATGCATTTCGATCAGGATCAAACCAGGGACCTGCGGCACGGCAGTCCATAGCTATTACTGCTCCGCCATTTCTTGCCTCATAAAATACAGTGGAAAAGGTTTTTGAAATTCCAAGCTTTATGGCAATTATTTTTATACTCTCAATTTTTAATATAAAAATTTACATTATCATCAAAAATTATAGCAGATAGCATTTTCCTCACACTTGAGTGAAATATTGTGTGTCTCTGAACAACAAGGTTATTTTGTAAGGTTAATCTTTCGCTTCCTTAGGTTTCTTAGGTACTTTAAATCGCGCCATATAGCATTTTTGCATAATACATTACTATTTCTCGTTAGAATAAATCTCCGAAAAAAACTCGTTTTGCCAAATCTTCACATAGATCTCTTGGGCCACATTTTTTTTATGTTATTGTGACAAAACAAGCATGATTTAACCCACCTGATGTTAAGCGGTATCCTCTGCCCATAACAGATGCATTTTGTCACCAGTGACGTGAAGAGTAGTACTGCCGCGCAGAAGGTCAAGTACAACAAGAACAGTCAAGACCCCCTGAGGATGCATCGTGTAGAAGCAAAACGCATTGAAAATTCTTCCGGTTTGGCTACGTAGCGTATATTTTTTGACTTCATGTCGGCTTATCGGCTTAGGCGGAATTATCACTAGATATAATTTTTAAGTGTTTTTCTATAATATTAATTTAGTATTTTCTGAAAATATTTGTTATTGTTAAATATGGATTTTCGCAAAATGACGCCTGGATCCATTAATTAGGTATCTAAGATTTCATTGTTATCATTGTTGTAAATCAGATGTTTTTCTATACTTCCGTTCAGTCTATACTTTTATAGTTTAGATTTACCACTTATCTAAGTACTATAAAACAGGAAACTATCCCGGGAGGAAGCAGAAGAACGTATGCAGGAAGCTGACGAGAACCGAGACGGTGCGGTGTCCTGGGGGGAGTACCTGCAGGACGCCTTCGGAGTGGACACCGAGGAGGAGATCGGACCAGATGACACCGGGGACTCTGGCATGGTGAGGCTTCTTTCACATATTAGCTAGGTTAGTCGATACAGTTGGTGACAGTGAGGCGCGGGCGGCGCGCGGCGCGTGGCTGTAATGTGAAGGCTAGCGAACCCAGTGAAGCAGACGGCGAACGCAATGCTGTGCTGCGAAGAAAATAGTCCTTGGCGGCTGGATAATGAATATGGCGGTAATAACGAGAAAATTGGTTTAAAATTCTAAAATTTTCTTCTACATATTTGTACTTTTTTAAAGTATGTTTTTATAAGATAAAATAGTATTTTGTCTGCAGGTTTACTTTTAGATAAAACATCTTATATACTTGCATTTTGCTTTGAAAGTGTTTAAATGAGGTTTGTCAACCGGTGATAAAGCATAATATGTTTTTTAACAAAAACCAACTGACTTCTTACATAAAATACGCACTATCAGGGATAACTCAAAAACTGCTCGTCAGATTTAATTGGGACCACACGAAAAGCACCAGCATTCGAATATAAAAAATATCATCAAAATCGGTACACCTTGTAAAGCGTAAGGCAACACACACAATAAAAATATACATTCGAAATGAGAACCTTCTCCTACCGTCCGTTAAAAATACAAAAAGGGACATGCTAAAGTATAGAATATGACAGATATAAAAAAAAAAATGAAGGAGCAAAAATTCACAGAGGAAATCAAGGAATACGATCCCTCACGACTCAATTATTAAATACTAGCTGCGTCTCGCGTTTTCACCCGCATAGACAATGATGAATAGTGATGATGATGAAAAGTATCCTGTTTTAATCCAGAATTTAAATTATCTATATGCCAAGTTTAATCCAAGTCGGTTCAGCCGTTATAGCTTGAAGGCTACGAATAAATGATAAGTCTCATTTATTCGTAGCTTGAAGGAGTAAAAAACATACAAACTTTCGCATCTATAATAAATATTAGTGTGATTTCCTTTTATATCTTATCAAACAAAACAAACATCCAAAGATTTACGGTCGTCGACTCTATAGATTTCATGAAAGGACAAGGACATCATCTATATCTATACTTATATTATTAAGAGGAAAGATTTGTATTTTTGTATGCAACGAATAAATTTAAAAACTACTCGACCGATTTGGATGAAATTTGGTATAGAAGTAGTTTGAGACTATTGTATCCTATCCGGGTACATAGGATAGTTTTTACCCAACTGCGCAAAAAAAGGTTAATGGTTTAGCAAGATAACCGAAAAAGGCACGGGCGGAGCCGCGGCCGGAAGGCTAGTTAGCTATGTCTTGCGTTATAATGATATTTATGTCACACTCTATTGAAGCGAACTAAGTACTAATAATCCGGCTACGGTTTGTGCTCGCACGCGTTAGTGCCATTCACGAGCTCTTGGTAAAGCCCTTTAACATTTAAGCTGACCGTCGTCGCGTCGCGTACTCGACACAGTTTAGTACTTTTTATTCTGTGGCGTAGTGCGACTCCTCTTTTCTCATCAGCCTTTCTTGGCTGGTTGAGGTTGAGCCGTGGCTCTTGACCTCTGCGGTACCTCATGGGGCCACAACCCCACGGTCGCTCTCCACTGCGGCAGGCTTCTCTAGTAATAGCCACTCAGCGCAGTGTCTGTCTACACATTGCTTGTGCTTTAGTTTCTGGTTTTTCGCTTGGTGTGTGGTCCATTGTCCGCCCTGTCGAACTTCGTCCTCGACAGTCGGACAACGAACTCTTCCACCGTCTCTAGCCCCCATGCCTTCGCTAATAGTTGAGTTTCGCACATAGCGTCCTGCCCCTGTTATAATGCGAAGTGCTATGCTTTGCTGCGAATATTTTTTTTTTATTTTTTTTATTAGGTTTTACATAGATTTTTAAGCTAAGTTTTTGCATTATTTTTAGAGAAGAGAATAATTTATTATCAAAAACACAAGTAAAGACAGTTACACCAAATTACGAAATGCTTACAATTTAAAAGTTAATCATGTATGTCAAGCGTTTGCAGTGGGTCCCAAACTAGGCAAAGCCTGTATCTTGGGCACCCTTGGGGACGTTACAAATAGATTTTTATCACACAGAGTTGTACATGTTCACAAATCAAAGATGTTTAATAAACTAAATATTTATGACAGACAGACGGTTTAAAATACAATGTCGCTAAGAGTGTTTGCATGGTATTTGAGGCTGGTTCTAAACGTCCCCAGAGTGTGCCACCGGTTTGGCTCAATGGTGTACCTCTCAAAACAGTCAAACAGTTTAAGTACTTGGGGCACATAGTTACTACCGACCTCAAGGACAATGCGGATATTGAGAGGGAGCGGAGGGCGCTGTCGATAAGAGCAAATATGATAGCCCGTAGGTTTGCGCGATGTTCCCAGGGAGTCAAAGTTAAGCTTTTTAGAGCTTACTGCACATCACTCTACACCTGCAACCTATGGGCTGACTACACTAAGAGAAATTACAGCGACCTCCGCGTCCTGTACAATAATGCATTCAGAATGATATTGGGGCTGCCACGATTCTGTAGCGCTTCAGGCATGTTCGCGGAGGCGCGCACCACGTGCTTCCACGCGACTATGCGCAAGCGGGCCGCTTCTTTGGTGCGCAGAGTGCGGGACAGTTCCAATACAATGTCGCTAAGAGCATTTCACAAGTCTCTCTGTGTTAACATAGGAGAGAGAGAGCAACCATCTTCTAATTTTTCTTTTCGCCTCATCAAAGTGCAGGTTTCTTATGTCAACTCTTCTGCAGACTGAATTGAAGGTATAAATATGGACATACTTTGGGAGACGTTTGGCAAAAGTGGTATTCGTATGTGGTAGATGTTGTCTTTGGTAACGTCTGCGTGTGATCCTATGTTGTGATGGGTTTTTGGGCTGTGAAAATCTCTTTTCTACTGATCTCATGACAAAAAGCTGCCGCACTGTTGGAACTGAAGCCTCTTGGTAAATATTTTCTGTAGGATAGCGACGTGATCTACCGAGCATCACTTTTAGAACGGCTCTTTGTGCTGGGCCTGTATCTTCTTGTTGGAAGTTGAACATAGGTTGAACTCTTTGTAGTCTCGCACTATGTCACAATAGAATAGAAATCCATATTAAATAATAACAAATATTTTAAGAAAACATTATTTTGGAAAAGCGCTTAATATTATATAATGAATAATTATATTTAATGACAATTCCCCACAATTTTTCTGCTAACCCGATGTGACGTCATAAACGCCACAGTAGCTAAACCGGAAGAATTTTCGAAGCGTTTCGGTTTTACCCGAAGCATTCTTAGGGGGTCTTCACTCTTCGCGAGTGCGCGATCGAAAAGTCAAGGCGGAATTATCACTAGATATATATTTTATGAATTTTCCTAAAATGTTAATATAATAATAGATCGTACTACGATCTTTTGTATGTCCAAATCCAAAATGTTCGAAAATTACAACACGGATTTGTTATGGATATAATTGTTCACATTTCAGCAAATGCGTGATGTGTAAATTCGTTATAGTTTGATGAGTAGTTTAAAAAAAAAAAAATAACAGCTGTGAAGTGTGAATAAGTCAGATAGCTCCAACTACATTTTCGGCCAAATCCGGTGGTCTTTTTCAAGCTCACTTTTACACTTGAAGGTTCCATTCTAGGAAACTGGCTCTCAAGGACAGCTGCCGGAATACGCCAATAGATGCTTAGCGACAGACTCTATTTGAGGGTAGTAGCTAGCCAGACGCTACACTAAAAGGTAGTGTCGTGCAGAGCTATTCGCCGTTCTCTCGGAATGCTACTTCAGGGAGAAAATTATGTATGTAAATCGAATTACAAATTGACGAGAGGAAAAATTGTAGTCATGTGCGGGATTCGAACCCGTATAGCCCACCCCTATAGCCGGGGTATGCTCTGGCCGACTGAGCTAACATGACAATGAGTCATACATAACTCTGTTTTTTTCCTATCGTTCTTTAACGTAATGTAATTCGTAGAGCATGCGTTATTGCAAAAATAAAAATATTAGAAAAGTCAAAGTTCTTAAAACTGTATCAAGTTTCTTTTAACATTGCTTTTGAGACGTTTGCTTTGCAAAATATCTAAGATTGGAGCTCAACTTACTTAATGTGGTGTTTAGGGATAATTTCGAGAAAAGATTAATAAAGTCCGGCCAAGTACGAATTCAACTTGCACACTGCCATTTGGCCTGTTTTATTTCAACAGTCCAATTCTGGCTTTCCAAAAACAAAGGAGTGAGTCAGTTTAAATAACTGACAGCAGTTGATGTATGTGGTTTGATCATGATGTGCTGGTATTTTTGTTATGTGTTTACGACGACGCGACGAGGATGCGATGACGGTGCGTAATAAGCTAATGAGACTGGTCATCCAATGAACATGTAAACAAACGCTCCAGGTCGTTTAGTAATTAAAAATGTCGCTTGAGAACAATGCACACAAGTGTCTTTGTGGGAACAGAAGGTAAAAATAAAAAAGTAAATAATTCTCACCTTAGAGTAACATTTTCCTTAATTAAAGGTCGACTAGAGCTCAACTCGTGCAATAGCCACAATCTTTTGTAAAAGACGATTAAACTTGTTCTTGTTTTCTTTTTCCCGTCTGCTAAGCGACAAAAACAAATCCAAATATTTTACAGTATGATGTGTGTAGAATAAGAAAAGGTGAATCTTTTTCAGTCAACCGATATTTTTTAAATTTACTGCTTTATTATAAATAAATAAAAAAACACTCATGGTTTGATTTGCAAATCACTTATTTTCATTATAACAAAAATATATCTAGTGACAATTATAGCTATTCATCATCACATCAACCGGAACGCCCACCGTTGAAGAAGGTCTCCCAACGCTGGGGGGATTTGCCATAATCCTCACGCTTGGCAGGCGGCGTGGAGATCGCACGCAGTAGAAGTAGTAAGTTCTTTAGGAGACTTTGCTTCCCACCTTCGGGTATTTTTTCCTTAGTCGCCTCTTACGACAACCACGGGAAGAAGTGGGGGCGCCCTTGTCCCGTCACCCCACGGAGAATGACCGCTCGGCTATCATTCTCTCAATACCGAACTTTATCCACTTAGCTCCTGCACGAAGAGAAAGCAATGTGGATGGTAGCGGACAAAGACAGCGACGGCAAGCTGGAGCTGGCGGAGTTCGAGGTGTTCACGAACCCGGAGGAGCACGCCGCCATGCATCCGTTCCTCGTCAACCAGACCCTCAGGGAGAAGGACAGCAACAAGGACGGACAGATAGACTTCCACGAGTTCGTCGGGGAGAGGGGTGAGTCTCATCACGATTTCATTTCGCGTCAAAACAAACACTCAGTCTCCCATTTATCACCATCCTCAGATCAGCGGAATATACAGGGTTATTGGTAAATGGCTAACAACCTCTTAGGGTTAACTTTTGCTAATTCTAACATAAATTTTGAGATTATATATATATGTATACATATTATGTATGTATACATATTATGTATGTATATATTACGGGCGTAGCAATATGGTAATTTATATTTGTATATACATACACAAATAATTATATTTTCTTTATTATCGTATTTTAGAGTCAACTCTTCCATTTTCTTCTGTACGAGAAAATTTTACAGAAACGTGTTTTTAATCAATTTGCTCTCGGACAATATGATTAAGATTAACATGTTATTTTCTTACTGCTACGAACTAAATATATTTTTGTAAAAACATATTCACATATACTATTATAATAATAATATACTATTGAAAAAAATTACATATATTAGTAGGTATTAATATTAAGTTATTTAACACTTGTCACTGCCATATGAGTTATGACGGTGTTTGATTTAAATTATTATCCGTGCTCCAAATTCAAATTGTTAGTATTCTACGCAGAAGTATCGTCTTGGAGGACATCACCTCATGAACCGGCTCTTGTGATGTTTTGAAACATTATTCGTTTTGGATAAATACGAGAGAGTTGCTCTTTTTAATGAATAAATAGTTCAAATACGCCCACTCGCCGTTGAGATATCGACAAAAAACATAAAATATAGCATCGTGCGCGTAGAATCAATACTGCATACGTTTTGTGAAGCGACGCTGTTGCTAGCTCAATGTTGTTGGTACGCGTTTATTTTTATGTTCAGAGTATCCAAGCGCGTGACTCATTCGTATTGGAACCGTTGAACTATTGTTTCAAATCTTTCAGCGAGCTTGGAATATGAAAATATAAAAGAAAAACATCATAGTTTCAGTGTAAGAAGTCGGTTTCGTTTTCTATTTATATGTGCTGATCGCCATTTTCTTGTAGTGGTACATACTGCTAATAAAATCGATTTTCACTCAACACCATAACAAAATACTGGTCACCATCGATAAGACTTGCAATCACCATGTCATCGAGGTATAGACATATTGGCAAATACTTTTTCAGATATTCGAGAACCAAACCTGTCTCACTGCACACTTTAGGTACAAAGCCAATACATCGGGGTATCAGTCCGGATGGGATAATTGTACGGTGCGTGCCGCGACAGAAGAGATCAGAGCTTTTGCGACCTGAAGTGCACTTTATTGCTTGCTACGAAGCAATAAAGTGCACTTCATATTCTATAGCTGGGAGTCGCTTATTTATTGGAATAGCTTTGTGGAGTGATATTTGTTTTTTTTTCTTTTATTTTAAATTTGTTTGAGTACATTACATTTTGTGGGCATTACAGTTTCCCAATTCGCCTACCCAATGCTTAACCTATAAATAATTACCTATACATACCTTTGTTTAGTCTGTGGTATGGGTGCCGCTGAAATTACAGGCACATGAGGCATAACTTCTTTGTCTCAGGGGTTGGGCGCAGTGCAGTTGCAGACGAACTGCAACTGTTGTAGGCAAAGGATACCAGTTAACACCAGGTTCGTCAAGTGCATGACGGTAGCATAAAAATTAAACTTGTGGAAGATTATGATTAGAAGATTTTTTTTAGTATTATTTGACCACTATCTTATCGGTTCGTTTGTTCCTTTATTGAATGTAATCTGTTTTATATATCTATATAAGTAAATAAAATACATAGAATTGTGAACGTGTGTATATTTTGTCGTGCAGGAAGTCAACAAGACAAGGCGTGGGTGATCGCCGAGAAGGACAAGTTCGACCACGAGTGGGACCTCAACGGTGACGGGGCGCTCGACCTCAAGGAGATCATGGCCTGGGTCATTCCGGACAACGAGTAGGTCACTTTATAATTATTGTTGCTTGTAGGATGATACCGAGACGCTGTATCTGACGAATTGTCCACTGCTGCAAAAAGCCTCCCCATTAAGGAGGAATTTGCCCTAAACCCAACGCTTGGCAGGCGTTTTGGGGATTACAGTATAAGATAGCCTGGGTCTTCATACCCATATATCAGGGGTATTATTAAAGACCCATATTTTTTTTCGAAACATATAACATTGTTTAAACTTTGATAAAAGATATGTGTATTATTAAAAATATAATTGTAAATTGAAGTAAAAGTCCGAGTGTATATAAACTCATTTCAGCCTTGACTTAAATATTAGGGTTCAGAATTTAGTTACGTCTCGGCTAAAATACTTGTTTGACTTATTGATTTGATTACAATTGTTTTAAAATGTACAAGTAAACGTAATTTTTTATCGTTCATTGGCGTTCAATAACTTTTCAATCGGGAATATCATCACCAAAACTACCTACAAGCGCAATAAATAAAAAAATAAATTTCTCGCTACAGAAATGAGTTTCCACCATAAGGAAAATCAAGAGCTCGGGGTTTGGTCATAGGCTAATGGTATTTTCTAACAATTACATTTTGGAGTCTAAAACCTGTCCCGGTAGATGGCAGAAGGCTCGCCTTTATTAAATGCCACCAAAACATGTCCGAGAAACGTGAGTGTTTACAGATAAGCCACCTACTTCTCGGGTAATACAGGCATGATGATATTATTATGTATATGTTATAAAGAGTTATGGGGTTGCATCGTCTTGTATAAGTTTAAAGACACATATAAAATATTCTTTTTTAAATGTTGGCTAGCCTTTGCTGTCGCACCTGATGGTAATAAAGTGATTGCGACAGATTTTCTAGTTGAGGATGGTAGCTAGCCAGGTTTCCATTCGCAGAATGCCCTACCACCATAATATAACGACTGCCATCCTCAGACAACAACCGGGACCGACGGCTTAACGTGCCCTCCGAAGCATGGAAGCACTCAGTAGTAATGTCACTAGCGGTCACCCATCCAACTCATGGCCGTGGCGGACTTAGTTGATCGGAGGGTAATTTCTCGTAGCGAAATTTGCTTTGCCGTTCTTACAAAAGAAAATTTCGCTACGAGCGCTTCAAAACTGTTTATATATTACATCATTTCAAAACAGGTTATGTATTCGAATAGAACTAAAAAAATATCTGAAGTTATAAAATCTGCAGGCAGGTAGATAGGTAAGGTAATTGCGCGGTGAGCTGCCTGTATCTAATCTTTGTGTCGTGAGTGCGGCTGCGCGTGACTCGGATATTAAACTTTCATAAAGTATGCGTTATACATTCTGTAAGGTAGAACTAGCCGACGGCGACGGTCGTGACTAGTTGTAGTAAATAACACGCATGCATGAGATATTAACCGCCCAAGTGGGATTTTTTGCATGGTGGTAGGACATATGCGAATGCCCGCCTAGCTAGCATCTAACATTGTGTTCCGGCATCTTTGAGACCCAATAAGTCTAGGTTAGCCTGAACAACATCATCGACCACATCATCACTTACCATCACTTGTGATAGTGGTCAAAGGCTAGTCTTATCAGGTATTAAAAAAAACATCGACGATTACGTACCAACACACATTTTCCATAAAGTCGTTTTTTTGTAAAACAGTTCGAGATACTTAGGGGTCCGTTTAGGAAGTCAGTCCCGCAGTTGGGCAGTTTTAAACATTAGTTTTAAATGAATTTTTACTCATTTGCCAAATTTCACGATTCAAGCAACTGGAAAGTACCCTATAAGTTTTGATTTCCTTGTGAAATCGCAAAAAAATCTAAATAAATATCATATCATATGATATACATAGTTTGAACGCGTTGATTTTCTATATCAGCCGGATTGTCCACTGATGAACAGAGCCTCCCCTATTAAAAGGCGTTGCCCCACGCTTGGCAGGCGGCTTGGGGATCGCGGTGTAAGATAGCAGTCTTCAGAAGGCGCAATTGCCCACCTTCCGGTATTTTGCCTATAGTTGCCTCTTACGGCACCCACGGAAAGTGATGGGGAGGTGACATTCTGGCCCGTCACCCCACGGGATCGCGTTGACTTTGACATCTTTATTTTTTTCACAGCTCAAAGATAACGTAGACCTGAGTGTTTGATATAAATTTCAACTTGTTACTGCTATGCGTTCCTGAGAAAAAGGTTCTTGGAAGACAACAAAGTGTTCCTGAGTTCCTTTTCCTTTTTGAGGTCCGTAACCATATGACTCAACATCTTGGGTGGGTCACAAAAGCATATAGTTTTTTGTTTTTAAATAAAATTTATCTGATGAACATAATGCACTAACTCCAACACAGTAGGAAAAAGAGGAACATGGTGATAAAACCCAGTTGTGTAACTTGTTGTAGGGAGATAGCGGAGGAGGAGGTGTCGCACCTGTTCGCGGCGGCTGACGATGACCACGACGAGCTCCTCACGTACTCCGAGGTCCTCTCCCACCACGACGTGTTCGTGGGCTCCGAGGCCGACTACGGCGCGGACCTGCTCGGGGAACACTTCGACGACGAGCTCTGAGGGCCGCACACACTCGCGGTATACCAGCTGGACCTAAACACTCTCAAACTGTCCTTCTCGTCCTCTCTCGTGAGTCGTCTGTGTGCCGTTTTGTCTTTTGAACGACAAGACAAAGATCTAATTACGAGTGACGCTCGTTTGACGTTGAGATGTCCAATTAAAAAAGTGAGTGCGTATTTGGAGAAAATTAACGAGATGGACGTTTCGTATTCCCCCGTCTACTAAAAAAGTGAAAAGTAACAATTGTTATCTGTCATTATAATTTTAAGATATACTTCTATCTCGGCTCCGATCGTTTACTTTTGTGCTAAAACCTTTTCAACTTTGTCTCGTGGTACTCTGATGTAAAACGGGGCATGTTTTTGTGATTCTCATGGTCATGTTTTCTTTATTAATAATTAGTTTTACAAATTATTGGAGTACAAAATGTTTTGCTCCGGGCGGGTATTGAACCCGCGTCTTCCGATTTCGCGCCGGATGCCTAAACCGCTCGGCCACCGGGGGATCGGCTATTGCTGTTAATTTCCCGCCCGGGGCAAAACATTTTGTACTCCAATAATTTGTAGCATGTGACTTTCGCTTAGCCCGCGGTAGTGCTTGTTATCATATTTAGAAATAATAATTAGCTGTTGAAAATGATTATTGACTGGGGCGTGTCTATACAGGGCCTAGATTTTTGCAAAAAATGATTGCTCTAGAAACATTATCCGAGAAGAAAATAGGGGAGTGAATTCTAAAGGACAATCGCATGCAGCCTTCCCTCTTAATGGGTCTCTAAACGAAGCGGTTTCGCTTTCATTCTCATGTCAGCTCCGAACAGCGTTTTCCCGTATCTGTATCCCTTTCTGTTACGCACATACACTGTTTATTGGAGCGAGATCCATTGATAGCAAGAATCGGCTCCCGCGCCGCCCCTTCCTTAAGCCAAAGAGTGCGGGCGCTCGCTAATAGAGTTCCTTAATCTTATGCGATTCAAGAGTTGTCACTTCACAACTGCCACTGCCTCGCGAGGCAAAGTTGACGGTAATACTCACCTATACATGTATATGCCAGATTAAAAGTTGTTCGATGAATATTTTAAGTTTAAGATTGAATGTTTTATCCAATTTATATTATAGCTATATTATGTCTTCGACTTTTTGCAGTGCTCTTCGGAGTAAAAGTTATTTTTTGTTAAAATCTATCCTTTTATGTTCCTTGATGTATGAATATATATATATATATATATATATATATATATATATATATATATATATATATATATTATATACTAGCGGCCCGCCCCGGCTTCGCGCGGGTAATTACGACTGTAAATTGAGATGTAAGCTATCCTATATTTCAATTTGGATCAAATTGCACACGGCGTGCAAAATCGAAAATCGAAATCAAATTTAAAATTGGTTCAGTTGTTTAGGAATCCATCGCGGACAAACAACGCGACACGTTAATTTTATATATAAAGATATATATGAGTATGATAATATATATAGATAAAATTTAATTTCGCTCTGGATTTATTTATCTCGACATTGATTTTCGACTCTTTCGACTTAGTCTCGTTTTAGCAATAAAACAAATATGTTTACATTTTATATTTGCGTTTACTCTTCGATGACTGGTAATGTTATATAAGAAATTGATATCGCGCAGTATAAGTGTGTAGATAAGGTATAGACATGATAGTGTGCGTTATGCGTATACTTGTGGGGGAGCTGCACACGGGCGGTTCAGTTTATTCTGGTACCATCTCCAAACATAGGCACAGACCAGTGAATCCAAAGCTGTCCGCCTCGGTAAGGCGGATAGGCGGCAGGTTTCTTTAGCCAGAGACCATTTTGGTGGGTATAGTGTAAGATCTGTCAAAGTAATAGTGTGTAACCACTACTGTATTTAGGTGTGAAGGGCACTGTGAAGCAAAATGACTGGGCGAATGAGATATAAGAACTAACACGTCTAGGAGTGACGAGAGCAGTGCAGATCGAGGATGGTGACACTGCAACTGTAATGGACAGGCGTGACGCTTACCATCAGGCGGGCAGCTTGTCCGTCTCATCATCTCATAATATAAAATTCCTCCGCGGAACTTTGTTTTGTTATAACAGGCGACTCCACAGAAGTCTCCACAAAAGTTGTATATTGCTGATCCGTGCCCAAAAATTATTTGTCTATAAATAATCTTCTGTCTGTGCCTATGTTTTTTAAATCTTACAACCATAAATTTAGCTGTTACGCTCAATGGTGAACACACTGTCATTCTTTTTCTAAGATGATCAGCTGTTATTTTGAAACTGGCATCTACCAACAGACCTTTCCACTCACGGAGGCTCGCTCTTTTCCGAAACGATCATATTTTAAATTGTATTATTTTATTGTATGTACCATTAGCAATTACACTCAAGACTAAGACGCAATGTACAAACGAAACCCACCCGCACAAATTTGCATTAAAATGTATTGTGGAGGTGCGCGCCTTCGTGAATGAATAGATCTGTAAAATATATTCTCACATACAAAAAGTATCTCATGAATGAATAGGTCTGTAAATTATATTCCCATATACAAAAATAATATTATAAAAATAAGCAAATACTTAAAAAGGAACTATAATTAATGTGGTGTACTTAGCGTTAGTCTTCATATTACAGAGGTACCTAACTGAAGTTTGTAGGACTAGATAGTTTGTGTGTAAATATAAGTATGTAGATAGTTTGGAAGTGAATAGATAGGCCTAAAAGTAGAGCATTATTAAACTTTAGGTATTCTAACATTTACCTGGCAACTTTTAACTAATTAAACCGCGTTTATTTCCTATTCATCAATTGAAATTCCTAATCTATTTATATTGTCTCAGAAGAGAAGTTAAATACAATGATAATTTAGTTCTGAACATTTCTTTGGAGCCACTATTTGTGCCATTTTGAAGCTTAATATTGTTATTTTATGTTTGTATGATGTAGTTAGAAGTCTGAAACTTCGGTACATGTACCACCAAAACGGTGACTTATTGTTTAGTCATGCTGTGATCTAATCCAATGTAGGTACTTGTTTTTTCGTTAATGGACTGTTGCAATTCGGAACCCTAAAAGAGCTAAAAAAAATATCAGCTAATTTAACTCGTTTGTGTCTTAAATCATCATCAATATTTTAAAAAATAAACTGTGGGGTAAAGATTAATTAACCTCATCGTTGAAGATTTCCACTTTTGTACTTCTCCTTTTGAAGGCCATACTACAATGAACGGCTACTAAATGTTTACAACCATCGATTTTCAGAGACCCACGATGTCGTCGGTCCACGCGAAATATTGATTATTGAAGTCCGTTTATATAGGCACGCCGTTTCACGAATTCTGCTATTATTGTTTAGCTCTTGCCTACAATTCTTATATTCGTACATTATTACTTAAGTAGTTAGCCCTAGTCAAATAATTAGGTACAAACGATACTAAAAAATGTGTTTTTGTCGTATTTATGTTGTAACTTTATAACAAAAAGTGCGAGCGTGAAACTTGGCTACATATCTCAGGGCAAGATAACATGCTCTCAACTGAGAAGTAATAGAGATTTGTATGTTATTGTGGTTTTTGTTGCGCAATTACAAACGCGTGACGTAAGGTTGGCGCACATTGATCCGACCGGCACCGTACCAACATTGCCTCACTGTTCAGTATTCTTTGTATAACTCGAAACAGCTTAAAGTAAACCATAAACGCCGTATTGGCCTCGACTTCACCCGACACAAGCTTTCGTGAGTAGTCGTGAAAAGGTGACACGACGTGCTGAGGCGATACATGTGCGTTGAGCTTAAAAGGAATGAAACTGCAAAATATATCTGTTAAGTTTTGTATTGATTTATGTTACATATAGTAGGTAATATGTATTTCATTTAAATTTTTATTTTTAATATATCGCGAATCTGTATGTTGCCTGGATGTCTATAAGCGCATAGTTTATATAAAAAACTGTTAGAATAAGAACTGCAAGTATTACTAACAAAGATACCTAATACTATGTACTGTAATGTGTACTTAGAAGACCAAAATGTGAGTCTTACGTTTTAATTTTATTGTATGTGTTGTTCAAATAAACTATTTATAATATTCTTCGTTGTTTCATTGTGAATCTACATTTTCCACTCCGATACGAGTTTTTGTTTGCCTGGTACTTTCAGCGAATTCAATTAGATATTTTTTCCTTATCTGAATTATAATCATATTACATATAAGTTTAACCTCTTACTAATTTCTGTACGTCTGGTACTCGCACCATTCCTTTGTCGGAATTGTGTGACTGAGTCTAATATCAACTTTTTCCTGCTTTGTTTATTAGATCTCTTATGTACGTAAACCTTTAACTGTTCCCCACATCATTTTATCAAATTCATGTATAGAACACTTGTAATATGATATTGTTACTTATGAAACCACAGGACATTATCATCCATACGTAGAAAATCGCATTTGAAAATGAACGAAATATTAAAACGTGGGAGGGGCAGAGTTTTGTTATTTAACGGGTTCCAGTTATATAGAAATGCAACAATTTCCTCCTTCCTCAAAGTCCTCAGTCCTATTATATGAACATCAGACTACTGAGTCGTAATAATAATATTAGTCCGATCAACGGACTAGGCAGAATATTGTACATCAAGCGGGATAGTCCGTTCAATATAGACATTTAAAATAACAAAAATTCCCGGAGAGCCAAATATTAGTGGCGAACTGGGGTTTGCTATTACAAAGAAAGTTTTAAAAATCCCCATCGATCCTGTGTGCAACAAAAGTTATTTGGGGTTAAAAGTCAACATTTGAGGATTTTTCTCAATAACGCTGTTTTATCAAACAAAACCACAAACCAAATTTGCAGATCTTAAAATTATCTACAAAAATGTCCATTTTGTCTTAAGTGCCTTAGTGATTATGTATACACGTTATGTGCATATCATGTATAATGTGACTCTTAGAATCGCGATATCTCAGGAATGGTAACTCTTAGGAAAAAAAATATGGAGACCATTTTTGTAGATAATTTAAAGATCTACAACTTTGGTTTGAGGTTTTGTTTGATAAAACTTACCGTTTTCGAGAAAAATCTTCAAATTTTGACTTGAATTTCAATTTTGATCCCGAATAACTTTTGTAGCACACATAGGTTCGATGGGGATTTTTAAAACATAATTTGTTATGGTAAACCCTAGCTCTCCTCCAATATTTGGCTCTCCGGGAATTATTGTTATTTGTACCACTGTTTATGTCTAAATTGACCGGACTAGGAAGGATTCAACACGTTTTTTCTTCCTTTCTAATTGCCTATTGCCTTTCGAATTGTCCATATCTCCAAAATTGTACACTCGATTGTTGCAAGAATTTTACTGAAAGGAAACCCTGAGGAACCCTTTCATTCCGTGAACTTCTTGACCCACTCAAAACAAAAATCGTCGATAATGTCGTGACCTCCAAGCAAATAAATAAAACAAAATCAGATCATTTACAATATTTTTTTATTCAATATAATAATCTTAATAAATCCAAAATATTTACACAATACAAAAACATACAATATGACATTGTTCAGCGTCCTTTCGCTAGCGGCGGTTATGTTAACTTTGTATGATCGTACACTCTATCGCGATATTCTTCCCTACGACTCCTCGGCTCGGCGATTATATCTATTAAGTAGAATATATTGTCAAGGCTCTCAGGAGTCTGTTACCTTGTCACAATAAATAAACGATTTACTTCAAATATGACAAGGTAACATTAGCACTCGACACTTCCAAATGTTGGAAATAAAAAGTTAAGACACCGTCGAGGCATCGGAACAACGCGTTAATATTGCACCTTTCCATGGTATGCATGCATCATAAAATATACCATTACATTTCAAAATAACAGATAT